>CM047001.1:30178972-31428972 GCA_025698465.1 Gossypium longicalyx | reverse complement strand
AACTATTTTGGGTATTTATAGTAGAATCATTTTGGTGTAATAGCATGTATAGGACAATTTGGCCAATAGTGGCTTGAAAATGATGTGTTGTAACCTAGCCATTGGAATGGCTAGTAATGGTTTATTATTGTATTATTAAGTAGGTTATTATGATATATACGCATGTGTTATGTTAAGTATATGTGATCAAATGATGTTAATGCCTAAGTTAAACCAAGGTAAGTTTATAAACATATATGCATGTAATGATATGCCTTGTTGAATGATGGAGTTTGCTTAAATTAGATGCTTGAAATGGTTGGTATTGGATGTGGGTTTTAAGTGCATGCCTTTGGTGTGATTTTGGGTGAGAAATAAAGCTAGAAATGGCTTTATTTTGTCCATACGGAAGACACACGGGCGTGTGTCTAGACAGTGTGTGACACACAGCCGAGTACATGGATGTGTCGTTAGGCCGTGTGTCCCCTGCACCTTAATTTTGAGAAATAGAATGCTTAGAATTGAGCACAGGGGCAGAGACACGGGCGTGTGGCTCAGCGGATGGACGTGTATCTTGGCTGTGTGAAACTTCCACCTAATTTTGAATTGAATTAATTAACCACACGGCCTAGCACACGGGCATGTGGCATGGCCATGTGCACAAGTCAAAGAGTTACATGGGTTCGAACACGGGCTACAGCATGAGCGTGTCCTAGGGTCACACGGGTGTGTGAGCTTTGAACCTTAGAAAGTTTTTGAAATGTCGCTAAAAATTCATATAGTTCTCGATTAAGTTTCGACTCGATTTTAGTGCTCGTATTGGGCCTCGAGTGTCCAATTAAGGGACATTTTGAATGATCTCGGATAATGAATTGTAATTTACATAAATTATTTGTAAAATTTTTTGAAAGTTCTGGTAATGCTTCGTAACCCTATTCCGGCGACGATACGTGTTAAGGGGTGTTACATTTAGTGGTATCAGAGGTAAGATTTAGCCGATTCTCAGATTTAACGTAGCAAACATGAGTTTAGCTATACATGCCATTATATGATTTATGATAATGTGATGACTCTTGATCATTTTAAATGTATTTTTCACATAGTAATGTCATCCAACCGAGTTAGAGCTGAATCTGAAGAAGCTGAGAGCAACGCTTTAGCTTCAGTTCAAAGAGTTGCGTCTATGCCTATAACAGCCCGTTTTTAGTCAAATTGGAGCAGTGGTTTCGGGACCAAAAATTTGAAGTTAAAATATTTATTTTATTATTAAACTAATGTCTACAACATGAATATATGATTGTGTGAAAGTTTCATTTAGAAATTTTATCGTTTGATTAATCAATTTGATAAAAAGGACTATATCACGTAAAGTGTAAAAGTGATGTTCTAATACTTAAAGGTGTCTAATAGCTATAAAACTTTAATGTAAGAGCCCTTATGTGGTAATTAACCCATTGTTTTTATGAGTGGACAAGTATGGCTATTAGATAGGTGAATTAATGGTTTATTATTAAGGTTAATATAGTAAATTTGTAAATATATGTTAGTAAAATGATAGAAAAACAAATGGTTATCATCTTTCTTCATCTTCTAGTCAAAATTAACCTAAGAAAAACATTATTGTTCTTGTCTCAAGAATTCATCCATCTCTCTCCCTGCATGTAAGTTTAATTTTTGTCCCGTTTTTAATAATTTCTATGTTTTTGAGATCGTTACAACTAGGTCTAACTAGCCCAGGGACTTTTTTGCAAAACTGTTAAAGATATTGAATGTTGTCATTGATGAATAAGCATGAGTTTTAAAGGTTCTTAATAGATTATGAATGCTTGTTGATAGATATACAAGTTCTGTTAAGTGATTTCTAGTGAAAATCTAAATTAAGGATTAAATTGTAAAATATGGAAATTTAGCAGTTAAAATGTGAAATAAATGAAAATTATAGGCTGCTAGGTTTATAATTGTAATTCAGCTAGGCTTGGGTTGTGATGAAATTGAATAAAATTTGTTTTACGAGCCTAGGGACTAAATTGTAAAAGTTGTGAAATTCTAGGGGTAAAAGTATAAATGTGCTTAAAGGTGTGTTTAGGATTAAATTGAATAGAGGGATTATTAAATAAGTTAATTTTGAATATATTTAGATCAAGAAAAGCAAATTTTGGGTCTAGATCGAGGGAAAACTAAAGTTATCAACTAATCGATCTATTTCGTCATTTTCACATCAGAGATAAGTTCGTATATTTTAAGATTTAATACAAATGTATTTCATATGCTTTGATATTGCATAAATTGTGAATATGAGACTATGAATATGTTCGATAGTGATTTGACGATAAATCGACATTCGAAATCCTGGTTGAACCCTAGGAATAGTTAAGGATACTAGTGACATGTCATTAGGGGATACATTGAGTTGGCTTCGGGCCATGATATTAGCACTTTGGGTGTGAGTTATACCAATTTGGCTCTGGGCAATGAATATCAGCTGATTTGGCTTTGAGCCATGATATCAATACTTTGGATATAAGCTTCCTTGGTTTGGCTTCGGACCATGGTATAGGTACTTATTATGCGAGACTTTTGAGTATCCAACTTCTATTCCAAATGGTTCAACGGGTAAATGAAAGATGTGATTGAGTATGAGAATGATATAAAATGGTACAGGTACGTATGTGACATGTTTAAGCTTTGGTTCAAAGAAACTTTTGAAGATTGTGATTAATATCATAATTGTGTATATGAAAGGTTTGTTAGTTAAGAAATGCTAAATGTTGATATATTCAATTTGCTGAATTATAATTTTGAGATTGAATTGAGTTTATTTTATACGAGCTTACTAAGCTTTATAGCTTATTTTGTTTATTTTCTTGTGTTTTATAGTGTTATCAAGCTAGCTCAGATTCGGGGATCGGCGGAGATCGCTTCGCACTATCTACCTATCACTTGGTACCTATGAAATTTGGTATTTTAAGTATATGCCATGTATAGGGACTTTGGTCATTTTGGTATATGTGTTGTTATTAATTTTTCCATTTGTGTTGGTTTATAAATGTTATGTATATAATGTTGTATATGGCTATGTAAGTTGATCTATTTGGCTTAGTTGGTGATGTATATTTATATATGTGTGCTAATGCCATTTTGTGATGCTGTTTATATTGCTTGGAGAAGGGCTGATTCTGGATTATTAGTTTGAGTAGCTAATGGTTGAATTTGAGATTGGTATGCTTATGGTTCTAGGCAAAGGAAAGTTTAGATGAAATAGTGCATGTAGATGTGTTGTGCAAGTGAGTTTTGGTATGAAATTGAACGGTATATTGTGGTATTGATGTGTTTGTATTTTTTGGTGTTGAGATGGTGTGAATTTTGCTTGAATAAAGTTAATATAATGCTTATTTATGCCTTGTACTGGTGCCAATTGGTTTGATGTAGGTGTGTACCAAATTGGGTGGCAAAATGGCTTGGTAAATAGCCTATTTTTGTCTACACGGACAAAGACATGGGTGTGTGTCTCAGTCGGGTGCTACACACAGTTATGTTGCACAGCCGTTTGTCTCCTAGTGTTGATTTAGAAATCAAGTCAGTATGCTCCACACGGCCTCACACACGGGCGTGTAACTTGGCCGTGTGGCATAAGTTAGTATACCTTACAAGTTTGGCACGGCCTGGTACACGGGCATGGATGGCCATTTTTAGGGCACACGGGCTAGCCACACGGGCGTGTGTGTTGGTCGTGTGATCCAAGTCAAAGAGTTACATGGCGTCAGACACGACCATGTGCTCCCATTTCAAATGTCCACACAGTTCAGATACGGGCGTGTCTGTTGGCTATGTGAGACACACGGGCGGGCCACATTTATGCAAAAAATTTTTAAGTATTGAAAAATTTCATGGGTTATCAGTTTAGTCCCGAACCATCATGTATGCATGTTTAGGGCCTCGTAGGTTCGTATTAAGGACAAAATGATTTGTTGTGAATGAAATGTATGTGATTTGATTAACTGCATATGAAATGTATGTTTGAATCTGTTATAAGTACGGTAATGCTCCGTAACCCTATTCAGGTGTTGAATATGAGTGAGGGGTGCTACATTTATTGGTATCAATGCTACGGTTTAGTCGATTCTAGGACTGACGTAGCGCATGTGAAATTCTAGCTATACATGCCATATATAAACTGTGATAGTGTGATGACTCCTGACATTTTTAAAATGTGTTTTCATATACTAAATAGATCCCAATTGAGTTGTAGCTGATGAGGTTGAAAGTAATGCGCCAGCTCCCACTCAAAGGACAACGCCATCTAAATCTAGACTCATATCGGGTAGCCAGAGAGGAAAGGCTAAAAAAGCCTTCTTCCAAATGTTGAACGAGTGGTTCACTGAGTATGTCCAAACGAACCCGGCTGGTCAACAACCTCCACCCCTTCCTAATCCTCAACCAGTTCCCGTAACTCCTCAAGGTTTGGAACCTTTACGTATGAGTAGACCACTTGTTGATAAAATTTGAAAGTATGAGGCTGAAGAGTTTAGAGCTACGGTTGGTGATGATCTTGAGAAAGCTGAGTTTTGGCTTGAGTGTAACATCCCGAATTAGGACCTAGTCGGAATAGTGGTTTCGAGACCACAAATTCGACGTAAGAAATTTATTTTTATTATATTTTTATGGTATACAATTCTATGAAATTCTTTTGTGAAAATTTCATCCTGAAATTTTGACGTTTGGGCACTCAATTTAGTCAAAAGGACTAAATCATAAAAAGTGTTAAAGTTGAGTTCTACATGCTAGAGGCGTCCAATTATTATGGAATTTTAAATTGGAGGTACTTAAATGGTAATTAGACCATTGGTTAATTTTTTGGACAAAAATGGACATGAAATGGGTGAAATAGAATATTTTTAAGTTAGGGGCATTTTGGTCATTTAGTAATTAAAATGAATTAAAAACAAAATTAAAAGCCAATTTTTGTTCATATTCAACCCCATGGCCGAAACCTGCATGGAGAAGATATAGGTAGGGTTTTTCAAGCTTCCAAGCTCGATTGTAAGTCCGTTCTAGCCCCGTTTTTAATGATTTTTACGTTTTTGAAATCCTCGTAAAAAGATCTACCTATTTCTACCATTTATTTGAGTTATGATGAAGGTCTAGGTTTGAACCATGTTAGAAATTTGTGCATTTTGATGTTTAATGGTAGATTATGCATATTTATGGTCGGAGAAACGACTTTTACTAAGTAGTTCTCTATGAAAACGCTAAAAAGGACTAAATTGTAAAAGTTATAAAATTTGTTATAAAAGTGTGATTTAGTGGAAATTGTGGGATGCTATAGTAATGAAAATGATTCGGCTAGGCTTAAAGTGCAAAAAAAATGAATAAAAATCATTTTACGAGCCTAGGGGAAAATGTAAATATGATAAAGTTTAGGGGTAAAAATGAAAATTTGTAAATGTATGATTTTTGGGTCAATTTGAATAATGTGAATAATAAATGAGTTATATTTGAAATGTTAGATCAAGAAAATCGAGTTTCGGGCCTAAATCGGGAAGTTTGAGATTATGGGCTAAATTGGAATATTTGGCCGTAATTGCATTTAAGGTAAGTTCATGTGATTTAATAAGTATGATATTCATGTTATTGTTGTTACACTTGAAATATATTTTACTATGGTTGTATTGATTTATATGTTAATGATATTGTGTATGGGAACGTGATGTACCCATGAAGTAATCGAAAGCTCAAATGTCCATAACATGTGATGGGATGATTGAATATAATGGAAATTTGATGGAATATGATATTTCTTTGAAACAAGTAAGTTTGTATGTAAATAATATATCGTTTTTACTTATGTTATAATATTTTGTTATTATATGAGATGTAGTTGTATATGGACTGATCACTTGATGCAAATTATGAATTGAAGTTGATTATGGATGAATTGGTAAAATGTTGAAAAGTGAGGAATTTCCCAGTTGGACCTTCGTAATAGAAAAGATACGAATGATCCATTGTGAGAACACATGTGTAGTACTATGTGTAGGCTACTATGAGTTTAAGATGGTTTTAGGTCACGTGTATAGTACTAAGTGCAGGCTACTACGTGTACTAGATGGTTAGGTCGCATGTGTAGTACTAAGTGCAAGCTACTATGCGTACCCGATAGCTTCAATCACATATGTGGTACTAAGTGTAGGCCACTATGTCTAAGAGATAGTTTTGGTCATAGATGTAGTACTAAGTGTAGGCTACTATATGCACCAAATAACTTCGGTTACAAGGGTGGTAATATGTGCAGGCTACCGTGTATCTGTTATTATTCCGATGAGTTCAACGGGAAATTGACTAAGTGAAAATACATGTGATCATGTAATGACTAGTGTAATTGAATATGACTATATGATGAATAAGTGTAGGTATATGTGTGTGAAAATTTATGAGCAATGTGCTCGATAGTTGAGCGAACTTTCGGTAAGATGGAATGGAGTAAGTGAGATTATGTAAGAGTGAAATTTGTAACAAAACAATTTTAGACAGCAGCATTTGTGTGACTTTTAAAAATCACCAAAATTGGTGGGAGTTGAATAAGATATGAAATAAAATATTATTGAGTCTATTTTCACATAAAAGAAACGGTGAAAGCAAAAGAGTTTTGTATTCTATGATATTTGAATTTTTGTGAGACAGGGTCAGAATGATTTTAGAATCCCCTATTCTGACTTGGAAAAATCATTAAAAATTGTACAAATATAATTATGGGTTATAATTTATATTCTTAAAATCCTTAATGAGCATATTTTCAAAAGAAATAAACTAGAACATTATCCAAATCTTGTACGAAGAGATAATTACTTTTTAGTGTAAAGGGGTCGGAACTATTAGATAGCAAAATAGGGGAGACTTTAAAGAATAAACTGTACTTATTGCCTATTCAAAAATTCTAAAAATTTTATGATAAGCAGATACATGAGTCTAATTTAAGGGAAAATTAGTGGATCTTGATTTGGAGTTTCTTACCTCAAGTTATAAGTAACTGAGTGACTGTGACTCGAGTAAACAACTTAACTTGAACATAAGTAAAACTGCAGTTAAGATTATTTTACCTTGGAATCATGTTGTAAGAATTGATGGAATCATGTTGATAAATTGCTTATTATTTTCATATGGACATACTAAGCTATATAGCTTACCCCTTCCTTTTCATTTCTCTAGTGTTGTCAGATTAGCTCAGGGTTGGAGATCATCAGAGCCAGCATCACACTATCGAGCTATCAATAAGGGATATCGATAAGTTTTAATCATCTTCAAGTGAGTGGCGTGTATAGGAGCTTAGTTATTGATATGTGTTCTTATGATTTAGCCAAATGTATTGGCTTATATTGAATCATTGTATATAACCATGAGATATGGCTTATAATGTTTTGGCTTATAAGCCTAATTATCCTTGCCATGTGTTGATGCTTTGTGATATGATTATAATTGTCTGCCATGAATGAATAGTAAATAACATATGTGCACAAGAATGCCTTAGGACCATTCAGGGTGGTCATGGCTATGGAATAAATGCGTAAATTGGCACTAAGTTGATAATGATTGAATATGGACATTTTTTGAATAAGTAGAGATTAATTATTAGGTAATATGTTATGGTTGATTGTTAAAAATGTGCCTTAGTGAGGCATGCTAAATCATTAAAATGATGCTATGATATGTGTCTTTAAAGTATTTAAGTATGTGAAAGATTAATGCAACAAAAAGGCTTGGAAAATAGCCTAAATGTTGACCACATGAGCAGAGACATGGCCGTGTGTCTCAGCTGTGTGGAGGACACGGCCTTAGCACATGGGCGTTTGACTTGGGCGTGCGACCCTAAATGTTTGCTGACGTCATAAACAGAGAGTTACATGGGCATGTGAGACCACCCAGCCTACCCACATAGGCGTGTGACTCTCCAAACATGAAAATTTTCTGAGTGTTGTAAAAATGTTCGTGAGTTCTCGGTTTAGTGCCAAACCGCTTTTAATGCATGTTTAGAGCCTCGAAGGCTTGTGCATGGAACATTTTGCATGTGATCGAATGATTCTGATATGATTGAAATTTTATGACCCAATTATACATCTATGTGCATGTTTAAGTTCAGTAGTGCCTCGTATCCTGTCCCGGCGTCGGACACGGGTAAGGGGTGTTACATTGAGAATACAATTCGAGTTTTTGATGAACTGTCTTGTATGCCAGCAGAATGTGTTAAAGCTATTGTGTCACTTCTAAGGATACTGTGTATTAGTGGTGGAATACATTAGTATCAGTGATGCCGAGAGAGAGAGTCACCTGGGAGTTCTTTCAGACCTAGTTCCGAAAGAAATACATAAGTCAATAGTTTTTATATGAAAAGCATAAAGAGTTTGTAGAACTGAAACAGGGTCGCATGACTATAATCGAGTACAAAAGAGAATTTGTACGTTGAGCAGGTATGCTCGGGAGTATGTTTCTACTGAAGAAATCATGTGCAAACAGTTTGTTGACGGGTTGAATGAGGATGTTAAAATTCTGGTTGGAATTTTAGATTTGAAAGAATTTGTTGTGTTAGTTGGTCAGGCTTGCAAAGCCAAAGATTTTAGCCTAGAAAAGAGGAAAGCTGATTCAGAAGCTAGAGATTTGAGAAAAAGATCGATGAATAAACCTTATCATTCATCATCAAAGAAATTTTAAGATTCATCTAGTTGATCAAATGCATTAGTGGGATACCAGAATAGAGATCATGGAAATCAACGTGTGAGTCCTAAAGCTCAAGCTACTTCTGTCTCGAGTGTCGGCAGTGTGAGAAACAACAAACTCGAGTGTTAACTATGTGGGAGAAGACATTTTGGAGAGTGCTGGAATAAAAGTAATAAAGCTTGTTTCAAATATGACTTGCCAGATCATTTTATTCGAGATTGCCCAGAATTATCTAAGAAAGATAAATTTCAGAATGCAAGACCGAGCAATACGACTACGAGAGGGAGACTCCTGAGAAATATGGGTAATGTGTCTAGTGGCAAAGGTGTGACTAGAGATTCAGCTATGAGATCTGAGGCTAGAGTGCCAGCCAGACCTTACGCTATTTGATCTTGCAAAGATGCATAATCACCAGGTGTTATCACCGGTACATTTTCTCTTTATGGCACTGATGTAGTTGCTTTGATAGATCCTGGATCAACTCATTCGTATATCTATATGAATTTAGTGTCTAGTAAAAATTTTCCTATTGAGTCTACAGAATTTGTAATTAAAGTATCAAACCCCTTAGGCAAGTATGTTCTAGTTGATAAAGTTTACAAGGATTGCCCTTTGATGACTCGGGGTTACTATTTTCTGGCTGACTTGATGCTTTTACCATTTGATGAGTTTGATATGATTTTGGGTATAGATTGGTTGACGAGTTTGATATGATTTTGGGTATAGATTGGTTGACTCTGCATGATGTCGTTGTAAATTGTAAAAGAAAGACTATTAAATTGAAATGTCAGAATGGTGAAATCATTTAAATTGAATTCAATGAATTGAGTGGTTTGCCTATAGTGATTTCGTTGATGTCAGCTCAGAGATATATGAGAAAAGGTTGTGATGCGTTCCTAGCATATGTTTTAGATACCAAAGTGTTTGAAATGAAGATTTAATTGGTGCCTGTAGTTTGTGAATATCCGAATGTATTTCCAGAAGAACTGCCTAGGTTGCCACCGGTCAGAGAGGTTGATTTTTCTATTAAATTGGTACCGAGAACATCGCCGATATCTATAGCTCCATATAGAATGGCTCCGACAGAATTAAAAGAGTTGACATCTCAGTTGCAAGAGTTGATAGATAGAGGATTCACATGATCGAGTTTTTCACCCTAGGGTGCACCAGTATTGTTCGTAAAGAAGAAAGACGATTCGATGAGAATGTGTATTGACTATTGACAACTCAACAAAGTTACAAGAAAAAAGTATTTGTTGCCGAGAATAGATGATTTGTTTGATCAGTTGAAAGGTGCAACAGTGGTTTCGAAGATTGTTTTGAGATCTAGCTATTATCAGTTGCGAGTGAAAGATTCAGATGTACCAAAGACTGCGTTTAGAATAAGGTACGGACATTATGAATTCCTTGTTATGCCTTTTGGATTAACTAATGCTCCTGCAGTCTTTATGAATTTGATGAACCAGATATTTAGATCGTATTTAGACAGATTCGTTGTTGTGTTCATTGATGACATTCTGATCTATTCATGAGATGAGTTTGAACATGCCGAGCATTTGAGGATTGTGTTACAAACCTTGAGAGATAAGAAATTGTATGCTAAGTTCACTAAATGTGAGTTTTGGCTTAGAGAAGTTGGATTTTTGGGACATATTGTTTCAGCGGAAGGTATAAAAGTTGACTCGAGCAAGATTTCTGTAGTTGTTGATTGGAAACCAGCTAGGAATGTGTCTAAAATAAGAAGTTTTCTAGGGTTACTTGGCTACTATCGACATTTTTGTTAAAGGATTTTCAATGATTGCTACACCTATGACCAGACTACTTCAGAAAGACGTGAAGTTTGAATGGTCCAAAAACTGTCACCAGAGTTTCAATCAGTTGAAAGCATTGTTAACTGAGGCACCAGTTTTGGTTCAACCTGAACAGGGGAAAGAGTTTGTGATATTCGGCGATGCATCATTGAATGGTTTGGGTTGTGTTTTGATGCAAGAGGGAAAATTTATAGCTTATGCCTCCAGACAATTGAAACCGCATGAAAAGAACTATCCGATGCACCATTTAGAGTTGGCTGCTATTGTTTTTGCATTGAAAATTTGGTGACATCATTTGTACGGTGAAAAAAGCCACATCTTTACTGATCATAAAAGCTTAAAGTATATTATGACTTAGAAAGATTTGAATTTGCGACAACGGAGATGACTCGAGTTACTAAAAAAATATGAGTTAGTAATCAATTATCATCCGGGAAAAGCAAATGTGGTCGCAGATGCTTTGAGTAGAAAATCTCTATTTGCTTTGAGAACGATGAATATGAGACTGACTTTGTCTGATGATGGTTCGGTATTAGCCGAATTGAAAGCTAAACCAGCTTTTCTTCAGCAAATTTGTGAAGCACAAAAGTGTCATATCAAGTTGGAAGCCAAAAGAAAGCAGTGTGAATCAACTAACGATACAGAATACCAGATTGAAACCGATAATTGTTTAATGTTTTGAAATAGAGTTTGCGTACTAAGAAGTCCTGAGCATATTTAGAAAATTCTTCACGAAGCTCACAATGATTGTTTATCCGTTCATCCGGGAAGTACTAAAATGTATAATGATTTGAAACAATTATATTGGTGGTCGGGCATGAAACAAGATATTTTAGAATTTGTATCGAGGTGTTTGATTTGTCAACAAGTGAAAGCTGAACTGTAAATCCCCGAATTTGGGCCAAGAAGTATTGGGCCTTAAGTATGGGTCCGTAAGGGGGTTGTGTATAAGTATTTAATTGTGCAAGGAAATGACACAATTAAATGTCTGCTCAAGTGGTTGAGGGTCCTAAGAGGAGTTGGAAAAGTCCTGGGTTCGAACCTGAGCTTTAGCAAAAATTTTGGTTTTCAGTGAATAAAACCCTGGATGCTTGGATGATGGCCTTTTAATTTATTGTGCTAAGTAAATGACACAATGAAGCATGTGGTTTAGTGGTTGTGGCGTTATTAAGGTTGCAAGGGAGCCTGGGTTCAAGTCTTGGCTCTTGTAATTTATTTTGGTTTTTCTTTTAAAGGAACCTGGACTTTGGCCTATAGGCCTTATAATTAATTGAGGATAAAATATGACACAGAAAAAGCCTGTGGTGGAGCGGCAAAGTGGCATGTTGTGTAACTGTGAGGTCTGAGGTTTAGGTTTTGGGATGCGCAGTGGAGTATTTATTTTGCTATTTGAGCTGTGTAGGAGGTGGAGTTGGACTAGAACTCTGTGGTTGAAGTGGTCATAAGAATGAGGAATTTTCCTAATGGTTGAAAGCAGTCACACATCAGGAAGCTAACATGAGAATTGGTGAGAAGCTGGCTTTAAATAGAGTGAACCAGATGAGTGGTGAGGGGGAAAGTGATTAAGACACAATGCAGGATGTGCCAAGGTTGGTATCGATAGGCCCAATTGGCCTGTGGGCCTACTTGTGTAAATTTAACTGTTAGGTGGGAAGTAGTTGGGCTTGTCATGTCGTGTGCAAGGCATAGGACGTTAAGGGCTTTGTTAGGCCAAAATGGGCCATGAGGGCCTAATGGGCTCATGGGCCCCATACAGATTAAATCCACAGTAAGTGATAAATCTTAGACTGGGCTATGTAGGTCACGTAGCCATAGCTAAATTTGGGCTAAATGGGCCACACGAGCGTGTAGGCCCACTTGAGCCGAATAATGGGCCTTAGGCCCATATACACCGTTAGATTTGTTTAGGTTACTTAAGTCGTTCGAGGCGACTGTGGACCTTTCAAGAGGTCGATTATCTGTACCGAGACCCTAGAGGTTAAAATGACCAAAATACCTCTAAGGGATAAAAATTACTATTCTGCCCCTAATGGGTGGAAATGACTACTATACCTTAGAGGTAGGTTAATTGATGAGTGTATGATATATGCATGACCGTATCTGAGTATGAAACCCTGCATATACGAAATATTATGACATGACATACTTCATTTGGGTTGGGATTCTAATTTGGAGGAAGTACTGTTCTAGTGGCTTTGCCACGTATTTTGATATTAGTGGCTACGCCACGTTTACCTCTATTACCAGCTTTGCTGCATTACTATTAGCAGCTACACTGCGATATTGGTGAGTTGGCTAGGTTGGTCGATTTAATCCCCACATAGTGAGTAGGTTGGTACGGGTGGTGAGCAGGATGGATTGGGTTGGGTTGCATACCTGTATTGTGATTATACTGTTTTGGGCGTAGGCCCACACTGTTACTGCATAGGGCTTAGGCTCAGATTGTACTGTTATTGAATAGGGCTTAGGCCCAGACAATTACTGTACGCACTGTTACTGTTGACTGATACGGGATTGATTACACACTGAGTTTTCGTAAACTCACCCTTCTTTTAACTGTGCAGGTAATCCCCAGCCTTAGTCGATTTAGAGCCTCGAGGAACTCAGTGGTGGCCACACGTTTGCATATTGGTTGTTAATGATTCAATTTATTTAAGCTTTCATATTTGGGTTTTAATTATGTAATAAGGCCATTTGGGGGTTTTTAACTTTTAATGGGTTTTTGATTTTATATTCTAAACTGCTAGAGTTGGAATATCTAATTTTCAAAATAATAACTGTTTTCAAACACTACGTTTCCGCAACATTTTCAAAATGCTTTCGCAAATTATTTTGTTTTACATCAAGTTTTAGTAATTAATTTAAAACTAGCTTCTGCAACTAAAAGAGATTTTGAGAATAATATTATGTATTTTTCAATAAACCTCGTGTTGAAAATAAACTAACGTAATTGAGATTTCACCCAAGTTTTCAAATAAGAAGTGTTTTCAAGGAAAACAGGGTTTTCGAAAAACACTCAAATGTGACACACCAGATTCAACTGTAACGTGTAGGCTAGGTTTGTGGTGTTACATTTAGTGGTATCAGAGCCAAGTTACAAAACTCGACTGTGGAATGGGTTTTTGTGAATTTGAATGTTAAATGTTGTGGTAGGAAATATGGCACACTGAGTCTCCGGTACCAAATTAGTAAGTTTTCTAACACTGATTATTGTTATGAACTGAAATGTATTACTGAAGACTGCCATAGGTAGTTGAATTACACTAAAACTCTGTAGTTAAAGTAGACTGAGATTATAGAAGACTGACAACTGTAGGAGATTCTGTTCTGCGAAAACAAACTCTAATTGCTATTGTTCATAACACATTGTTAATAATTATTGAAATTATAAATCGATTCATAAGACTTAAAAATAGACAATTTGCTATCGATATGAGCATAAAAGGTACTCATAGAAGGGGTACACGAGGCCGCGAAAGAGGTTAAGGAAGTGCTGTAGCTGGGTCTTCAGCATCGGCCCACATGCTGGCTAGGGAGGCGCCAGCCTTGCCAGTAACTGAGACAGGGTCTCATGACTGAGTAGCTGGGGTTGATGCTTTATCTCAAGCAATGCTACGAGTTCTTGAAAGGGTTGCTGGAGTAAGTACTGGATCTGTAGGTCGGGGGTCAATTTCGGAGCGACTTCGATCTAATAGGGCAGAGATCTTCAGGGGTGTTTCGGGTGTAGCCCCGAATGTGGCAGAATATTGGTTAGGGGCTACTGAGCGAGTAATGGATGATCTTGACTGTACTTCAGAGCAAAAATTAAAAGGGGTAGTGTCTTTACTGCGTGATGAGGCCTACAAGTGGTGGCTCACTATGAGAGAAGGTACGCAAGTTGACCGTTTAACATGGGATTTCTTCAAAGCAGCCTTTTCAGGAAAGTATGTGGGCACAAGTTATGTAGACGCCTGAAGGAAGGAATTTTTAAATTTAACTTAGGGGAATAAAATCGTAGCGGAGTACGAGGCAGAGTTTCTGCGGTTGAGTCTGTATGCACTTTGGATAGTCGCAACTGAATATGAACGCTGTGTGTGGTTTGAGGATGGCCTCTAGGACGAGTTACATGTACTGATAGCCCAGCAGAGGGAGCGAGACTTTGCTGTCCTTGTGGAAAAAGTAAAAATCGCTGAGGATGTGAAGCGCTCTGAGCGCCAGAACCATGAGAAAGAAAGGGGCAAAAATAAAAGGGATTTTTGACCCTCGAATTCTTCTGGAAGGCCTGTAAAGAGGGCCAGGTTTGATGGGCCAGTTCGAGCGGTTCCTGGTATTGTTACAATACTGTAGCCTTACAGCAATTGTAGGAGAGCTTACCAGGGTGAGTGTTGGAAACGAACTGAGGCTAAGATAGGTGACCGTGATAGCGGAGCGAAGAGATTATCTGTCTAGTGTGATTTCTGTGTTAAGGGCCGAGAAGCTGGTTCGCAAAGGTTGCGAGGCATTCCTAGCATATATTAGTATTCCTGATTCTAA
The DNA here is from genome assembly GCA_025698465.1 of Gossypium longicalyx. NCBI lineage: Eukaryota > Viridiplantae > Streptophyta > Magnoliopsida > Malvales > Malvaceae > Gossypium > Gossypium longicalyx. Next base: position 31,413,961 of record CM047001.1, on the reverse strand, counting down.
AGGTCCTTCTGTGGGAGATGTTAGAACTGTCAAAGAGTTTTTGGATGTATTTCCTGAAGAGCTTCCTAGGGTGCCTCCAGATCGTAAGGTTGAATTTGGTATTGAACTCCTACCTGGAATAGCTCTGGTGTCTATTGCCCCTTATAGGATGGCATCGAAAGAGTTGGTAGAGCTAAAGGCTCAAATCCAAGAGCTATTGGATCGAAGATTCATTCGACCGAGTGTGTCTCTGTGGGAAGTATTGATGTTGTTTATGAAGAAGAAGGATGGATCCATGCGCATGTGCATTGATTATCATCAATTGAACAAGCTGACTATCAAGAATAAGTACACTTTACCAAGGATAGATGATTTGTTTTACCAGCTGGGAGGAGCTACGATTTTCTCTAAGATAAATCTTCAGTCTGGGTATCATCAGCTAAAGGTTAAGGAGGCTGACGTGTTTAAGACTGCATTTAGAACTCGTTATGGTCATTACGAGTTTCTGGTGATGCCGTTTGGGTTGACGAATGTACCAGCGGCTTTTATGGATCTAATGAATCGAGTATTCTAGTCTTATTTGGATCGGTTCATAGTTGTGTTTATAGACGATATCTTGGTGTATTCAAGAACCGAGGAGGAGCATGATGCACATCTTCGTATTATTTTGCAAGTTCTAAGGGAAAAGTAGTTTTATGCAAAGTTCAACAAGTGTGACTTCTAGTTGCAGAAGTGATATTTCTGGGACATGTAGTGTCAGCAGAGGGAGTTAGGGTGGATCCTCGGAAAATTAAAGCTGTAATAGATTGGAAACCACAAAAGACAGTATATGAGATTCGAAGCTTTTTGGGTCTGGCTAGGTATTACAAACATTTTTTTGAAAGATTTTCATTGATTGTTGCACCTCTGACTAAGTTACTGCGTAGAAAGGTACCATTTAATTGGACAGATAAGCAGCAAGAAAGTTTTGAGAAACTGAAGGATGTTTTGACTAAAGCCCTTATTTTAATACAGCCAGAGTCTGGGAAGGAATTTACTGTTTTCAGTGATGCGTCGCACATTGGATTGGGTTGTGTGTTGATGTGAGAGGGTAGGGTGGTTGCTTATGCCTGTCGTCAACTCAAGTCTCATGAGACAAATTACCCCTCTCATGACTTGGAATTAGCTGCGGTGGTTTTCGCACTGAAGATTTGGAGACATTACTTATACGGTGAAAAAATGATTATTTACACAGATCATAAAAGCCTCGAATATCTTCTTACTCAAAAAAAGTTGAATCTTAGGCAACGAAGGTGGATAGAGTTGCTTAAGGACTACGATTGTTCAATTGAGGATCATCCTGGCAAAGCTAATATGGAAGCTGACTCACTGAGTCGTAGGGTTGTATCTGATTTGAGAGCAATGTTTGCTCATCTCAGCCTCTTCGATGATGGTAGCTTGTTAGCTGAATTGCAAGTGAGACCGACTTGGATTGATCAAATTAAGAAGAAATAGTTGCTAGATGAGTCGTTAGTTTCTCATTTTCGACAAGTTGAGAATGGTGAGACCACGGATTTTGGGCTAAATGAGAAAGGAGTATTATGCTTCCGTGGAAAAGTATGTATACCGAGGGATTCTGATCTGAGGCAATCTATACTGCAAGAGGCGCATAATAGTCCATATGCTATGCATCCTGGCAGAAACAAGTTATACCGAGATCTTCGTGAGCTGTATTGGTGGCCAGGGTTGAAACGCAAAGTTATTGAGTATGTGAGTAAGTGCCTAACATGCTAGTAAGTTAAGGCTGAGCATCAATTACCTTCTGCGTTACTACAATCAGTTAAAATTCCACTTTGGAAGTGGGAGAGAGTAACCATGGATTTTGTGAGTGGGCTACCCTTGACGCCGACTAAGAAGGATTCGATATGGGTGATTGTGGACTGGTTGACTAAATCTGCCCATTTTATACCGGTCCGCATGGATTATTTGTTACAGAAGTTGGCCAAGTTGTATGTGGCCGAAATTGTGAGACTGTACGGTGTACCGATTTCAATCATATCTGACAGAGATCCTGGATTCACATCTCGATTTTGGAAAAAATTACACGAGCCTTTGGGTACAAAGCTGGACTTAGTACTGCGTTCCACCCACAGACGGATGGGCAGTCAGAGAGGGTGATTCAGATACTGGAAGACATGTTAAGAGGTTGTGTAATTGATTTCAGAGGCAGCTGGGAGGATTATTTGCCGTTGGCAAAGTTTACTTATAACAACAGCTACCAGTCCAGTATTCGAATGGCACCGTTTGAGGCATTGTATAGTCATAGGTGTCGTACTCCTACCTGTTGGACTGAGCTAGGTGAGCAGCAAGTTCTGGGGCCAGAATTAATTTCTGATACAGAAGATAAGGTGAAAGTGATTCGAGACCGGTTAAAGAAAGCATCTGATAGGCAGAAGTCTTATGCAGACTTAAAGCGTAAAGAGATCGAGTACTTTGTGGGGGATTATGTCTTTCACAAGGTCTCACCATGGAAGAAAATTTTGAGGTTTGGGCGGAAAGGCAAGCTTAGCCCTAGGTTTATTGGACCTTACTGAATACTTAGGCGAGTGGGACCGGTCGCTTATCAACTTGAGTTGCCTCCAGAGTTGGATAGGATTCATGACGTGTTTCATGTTTCAATGCTAAGGCGGTACCGTTCTGATACCTCGCACATTGTATCAGTTGAGGAAATCGAGGTTGGACATGATTTGACTATCTAGGAGGAATCGGTGCAGATATTGTATCGTGATGTTAAGGTATTAAGAAAGAAATTTGTTCCACTGGTCAAAGTGCTTTGGCGAAATCATGGTTCAGAGGAAGCCACATGGGAGCCTGAGGAGGTAATACGGCCGCAATACCTTCATTTATTCTGAATAGGTAAATTTTGAGGCCGAAATTTCTTAAAAGGAGTAGAATTGTAATGCCCTGAATTTGGGCATGAAAGTATTGGGCCTTGAGTATGGGTCTGTAAGGGGGTTGTGTATAATATAAGTATTTAATTGTGTAAGGAAATGACACAATTAAATGTCTGCTCAAGTGGTTAAGGGTCCTAAGAGGAGTTGGAAAAGTCCTGGGTTCGAACCTGGGCTATAGCAAAAATTGTGGTTTTAAGTGAGTAAAACCCTGGATGCTTGGATGATGGCCTTTTAAATTATTGTGTTAAGTAAATGACACAAGGAAGCATGCGGTTTAGTAGTTGTGGCATCATTAAGGTTGCAAGGGAGCCTAGGTTCAAGTCTTGGGTCTTGCAATTTATTTTGGTTTTTCTTTTAAAGAAACCTAGACTTTGGCTTATAGGCCTTATAATTAATTGAGGATAAAATATGACGCAGAAAGTGCCTGTGGTGGAGTGGCAAAGTGGCATGTTGTGTAATTGTGAGGTCTAATGTTCAAGTCTTGGGATGCGCAGTGGAGTATTTATTTTGCTATTTGAGCTGTGTAGGAGGTGGAGTTGGATTGGAACTCTATTGTTGAAGTGGTCATAAGAATGAGGAATTTTCCCAATGGTTGAAAGCAAACCCACATCGGGAAGCTAACATGAGAATTGGTGAGAAGTTGGCTTTAAATATAGCGAACCAGATGAGTGGTGAGGGGGAAAGTGATTAAGACTCAATGCAGGATGTGCCAAGGTTGGTAATCGTGGACTTCGGCACGTTCTCATAAGCAGGTGTGTATTCACGCCCTTTTTTGTTGGAAATCAGCAAAAGCTGAAAAGCCAAAATTTCGGCATTTGAGGCCTCACGAGCGTGTGATCGCTCGTGGGGTAAACCGAGCCCACAAACCATGGGCGATAGACTATAGAGGCCACCACGAGCGTTCTCATGTACTGGGCTTCAATGGGCCAAATAGGCCCAATGGGCCCGTCGGCCCGCTTGTGTAAATTTAACTGTTAGGCAGGAAGTAGTTGGGCTTGCATGTCGTGTGCATGGCATAGGCTGTTGAGGGCTTTGTTGGGCCAAAATTGGCCGTGAGGACCCAATAGGCTCGTGGGCCCTATACAGATTAAATCCACGGTAAGTGATAAATCTTGGACTAGGCTATGTATGTCACATAGTCGTAGCTATATTTGGGCTAAATGGGCCACACATGCGTGTGGACCCACTTGGGTTGAATAATGGGCCTTAGGCCCATATATACTGTTAGGTCTGTTTAGGTTACTTAAGTTGCTCGAGGCGACTATGAACCTTCCAAGAGGTCGATTATCTGTATCGAGACCCTAGAGGGTAAAATGACCAAAATATCCCTAAGGGGTAAAAATTACTATTCTACCCCTAATGGGTGCAAATGACTGTTATACCTTAGAGGTAGGTTAATTGATGAGTGTATGATATATGCATGACCATATATGAGTATGAAACCCTGCATACACGAAATATTATGACATGACATACTGCATTGGGGTTGGGATTCTGATTTGGAGGAAGTACTGTTCTGGTAGCTTTGCCACGTATTCTGATATTAGTAGCTACGCCATGTTTACCGCTATTAGCAGCTTTGCTGCGTTACTATTAGTAGCTTTGCTGCATTACTATTAGCAACTACACTGCGATACTGGTGAGTTGGTTGGGTGGGTTGATTTAATCCCCACATGGTGGGTTCATTGGTACTGGTGGTGAGCAGGATGGATTGGGTTGGGTTGCATACCTGTATTGTGATTATACTGTTTTGGGCATAGGCCCACACTGTTACTGCATAGGGCTTAGGCCCAAATTGTACTGTTATTGAATAGGGCTTAGGCCCGCACTGTATCTTGTATGCTTATTTATTATTGTTGATCGATAGGGGATTACACACTAAGTTTTCGTAAACTCACCCTTCTTTTAACTGTGTAGGTAATCCCCAGCCTTAGACGATTTGGAGCCGAGAGGGACTCAGTGGTGGCCACACATCCGCAGACTGGTTGTTAATGATTCAATTTATTTAAGCTTTAATATTTGGGTTTTAATTATGTAATAAGGTCATTTGGGGGTTTTTAAATTTTAATAGGTTTTTTATTTCATATTCTAAACTGCTAGAGTAGGAACATCGAATTTTCAAAATAATAACTGTTTTCAAACACTACGTTTTCACAACATTTTTGAAATGCTTTCGCAACTTAATTTTGTTTTACATCAAGTTTGAGTAATTAATTTAAAACTAGCTTCTACAAGTAAAAGAGATTTTGGGAATAATATTATGTATTTTTCAATGAACCACGTGTTGAAAATAAACTAACGTAACTGGGATTTCACACAAGTTTTCAAATAATAAGTGATTTCAAGGAAAATAGGGTTTTCGAAAAACACTCAAATGTGACACACCAAATTTGACCGTAACGTCTAGGCCGGGTTTGGGGTGTTACAAACATCAAGTGCCTTGAGCTTTGCTTCAGCCAGTGATGATACTAGAGTGGAAATGGGACAGAGTTATGATGGATTTCGTATCGAGGTTATCCCTGACTCCAAAAAAGAAAGATGTTATTTGGGTTGTAGTTGATAGATTAACGAAATCGGCGTATTTTATATCGGTACGTATAGACTATTCACTTGATAGATTAGCTGAATTGAACATTGTTGAGATCATTAGATTGCATGGGGTACCAATTTCGATAATTTTAGATAAAGATTTGAGTTTACGTCACGATTTTGGAAGAAATTGCAAGAAGCTCTGGGGACAAGGTTGAACTTCAGTACTGCATTCCATCCTCAAACCGACAGTCAATCTAAGAGAGTAATTCAAATTCTCGAAGATATGCTTCGCTGTTGTGTTTTAGAGTTCGAAGGCAACTGGAAGAAGTATTTCTCGTTGGTTGAATTTGCATATAACAACAACTATCAATCAAGCATAAAAATGGCACCGTACAAAACTTTGTATGGATGCAAATGTCGAACTTTGTTATACTGGATGAAACTTAGTGAGAAAAAGATTCACTGGGTTGATTTGATTTGAGAGACTGAAGAGAAAGTGAAAGTTATTTGCGATAATTTGAAAGCAGCTTCAGATCGACAGAAATCATATGCGGATTTGAAACGGAAGGAAATTCAATTTCAGATCGGTGATAGATTATTTCTAAAAGTGTCTCCATGGAAGAAAATTCTTTGTTTTGGTCGCAAAGGTAAATTGAGTCCGTGATTTATTGGGCCATACAAAATCATCAAAAGAACAGGGCTAGTGGCGTATCGACTAGATTTACCATCGGAGTTAGAAAAGATTCACAATTTGTTTCATTTGTTAATGTTATGCCATTATCGATCAGATCCATCGCACGTACTTTCACCAGCAGAGATTGAGATACAACCTAATATGACGTTTAGTGAAAAATTGATCAGAATTTTAGCTCAAGAGATTAAACAGTTGAGAAATAAAAGCTCTAGTGAAGGTTCTGTGGAAATGTCACGGTGTTGAAGAGGCTACGTGGGAGCCCGAGGAAGCTATGACAAAATAGTACCCTAACCTATTCACTAGTAAGATGTTTAGGGACGAAAATCTCTAAGGGGGAAGAGTTGTAACAGCCCGTTTTTATTCAAATCAGAGCAGTGGTTTTGGGACCACAAATCTGAAGTCAAAATATTTATTGTATTATTAAATTAAGGTCTACAGTATGAATATATGATTGTGTGAAAGTTTCGTTTAGAAATTTTATCGTTTGATTAGTCAATTTGATAAAAAGGACTAGATCGCGTAAAGTGTAAAAGTGATGTTCTAATAGCTAAAGGTGTCTAATAGCTATAGAATTTTAATGTAAAAGCCCTTATATGGTAATTAATCCATTTTTTTATGAGTCGACAAGTACAACCATTAAATAGGTGAGTTAATGGTTTATTATTAAGGTTAATATAGTAAATTTGTAAATATATGTTAGTAAAATAATAGAAAAACAAATGGTTATCACCTTTCTTCATCTTCTAGCCGAAATTAACCTAAGAAAAACACTATTGTTCTTGTCTCAAGCATTCGGCCATCTCTCTCCTTGCATGCAAGTTCAATTTTTGTCCCATTTTTAGTAATTTATATGTTTTTGATATCATTACAACTAGGTCTAGCTAGCCCAGGGACTATTTTGAAAAATTGTTAAAGATATTTAATGTTTCCATTGGTTATTAAGCATGAGTTTTGAAGTTTCTTGATAGATTTTGAATGCTTGTTGATAGATATACATGTTTTGTTATGTGATTTTTAGTGACAATGCAAATTAAGGATTAAATTATGAAATGTGAAACTTTAGTTGTTAAAATATAAAATAAATGAAAATTATGGGCTGCTAGGGTTATATTAGTAATTTGGCTAGGCTTGGGTAAGAATGAAATTGAATACATTTTGTTTTACGAGCCTAAGGACTAAATTATAAAAGCTTTGAAATTCTAAGGGTAAAAGTGTAAATGTGCTTAAATGTTTTTTTTTTGGATTAAATTGAATAGAGAGATTATTGAATAAGTTAATTTTGATTATATTTAGATCAAGAAAAATGAATTTCAGATCTAGATCGGGGGAAAACTAAAGTTATCGACTAATCGACCTATTTCGTTAGTTTCACATCCGAGATAAGTTCAGATATTATAAGTTTTAATACAAATGTATTTCATATGCTTTGATATTGCATAAATTGTGAATACAAGACTATGAATATGTTTGATAGTGATTCAATGACAATTCGACATTCGAAATCCCAGTTGAACCTTAGGAATAGTTTAGGATACTAGTGACATGTCATTAAGGGATACATTGAGTTGGCTTCGGGACATGATATTAGCACTTCGGGTGCAAGTTATACCGATTTAGCTTCGGGAAATGAATATCAGTTGATTTGGCTTTGGGCCATGATATCAGTACTTCGAATATAAGCTACCCTGATTTCGTTTCAGGCCATGGTATAGGTACTTATTGTGCGACACTCTTGAGTATCTGACTTCTATTCCGAATGGCTCAACAGGTAAACAAAAGATGTGATTGAGTATGAGAATGATATAAGGTGGTACAGGTACATATGTGACATGTTAAAGCTTTGGTTCGAAAAAACTTGTGAAGAATGTGATTAATATCATAATTTTGTATATGAAAGGTTTGTTAGCTAATATATGCTAAACATTGATATATTCAAATTGTTGAATTATAATTTTGAGATTGAATTGAGTTTATTTTATACGATATTACTAAGCTTTATAGCTTACTTTGTTTATTTTCCTCTGTTTTATAGTGTTATCAAGCTAGTTCGGATATAAGGATCGTCGGAGATCGCTTCGCACTATCTACCTATCACTTGGTAAGTAACATCACAAATTAGGGTCTGGTCAGAACAGTGGTTTCGGGACCACAAATGCAAACTAGAAATAATTAATTTATGATTATTTGATGGTCCATGATATGATTGCATGTTTGTGTGAAATTTTCATGAAGAAACTCTATGCCTAAGACGTCTAATTTGACCTTAAAGACCAAATTGAATAAGTTGCAAAACTTGTGTTCTAGAAGCTTTAAGCATGAAATTGCATTGGATTATTAATTAGATGTCCTTAAATAGAAAATAGACCAAGTTCTAAAATTTTGGACTAAAATGGGCATGAATAGGAAAAATTGGAAAGAAAGGCCTTAAGGGCATTTTTGTCTTTTGGTAAATAAAAGAATAAAAAGGGAAAAAGAAAGCAAAATTTGTCCATCTTCTTCAAGTGCTAGCTGAAATTTCTAAGGGTTCCATAGCTAGGGTTTTGTTCATCTTTCAAGCTTGATTATAAGTGCTCCCTAGCCTCGTTTTTAATGTTCTTTACAATTTTTAAGTTGTCATCAACCGATCTAGCTATTTCTACCATTATTTTGAGCTAGGGTTCATGTATGAAATTAGACCCATGTGTGACATGGTTTTATTTTGATGTTTAATAGAGGAATATGAATGTTAGATTTGTGATAAACATCTTTTTCTAAGTGATTTTTAGTGAAAACACCTAAAAAGGACTTGTTTGTAAAAGGTGTAAAAATGAGTAGTAGAAATGTGAAATAAAGAAAAATGTGGGATGATATAAGATGGAATATGAATCGACTAGGCTTGCATAACCAAGAAATTGCATGCATTTTATTTTACGAGCCTAAGGACTAAAGTGTAAATAAGTGAAAAGTTAAGGGTAAAAAGGTAATTTTACCTAAGTATGTGTTATGGGTTGATATGAGTAATGTGTGTATTGAACAAGTTGAATTTGACATTATAGATCAATAAAAACGTGATTCGGGTCCTGATCGAGAGAAAAACAAAGTTTAGGACGATTAAGCTTATTTCCATCTTTTTTTTTATCGAGGTAAGTTCATTTGCAAATAATGCAACATGTACCATACTTTAAATGCTTCAATATTGCATGTATGGTAAGTACTTACATAATTGATATGATGTTGTATCATGTGTTTATAGCCTAAATATTATCATGAATAATGCCTTGATTATTCCATGAGTATGTGATTGGTGCTATGAGTATGGAAACTGACATTACGAGCAAGCTCAACAAAAATGTGATACCAAAGAATCCCGTTTGAACCTTAGGAATAGTTTAGGATACAAGTGACAAGTCATTAGGAATTATGTAATCTGAACTCATTGAGTTATGTTTGAGTTCATGATATATGTGATATCCAAACTCATTGAGTTGTGGTCTGAGTTCATGATATATATATATGACACATGTTTTGGCATCCGGGTACTGATCTCGTATATGCTTCTAAAGGCAAGGTAGTCCAACATGTGTTGCGGATACCTGATAGCCTACATGAGCAAACCCATGAGTAGCTCGTAAACGAGCAACATGTGATCTGAGATATGAAGTAGCATTGGCTACATATGAGGCACTTAGGTGCAAGCTTCCGATGTATCCAATAATATTCTGAGTGTTCAACGAGTGGTTCAAGAGAAGTTCAATGATTAATCTTGGCGATTGCATCAAGAGAAGGAAGTAAGTTATTATGTGCAAATGGGCACAAGTATGTACATTGAACTTATGGGAATGACATGAATTACGATGAGCTCGTGGAATGAACATGTGTATATATATATGGAAAGAATAAGTTTATGAGATTTGATGAAATGCAAGATTATGTTCATTTTGTTATATGCATGATTATTACTTATTTAAGTTGCATTCTATTTGCATGTGAACTTATTAAGCTTTATGCTTACCCTTTTCATTTCCCTCTCTTATAGTTCTGCCAAGCTAGCTTGGGAATCGAAGGACGTTGGAGGCATGATCACATTATCAATTGAACATTTGGTATAGTTAGTCTCATTATTTTGGATATGACATGTATAGGGACTTGGTCTTTTTGTGATGTGTCATATTGATTAGCCAAATGTGTTGGCTCATGAGGTTATTATGATTATTTTGTATATGGCCATGAGAGGTGGCTCATATTGATTAATTAGGTTGTAACCCCAATTATTGATGCATGCATGCAAATGTGCTTATTCTTTATTGTTGTTATAGTTGATTATGGTTAATGAGTGTTGTAACAGCCCGATTTAGAGCCTATTCAAAATAGTGGTCTCGGGACCACAAATCTCAAGTTAAAAAGATTATTTTTATTATTATTTTGGATGCTCTAGCATTAACATATTAGTGCATGAAAAATTTGGTAAGTTAATTTTGACGTTTGTGAGCCCAATTGCGAAAAAGGACTAAATCGCATAAAATGTAAAAGTTCTAGATTAATAGCTAAAGGTGTCAAATAGCTAGAGAACCAAAATTGGGGGTCTTTAAAGGGAAAATAGACCCTTAAAAGAAAGCATAGCTGGCCATGAGACAAGGAAATCAATTAGTCAAAGTGTTAGGTTTTGATGACATTAGCAAATTGATTACAATAAAGAAAATTTGTCATATTTTCGTTTCTTCTCCTATACACCACCTTGAAAGGGGTTTGGAAGCTCAAAATTTTCAGCCACTTTGTTGACTCATAAGTAAGTGATTTCCATGTCCTTTGTTGATGATTTTTGTATTTTTGAGACCCTTGAAGCATGAGCTTTCAGATGAAAGGTCGATTTTGCAAAATGATTAAGAGTTTAGGGTTTTTCCATGAATGGATTTGTGATAGTTTTTGAGTTTTTTTGGAAGAATATGTGTCCTAGTTGTGTTATAAATAATTTTTGTGAAGGGTGTTAGCATGAAAACACCTAAAGGGACTATTTTGGATAATTTGCAAAATAGGTGATAAGTGTGTGAAATAGTGAAAATTTGGGGTTGCTATAAGAGTAGAATAAGTTTGGTTAGGCTTGAGATACGAATAAATTCGATAAAAAATAATTTTCGAGCATAGGAACAAAATGGTTATTTTGCCAAGAGCTAGGGGCAATGTGGTCATTTTACCTAAGATGTGAATTTTAAATTGCCTAATTGTGTTTAGTGACTAAATGAGTGTATTTTTCTAATATAGATCAAGATTTGCCAAATCCTAACCTAGATCGGGGGAAGGCTAAGCAAATCGACTAAGTCGACTAGTCGTATACGTTTTGTAATCCAAGGTAAGTTGTATGTAAATAATACAACTACATTGCTACTATAAGTGTTTGAATTGTAATTGAATTGATATAGCATGAATTGGTTGATTGTGAATTGAGAATGTATAATGATAATTGTGATAGTAGAAATCTCGTGGAACCCTAGGAAATAAACCAGATATTCATGTCGTGTCATTGGGTCACTTGTGTGAGCTAGTGTAAGACATGTCTGGGACATGCATTGGCCACATTATGAGAGCCAGTATAAGACCATGTCTAGGACATGGCATCAGTCTCGAGACGTAAGTCAGTGTAAGACATGTCAGGGACATGCATCGGCTACGAGATGTGTCAGTGTAAGACCATGTCTGGGATATAGCATCGACATGGATATGCAAGAGCTAGTGTAAGACCATGTCTGGGACATGGCATCTATACCATACCCTATGTTGAGGCTTATGGTATATCCGGTATTATCCCGAATGGTTCAAGGGTAGAAATTATAGTTGTGAGTTGATAAGGAAATTATAATCTTGTTACGAGTGGTACAAGTACCTAATGGACACGTATGAGAAATGAGTTCAATATAGAGTATGTGACTTGTGTGGATGGTAATGAGTAAGTTACGCGTATGCCTAACTTTGTGTTATGAGCACGATGATTAGTGATGAAACTGTTGTTGTATATTTATTTATATGGAACTTACTAAGCTTTTATGCTTACACCCTTTTTCTTTCCGTTTCCTAACAGTGCCGCCTAATTAGCTCAAGGATCACCGAAGGTTAGAGATATCGATCACACTATCAGCCAAAACATTCGATATAGATGGGTTTATATTTTTGAATATGGCATGTATAGGGCTAGTCCTTATTATTTTGTGTCTTTGAGAATTGGTCAAAAGTGTTGGCTTGGGATAGATCCCACACTTTGTATTAAGCCTTGAGTGAATGTCTATTGTAGCTAGTTTGATTTTGGAAATTATTCTTGTTTGGTATTGATATGAAAATATGTATGAGGATGGCAATATGGCTTGGTAAATAGCCACATAATGTCCACACGGATAGACACACGGGCATGTGTCTAGGCCGTGTGTGACACATGGTCAGCCCCATGGGCGTGTGGTCTGACCGTGTGTCCCCTGCATGTAAAAACTTCAAGTTAGTGTGCCTGGTAATAAACATACGGGCTGAGACACATGGCGTAATAAAGATATGGGAAGAGACACAGTCGTGTGTCTCAATCATGTGGAGGACACGGCCTAGTACACGGGGGAGTGCCATGGCCATGTGACATTTTGGGGATACTGAATTCAGAAATAGAATACCCAGGTTTTTCCACACGGGCTAAGACACGGGTGTGTCGTGGCCATGTGAGGGACACGGGCCATTGACATAGGTGTGTACCTGGCCGTGTAAAAACCTCTGTAGGTGTGAATTAGAAATTAATTCTACACGGGTAAGGGACACGGGTGTGTCTCAGAGTGCTTAGGCCGTGTGGCTTAGACGGCCTATCAGCACGACCATGTCGATATGGTCATACGGGCGTGTTACCTTTCCACACGGGCGTGTGCCCTGTTTTAAAGGCAAATTTTTTTAAGGATAGTTTAAGGGCCTGGAATGGTCCCAATTAAATTTGGACGGTTGAATTGGGGCTCGTAAGCCCATAATATGAAGTTTAAAGTAGAAATTGAAAAAGTTTTAAATTGGACCAAGTCTCGGTGTCTTGAGATTGGTTGTATGCATAAGATCAAGATAGGTAATGCCTTGTAATCCGCCCCAGTGTGGGTTACGGGTATAGGGTGTTACAAGTGTGACGAATGCCATGTATGTTTGATGTATGAAACATGATAAATGCATGTGCAATAAAAGTGGTGTAAATGTATAACTTGAAAAAAGATTAGCAAAGATGATAGACAAATATGAAATTTGTGTGGAATGCCATAGGAAAGCAAGATAGTTTGAATAGGTGATATGTTGACATTTCTATGTCATAATTTAACTTTGACTATGAATGCTTGGGTTATTAAATGTGCCATATTGCATGCTATGAAATGGAATGGAGTATATGAGTGTTTAAGGGTGGAAATTGGCTTGGAAAATAGCCTAGAAATTTTCCACACGGATAAACACACAGGCATGTGTCTAGGCCGTGTGTGACATACGGTCTGCCCCCATGGGCATGTGATCAGACCGTATGTCCCCTACACACTAATTATGCAAAACAGAATGCCTAGTAGTAAACACACAGGCAGAGACGTGGCAATGTGTCTCAACCGTGTGAAGGACACGGCCTTAGGACATGGGCGTGTGCCTAGGCCGTGTGAAGTTTGCACTTAATTTTTAGAATTTAATTCGCCATGCAGTTTAAGCACACGGGTTTGTGACTTGGCCGTGTGACCTTATTTTGTTAATGACATCATAGTCAGAGAGTTACATGAGCCGAGGACACGGGCGTGTGTGACTAGACGGCCTACCCACACGGGCGTGTGACCCTCCAAAAGCAAGAAAATTTCTTAAGTGTTGAAAAGGTTTCGAAAGCTCTCGGTTTAGTCTCGAACCATCTTCGATGTATGTTTTGGTCCTCGTAGGCCAATATAAGGGACAATTTGCAAATGTATGAATGAAATTAATTTGAACAAAAATTTATAGCCTGATTTTGTATGTGTGCTTGAGTTAAAGTTCGATAACCCCTAAACTCTGTCCTGACTTTGGATACAGGTAAGGGGTGTTACATTTAGTGGTATCAGAGCTACACTTTAGTCAATTCTCAAACTAATTACATTTAATGGTATCAGAGCTACAATTTAGTCAATTCTCGGACTAACATAGCATGTGTACAAGTCTAGCTATACATGCCAGACATATTATGATAGTGTGACGACTGCTGACGATTTAAAACAAATATGTTTTCATATAGTAAATGGATCCCGATAGAGCAGTGGCAGAAGATGTTGAAAGTAGTGTGCCTGTTCCCGCTGAAGGAGCAGTGCCATCTGATAGTAGACCCACGACTGTTAGTAGAGGAGGAGACAGAGAAGCCTTTCTCCACATTATGGATGCTTAGTACACGGAGTTTATTCAAACGAACCCGAACGTACAACCTCCTCCACCCCCTCCAAATCCCCAACTTGTACCTCAAGTGCCTTAAGGTATGGATCTTATGAGGTTTGATAGAACCCCTGTTGACAGAATTAGGAAGCAAGGAGCCGAAAAATTTAGGCCAATGCCAATGATGATCCCGAAAGGGTAGAATTTTGGCTCAAGAACTCCATTCGAGTATTCGATGAACGATCCTACACACCTGATGGATGTTTGAAGTGTGCCATTTCATTGTTGAGAGATGCGGTGTACCATTGGTGGAAGACGCTAGTTTCGATGGTACTGAGAGAAAGGGTCACTTGGGAATTCTTTCAAGAAGAGTTTCGAACGAAATACATCAGTGAGCGATTCATTGATTAGAAGCGTAAGAAGTTTCTTGATTTGAAGCAAGGCCACATGTCAGTTACTGAGTACGAAAGGGAGTTCGTTCAGCTCAGTAAATATGCTCGTGAGTGTGTATCCTCCGAGCTTATAATGTGTAGCAGGTTCGAAAACGGACTTAATAAGGACATTAGGGTGTTAGTGGGTATTCTTGAACTGAAGGAATTTGTTGTGCTCATTGATCGTGCCTATAAAACTGAGGAATTGACCAAAGAAAGGAGAAAAACTGAGGCTGAGGCTAAAGATATGAGGAAAAGGTCGATGAGCAAGTCACTTCCATCTAAGTCTAAGAAATCCAGAGATATGTATTCTCGTTCTCATGTTTCGGCTGAAAATTCATACAAAAATCGTAAGAAGCAAAATTATGGTTTTAGTTCTCAAGCTACATTTGTGGCTAGTGTGGGTAATGATAGAGCTCCCAAACCCGAGTGCCAACAATGTGGTAGAGGTTATTTTGGTAAGTGTAGTGTGAGCGATGGACCTTGCTTCCGATGTGGTTCTCAAGACTACTATATCAAGGACTATCCTAAGATGGTTGAGAAAGAAAAGTTTCAGAGTACAAGGCTAGGTAGTACAGCTATAAAGGGAAGACCTTCGAGAAGTGTCGGTAATGTGGTAGAGATACGACAGTGAGATCCGAAGCTAAGGCTCCGACGAGAGCTTATGCCATACGCGCGCGTGAAGACGGTCTTCTCCCGACGTGATTACGGGTACTTTTTCTCTCTATGACACTTCAATTATTACCTTGATTGACCCTGATTCTACTGATATATATGTGTGCATGAAATTGGTATCTAGTATGAATATGCTTGTTGAGTCTACGGAATTTATGATTAAAGTATCAAACCCGTTAGGAAAGCATGTTTTAGTTGATATGGTATGTAAGAAATGTCCTTTGATGATTAGAGATCATTGTTTTCTGGCTAACTTCATGTTATTGCTGTTCGATGAATTTGATGTTATATTGGGCATGGATTGGTTGACATTTCATGATGCTATAGTGAATTATAGACAAAGTTATTGAATTGAAATGTGGAAATGGTGAAATTCTACGGGTTGAATTAGATGAGTCAGATAAGCTACCAATTGTGATTTCTTCTATGTCTGTTTAGAAATGTATGAGAAAGGAATGTGAAGCTTATTTAGCTTATGTGTTGAATTCGAAAGAGTCAGAATCAAAGATTGAATCAAAGCTTGTTGTATGTGAGTATCCAGATGTGTTCTCAAAAGAACTACATGGATTACCTCCTATTAGGGATGTTGAGTTTGGCATTAGGTTAGTCCCCGGTACATCACCTATCCCGATTGCTCCATATAGGATGGCCCCGAAGGAGTTGAAAGAACTAAAGTCACAGTTACAAGAATTGACCGATAAGGGTTTTGTGAGACCGAGCTTTTCGCCGTGCGGTGCTTCAGTATTTTTCGTAAAAAAGAAAGATGGATCAGTGAGGTTATGCCTAGATTACCGATAGCTCAATAAGGTAACAATGAAGAATAAGTATCCTTTGCCAAGGATTGATGACTTGTTTGACCAGTTGAAAGGAGCAACATGGTTTTCAAGGATAGACTTGAGGTGTGGTTACTACCAGTTTAGAGTGAAAGACTCGGATGTGCTGAAGACTGCTTTTCGGACGAGGTATGGTCATTATGAATTTCTTGTCTTGCCTTTTGGTTTAACAAATGCTCTTACCGCATTTATAGACTTGATGAACCGTATCTTTCGACCGTATTTGGATAAATTTGTTGTTGTTTTCATTGATGACATATTGATTTATTCTCGTGATGAATCCGAGCATGCCAGATACTTGAGAACTATTTTGCAAACCTTGAAAGACAAAAAATTGTATGTTAACTTTAGTAAAAGCGACTTTTGGCTTTGAGATATTGTATTCTTGGGCCACATTGTTTCGGGTAATGGTATTAAAGTTGACCCGAGTAAGATCTCGGCTATTTTCGAATGAAAACCGCCGAGGAATGTAACTAATGTTAGAAGCTTTCTAGGCTTGGTTGGTTATTACAGATGGTTTGTTAAAGGATTCTTCATGATTGCTACTCCAATAATGAATTTGTTACAGAAAGATGTCAAGTTCGAATGGATAGAAAAGTGCCAATAGAGTTTTGAGAAATTAAAGGCATTTTTGACTGAGGCTCTGGTTTTGGTACAACCTGAGTCAGGTAGAGAATTTGTGAGTTAAAGTGATGCTTCCTTAAATGGTTTGGAATGTGTACTTATGCAAGAAGGTAAAGTTGTAGCTTACGCTTTGAGATAGTTGAGCCTTACGAGAAGAACTACCCGACACATGACTTAGAGTTTGCTGCCATAGCGTTTGGTTTGAAGATTTGGTGACATTATTTATTTTGTGAGAAATTTCATGTCTATACCGATCATAAAAGTCTTAAGTATTTGATGACTCAAAAGGATTTGAACTTGCAGCAACGAAGATGGTTGGAACTGTTAAAAGATTATGAGCTTGTGATCGATTACCATCTGGATAAGGTGAATGTGGTCGCCGACGCTTTGAGTAGGAAGCCGTTGTTTACCTTGAAGGCTATGAATACACAACTGACTTGGTCCAATGATGGTTCGATTCTAGCCGAGTTGAGAGCTAGACTGACTTTTCTTCAACAGATTTGTGATGCTCAGAAAGTTGATAAATATTTGCAAGCTAAGAGAATTCAGTGTGAGTCCAGCAGTGAACCGAATTTTCTAAGTGACCTCGAAGGTTGTTTGAGATTCCGTGGTAGGATTTGTGTCCTAAAAGACATTGAGTTGATTCAGAATATTTTACGTGAGACACATAACGGTTGTTTGTCAGTACACCCTGGTAGTACAAAAATGTATAATGACTTGAAGAAAATGTATTGGTGGAATGGTATGAAAAGAGATATCTCAGAGTTTGTATCGAAATGCTTAGTTTGTCAGCAAGTAAAGGCTGAACACCAAGTACCTTCGGGCTTACTTTAGCTCATCATGGTCCCCAAATGGAAATGGGTCCAGATTACTATGGATTTTGTGACGGGGTTGCCTTTAACTCCAAGAAAGAAAGATGCTATATGGGTTATTGTCGACAGATTGACTAAATCGGCTCATTTTATCCCTGTACGTATCGATTTCTCACTTGATAAGTTAGACAAATTGTACATTTGTAAGATTGTTAGACTCTATAGAGTAACTATGTTGGTTGTATCGGATAGAGATCCGAGGTTTACATCACGGTTTTGGAAAAAGTTACAAGAAGCTTTGGGTACAAAGCTAAATTTTAACACTGTTTTTCATCAATAGACGGATGGTCAGTCTGAGTGAGTGATTCAGATCTTGAAAGACATGCTCCGATGCTATGTACTAGAATTCTAAGGTAGTTGGGAAAAGTACCTACCGCTAGTGCAGTTTTCTTATAACAATAGTTATCAGTCGAGTTTGAAAATGGCACCTTATGAAGCACTATACGAACGTAAGTGTTGACCACCTTTGTATTGGACTGAGCTAAGAGAAAAACAAATTCACCGAGTTGATCTAGTCAAAGAAATTGAAGGGAAAGTGAAGGTGATTCATGATTGTTTGAAAGCCACTTCGGATATATAGAAATCTTACGTGAATTTGAAACGGAAGGAAATTGAGTATCAAGTCGGTGATAAGGTATTTTTGAAAGTGTCTCCGTGGAAAAAGGTTTTGAAATTTGGCAAGAATGACAAGTTGAGTCCTCATTTTGTAGGGTCGTATGAGGTCACCGAGAGAATAGGGCTAGTTGCCTATCGATTGGCTTTACCATCAGGGTTGGAAAAGATTCATGATGTATTCCATGTATCTATGTTGCTCCATTATAGATCAGATCCTTCACATGTACTATCACCGGTAGAGGTTGAGATCCAATCGGATATGACTTGTGGTGAGAAATCGATTAAGATTTTGGCTCGAGAAGTCAAACTGTTTAGATTCAAAAGCATTGCCTTGGTAAAACTGCTATGGCAAAGATATGAGGTTGAAGAGGCTACATGGGAGCCCGGGGAGGCCATGAGAAAATAATACCCAAACATTTTCATCGGTAAGATTTTCGGGGACGAAAATCCCTAAAGAGGGGAGAGTTGTAACATTTAAAATTAGGGTCTAGTCGGAGCAGTGGTTTTGAGACCACAAATCTGAAATAGAAATAATTATTTTATGATTATTTGATGGTCAATGATATGATTGCACGTTTGTGTGAAATTTTCATGAAGAAATTCTATACCTAAGAGGTCCAATTTTGACCTTAAAGTCTAAATTGAATAAGTTGCAAAACTTGTGTTCTAAAAGCTTTAAGCATGCAATTGCATTGGATTATTAATTAGAGGTCTTTAAATAGCAATTAAACCAAGTTCAAAAATTTTGGACAAAAATGTGCATGAATAGGAAAAATTAGAAAGAAAGGCCTTAAGGGCATTTTTGTCTTTTGGTAAATAAAAGAATAAAAAGGGAAAAAGAAAGAAAAATTTACCCAACTTCTCCAAGTGCTAGCTGAAATTTCTAAGGGTTCCATATCTAGGGTTTTGTTCATCTTTCAAGCTTGATTGTAAGCGCCCCTAGCCCCATTTTTAACGTTCTTTACATTTTTGCTATTTCTACCATTATTTTGAGCTAGGGTTCATGTATGAAATTTGACCTATGTGTGACATGGTTGTATTTTTATGTTTAATGGAGGAATATGAATGTTTGATGTGTGATAAACATCTTTTACTAAGTGATTTTTAGTGAAAACACCTAAAAATGACTTGTTTGTAAAAGGTGTAAAAATGAGTAGTAGAAATGTGAAATAAAGGAAAATGTGGGCTGATATAAGATGGAATATGAATCAGCTAGGCTTGGATAACCAATAAATTGCATGCATTTCATTTTACGAGCCTAAGGACTAAAGTGTAAATAAGTGAAAAATTAGAGGTAAAAAGGTAATTTTACCTAAGTATGTGTTATGGGTCGATATGAGGAATGTGTGTATTGAACAAGTTGAATTTGGAATTATAGATCAAAAAAAACGTGATTCGGGTATTGATCGAGGGAAAAATAAAGTTTACGAGGATTAGGCTCGTTTCTATCACTTTTGTACTGAGGTAAGTTCATTTGCAAATAATGCAACATGTACCATCCTTTAAATGCTTTAATATTGCATTTATGGTAAGTACTTACATAATTGATAAGATGTTGTTTCATGTGTTTATAGCCTAAATATTATCATGAATGATGCCTTGATTATTCCATGAGTATGTGATTAGTGCTATGAGTATGGAAATTGACATTACGAGCAAGCTCAATAGAAATGTGATATCGAACAATCACGTTTGAACCTTAGGAATAGTTTAGGATACAAGTGACATGTCACTAGGAATTATGTAATCTGAACTCATTGAGTTGTGCCTGAGTTCATGATATATGTGACAACCAAACTCATTGAGTTGTGGTCTGACTTCGTGATATATATATGACACATGTTTTGGCGTCTTGGTACTGGTCTCGTATATGCTATTAACGGTGAGGTAGTTCGACATGTGTTGCGGATACCTGACAACCTGTATGAGCAAACCCGTGAGTAGCTCATAAACCAGCAACATGTGATCTAAGATATGAAGTAGCATTGGCTACATATGAGGCACTTAGATGCACGCTATCTGATAATATTCTGAGTGTTCAATGAATGGCTCAAGAGAAGTTTAATGAGTAATCTTGACGATTGCATCAAGACAAGGAAGTAAGTTATTTTGTGCAAGTGGGCACAGGTATGTACATCGAACTTATGCGAATGACATGAATTACGAAGAGCTCGTGGTAAGAACAGGTGTATATATATATGGAAAGAATAAATTTATGAGATTTGATGAAATGCAAGATTATGTTCATTATGTTATATGCATGATTATTACTTGTGTAAGTTGCATTCTACTTGCATGTGAACTTACCAAGCTTTATGCTTACCTCCTTTCCTTTCCCTCTCTTATAGTTCTGCCATGCTAGCTCAGGAATAGGAAGATGTCAGAGACACGATCACATTATCAATTGAATATTTGGTATAGTTAGTCTCATTATTTTGGATATGGCATGTATAGGGACTTGGTCTTCTTGTTATGTGTCATATTGATTAGTCAATTGTGTTGGCTCATGAGGTTATTATGATTATTTTGTATATGGCCATGAGAGGTGACTCATATTGATTAATTCGGTTGTAACCCTAATTATTGATGCATGTATGCAAATGTGCTTATTCTTTATTGTGGTTATAGTTGATTATGGTTAATCAGTGTGATGAATGCCATGTATGCTTGGTGTATGGAACATGATAAATGTATATGCAATAAATGTGGTGTAAATGTATAACTTGAAAAGAGATTAGCAAAGATTATAGACAAATATGAAATTGGTGTGGAATGCCATAAGAAAGCATGATAGTTTGAATAGGTGATATGTTGACACTTCTATGTCATAATTTAACTTCGAATGTGAATGCTTGGGTGATCAAATGTGTCATATTGCATGCTATGAAATGGAATGGAGTATGTGAGTGTTTTAAGGGTGGCAATTGGCTTGGAAAATGGCCTAGAAATTGTCCACACGGATAAACACATGGGCATGTGTCTAGGCCGTGTGTGACACACGGTCTGCCCCCATAGGCATGTGATCCGACCATGTGTCCCCTACACCCTAATTATGCATAATAGAATGCCTAGTAGTAAACACACAGGTAGAAACACGACCGTATGTCTCAGTCGTGTGAAGGACACGACCTTAGGACATGGGTGTGTGCCTAGGCCGTACGAAGTTTGCACTTAATTTTTGGAATTTAATTCGCCACATGATCTAAGCACATGGGCGTGTGACTTGGCTGTGTGACCTTATTTTGTTAATGACATCATAGTCAGAGAGTTACACTGGTCAGGGTCATGGGCGTGTCCCGAGCCACACAGGCGTGTGTGACCATATGGCCTACCCACACGGGCGTGTGACCCTCCAAAAACAAAAAAATTTCCTAAGTGTTGAAAAGGTTCTGAAAGTTATCAGTTTAGTCCCGGACCATCCTCGATGTATGTTTTGGGCCTCGTAGGCCCATATAAGGGACAATTTGTATATATATGAATGAAATCAATTTGAACAAAAATTTTATAGCTCAGTTTTGTGTGTGTGCTTGAGTTAAAGTTTGGTAATGCCTCGAACCCTATCCCGGCTTTGGATACGGGTAAGGGGTGTTACATGGTACCTATGAACTTTGTAATTTTAAGTATATGGAATGTATAGGGACTTTGGTCATTTTGGTATATGTGTTGTTATGAATTTGGCCATTTGTATTGGCTTATAAATGTTATGTATATAATGTTGTATATGGCCATGTTGTATATATGTGTGCTAATGCCATTTTGTGATGCGATTTATATTGCTTAGAGAAGGGTTGATTGCAGATTATTAGTTTTAGTAGCTAATGGTTGAATTTGAGATTGGTTTGCTTGTGGTTCTAGGCAAAGGAATGTTTAGACGAAATACTGCATGTAGATGTGTTGTGCAAGTGAGTTTTGGTATGAAATTGAATGGTATATTATGGTATTAATGTGTTTGTATTGGTTAGTGTTGACAGGTTATGAATTATGCTTGAATAAGATTAATATAATGCTTATTTATGCCTTGTATTGGTGCCAATTAGTTTGATGTAGGTGTGTACCAAATTGGATGGAAAAATGGCTTGGTAAATAGCCTATTTTTGTCCACACAGGCAGAGACACGGTCATGTGTCTCAGCCGTGTGTGACAAACAGTTATGTTACATCGTCGTGTGTCCCCTAGTGTTGATTTAGAAATCAAGTCAGTATGCTCCACACTGCCTCACACACGGGCATGTAACTTGGTCGTATGGCATAAGACAGTATACCCTATAGGTTTGGCACGTCCTAGCACACGGCCTGGTACATGGACGTGTATGGCCATTTTTAGTGCACACAGGCTAGCGACACGGGTGTGTGTGTTGGCCGTGTTACCCAAGTCAGAGAGTTACATGGGGTCGGACATAGGCTGGGATATGGCCATGTGCTCCCATTTCAAATGTGCACACAGCCTGAGATACAGGCGTGTCTGTTGGCTATGTGAGACACATGGGCAGTCCTCACGGCCGTGTGTCCCCTGTTTTATGCAAAAATTTTCTAATTGTTGAAAAATTTCATGAGTTATTGGTTTAGTCCCAAACCACTATGAATGCATGTTTAGGGCCTTGTAGGCTCATATTAGGGACAAAATGATTGGTTGTGAATGAAATGTATGTGATTTCATTAATTACGTATGAAATGTATGTTTAAATGTGTTATAAGTCCAGTAATGCTCCATAACCCTATTCCGGTGTTGAATATGGGTGAGAGGTGCTACAGCGTCTGGTAGTGAAAGGCCCGTGTCTGAGGGCCGAAGTGAGGAGGCAAAACAGGCCTTCTTCCAATTGATGAATGAATGGTTTTCTGAGTATTTAAGAATAAATCCTATTGTACAACGACCTCCCCCACTTGCTCTCTAACCATTTCCACAGATGCCACAGGGTGCTGGACCTATTAGAACTAGTAAGCCTTCGGTAGATAAAATCTATAAGCATGGGGCGGAAGAATTTACAGATATCGCAGATGATGATATAAAAAGGGCTAAATTTTGGTTGGAAAATACCATCTGGTTTTTGATGAATTATCTTGTACACCTGCCAAATGTCTAAAATGTGCAGTATCTCTACTGAAAGATATAGGTTATCATTGGTGGAGTACCATAACTTCAGTTGTACCAAGAGAAAATGTTACATGGGAATTCTTCCAGGCTGAATTCAAAAAGAAATATGTTAGTCAGAGATTCATGGATCAGAAAAAGAAAGAATTTTTAGAACTGAAGCAGAGAGACATGACTGTATCTGAGTATGAACAAGAATTTGTTTGGCTGAGTAAATATGCCATAGAATGGGTCCAGTCAGAGGCAGAGTATGTGTACTGAAAAGTTTAGAGCTAGTACAGAAGATTTTGAATGAAGCTCACAACAGTAACATGTCTATTCATCCTGGTAGTAATAAAATGTATAATGATTTGAAAAAGATGTACTAGTGGCCAGGAATGAAATGAGATATTTCTGAGTTTGTGTCTAAATGTTTGATATGTCAGCAAGTAAAAGTTGAACATCAGTTGCCTTCTGGACTATTACAGCCATTTACGATAGCAGAATGGAAATGGGAAAGAATTACCATGGACTTTGTATCAGGATTACCCCTATCTCCAAAGAAGAAAGATGCCATTTAGGTGATTGTTGATCGGTTGACTAAGTCTATACACTTTATTTCGGTACGTATGGATTATTCTTTGGACAGACTGGCTGAATTACATGTTTCTGAGATTGTCATATTGCATAGAGTGCCTGTCTCTATTATTTCAGATAGAAACCCTTAGTTTACATCTCAATTCTAGAGTAAATTGCAAGAAGCTCTGGGTACTCAGTTACACATGAGTACTGCATTTCATCCCCAGACAGATGGTCAATCAGAACGAGTAATACAGATTTTGGTAGATATGCTTCGGTGCTGTATACTTGAGTTTGAAGGTAGCTAGGAAAAGTATTTACCTTTAGTTTAATTTGCTTACAACAAAAATTATCAGACTAGTATCAAAATGGCACCGTATGAAGCTTTATATGGTCACAAATGCAGAACTCCATTGTATTGGATAGAACTCAGTGAGAAAAAGTTACAAAGAGTTAGTTTAGTCTGTGAAACCGAGGAAAAAGTGAAAGTAATACGAGACAATTTGAAAGCAGCTTTTGATCATCAAACGTCCTATGCTGATCTTAAACGAAAAGAAATGGAGTTTCAAGTCAGCACCAAGGTATTCTTTATCACCCTAGAAGAAAGTTCTCTAGTTTGGTCACAAAGGAAAACTGAATCCACGACTCATTGGACCATATGAGATTACAAAAAGAATCGGACCGGTTGCATATTGGTTAGCTTTACCATCAGAACTTGATCGGATTCATAATGTTTTTCATGTGTCTATGCTACGACGGTACCGATCCGATCCTTCACATGTTATTTCTTCTACAGAGGTAGAGATTCAACCTGATATGACATTTAGTGAAAAACCAATCAAAATATTAGCTATGGAAACAAAAGAGTTAAGAAATAAAAAGGTAGCTTTAGTAAAAGTTCTTTGGGAAAGACACGGTATAGAAGAGGCTACCTAGGAATCGGAGGATACTATGAGGAAGCAATACCCGAATCTTTTTACTGGTAAAATTTTCGAGGACAAAAATCCTTAAGGGGGAAAGTTGTAACAACTCATTTTTCAGTGAAATCGGAACAGTGGTTTCGAGACCACAAATTCGATCCGAAAATAAAGTTTATTTTTATTTTATTATATGGTTATTATGATAGACATGTCGTGTGAAAATTTTGATACGAAAATTTTATCAATTAAGTGTTTAATTACGAGAAGGACTAAATTTCATAAAATGTGAAAGTTGAATTCTAGTAACTATAAGGATTAAATAGCTATGGAATTCAAAACTAGAGGTCCTTATATGGTAATTAGACCATTAAAGAAAAGAATGTAGGTTTTTGGTGACTCATCCATAGAAATTTAGAAAAAGGACAAAGACTAAATTGGAATTTAAAAAATATTTAATTAATTAAAAGATGAAAAGAAAATATCATCTTATTTTCTCATCTTCTTCAACCTAAAATAAATGGAAACCCTAGGAGAGAGAGAATAAACTTTCATGGCTTAATTGGGTAAGTTTCATTGTCCCGTTTTTAGTAATTTTGATATTTTTGAAATCGGGATAGCTTAATCTATCTATTTGGGGGATTAATTTGAAAAGTTATCAAGGTATGAAATTTGGGTCATGGATGAATAAGCTGAAAATTAGAAATTTATGGTAGGAAATGAAAGGTTGTTGATAGATAAACAACTTTTACAAAGTGGTTTTTGATGAAAACATTATTTAGGGACTAAAATGTAAAATTGTGAAATTGAAGAAAAATGTTGAATTTTTATGAATACATGTGTTGTAACTTTTGTAATGGGATTTTGGTTAGGCTTGGAATAGGGAGTAAATTGCACAAGTTTCATTTTTCGAGCCTAGGGAGGAAATTGGAATTTATGGAAAAGTTAAGGGCAAAATGGTAATTTTTCCTAGGACGTAAATTGAGTCCAAATGAGTATGCAATATGAGAAATTGATGATTAAAGCTATTTATATAGATCCAGACAACTCACATTCAAGGTTAGATTGAGGAAAAGAAAAGGTTTCAGATTAGTAGATTACTTACGCAAACAAGTGTCAAGGTAAGTTCGTGTAACTTAATCGAGCTTGTAATTATGTTAAATTAAATGTTGTGATTGTATGAAATGTGATTATCATTTATGTGATTTACTTGGGTGTTACAATATGAGAAATTAATACATGCTTGAAAATGGTGAAAATGGGTTATGTCCTGATTGAATATTAAATTTCGATGAACATATATGCTTTCCCGAAATGAATGAGGTCTTTCATTTGTTGCTGACAGGATTTAGCTCAGACAACTAATCCTATTGACCTCATTATGGAAAGGATTTAGCCCAGATGGGTAATCCAGATATAATACCTCTCGAATATATGTTACAATTAGGATTTAGCCTGGACTAGTAATCCTAATTGAACTCTTCCGAGCATACGTAATGTAAAGGACTTAGCTTGGACTGGTAATCCTATTATACGGTATGTGACTCAAGAGTGTGTTCCTTGATTAAGTGCCCTAATAGGTACTCTTGAAAAATAATTGACGGGTTATTCAATCGTACACCTCGAGTGTACCACTTGAGTATCTATTGGAACTTCAATGATTCAACGGACAGAAAACTTCTTGGCATGATAAGAGATTTATGGAATGAAATAAATGATGACTTGAAGGAAAATAGCATGAAGAGCTCATTTATGTTTACTTGATTGATATGAAGATTTTGTGACTAACATGTTTGATTGAATGCATGTATTTAGGCAATTATGCCAAATGGATGGAAAACATCATATTGTATGCTTAGATTTAATAAACGAGATTGGTACATTTAGTTTCCGTTATACAAACTTACTAAGCATGTAATGCTTACTCTGTTTTATTTTCCCTTGTTTTATAGTGCTCGAAAGTTCACGAAGGTTGGAGATCATTAGAGCATCGTCACACTATCTACTAGCTATTTTGGGTATTTATAGTAGAATCATTTTGGTATAATGGCATGTATAGGAAAATTTGGCCAATAGTGGTTTGAAAATGATGTTTTGTAACACAGCCATTGGAATGACTAGTAATGGTTTATTTTGGTATGATTAAGTAGGTTATTATGACATTTACACATGTGTTATGTTAAGTATATGTGACCAAATGATGTTAATGCCTGAGTTAAATTGTAATAGCCTGATTTTGGGCCTAGTCAGAAAAGTTGTTTCGAGACCACAAATTTGATGAAAGAAAATTTATTTTTATTATGTTTTTATGGTCTACAATTTAACGAAATGATTTCGTGCAAAAGTTGAGATCTACATGTTAGAGGTGTCCAATTGTTATGAAATTTTAAATTGGAGGTTCTTATATAGTAATTAGACCATTGGTTAAGTTGGTGGACAAAATGGGCATGGTTAGGCATGTTTCCAAAGTTTTTTTCATTAAGGGCATTTTGGTCATTTAGTTATTAAAATAAATGAAAAACAAAATTAAAATCCAATTTTTGTCCATATTAAACCCCTTGGCCAAAACTTGCATGGAGAAACCATGGCGAGGGATTTTCAATCTTCCAAGCTCGATTGTAAGTCCGTTGTAGCCCCGTTTTTAATGATTTTTACGTTTTTGAAATCCTCGTAACAAGATCGATCTATTTATACCATTTATTTAAGCTAGGTTTGATGTTTAAAATATTACCCATGTGTGACATGCATGAGTTTTGATGTTTCATGGTAGATTATGAAAGTTTGATGTGTAAGAAACGTTTTTACTAAGTGATTTTCGGTGAAAACATCTAAAAGTACTAAATTGTCAAAGTTATAAAATAAGCAGTAAAAGTGTGTTTTAATGAAAATTGTAGGCTGTTATAGTTATGAAAGTGATTCGGTTAGGCTTATTGTTAAAAAATTGAATAAAACTCATTTTACGAGCCTAAGGGCAAAAGTGTAAATATAATAATGTTTAGGGGCAAAAATGTAATTTTTCCATAGTATATTTTTGGGTCACATTGAATAATGTGACTAATAAGTGGGCTAAATGTGATGTTATAGATCAAAGAAAATGATATTTGGGCCTAGAACGAGGAAAAACGAGTAATTGACGGTTAGGTCCCTCTTTGTCATTTTTGGTATCGAGGTAAGTTCATGTGTAAATAATGCAATATTATGATCATATTTTTAATGCTTTATTAATGTATGAGTTTCTATGTTTAAATTGTTATAATGAGTGCATGAATGACGTTATGGACTATGAGAATGACATTGTAAATGAATTCGATAAGGATGTAACATTGAGAAAATCTCGTTTGAACCTTAGGAATAAATTAGGATACAATGTGACATGTCACTAGGAACCATATGATTTATGAGCTCATAAGATATGTGATATATGTTTATGTGGTTCCAGGTGCTGGTCTTGTACGTCCTACCGATGGCTGGGTAGTCCGGCATGTGTTGTAAATACCTGACAGCTTGTGTGAGCAGCCCATGTAGCTACGTCCTGATCGACAGCTTGTGTGAGCAGACCCGTGAGTAGCTCGAGAATGAGCTTTTATGTGTTATGTGATATGAGGTAACTTTAGCTACGTATGTGGCACTATTGTGCGAGCCTTCCGTGTATCCAATAGTATTTCGAGTGTTCAACGGGTAAATCAAAGATGAGTATGAGAATGAAATTACTACGAGTAAACAGGCATGTACGTAAGCCTATAATTGTAAATTCATGATTATTGTGGAAATAATTGTTTATTACCCATTATGATTGATAGTGTACATACTTATGATATTGGATATATGATAAATATAAATCATGATTACGTGTTAGGCTTTTGGGCCAAATTGTGATGTGATCCAATATGTTTACATGCTTAAATTGTATTTCAATGGGTATGTTAAGAACGAGAAAGTATGTGACTATATTACGAGGGGTACAGGTATGTACACTGAACTCATGTGAAGTGAATTTGGTATATGATGAATTATTGGTAAGAATGTACACGAACAAGTTATGCTTGTGAAACATTGCTAACCTTGTGACAAATGATCTACATTTATGATGAATGGATGCATGATAAGATTTGATAATGATCATGTGATAGGCTCTAATTGTTTTGTGATATAGTACAGTTCATTTATTTAAATTGTATTTCATTGGATATGAGGAAAAGAAAGACAGACAAATAAAGTCATTATACGAATATAGTAAGATACGAGCTTAGACAAGTGAAAGGTGGTTGAACTATATGTTGAAATTATGATTACTCATAAATTGTAACACCCCAAACCCAGCCTGGGCGTTATGGCCAAATCTGCGATGTCACATTGAAGTGTTTTTCGTAAAGTGTGATCTCATTTGAAAAGCCCAATCTTTTTTTAGCCTCTTTGTGTGATCTAAAAGACGATTTTAAAAACTTGCATCATTATAAAAAAGTATATTCTTTAAAACGTTATTAATTTCAAAATCTCGTTTATAGCAGAAGCTTTTTAAAATAGTTTCGTACTTGCGTTTTACTTGTAAAACTTTATTTTATTACGGTAGCTCTTAAAATCGTTTATGTATTCGTGATATTTTTTAAAAGCATTTATCTTTTGAAAACCCGCGTCCTATCGCTAGTAGATATAAATCAAAATAATAAAAGCCCAAATTAAGGAATAAAATTTAGGGAGGCCTTA
This sequence comes from Gossypium longicalyx, assembly GCA_025698465.1. Lineage (NCBI taxonomy): Eukaryota > Viridiplantae > Streptophyta > Magnoliopsida > Malvales > Malvaceae > Gossypium > Gossypium longicalyx. Next base: position 31,384,157 of record CM047001.1, on the reverse strand, counting down.
TTACAACAAAATGCCCAAATTAACTAATTATAATTTAAAGGATAAATACGGAAACGTAAGCTATTGTGTGGCCACCTTCGAGTCCCTTGCAGCACCGATCCGCCTAAGGATTACCTGCGCAGACATACAGAAGGGTGAGTTTAAGGGTGAGTTTACAAAAACTCAGTGTGTAATCCCTTAATAAACAAACTGTCAAACATAGAGTGAGCAAAAACAGTCTGGCCTAAGCCCCTTTTAGTAGCAGTGACAGTATCAGTTTGGGTTTTAGCCCATCTAAATACAGAGCAGTCATGTGTTTGGACCTTGGCCCATTACAAGATAATGAAATAAGTGATGTTGTAATAGTAATTAGTGCGAAGAAAGTAAGCGATGCAAAGAATAGTAAAGCGATTGCAATAACAGTAAGTAGTATGCAAGTCCTACCCATCCAGCCTTTACACTCCATTTCCGTCCAACCCTAAACTTCATGTGGGGATATAATCAACCCACCCATCCCTACACTCCAGAATTAGCATCAGTTGCAGTACTAAACAGTATTTGCAGCAGAATTGCCAATACAGTACACTTCTTCCAATCATATATAAACTCATCCCCATGCAATGCATCATGCAACATGTCATGTCATATCATAATATTAAACATGTACTCAATACAGTTACAAATACCATGCTAAAATATAAACATACATCACATAGGAGCAAAATAGTCATCTTACCACATAAGGGCAAAATAGTCATTTTACCTCACAAGGGCAAAGCCGTCATTTTATTAAATAAGGTTCCAAGTACGCTTACCGACCCAGTAGAAGGTTACAGTCGTCTCGGGCGACTTGTGCAACCTTAACAGTCAAACAGTGAAAATGGGCCCAAGGCCCATAATGCAGCCCATGTGGGCCCACAAGCCCGTGTGGCCCACTTAGCCCAGAAATGGCCTTGGCTGCGCAAACTTCACAACCTGGCCTAATAATCTCCACATGTCCGTGTGGTTTACCCATGTGGGCCCACGGCCCATTTTGGCCCAACGTGGCCCAAAACGACCTGAGCCCATGAAATGGCTCATGGTAGCCTCTTCAATCAAACGCCGACGCTTTACGCATTTTGACTATCACACGAACGAGCGCACGCTCATGTAGCATCAATAATCATATTTTTCCAGCTTTTGCCGATCTACGTTTATAGCAGAGTGGGTACACACCTTATATGATTCTTCGTATGTAATGCTCCTAAAATAATCACCTATAACATAAGATAAATATATGACCAACATTAGTCATGCTTAGCGCTAACAATACAAAAACAGTCCCCAACAAAACCATTACTATCACTTACTTCCACTACTTTAATCGATATGGCCCCATAGCTCCACAGGTTAACCAAGTGCAATACAATTTGCTGCTGCCCAACACAAGTCTACATAACTGAATGTTAGAACTTACTCCATAACAAATGACAACTTCTCTTAAAAACAATTGAAGCATACTTTTCCCCCTACCAAAAGCCTTACCGAACCAACGGGATTCAGGAGTTGAGTGTAGGAGAAATAATAGATTCGATAAAGAACCAAAGAGGAGGATTGATCAACATTTAGCCAACAAAAAGCAATAGGGAGAGAGGGAGAGGAAAACCATGTACCCTAACCCAAATGATCAAAGAACCCTTACCGAACCAACAACAAGAATAGAGAGAGAGGAATGAAGATGGAGTAATCGATCAAGTAAGGTCACAAAAGGAACAAGAAATCGAGAGAGCCTTTTGTCAAAACTGAAAGTGTTAAGAGGGAAAGAGAGTGAGAGTACGACTAAACAATATGATGCAAAAGAGGAGGTTTGGTAGACTCAAAGGAATTGAGGGAGGTGGAAGGAGAACATTCGACTAAAGAAAGGAGTGTAAATCCGAAATCAGCAAAAATAAAAGGTATTACCTAATCTTTCTTAGCACTACTCGGCCTCCAAAGAATAAAAGAAATAGAACCTGAAATGCTCACAATAGCCAAAATGGAGAATAATCCTCCCAAGGCCGAATTCTAAGTGGCTTAGCTTACCATTTTTGCACCAACTCATCCACATTTCAAATTCCCAATTTTCCTCCCTTAATTCTCTCCTAAAATCCCCCCTCAAATCCCTCCAAGACCAATTTAAACTTCATTCCACTCAGCAGTGTTTCAGTTACCCTCTACTACCCACACGGCTAGTGCAGCAAAATAAAACACTCCATGCTCAAAGTAGGATTCGAACCTCTGACCTTAGACAACCATAGCACGCCACTTATCCCCTAGGCCAGCAGGCTCTTTCTGTCATGTTTTACCAAAATAAACGTATAGCCCTACTGGCCAAAGATAGGGGTTTTATCCTTTAAAAGGAAAAATTTTTGTGGAAGCTACGGCTTGAACCCATGACTTCCTAGATCCTTCCAAAGCACACAACCACTAAGCCAGACATATAGTAACGCTCCAAAAATCCCAAAATCTCAAATTTTTCTTTCTGTGCTTAGCAATTCAGTTAAGTGTTAATTACACGATGGTAGGTCTGGCTAAAGGGTTGAGTTCGAATCTAGGGGTAGAAGGAATTATAGTATAATTATTAAAGGAACCCTGAAGGCAAGCAGTTGGGCTTTTAAATAAATATAAGGGAAAAAGGGCATCAAACAGCCAAATGTAGGAGTGGCTAAGTGACGCCAATTAGAGTGTAGGGAGATGGCATTAGTGGCTAGCAAGGAGATCCAAGGTTCGAATCCTATCTTAGTATTTTTAGAAGTTTAATTTTGGCCTTCTAGAAGATTGGAATTGGCATAAAGATGGACTCCAAGGGGAGTGTTCAGAAGAGAAAAGTTAGGAAATAGATTGGGGAGTTATCAAGGAGAAAAACGAGGAGAAGAGAAGGGGGAAGTGAAGGAGCTGAATGGGGAATTGAGCCATGAGGAATTCAGCTATAAGGGCTATAAATAGGTGCTAAATGCAAGGCTGCCAGGCTAATGCCGAAATCTTTTTCACCTTGTTACCGGAAACCCTTTTCTCTTCAAGATCCAAAAAGCCAAAAAGCCTTACTTCTTTTTTTCTTTTCTTGTGCCGATTTCCATTCTTCCTCTACTTCATTGTCGACTTTTCTTTCTTTTTCCTTGGAGCCGAATAACTCTCTTTTTCCAAGAAACTTTCTTGGCCGAATACTCTTTGACTGAATCTAGTGTAAGTGTTTGCTCTTCCAATCGGTTTTTGCTAAAGTATCGATTATTGTTCCTTACTTCTTCTAATCAGTTGTGGGTAGGAATAGGTACCGAATCTCAAGTTTGGATTCCTATCGATTTGCTCTTCAGGTAAGGGGCTTTGGGAAGTACTCTTAATCTTAGTTGGCTAAATAGTCAAAGTTAAGGTAAGGGGACTTGTGTTGGATATGAGTCACCTATTATTCTGGTTTCTAATAGTTAAGATTGATGCAGATCTAGGAGTTGATCGTGGTTAGTGATTTAAGAAGGGGATGTTATACTTATCACACAAGGGAAGGTTAAGGTGAGGTTTCAGTTTTAGTAAAGATATGTATTAAGCATGTGGTTAATTGAAGGGTGATATCATTTGTAGGTTGGTGACTAAGGGAATCGCAGCACGCTTGCTTACCAGATGTGTACATTGTAAGAGTATGTCGAAAGACCAATCATGAGATGGCTGTAATAACATACTTGATTTACCATGTTTATTAATATAAGGCTTTGCCATTATTATTTTAGTTTCTTTTCTGTGTGTATAAATAAACTGTTTTATAATATGTCCTGAGAATAATATGATTATTCTTAAAAGGTCCTTAGTCAAGTATTATTGTTGACTAGGACAACAATAATGCATTAAGACTAATGCATTAAGACTAACATGTAGTTGATTGATGATAAAGAGTTGTCATTGATATGGAGTGTTAGAATCAATGCATGAATATGTGTGTTAGAGAACAACATATTGGACTGACCTGCTATGAGTATGTTTCTTGGATTATTATGTAATTGTCACAACATTACTCATAGTGATTAATATGTATATGATTCTCAGACTTGAGATCATCATTATCCCAACATCGTGAGCTGTATATTTTGATACCGTCAAACGTACACCGCAACTGGTTGTTTTATAAAGGTTGATTTTGGATATACCAGAATCTATGTAGAGGGATATGGTTGATCAATATAGGATAAGTCCCTCCTACATAATGGGAGTAATATCTTAGGCTACTTGATTGAGTGGGACTAGAAATGCATGGCTATGCTCAAATAAGTTGATATGAGATGTCATACTTACTTGTGTATCATAGTCTACTCAAGGTATCAAGAAACATGGGATGGACTATGCAAGTGTGACTATTCCATGACTTGTGTCCATTCCAGAGATAAAGGACTTAAGGATTAATGCATGAAAGGTTAATCACAAAAGGTTATGTCGAATCATGACTTCTTGTAACTTAGGTAGCAATGATGCATTGCTAGATGCCACTCATTGTTTGTAACATTAGAATCGTTCTAGTATTACTGCTAGCGTTACAAGAACTTACAGGGTCACACCCTGTGGTTGAAATGAACGGAATAAAACATAGTTGGTATTGTGTTTGGTTGTCACATGAATTAAATTAATTATAGAATTAATTTAATTGGGCAATCAAATATCAAACATATTATATGTACAAGGATGTTGTACACATAAGGAGAACATAATTCTATTAATCTATGAATTTGGTTTGTATATAAATTTAAATAAATATAGTTTACCGAAATCTTTATTATAATTAATGTAATTATAATTTTTGGTTAAAACATTATTATATTTATTTATTTTAATTATGATTATTATTTTTGGATTAAAATTTAATAAATTAAGAATTCGTTATATACATACCAATTATAAGGGGATATATACAAAGGGAAAAAAACCCTAAAAAGTAAATATATATACAAACCTGAAGCTTTGCTACTAGGTCTAGCAGCCGTCAAGCAAAATATCTCTAAAAGTAGTTTTACGGATTTCTTCCGTTCATTGTCAACTGGATGGATTACGTAGAGGTTGGGATCATAAAGATTGCGGCTTGGATTCGAAAGCAAAATAGTATTCTCATTGCCGAGGCTTCACTGTCTACTCAGATTAAAGTTTTGATAATTTTGAAACATTTTCCACCTCGATTCATTCCTCGTACATGGATCCTTGGTTTCGATCGCCGGAATATATATTTTTTCACTGTGCCATAGGGGTACCGGCGTTCCAACATACATACACTACACACACAATGAATCAGCAAAAGCTGAAATGCCGAAAAGCCAAAAAGCCAAAAGTTGGGCTACGGTAGTCTTGCGAGTGCGCGAACACTAGTGGGGAGAAAACCGATAGGTTTTCTGGGGCCCCATGGACGATTCCATGGACTTGGGCTGTGAATTAGCCGATCGGGCCAGAATAAGCTTAATGGGCCTGACGGGCTGTTGGGCCTGTAATAGGCAAAAATTGATAATTGATGCTATGTGATAGAAATTCGTATGTGAGCATGTGTATAATGTGATTTGGGCCTAATGGGCCATATAAATGTGATTTGGGCCTAATGAGCCATATGTAGGTGATTTGGGCCTAACGGGCCATATGAATGTGATTGGGCCTAGTGGGCCATATGCAGGTATGTGGATTTGACTGGGCTTTATAAGGGGTTTTGGGCCGTAGACAAGTCAAAAGGTTAAGGTGTGGCAACAGGTATATGCATGTCTAGGATTTGATCTAAGGAGAGCTCGGTACTTAAGCGGTCTTAATGACTCACATTCTCTTCTCTGGAATCTTACCTGGTGCATAGTATTCGTTCATCTTAGCTCACGGGATTTGTTAACGTGCCAAGGTAAGTGAAAAACGTAAAAAAGAAAAATTACCGAAATACCCCTAAGTGTTGAATGTAAGTTTTATGGATGTGACATGATTACATATGGTATTCTGCTTAGGTTGCATAGGGTTGGGAATCATGGAGCGGAGGAAGTATATGAGGATCGCATGATTGCTTGACAATCGTGGATCCACCGACGACTTTTAAGCCCAATATGTAAATGCAGGTAGTTTCGCAACCGGGCTACCATAGGTGTGTCGGATGGGTGGGTCGAGATTTATATCCTCACATGGTGTGATGGGGGACGAAGCTAGTGTGTAGCAGATGGATTATTGGGATGGGATTGCATTGCATGTGATTTATGGTGTTTATTGAATGCTTGTTGCTCGTGGAGGGTTGTACACACTGACTTTGCAAAAACTCACCCCCTCTTTTATTTTCTTTTCAGGTGATGCTCAGTAGAAGGTTCGATGTTTGGAGGGACTCTGGGTGGCCATCTAGCAAGGCAACATGCACGTGTTTTTTTTCTTCTTAAAAGCATACAAGTGTCTATTTTAATAAGTACTTTTCCAGCCAAGTTGTAATAAGGCTTCCATTTTGTTTTTATTTTCATGCGTTGTATTTACGAAATGTTGAACATGGGTTTGCTAAATCATAGTATGTTTTTGTAACATCTCAAAATAGGGCCTAAATGGAATAGTGGCTGCGAATCCACAAATCTGAGATAAAAAAGTTTATTTCGATTAATTTTTATGATTTACCGAGTGATTAGATGCATGTGTTAGAGTATTGATAAAAAATTCTATAGATTGCATGTTTAATTTGCCTATTAGGGCTTATTTGCAGAAGTTGCTGTAACAGCCCGATTTAGGGCCTAAACGGAACGATGGTTTTAGAACCACGAATTTGAAGTCAAAAAATTTATTCCGATTAAGTTTTAAGGTTTATTTATTGATTAAAATATTGTGTAAAAATATCGTTAAGTAATTTTACTGATAAAGTGCTTAATTGGACTTTTAGGACTAAATTGCAAAAGTTGCAAAATATGTGTTCTAATTCATAAGTACCTGATTGAAATATGAGTTTAAAGAGGAGGTCCTTAAATGGTAATTAGACCATTATTTTTTCAGACAAAAATGGGCATGAATTGGACAAAATTTTAAAGAAAGGCCTTGAGGGCATTTTAGTCATTTGGTAATTAAAAGAAATAAAAAGGGAAAATAAAGAAAAAAATTGACTCATATTTTTCATGGAGGCCGAAATTGGCATGGGGGAAGCCATGGCTAGGGTTTTCAAGCTTTCCAAGCTCAATAGTAAGTCCGTTCTAGCCCCGTTTTTCAAGTTCTTTACGTTTTTGGAATCCCGGTAACTTGATTAAGCTTATTCTAGCAATAATTTAAGCTAGGGTTCATATTTGGAAAAATAACCATAGGTTAAATGTGTTTATTTTGATGTTTTATGGTATAATATGAAGGCTGAAATTATGTTAAACAACTTTTGCTAAGCGGTTTTAAGCAAAAATGAGTAAAATGGCTTAATCGGTAAAAGTTGTTATTGTTCATAACTATGTGTTAGAGTGAGAATTTGATGTTGCCATAGAAGGGAAAAATGATCAGCATGTCATAAAACTTAAGAATAAGGGATGAAGTTTAATTCCCGAGCCTAGGGGCAAAAGTGTAAATATGCAAAAGTTTAGGGGCAAAATTGTAATTTTTCTAAAGTTTGAGTTAAGGATTTTTTTTAATAGTACATTAATTAAATAAGTAAAATATGATGTTTTAGATCCCGAAAAACGAGATTTGAACCTAGAATGGGAGAAAAATCGAAAATCGAGAAAGTTGGTAAAATGACCGTTTTAGTATCGAGGTAAGTTCATATGTATAATAAGCATTAATTTATGCATGTTTCAATATAAAATTGATATATTTACTATGATTTCCGAGGTGTTGAAAGTAAGTATAATTATGATGATTTAAATGTTCAATATTAATTCGACATGGAAATGAGAAAGTATGTAAGTTTGTATGTAAATAATACATTATCTTTATTATGTTTTTATATTTCAGCATATTTTATGTATTGTAGCTGATTTTTGAATCATAATTGACTATTGGAAGTATGGAATGAAGTATTAGAAAGAGAGAGAAATCCCGGTTGAACCTTTGAAAAGATTGGATGATCTGAGATGGTATGTAGCTAGGTCACATGTATGGTCTTTGAGTGCACATCATGTGTACAAGAGAGTTACGAGACATTATGATGTAGCTAGGTCACATGGGTGATACTATGTGTACACCATGTAGACAAGAGAGCTGTGGGATATATGTAGCTAGGTCGCATACGTGGTTCCAGGTGAAAGACACCATGTAGACAAGAGAGCTACGAGATAAACTGGCTAGGTCACATGGGTGGTACTAAGTGTTCACCATGTGTACAAGAGAGCCAAAATTATGTGTACAATCGAGCTAGGTCACATGAGTGGTGCTAAGTGAAGGCCACTATGTGTACAAGAGAGCTTCGGTTTTAAAGGTGGGCTGTGTGCAATACCATCGAGTATCTGTTATTATTCCGAAGCGTTCAACTGGGAAATTGATTAAATGAAATTGTGTATGACTTTGTCATGATAAGTGTAAGTATATACATGTGTAACTTATGAGCAATATGCTCGATATATGATTGGAAATTGGAAAGATTGTTTTGGGTAAGTGATGCATACAATTGAAGTGTGAAAGATCAAAATTGACAATAAAACTGTTATGGATAATTGCAGTGATGTGAATCTAAAAATTTACCAAAAATAGTAGAAATTGAATCAGAGACTGAATGAGATATCAAATTAAAGCTTAATGAGTCTATTTTCATATAACAGAAACAGAGAAAGCAAAGAAATTATATATTATGAGATATTTAAGTTTTTGAGAGACTGGTTCAGAATGACTACGTGATCTCTTGTTCTGATTTAGAAAAATCATTAAAAATTGTACAAAAATAATTAGGGAATATAATTTATATGCTTGAAATCCTTAATGAGTCTAGTTTCAAATGAAACAAAATAAGAGCATCCTTTGAATTCTGTACAAGGTGAAAATTGATTTGTAGTGAAGAGTGGTCAGAACAGTTGAGCAGTGAAATAGGGGTAACTTCAATGAATAAACTATACTAATTAGCTAGACCAACAATTCTGAAAATTTTGTGGTAATAATATACATGAATCTAGTTTCAGGTAAAATTAACGGTTTGTAATTTGGAGTTCTGTAGCTCTAGAAATAAATAATTTAGCTGCTGGTACTCTGCTAGACAACTTATTTTGAACCTGTTTTTGATTGTAATAGTGAAAGTATGTGTGTGTTTGTGATGGTAATATTCCGGGAACATATTGTGACTTCATTTAAAGTATGATAATGTATTGTTTATTAATATTTACATACTTACTTACTAAGCTATAATGCTTACTCCCTTCCTTTCCTTTTTCCTATAGTGTCTTAGATGTTAGCTCGAGTCAGAGGTCGCCGGAGGTTAAATCACACTATCAAACTATTGATCGATATATAAAGGTTTTAAAGTATTTTTAAGTCTTTGGCATGTATGGAGACTCGTTTAATTGTTACTAAGTTGCTAGGAATTGGCCTAAAATACGGATCTATGTTATTCGAAGGTCTCTATTGTATAAAGTCATTTAATGTAGATAGTCTTGATTATGTTATTAATTAAATGATGCAATTTATGAATGTGCATGCTTGCCTATGTGTGTGGTTGAATTAAAGCATGATATGGGCCTTGTAAGCTCTTTTTAAGGGACAACTTGAATGTGTTTAAAAAAGTTTTAAATTAGAGTGAAATTATGAATAGGTTTTTTTTTATATGATGATTAGTGATTAAGTCCGGTAATGCCTCGTACCCTGTTCCGATGTCAAACACGGGTAAGAGGTGTTACAGTTTTTCTACGCTTCCACAACAGACTTATAAAATGACAGGTTTTCATAAAATCATATCTTTTAAATAGGTTTTCGTGATTGAAAAATAAAAAGAGTTTTTATAAGTTAATTAAGGTTTCTTTTATTTTAAAAAGGGTTTTCAATGAAAACACGGTTTTCGCTAAAACACTTCAATGTCATGCGCCAGAGTTGGCCATAACGTCTGGGCCGGGTTCGGGGTGTTACATTTAGTGGTATCAGAGCCCAGTTTACAAAACTTGGGCTGTGAAGTGGGCCTTATTATTATTTGGTTTCTTTTTCTACTTATTATTTGAATTTTAAAAATATTTTGGATCACAATGTTTTGAAAAAAGGGAAATCTTGCTATGCGGCACACCAAGCCTCCGACGTCGAACCAAGTAAGTACTTTTATTCTTGAGTATGTTTAAATTGTGATACAGTAGATAGTTAGAGGGCTACTTTAGATGATTTTGTTAGAGTGGAACTGAAGCCCGTAGGAACTTGAAGTTGTAGAGGATTTTTGAAAACAATCTTCTCTTTAAATATTTTCATAAAACATCAGTGTAATTATTAAACTAACTAAACTAAAATTTCATAAAATTTCTAATGCAGATAATACATGAATCGACGATGAGTGCAAGAAGAGGTGCAAGAGGCTGTGGCCGAAGCTGCTGAAGTGTTAGGGCTGAATCGTCGATATCGGGCCATATGCCCGATGTTAGAGTAGAAGAGGCTCCAGCCTCCCCTATGGCTGGGAATAGACCGTATGATCGGGCAGCTGAAGAAGATGCATTATCGTAAGCAATGCTGAGAATTTTGGAAAGGGTCGTTGGGCCCAATAATGGCACTAGAAATCAAGGGTCGATTCTAGAGCGACTTCGATCGAATAGGGCTGAGATATTTAAGGGCGTGGCTGGTGTGGCTCCTAACGTGGCGGAATGCTGGTTGGAGGCCACTGAAAGGATAATGGAGGACCTAGACTGTTCACCAGAACAAAAGCTAAAAGGGGCAGTGTCGTTGCTTAGGGAAGAAGCCTACCAGTGGTGGTTGACAGTGAAAGAGGGCACCCAACCGGAGTGGGTCACTTGGGAGTTTTTTAAAGCTGCATTCCAAGGTAAGTATGCGGGTGCAAGCTATGTGGATGCTAGAAGGAAGAAGTTCCTGAACTTGACCCAAGGAAACAAATCGGTGGCAGAGTATGAAGCGGAGTTTCTACGCCTTAGTAGGTATGCAAGGGTCATGGTGGCAACAGATTATGAGCATTGCGTTAGCTTTGAGGACGGACTAAGAGATAGCCTTAGGATATTGATAGCTCCACAAAGCGAGCGAGTTTTCTCAAAATTGGTGGAAAAAGTGAAGATAGCGGAGGAGGTAAAGCGCACTGAGTGCTTAAATCGGGAAAAAGAAAAGGGTAGGAATAAGAGGGAGGCTGAGGCTCCCGGTGTTGGACAGAGGCCTAGAGATAGGGCCAAAAATAATGGGCCAATTAGAGTAGGGGCCCCTGCTGCTAATCCAGAGGTGCCACCTTGTGCTGATTGTGGGAGAAGCCATAGAGGCGAGTGTTGGAAGAGGATAGGAGCTTGCTTCGCTTGTGGATCTATGGAGCACAGGATCAAGGATTTCCCCCGAACACTAGGTCGAGTGCCAGTAGTGAGCCAAGGTGGTGCTTAGCCACCAAGGGAAGGTCAGCTGCCGCCAAGGGGTCGTGGGCAGGCCAGGGGTAGTAACGGCTATGGGCGTGGATGTGGAGCACCAGGCAAAAATGCAGGCCCTGCTAAGGCGAGACAGCCATCTTTAGTTTATGCTGCTCGTTGCCAAGAAGACGGGGATGCCCTAGATGTGATAACGGGTATGTTCCTTATATATGAGTTACCTTACACAGCATTAATTGATTTTGGATCGACGCATTCGTATGTTGTATGCAATATAACTGAATCTTTGGGTGATATATTTGAAATTACTGTGAATGAGATGACTGTGATCAGTCCGTTAGGGCAGTCAGTAGGAGTGAATAAGTTGTTTAGGGAGGTACCCTTAGTAGTCTAAGGGGTTACCTTTTTAGTGGATTTGATGGAGCTGCCGTTTAGGAAATTCAACTTAATCTTAGGTATGGATTGGCTGGTGAAGCACCGAGCCACCTTAGATTGCGTTGCAAATTAAATGGTGTTAAGAATGACGAAAGATAAGGAAGCAGTGGTGATTGGTGAACGCCAGAACTATCTGTTGAATGTGATTTCAGCGTTAAGGGCTAAGAAGTTAGTACGAAAGGGATGCGAAGCCTTTTTGACTTATATTAGTAATACAGAGGCTAAGAACCTTACTGTTAAGGAGTTAAGAACCGTTAGGGATTTTCCTGATGTCTTTCCCGAGGAGCTACCTAGGTTGCCACCCAGCAGAGAAGTGGAATTTGGAATCGAGTTGTTACCTGAGACGGCTCCAGTGTCTATCGCTCCTTACCGGATGGCACCAAAGGAGTTGGTGGAACTTAAGGCACAGATTCAGGAATTGTTGGATCGAGGATTCATTTGACCAAGTGTGTCTCCATGGGGAGCACCGGTGTTATTCGTGAAGAAGAAGGATAGAACCTTGTGAATGTGCATCGACTATTGATAGTTAAACAAGTTAACTGTTAAAAACAAGTACCCTCTACCGAGAATCAAAGATATTTTTGATTAGTTTAGGGGAGCTTCTATTTTCTCAACGATTGACCTGTGTTCGGGATATCACCAATTGAGGGTTAAGCAGGCAGATGTTCATAAGATGGCTTTCTGAACTCGTTATGGGCACTACGAGTTCTTGGTGATGCCATTCGGGCTGACGAACGCACCTGCCACTTTCATGGATCTCATGAATCAGGTTTTCCAACCCTACTTGGATCGGTTCGTGGTAGTCTTTATAGACAACATTTTGGTGTACTCAAGAAATGAGGATGAGCATGATGCACACTTAAGGATTGTGTTGCAGATTTTGAGGGAGAAGCAGCTGTATGCCAAATTCAGTAAGTGTGAATTCTGGCTAAGGGAGGTTACATTTCTAGGACATGTGGTGTCAGCCGAGGGGATTAAGGTGGATCCCCAAAAAATTGAAGCGGTGTTAGACTGGAAAACACCAAAGTCGGTGTCAGAAATCTGAAGTTTTCTGGGCTTGGCAGGATACTTACTATAGGCGGTTTGTTGAAGGCTTTTAAGTAATTGTTGCACCCTTAACTAAGTTGTTGAGGAATGGGGTACCATTTGTTTGGACGGACAAGCAGTAAGAGAGTTTTGGGAAACGTAAGAAAGTTCTAACTAAGGCCCCTGTGTTGATTCAGCCAGTGCTTGGGAAGGAGTTTACGGTTTATAGTGACGTGTCGCATGTGGACTTGGGATGTGTATTGATGCAAGAAGGAAAGGTGGTTGCGTATGCGTCACAGCAACTTAAGACTCATGAAGTGAGCTACCCAACCCATGATTTGGAGTTAGCTGCGGTGGTTTTCGCATTTAAAATATGGAGGCATTACTCATACAGGGAGAAGTGCGTAATTTATTCGGACCACAAGGCTTTGAAGTACCTCCTTACCCAAAAGGAGCTAAACCTTAGGCAGCGTAGGTGGGTGGAATTATTGAATGATTATGAATGTACGATTGAATACCACCCTGGCAAAGCGAATGTGGTAGCCGACACGTTGAGTCGTAGGGCTAAGTTAGACTTGAGGGCTATGCTCGCCCGTTTAAGCTTGTTGGATAATGGTAGCTTGTTAGCTGAGCTTCAGGTAAAGCCGGTATGGGTCGAGCATATAAGGAGTGAGCAACTAGTGGATGAGACCTTAGCTGCTCGTTTTAGACAAGTGGAGAGTGGGGAGACATCGGACTTTGGGATAAATAGTGAAGGAGTATTGTGTTTCCGTGGGAGGATGTGTATACCAAAGGACGATGATCTAAGGCAGTCTATTCTGCGGGAAGCACATAGCGGTCGCTAGACAATGCATCCTGGTAGAAACAAGATGTATCGGAATTTGCGAGAGCTTTATTAATGGTCAGGATTCAAGGTTGAGGTTATGGAGTTCATAAGAAAATGTTTGGTTTGTCAAAAGGTGAAGGCGGAACATCAGTTGACTTCGGGATTGCTTCAGCCAGTGAAGATTCCACTCTGGAAGTGGGAAAGGATCACTATGGACTTTGTTAGTGGGCTACCCTTGACACCTACTAAGAAAGACTAAATATGGGTTATACTGGATCGGTTAACCAAGTCTGCCTATTTTGTACCGGTTTGCACCGATTACTCGTTACAAAAGCTGGCTAGGCTATATGTGGCAGAGATTTTAAGATTGCATGGAGTGCTAGTATCCATAATATCTGATAAGAACCCACATTTCACTTCACGATTTTTGAACAAGCTGCATGAGGCGTTGGGTACTAGGTTGAATTTCAGTACGGCATTCCACCCTCAAACTGATGGACAGTCGAAAATGGTGATTCAAGTATTGGAAGTTATGTTGAGGGGATGCGTGATTGAGTTCCGAGGTAGCTGGGAGGACTATTTACCGTTAGTCGAATTCGTGTACAATAATAATTATCAAGCAAGCATTAGGATAGCTCCATATGGAGCACTGTATGGGCGAAGGTGTCGAACCCCAACATGTTGGACGGAGTTGGGCGAACGGAGAGTTTTGGGCCTTGAGTTAGTAGCCGATACTGAGAATAAGGTAAAATTGATTCGGGATCAGTGAAAGGAGGCCTCGGATAGGCAAAAGTCATATGTTGACCTTAAGCGTCGAGAAATAGAGTATGCAGTGGGAGACTTAGTTTTTCTGAAGGTCTCTCCATGGAAGAAAGTGTTAAGGTTTGGACGAAAGGGTAAGCTGAGCCCAAGGTTGGGCCATATCGGGTTCTAAGGCGGATTGGGCCAGTCGCTTACCAGCTGGAGTTACCTCCTGAACTAAGCCAAATCCACGATGTGTTTAAAGTTTCCATGCTAATACGGTATCGCTCAGATCCTTCGCATGTCGTGGTGGTTGAGGAAATCGAGGTTAGGCCAGACCTAACTTTTGAGGAAGAGCCCATACAGATAATTGGTCATGATGTCAAAGAACTGAGAAGGAAGTCTATTCCATTAGTCAAAGTGCTTTGGCGAAATCAGAAGGTCGCGGAGGCTACTTGGGAACCTGAGGAAGCGATGCGACGTCAATATCCTCAACTATTTGAATCAGGTAAAATTTCAAGGATGAAATTTCTTTTAGGAGGTAGAGTTGTAACGCCCCAAAAATCTCGAAATCTCGAAATTTTCTTTTTATGCTTAGCAATTCAGGTTTAGTGTTAATTACGCGACGGTAGGTCTGGGTCAAGGGTTGAGTTTGAATCTAGGGGTAGAAGGAATTATAGTATAATTATTAAAGGAACCCTGAAGGCAAGCAGTTGGACTTTTAAATAAATATAAGGGAAAAAGGGCATCAAAAAGCCAAATGGAGGAGTGGCTAAGTGACGCAACTTAGAGTGTAGGGAGGTGGCGTCAGTGGCTAGCAAAGAGATCCAAGGTTCGAATCCTAGCTTAGTATTTTTAGAAGTTTAATTTTGGCCTTCTAGAAGATTGGAAGTGGCGTAAAGATGGACTCCAAGGGGAGTGTTTAGAAGAGAAAAGTTAGGAAATAGATTGGGGAGTTATCAGGGAGAAAAATGAGAAGATGAGAAGGGGGAAGTGATGAAGCTGAATGGGAAATTTAGCCATGAGGAATTCGGCTACAAGGGCTATAAATAGGTGCTGAATGCAAGGTTGCCAGGCAAATGCCGAAATCTTTTTCACCTTGTTTCTGGAAACCCTTTTCTCTTCAAAATCCAAAAAGCCGAAAAGCCTTACTTCTTTCTTTCTTTTCTTGCGCCGATTTCCATTCTTCCTCTATTTCATTGCCGACTTTTCTTTCTTTTTTTCTTAGAGCCGAATAACTCTCTTTTGCCATACAAAATCACAAAGGGCAAAAACTTTCTTGGCCGAATACTCTTTGACCGAATCTAGTGTAATTATTTACTCTTCCGATCGATTTTTGCTAAAGTATCGATTATTATTCCTCACTTCTTCTAATTGGTTGTGGGTAGGAATAGGTATCGAATCTTAGTTTTGGATCCCTACCGATTTGCTCTTCAGGTAAGGGGCTTTGGTAAGTACTCTTAATCTTAGCTGGTCGAATAGTTAGAGTTAAGGTAAGGGGACTTGTGTTGGATACGAGTCACCTATTATTCTGGTTTCTAATAGTTAAGATTGATGTAGATCTAGGAGCTGATCGTGGTTAGTGATTTAAGAAGGGGCTGTTATACTTATCGCGCAAGGGAAGGTTAAGGTGAGGTTTCAGTTTTAGTAAAGATATGTATTAAGCATGTGGTTAATTGAAGGTTGATATCGTTTGTAGGTTGGTGACTAAGGGAATCGCAGCACGCTTGCTTACACGGTGTGTACATACACTGCACACACATAATGAATTGGCAAAAGCTGAAATGTCGAAAAGTCGAAATGCCGAAAAGCCGAAAGTTGGGCTACGGTAGTCTTGCGAGTGCGCGAACACTTGTGAGGAGGAAACTGATAGGTTGTCTAAGGCCCCATGGGCGATTCCATTGACTTGGGCTATGAATTGGCCAATCGGGCCAAAATAGGCTTAATGGGCCTGACGGGCTATTGGGCCCATAATAGGCAAAATTTGATAATTGATGCTATGTGATAGAAACTCGTATGTGAGCATGTGTATAATATTATTTGGGCCTAATGGGCCATATAAATGTGATTTGGGCCTAATGGGCCGTATACAGGTGATTTGGGCCTAACGGGCCATATGAATGTGTTTGGGCCTAGTGGGCCATATGTAGGTATGTGGATTTGATTGGGCTTTTTAAGGGGTTTTGGTCCTAGTATATGATGACTACATAAAACTTAGTTAATTTATTGCGACCGTGGACAAGTCAAAGGGTTAAGGTGTGGCAAAGGGTATATGTATGTCTAGGATTGGATCTAAGGAGAGCTTGGTACTTAAGCGGTCTTAATGACTTCCCTCCTCTTCTCTAGAATCCTACCTGGTGCATAGTATTCGTTCATCTTAGCTCACAGGATTTTTTAATAGGCCAAGGTCAGTGAAAACCGAAAAGAAAGGGAAAATTATCGAAATACCCCTAGGTGTTGAATGTAAGTTTTATGGATGTGAAATGCATACATATGATATTCTGCTTAGGTTGCATAGGGGTTGGGAATCATGGAACGGAGGAAGTATATGGGGATCGCATGATTGCTTGACAATTGTGGATCCACCGATGGCTTTTAAGCCCAATGTGTAAATGCAGGTAGTTCCGCAACCAGGCTACCATAGATGTGTCGGATGGGTGGGTCGATATTTATATCCCCACATGGTGTGACTGGGGACGGAGCTGGTCTATAGCGGATTGATTATTGGGATGGGATTCCATTGCTTGCGATGTATGGTGTTTATTGAATTCTTGTTGCTCGTCGAGGGTTGTACACACTGAGTTTGCGAAAACTCACCCCCTCTATTATTTTATTTTCAGGTGATGCTCAGTAGAAGGTTCGATGATTGGAGGGACTTTGGGTGGCCAGCTAGCAAGGCAACATGGACGTGATTTTTTTCTTAAAAGCATACAAGTGTCTATTTTATTAAGTACTTTTCCGGCCAAGTTCTAATAAGGCTTCCATTTTATTTTTATTTTCATACGTTGTAATTACGAAATGTTGAACATGGGTTTGCTAGATCATAGTATGTTTTTCTACGCTTCCGCAACAGAATTATAAAATGACAAGTTTTCATAAAATCATATGTTTTAAGCAGGTTTTCGTGATTGAAAAATAAAAAGAGTTTTTATAAGTTAATTAAGGTTTCTTTTATTTTAAGAAAGGTTTTCAATGAAAACACGGTGTTCGCTAAAACACTTCAATCTGATGCGCCAGATTCGACCATAATGTCCGGGCTGAGTTTAGGGTGTTACACATATATTTGTGTCACTTTCTTACATAACTAAACTTTTATGTGCAGCCTCCTAACTGTTCCCAAGCTTAAGACTTAATACTTCTAGGCCCAAAATCGGGGCATTACAATTCACCCCTCCTTAAAGGAAATTTCGTACCCGAAATTTCCAACTATTAGATCAGTCTCAGAACACAGACTACACCACTATGCTCCCGCTGCACATTCTAGTTCCAAAATACTATCACCTTTGATCTTGGGTATTCCAGTATAGTCTATAAATAGACTGAAACAGTGCGTCTGTCCAATACTCGGCCACATAAGGGCGACATCAGCATCTCACTCGTATCCAAATTAGGCACACTGCCAGATGATGAGGACCCGACTCGAGCCCCTCTACGACCTCTACCATGACCTCTTGCACGAGTACATCTGGTGCTCATTATTGAATTGCGTATTATCTTATTAACATTTTTATGCATCAGTTTTATAGTTCCAGTGTTTATTAATGGATGTTTCATGGAGACAGTATCAAAAGTATGGAGTTTTATTTCTGTACAACGTAATGTATATCGGTCTTACTAGAGTTTCAATATACACTACTAAAGGGTTTGCAGTACGGTGTACTACCTACAGTAGTCTTAGTAATCTTACCTAAGGCAGTTTCAGTCAAAATCAAAGTATAGTTTTCAGAGAGAACTAACAGGATCGGCGCGGAGACTCGATGTACTACACACATTTAGTATAAAAATATTTCAAAATACTTTCAAATCATTTGAAACAGTTCTGTTTGAAATTTCCAGGCTTTAGAAGAAACCCAAATTCACAACCGAGTTTTGCAACCTGGCTCTGGTACCACTAAATGTAACACTCCAAACCCAGCCTGGACATTATGGCCGAATCTGCGATGTCACATTAAAGTGTTTTTCGTAAAGTGTGATCTCGTTTGAAAAGCCCAATCTTTATTTAGCCTCTTTGTGTGATCTGAAAGATGATTTTAAAAACTTGCATCATCATCAAAAAGTATATTCTTTAAAACGTTATTAATTTCAAAATCTCGTTTATAGTAGAAGCTTTTTAAAACAATTTCGTACTTGTGTTTTACTTGTAAAATGTTTTTTTATTATGGTAGCTCTTAAAACCGTTAATGTATTCATGATGTTTTTGAAAAGCATTTATCTTTTGAAAACCCGTGTCCTACCGCTAGTAGATATAAATCAAAATAATAAAAGCACAAATTAAGGAATAAAATTTAGAGAGGCCTTATTACAAAAAAATACTCAAATTAACTGATTATAATTAAAAATATAAATACGGAAGCGTGAGTTGTTGTGTGGCCACCTTCGAGTCCTTCACAGCACCGATCCGCCTAAGGTTTACCTGTGCAGATACTTAGAAGGGTGAGTTTACGAAAACTCAGTGTGTAATCCCTTAATAAACAAATAGTCAAACATACAATGAGTAAAAACAATCTGGCCTAAGCCCCTTTTAGTAACAGTGACAATATCAGTTTGGGCTTTAGCCCATCTCAATACAGAAATAGTCATGTGTTTGGACCTTGGCCCATTGCAGTAACAGTGAATAGTGTTGTAATAGTAATCAGTGCAGTAACAGTAAGTAGTATGCAAGTCCTATCCATCCAGCCTCTACACTCTATCTCCATCCAACCTTACACCCCATGTGGGGATATAATTAACCCACCCATCCCTACACTCCAGAATTAGCACCGGTTGCGGCACTAAATAGCATTTGCACAGAGCTAGCAGTATAATAGGCTTAGAGCCATCTATGATTTGCAGCAGAGCTGTCAGTACAGTACACTTCCTCCAATCATATATAAACCCATCCCCATGCTATGCATCATGCAACATATCATGTCATATCATAATATTAAACATGTACTCAATACAGTTACAACTAGCATGCTAAAATATAAACATACATCACATAGGGGCAAAACAATCATCTTACTACATAAAGGCAAAATAGTATTTTTACCTCACAAGGGAAAAGCCATCAATTTATCACATAAGGGTCCAGGCACACTTACAGACCCAATAGAAGGGCACAGTCGTCTTGGGTGACCCGTCTAACCTTAATAGTCAAACAGTGAAAATGGGACCAATCCCCATAATGCGGCATATGTGGGCCCACATGCCCGTGTGGCCCATTTAGACCAGAAATGGCCTTGGCTGTACGAACTTCACAGCCTGGCCCAATAATCTCCACATGCCCATGTGGTTTACCCGTGTGGGCCCACGACCTCGTGGGGCCCACACGGCCTATTTTGGCCTAACGTGGCCCGAAACGGCTTGAGCCCATGAAATGGCTTATGGTGGCCTCTACAATCAAACACCCACACTTTACGTGTTTGGACTATCACACGAGCGAGCACACGCTCGTGTAGCATCAATAATCATACTTTTTCTGCTTTTGCCGATCTATGTTTATAGAGTAGTGGTTACACACCTTATAGGAGTCTTTGTACGTAATGCTCCTGAAATAGTCACCTACAACATAAGACAAATCCATGACCAACATTAGTCATGCTTAGCACTAATAATAGAAAAACAGTCCCCAACGAAACCATTACTATCACTTACTTCCACTACTTCAATTGATATGGCCCCATAGCTCCACAGATAAACCAAGTGCGATACAATTTGCTGCTGCACAACACAAGTAGACCTAGCCGAAAGTTAAAACTTACTCCATAATAAATGACAACTTTTCTTAAAAATGATTGAAGCATACATTTCCCTTACCAAAAGACTTACCAAACCAACGGGATTCAAGAGTTGAGTGCGGGAGAAAGAAAAGATTCGATAAAGAACCAAAGAGGAGGATTGGTCAACATTTGGCCAATGAAAAGCAATAGGAGAAAGAGAGAGGAGAACCATGCGCCCTAACCCAAATGATCGAAGAACCCTTGTCGAACCAACAATAAGAATAGAGAGGGAGAAATGAAGATGGAGTAATCGATCAAGTAAGAACAAAAAAGGAACAAGAAATCGAGAGTGCCCATTGTCAAAATCGAAAGTGTTAAGAGGGAAAGAGAGTGAGAGTATAGCCAAACAATATGATACAAAAGAGGAGGTTTGATAGACTCAAAGTAATTGAGGGAGAGGGAAGGAGAACATTCGGCTAAAGAGAGGAGTGTAAATCTGAAGTCAGCAAAAATAAAAGGTATTACCTAATCTTTCTTAGCACTACTCGACCTACAGAGAACAAAAGAAATAGAACCCGAAATGCTCATAATAGCCGAAATGGAGAATAATCCTCCCAAGGATGAATTCTGAGTGGCTTAGCTAACCATTTTGGCACCAACTCATCCACATTTCAAATTCCCCATTTTCCTCCCTTAATTCTCTCCTAAAATCCCTCATCAAATCCCTCCAAGACCAATTCAAACTCCACTCCATTCAGTAGTGTTTCAGTCACCCTCTACTACCCACACGACCAGTGTAGCAAAATAAAACACTCCACTGCTCAAAGTAGGATTCGAACCTCAAACCTCAGACAACCATAGCATGCCACTTATCCCTTAGGTCAGCAGGCTCTTTATGTCATGTTTTACTAAAATAAACTTATAATCCTACTGGCCAAAGATAGGGGTTTTATCCTTAAAAGGCAAAATTTTAGGGGAAGCTAAGGCTTGAACCCATGACTTCCCAGACAATTCCAGAGCACACAACCACTAATCCAGACATATATTTGTGTCACTTTCTTGCATAACTAAACTTTTATGTGCAACCTCGTAACCGTTCCCATGCTCAAGATTTAATATTTCTAGGCCCAAAATCAGGGTGTTACATAAATAATGTGCATGTGATTAAGAGGATGGAAATAACTTGTTAATAAATGTGATATGTTATAATTGGGAGATTATAGTGGCTAGGCTAATGCCAAGGCATGCAAATGATGTTTATGAGTTAAAGGAGTAAGCACTACGAACGAATAAGTAAAAATCTTAAGATTTAATACCAATTGTAATAATAGCATTCACATGGATGGATAAAGTAAATGAATGTGAACTTACTAAGCTTCGAAGCTTACCCAATTCCTTTCCCGTCTCTTATAGGTTAATTTAGCTAGCTCGGGTT
Source organism: Gossypium longicalyx (assembly GCA_025698465.1). Classification (NCBI taxonomy): domain Eukaryota; kingdom Viridiplantae; phylum Streptophyta; class Magnoliopsida; order Malvales; family Malvaceae; genus Gossypium; species Gossypium longicalyx. The sequence continues at coordinate 31,362,362 of CM047001.1, read as the reverse complement.
GGAGACCGCCGGAGATGCCATCACAGTGTCAAGCTATCATTGGGTATAAGTGAACACAAGTATTTTAAGTTTATGGCATGTATAGAGACTTTGTCTTTGATTAATTAAGTCATTGTTAATGTGGCCAAATGTGTTGGCCTAGAATGGTTTATAGTCCAATTTGTATATAGCCATGAATGATGGCTTATGTTGATTTTATGATTATGTATGTACTTATGTCTTTGAGATGTGATTTGTGATTGTGTGTATGTGATGGGTTATGTTATTAGTGATAAATGCTTGATGATTTAATTGGGATTTGTTTAGTATGATGATAACCATGGCTTAAATGAGAATTGGTAAGTTAGGCTTGACAAAGTATGAAGTATTTTGCATGAATAAGTAAAGATGAAATGATCATGATCATGTCTTGTTTGTGTATGTTTAAGTACTCGATTATGCCATGTTAATTGACTTTGAAGTAATGTATGTGTTTGTCCAAATAAGGGTGGCAATTGGCTTGGCACACGGGCATGTATTCCAGGTAGACACATGGGAAATTGCCTTTTAAGTCTTATTTAAATTGGTAAGTGGTGTACATGGGTAGACACACGGGGATGTATCTAGGCCGTGTGTGACGCACGGTCTGCCCTATGGGCCTGTATTCGGATCGTGTGTCCCCTGCACCCTAATTAGGTAAAACAGAATACCTAGTACTAAACACACAGGCAGAGACACCGTCGTGTGCCTAGGCCGTGTGAGTGACACGGCTTTAGGAGATAGGCATGTGACTTGGCTGCGTGACCCTATTTTATTGATGATGTCATAAATAGAGAGTTACACGGGCCAAGGACACGGGCGTGTCCCAAGCCGCACGGGCATGTGTGACTACACGGCCTTCCCACACGGGCGTGTGTGACTACATGGCCTTCCCACACGGGCGTGTAACTCCCCAAAATAACAAAATTTTCTAAGTGTTACAAAAGTTTTGAAAGTTCTCGGTTTAGTCTCAAACCACACCCAATATATGTTTTGGGCCTCGTGTGCCTATATAAGGGACGTTATGCATGTGAATGAAAAGTATTAGATTTGGATGAAAATTCTTGTCTCGATTTTGTATGTTTGTGTAAGTTGATGTCTGGTAATGCCTCGTACCCTATTTCAGCATCAAATATGGGTAGGAGGTGTTACATTTAATGGTATCAGAGCTATGGTTTAGTTTATTCTTAGACTAACGTAGCGTATGTAAGTCTAGCTATACATGTCATATTGCTACTCGTGATAATGTGATATCTCCCGGCTCTAATGAAATTGTTTTGTTAAGACAGAGACGACGTCCAACCGAGCTATATTTGGTAATGCTAAAAATGATATTGAGATGATTAAAATGTGCTCACGATGTGTTGAAATTTGGAAAGGTATGAATAGAAGTTCATGAATATGCATGTGTTAATGTACGAGATGAGATAACCATAAGTTGAGAAATGTGGAAAAGGGAAATGAAACGAAGGTTTATGTTGTGATAAGCCATCCATGTATGTTGGCATTCATATGATGTTATGTGCCCAATCTATTTGTTTAAGTGAATATAATAAGTAAACTTACCCAATGGATGGAATGCGTGTATGTACACTTGTTTGAATAATGCATAATTAGTATGTCCATATAGTTGAATCTCATGTTTAAATTTTTAAATTAGAGAATATATAATATTTTGTTTTATGACTTTGTTGTGGAACCCTAAATATTATAATAGTATGAAAATTAAATTGGAAGATCAAATTGAGTACGAACTGTAACAGCCTGATTTTAGGGCTAGTCAGAATAGTGGTCTTGGGACCACAAATTTGAAGTTGGAGAAATTATTTTATTATTATAGAGTCATAGTATGTTTATAGTACTACATGAAAAATTTAGTGAGCTAATTTTAACGTTTGTGAGCGCAATTGCAAAAAAAGACTAAATTGCATAAAATGCAAAAGTTCTAAATTGATAGCTAAAGGTGTTAAATAACTAACGAATGAAAATTGGGGGACGTTTAAAGGGCATTTAGACCCTTAGATATAGGGTGGCCAGCCATAGGAGACAATAAGTCGAAAATTTTCAATGTTAGGTAATTGATTTTTGACTTTTTGACTAAAGTAGAAATAAAATAAAAGAAAGGTGATATCATCCTTTTTCACCATTTCTTCTCCACCAAAAATTCAGCCATTTTTGGGGTTTTTGAGTTTCAAAAATTTCAGCAACTCATTCCTCTTACAAGTAAGTGATTTTAATGAGTTTTCTTGAAGATTTTTACATTTTTGAGACCTTTGAAGCATAAACTTTCAAATGAGGGTACTATTTTTCAAAATGATTAAGAGTTTAGGGTTTTTTCATGAAAGGATTTGTGATGTTTGCTGAGTTTTTATGGAAGAAAATGAGTCTTAGGTGTCTTATAAACAACTTTTGTGAAAGGTGTTAGCATGAAAACACCTAAAGGGACCATTTTGCATAAGTTGTAAAATAAGTGATGAATGTGTGAAATAGTGGGAATTTGGAGTTGATAATAGAGTGAAAAGAGTTTGGATAGGCTTAAGATACGAAGAAATTGATTGAAAATCGATTTTTGGGCCGAGGGGTAAAATGGTCATTTTACAAAAGTCTAAAGGCAAAATGGTCATTTTTTCCAATTATGAATTGTTGAGTGCCTAGGTTGATAAAGTGACTAAATAAGTGCATTTTATTATTATAGATCAAGAAATGCCGAACCCAAACCTAGACAGGGGGAAAGCCAAGCAAATTGACTAAATCGACTAGTTGCCATATTTTGTAACCCGAGGTAAGTTGTAAGTAAATAATACAACTACATTGTTATTATATGTTCTTGAATTATTATAGCATGAATTCCTTGATTGCAAAATTGTGAATGTTTAATGACATTTGAGATAGTAGAATTCTCGTTGGAACCTTAGGAAGTAGATCAGATATTCATGCCATGACATTTGGGTCATTTGTGTGTGAGCTAGTGTAAGACATGTCTGGGACATGCATCGGCCACATTATGAGTGCCAGTGTAAGACCATGTTTGGAACATGGCATCGGCATTGAGACGAGTGCTAGTGTAGGACATGTCTGGGACATGCATCGGGTTCGAGACGTAAGCCAGTGTAAGACATGTCTGGGACATGCATCAACTGCGAGATGATAGTCAGTGTAAGACCATGTCTGGGACATGGGATCGACTTGAGCGATGTGTCAGTTTAAGACCATGTTTGGGACATGGCATCGGCACGTATATGAGGCAGCTAGTGTAAGACCATGTCTGGGACATGGCATCGGCATCTTACCCACGTTTGAGGCTTAATGAATATCCAGTAGTATTCTGAATGGTTCAACGGTGAAAGTTATATTCTTAAGATAATGAGGAAAGTATAACCGAGTTGTAAGTGGCACAAGTACCTAATTGGTACGCATGAGATATGAGCTCAACATATATTGTGTGACTTGTATAGATGGTAATGAGTAAGTTATGCTTATGCCTACGTTGGTGCTCTGAGCATGTTGATTATTGATAAAATGGTTGTTGTATACTTACTTACATGCAACTTACTAAGCTTTTATGCTTACTACCTTTCCTTTTCATTTCCATACAGTGCCGCCTAATTAGCTCAAGGATCACCGGAAGTCAGAGATATCAATCACACTATCAACCGAAACATTCGGTATAGTTGGATTTATATTTTTTAGTGTGGCATGTATAGGACTTAGACTTTGTTATTTTGTGTCAGTGAGGATTGGCCATATGTATTGGCTTGGATTGGAAACCCTTCAATTTGTGTTAAGCCTTGAATAATGGCTAACATTCATTTTAAATTTATAAAAGATGCATTATCATGGTTGAATGAATGTCTATTATGGCTGATTTGATTATGGAAATTATGTTCGTTTTGGTATTGGTTGGTATTTGTATGGAACTACATACGTAAGGGTGGCAATGGGGCTTGGTAAAGAGCCTTATATTATCCACACGGGTACACACACAAGCGTGTGTTTAGGCCGTGTGTGACACACGGTCTGCCCCATGGGCGTGTAGACCGATCGTATGTCCCCTGCACGTAAAAATTTCAAGTTAGTATGCATGGTATTAAACACACAGGTAGAGACACGGCCCTATGTCTCAGCCACAGGAAGGACACGGCCTAGCACATGGGCTTGTGCCTTGGCCGTGTGATATTTTGAGTATGATGACATTAGAAACAGAATGTCCATGTTTTCGCACACGAGCTAGGACACAAGCGTGTCGTGGCCGTGTGAGGAACACGGGCCATTAACACGGGCATGTGTCTGGCCGTGTCAAAACCCCTGTAGGTGTGAATTAGAAATTAATTCAACACAGGTGTGGGACACGGGCGTGTCCCAGGGTACTTAGGTCGTGTTAGCCATACAGGCCATCAACACGACCATGTCGAAATGGTCACATGGGCGTGTTACCCTTCCACACGGGCGTGTGCCCTATTGTAAAAGTAATTTTTTAGGTAGGTTTAAGGACCTGGAATGGTCCCGAATAATTTTCATTGGTCGATTTGGGGTTCGTAGACCCATAATGAGGTGATTAAGGTGGAAATTGAAAAAAAAATTTAATTTGGAACGAGTATTGGTGACTTGAGAATGGTTGTGTTCATGAGTTCAAGTTAGGTAATGCCTTGTACTCTACCCGGCGCGGGTTACGGGTATTGGGTGTTACACGAACGTAGGAAATGAGTACGATCGTTCGATAGTGAATTGATGGATAAGACCATGGTTGGACCATGACAAAGTATGGAATGTAAGACCATAGCTGGACTATGGCATTTTAGTGAAAAGACCATAACTGTGTTATGGCAATGTGAACGTAAGACCATGGTTGGACCATGGTAGTACATGTGAGTACGTGTAAGACCATAGTTGGACTATGATGTCAAGTAAACGAGGTACTGAACTTGTAAGAAGTTCTCTAATTGGACAAATGTTGGTAAGTAAAATTGAAGCTAAGTGTTGGAATTTAATTAGATATTAATATTGAACTTGAGTAAGTAAATTCATTGTTTGAAATTATGGATGACAGAAAAAATTTTGTAAAATCAATAAGTGCGTTAATTTGCTTGGAGTGATATTACGTTAATGATGAATGCTAAGTTATATATGTGTTTTTATGAGAGTCAAGTTAGAGGCTTTACGACCTTACCCCCTTACCAGTGTTGCTTTTATGACAAAAATTTACGAGAATTATGTTGAATAAGTTCACAAGTTGGAAACCAAAGAGTACAATGGTGGAATAATTAGTAATGCATACAGAGATGAGAATAGAGTGGAAACTGAAAATAGTTTTAGAAGAAATATCAGATTGTTTTAAAGATTATACAGATTGTGCGATGTCATGGATAAAGAAGAAGTTAATCTCGGCTAATCGATTCAATTAGGTATGGAGTCTAAAGAATGTGTTTGCTGGAATTTCTCCCGAATTGATTTTCATTAGTGAGTGGAATAATACGGGGTTTATGATAACATAATTAGTCAGGGAAATGATGTAACACCCCTAACCCGTATTCGTTACCGAACTAGGGTTACGAGGCATTACCGATCAAAAAGAATTCATAACTAACTTTTATGCTTTTGTTCAACAAATCATGTATTAAAAATCATGTATGAATACTATAAATTTTAATCTCAATGAGTCACCATTATCAAACCACATGTTTTTCAAAATAAAACACTTACCAAAGCCAAATTTCTACTACACATATAAAATATTTCATAAACAACTATAGGGATAACAATTTATTTTCTAAATATCGACCCTCAATTGATTATGTCATAGATATACACATTCGTTTTACTAATACAAAATCCACTATTCATATGGTGTTTTTTTTCATTGTATTAACCAAAAATAATAGCATATAAATTTTACTATCAACCCAACTTTCGATTTGTAAACCTAAGTTCCAACATGTCAAACTTACCATGTTTGAAAATAACCATATACTCTTTATTTCCAATTCCTATAATACACCTAAATTAAACATGACAACCAAATTTACATGTACAATCATATTATCTAATCTAATAAACCAACATATATGTTTTCCATATATTATGCCATATCCGAACCTGTTAATGATGCACACATATAATAAGTGCAGCTTACCTAAAATAATGATCACATTTAACATAAAATACATACCAAACAATCGACCAAATTTATCCATGGAGCATATACAATATTTATCAACAATCAAGCTCAAAGAACATTTAACCAAAAGCAAATAAAACCTAACTTAGACATAATAAACAAATCATTTTTAAAGCATGTAGTACTTAACACAAACATTACACATACATGGCACATATCTATAAAACCAAAGTGAACATAAACCAAACTTAACACTATAAGTTTAGCCATTTTTGCATGGCCTTTATACAAAACTAAGTTCATCGATTTAAACATACTCCTGCCTATACATGCCATAATTCGAGTTCAATTATTTAAATACTGAAACTGTAGATAGTGTGGTGAACTTTGCTAACGATCCCCAAGCTCGTAACTTGATTTCAAAATCTATAAAACAGAGTAAGCTAACTTAGCTTAGTAAGCCTTAAGCAAAATAAACAATTAATGCATAATAACATCTCAATACTAAATCATTTCAGTCAAATAAATCAACTTATGCATTTGTAATCACATTTAATTTCAAGCTTTTAATTCTATACATATATAACATATACTTTCATAGAACAATTTCTCATTGGTCGAATATACATGTATACATCATTAATATATACTCAAATCTCAAAAACATATTGTCTTATATAATCGAATATACATATATATTCGTAGACATATATTCATCACTTAAACTTTAACATTACATCCATATACAACTATAAGGCCAAATATATTTCTCATATTAACATATATACTACAACAACTTCATGTATCCTTTTTCATCACATATCAAGAAATCAATTCACCTTATTTTTAAATAGGTAACCAACTATCATGTACCTGATCGTTTTAGCTCATTTAACGAATTCAATTACCACATCAGCATAAAGTATTTTAGGCATAAACTTATAATAATTCACCAGCATAAAGCCTGCTAGGCCTAAGCCTGTATCACATACCGGCATAAGGCCTGCTAAACTCAAAGTTTGATTTTATACACCGGCAATAAGCCTGCTAGGCATAAAGCCCGATTTAATTCACCAACACATGGCTTGCTAGGCTCAAAGCCTGAATATCACTATTATAAAGTTGTCTCATAAACAATTCATATATAAAAAATTCCAGATATCCCATATAGTTCGTACGGACTTTCAAATGTTATAACTCAGTCGAATTAAACTCAAATATATTATTTCCACGCTTAATCATATTGAGCTAACTTTACTCTAAATCTATGAATTCCAAACCAGCATATTAAACTAATTTACATTCAAAATTAACGATGTTTAATTGCTTAAAGACTTACCTCGGATATCGACGAACAATATTAATTGATTATTGACTATTTTTGTCTTCCCCCAATCGAAATCTGGTTTTCTCTTTTCTTGATCTAAATTAATAGAATTTAAACTTATTAAATCAATTATTCAACCAAATTCATCCAAAAACACACAAATGGGTAAATTACACTTTTACCCCTAATATTTTACATTTTTCACAATTTAGTCCCTATTGCATAAAACACAAAATATGCAAAATCTCACAACAACATAGTTAAGCCAAATCTTCCTTATACTCATACTAGTCCATATATTTCATTTATTTCACATTTTAGTCCCTCAATTTATTAGTTTTTACAATTTAGTCCTAATTATTCAAAATCATCAAAAACTCCAATACAAAACATGTTAATCTAAAACATATCTTTCATATTTCATCATCAAACAACAAAATCACAACCTCTCAACAATGGCACAACTCAAAATATTCATCAAAATAAAAGATTTAAGCATGGGTCGGATAGTACTCAAAGCAACGATATCAAAAACATAAAAATTATAAAAAATCGAGCTATTTACATACCTTGATTGAGCTTGCTAATGGTCGAAACTTAAAACCTTTGTTTTTTATTTCTTTATTTTTGTTATTCGGTTAACACCAAAATGATGAATATAATGGCTTTCAGTTGTTTTGTTTTAATTTATTAACTTATATTTCTAATTTACAAAATTAACCTTAGTTAAATTATTATACTATCACATATAATATGACCATTGCCGTCCATTAATATTAATAGTGGCCTAATTACATCATAAATGCTTCATATTATAAAGACAACAACAATTTGGTCCTCACACATTAAACAATCAAGTTTTCATTTTACACGATTAAGTCCATTTATTTAATCGAATGCACAAACGATCAAATTTTCATACGAAATTTTCACAAATTCAAATTCACATATAATAAACATGGAAAATACTATTTAAATATTTTTTGACTCAGATTTTTGGTCCCAAAACCATCGTTCTGGTTAGGATCTAAATCGGACTGTTACAACTTTCCCTCTTAGGGATTTTCGTCCCCGAAAATCTTACCGGTGAATAGGTTCGGATAACGTTCTCTCATTGTATCCTCTGGCTCCCACGTTGCTTCCTCAACTCCTTGTTTCTGCCACAGTACTTTAACTAATAGAATTTTCTAATTTCGTAACTCTTTAATCTCGTGAGCCAGAATACGAATCGGTTCTTCCTCATACGTCATATCGGGCTTAATCTCAATCTCAGACGGACTAATCACATGTGAAGGATCTGATTAGTATCTACGAAGCATCAAAACATGGAATACATTGTGAATCTTTTCTAGCTCAGGTGGTAACATCACTCTATAAGCAACCGGCTCGATATGTTTTATAATCTCACATGGTCTAATGAATCTCGGACTTAATTTTCATTTACGACCAAATCTGAGTATTTTCTTCCATGGTGAGACTTTCAAGAATACTTTATCTCCTATCTGAAACTCTATATTTTTACGTTTTAAGTCCGCATATGATTTTTGACGATCTGATGCTGCTTTTAGACTTTCACAGATCAGTTTCACTTTCTATTCAGTTTCTCTAATCAAATCAACCCCGTGTATCTTATTTTCCCTGAGCTCAGTCTAGTACATTGGTGTACGACATTTAAGACCGTACAAAGCCTTATAAGGTGCCATTTTGATACTCGACTACAAACTATTATTATACGTAAATTCAATCAGAGGTAGATATCGTTCCTACGTACCTTTGAACTCGAGAATGCAACATCTCAACATATCCTCAAGTATATGAATCATTCGCTCAGGCTGACCATCTGTTTGCGGATGGAAAGCTGTGCTGAAATTTAATTTCGTACCTAGTGCATCGTGTAGTTTCTTCCAAAACCGCGATGTAAACTTCAGATCTCTATTTGAAACAATAGATATAGGCACACTATGTATCCTCACAATTTGAGAAACATACAATTCAGCCAGTTTATCAAGCGAGTAATCTGTATGAACCGAAACAAAGTGAGCAGATTTAGTCAATCTATCTACAATAACCCAGATTGCATCTTTCTTGCATGTTGTTAACGGTAAACCGGATACAAAATCCATCGTGACTCTGTCTCATTTCCATTCAGGTATCATGATCGACTGAAGCAATCTAGAAGGTACCTGATGCTTGGCTTTTACTTGCTGACAGACTAAACATTTCGATACAAAGTTAGAAATGTCTGGTTTCATACCTTACCACCAATAGTGCTGTTTCAGATCATTATACATCTTAGTACTACCCGGGTGAACAGATAGTTGACTATTATAAGCTTCATTCAAAATCATCTGAATCAGCTCTGTATTTCTCAGAACGCATATTCGGTTTCTGAACCACAAACATCCCTCAACATCCACCTGAAATTCTGAATCAACGTTCGAATCATATTGAGCCCACTTTACTATCAAATCATTATCGATCTTCTAAGCTTCGCAATCCTGCTAAATAAATAACGGTCTTACTTTTAACTCGGCTATTGTCGCACCATCATCTGACATAACCATATGTGCATTCATTGCTCGCAAAGCAAACAAGGATTTTTGACTTAGAGCATTAGCAACAACATTAGCCTTTCCTAAGTGATAGTCAACCACAAGCTCGTAGTCCTTCAGCAATTCTAAACATCGGCGCTGTCTCAAATTCAGATCTTTCTGAGTCATCAAGTATTTCAGGATTTTTTGATCAGAATAAAAATGACATTTCTCACCAAACAGATAGTGACGCCAAATTTTAAACGCAAACACAATAGCTGCCAATTCTAGGTCGTATGTCAAATAGTTCTTTTCATGGGGCTTCAATTGTCTCGAGGCATAAGCTATAAATTTTCCTTCATGCTTCAAAACATAGCCCAAACCATTTAAGGATGCATCACTAAAGATAACAAATTCTTTACCCGATTCTGGCTGAACTAGCACTGGAGCTTTGGTCAAAAGGGCTTTTAACTAAACAAAACTTTTCTGATACTTTTCTGACCATTCGAACTTAACATCTTTCTGTAATAGCTTTGTCATCGGGGTTGCAATCATAGAGAAACCTTTCACGAATCGACTATAGTAACCAGCAAGTCCCAGAAAACTTCAAACTTTAGAAACTTTTCTCGGAGGTTTCTAATCAAGTATAGCTGAAATTTTGTTCGGGTCCACCCGAATACCCGATGCTGATACAACATGGCCCAGAAAACTGACTTCGTTTAACCAAAACTCACATTTACTGAACTTCACATATAATTGCTTATCTCGCAAAGTCTGTAACACAAGTCTCAAATGTTTGGCATGTTCAGTTTCATCACGGGAGTAAATCGAAATGTCATCGATGAACACAACTACAAACCGATCCAGATACTGTCTGAAAATCTGATTCATCAAATCCATAAAAACAACAGGTGTATTAGTAAGTCCAAAAGGCATGACTAAAAACTCATAATGTTCGTACCTCATTTGGAAAGCAGTCTTTGGCATATTAGAATCCTTAACTCGCCACTGATAATAGCATGATCTTAAATCTATTTTCGAAAACACTGTAGCCCTTTGTTTTCTGATTTTATCAATAGGTGATTTAAGCAATCTCAACAGATCACTCACTTGAGGTATAACAGGTATGGAAGATGGATTAATTGGGGGTGGAGGTTGTTGTGCAGCCAGGTTAGTCCGGATATATTAGGTAAACCAATCATTCATCATTTGGTAAAAGGCTTGTTTAGCCTCTCACTCTTGGTTACTCGAGGTCGGTCGAGAATCAACTGGCGTTGTCCCTTGCGCGAGAGCAGGCGCTACGCTCTCGAAATCATTAGCTACAGCTCTATCAGGATCCATATACTATACGAAAACACATTTTCAAATGTCAGAAGTCACCACATTATCACAGTATATATTATGGCATGTATAACTAGACTCACATGCGCTATGTTAGGCCTAGAATCGACTAAACCGTAGCTCTAATACCAACCAAATGTAACACTCATAACCCGTATTCATTACCGAATTAGGGTTACAAGGCATTACAGATCATAAAGAATTTATAACTAACTTTTAAGCTTTTGTTCAACAAATCATGTATTAAAAATCATGTATGAATACTATAAATTTTAATCTCAATGAGTCACCATTATCAAACCACATGTTTTTCAAAATAAAACACTTACCAAAGTCGAATTTATACTACACCTATAAAATATTTCATAAACAACTATAGGGATAACAATTTATTTTCTAAATACCAAACCTCAATTGAATATGTCATAGATATACACATTCGTTTTACTAATACAAAATCCACAATTCATATGGTATTTTATTTCATTGCATTAACAGAATATATTAACATATAACTTTTACTATCAATCCAACTTTCGATTTGTAAACCTAAGTTCCAGCATGTCAAACTTACCATGTTCAAAAATAACCATATATTCTTTATTGCCAATTCACATAATACACCTAAATCAACATGACAACCAAATTTACATATACAATCATATTATATAATCTAACAAACCAACATATATGTTTTCAATATATTATGCCATAGCCGAACCTGTTAATGATGCACACATATAATAAGTGCAGCTTCCCTAAAATAATGATCACATTTAACATAAAATACATTCCAAACAATCGGCCAAATTTATCCATGAAGCATATACAATATTTATCAACAATTAAGCTCAAAGAACATTTAACTAAAAGCATATAAAACCGAACTTAAACATAATAAACAAATCATTTTTAAAGCACGTAGCACTTAACACAAACATTACTCACACATGGCACGTATCTATAAAACCAAAGTGAACATAAACCAAACTTAACACTATAAGTTTTGCCATTTTCGCATGGCCTTTATACAAAACTAAGTTCATCGATTTAAACATACTCCTACCTATACATGCCATAATTCGAGTTCGATTATTTAAATTCTGAAGCTATAAATAGTGTGGTGAACTTTGCTGACGATCCCCGAGCTCGTAACTTGAATTCAAAATCTATAAAACAGAGTAAGCTAACTTAGCTTAGTAAGCCTTAAGCAAAATAAACAATTAATGCATAATAACATCTCAATACTAAATCATTTCAATCAAATAAATCAACTTATGCATTTGTAATCACATTTAATTTCAAGCTTTTAATTCCATACATATATAACGTATACGTTTATAGAACAATTTCTCCTTGGTCGAATATACATGTATACATCCTTAATATATTCTCAAATCTCAAAAACATATTGTCTTATATAATCGAATATACATATATATTCATAGACATATATTCATCACTTAAACTTTAACATTACATCCATATACAACTATAAGGCCAAATATATTTCTCATATTAACACATATACTACAACAACTTCATGTATCCTTTTTCATCACATATCAAGAAATCGATTCACCCTATTTTTAAATAGGTAACCAACTATCACGTACCTGATCGTTTTAGCTCATTTAACAAATTCAATTACCAAATCAGCACAAAGTATTTTAGGCATAAACTTATAATAATTCACCGGCATAAAGCCTGCTAGGTCTAAGTCTGTATCACACACCGGCACAAGGCCTGCTAAACTCAAAGTTTGATTTTATACACCAGCAATCAGCCTACTTGGCATAAAGCCCGATTTAATTTGCCAGCACAAGGCTTGCTAGGCTCAAAGCCCGAATATCATTAGTATAAAGTTGTCTCATAAACAATTCATATATCGAAAATTCCGGATATTCCATATAGTTCGTACATACTTTCAAATGTTATAACTCAGTCGAATTAAACTCAAATACATTATTTCCATCTTTAATCATATTCGAGTAACTTTACTATAAATTTATGAATTCCAAATCAGCATATTAAACTAATTTACATTCAAAATTAACGATGTTTAATTGCTTAAAGACTTACCTCGGATATCGACGAACAGTATTAATCGATTATTCGACTATTTTCGTCTTCCCCCGATCCAAATCTGATTTTCTCTTTTCTTGATCTAAATTAATATAATTTAAACTTTATTAAATCAATTATTCAACCAAATTCATCCAAAAACACACAAATGGGTAAATTACACTTTTACCCCTAATATTTCACATTTTTCACAATTTAGTCCCTATTGCATAAAACACAAAATATGAAAAATCTCACACAACATAGTTAGGCCAAATCTTCCTTATACTCATACTAGTCCATATATTTCATTTATTTCACATTTTAGTCCCTCAATTTATTATTTTTACAATTTATTCCTAATTACTCAAAATCATCAAAAACTCCAATACAAAACATGTTAATCTAAAACATATCTTTCATATTTCATCATCAAACAACAAAAAGAACAACCTCTCAACAATGGCACAACTCAAAATATTCATCAAAATCAAAAATTTAAGCATGGGTCAAGTAGTACTCAAAGCAACGATCTCAAAAACATAAAAATTATCAAAAACTGAGCTATTTACATACCTTGATTGAGCTTGCTAATGGTCGAAACTTAAAAGCTTTATTTTTTATTTCTTTATTTTTGTTATTCGATTAACACCAAAAAGATGAATATAATGGCTTTCATTTGTTTTGTTTTAATTTATTAACTTATATTTCTAATTTACAAAATTAAGCTTAGTTAAGTTATTATACTATCACATATAATATGACCATTGCCGTCCATTAATATTAATAGTGGCCTAATTACATCATAAATGCTTCATATTATACAGACAACAACAATTTGGTCCTCGCACATTAAACTATCAAGTTTTCATTTTACGCGATTAAGTCCTTTTATTTAATCGAACACACAAACGATCAAATTTTCATACAAAATTTTCACACATGCAAATTCACATATAATAAACATGAAAAATAATATTTAAATATTTTTTTGACTTAGATTCATGGTCCCGAAACCACCGTTCCGATTAGGGTCTAAATCGGACTGTTACAAATGATGTTTGAATTGTAAAGATGTCTGTGTGTAATAGTTATGATTGAACAGATTGCAAAGATCTCTTCTGAGTATTCTGTATATATATTCATTCATCCTCAGGAATTTATATGATTGTTCTTTTCTGATGAAAGACTCTAATGTTAGACGAAAGCACTGTTAACCTGGTTGGTTTATGATAAATATTATTTTATCTCTCTCTTCGAGACTCTATTCTAGTATGTTTGGAATAAAATTTGATGGCGGAAACTTATGTCAGATTATTCTCCTGTATCTACTGGATGATGTTCTGTCTTATATGCATATTTAGAAATTATATTATCTTTGTTACGATGGGATTCCAGAGCTGGTAAGTATTGTTTTCTTTTGGTTTTCTCAGAGAAATTATCCTAATCTTCATTCTTATTTCCTTATGAGTTATGTTCTTGGACTTCTGGTATGTTATCGTATCGTGGATTTCTTTATTCTCAATTTTCTTATCATCCCTATTTCGTAAATTATCAATCATGGCTCATCTTTAAAGTGAAAGGTGGTTGAACTATATGTTGAAATTGTGATTACTCATAAATAATGAGCATGTGATTAAGAGGATGGAAATAACTTGTTAATTAATTTGATATGTTATAATGGGGAGACTATAGTGGCTAGGATAATGCCAAGGCATGTAAATGATGTTTATGAATTAAAGGAGTAAGCACTACGAACGAATAAGTGAAAATCTTAAGATTTAATGCCAATTGTAATAATAGTTTTCATATGGATGTATAAAGTAAATGAATGTTAATAGTTGTTATTTATTTGCTTATGAACTTACTAAGCTTCGAAGCTTACCCCCTTCATTTCCCGTCTCTTATAAGTTAATTTAGCTAGCTTGGGTTGAAGGCCGCCGGAAATGCCATCACACTATCAAGCTATCATTGGGTATAAGTGAACGCAAGTATTTTAAGCTTATGGCATGTATAGAGACTTTGTCTTTGATTAATTAAGTCATTGTTAATGTAGCCAAATGTGTTGGCCTAGAATGGTTTATGGTCCAATTTTTATATAGCCATGAATGATGGCTTATGTTGATTTTATGATTATGTATGTACTTATGTCTTTGAGATGTGATTTGTGATTGTGTGTATGTGATGGGTTATGTTATTAGTGGTGAATGCTTGATGATTTAATTTGGATTTGTTTAGTATAATGATAACCATGGCTTAAAGAAGAATTGGTAAGTTGGGCTTGACGAAGTATGAAGTCTTTTGCATGCATAAGTAAAGATGAAATGATCATGATCATGTCTTGTTTGTGTATGTTTAAGTGCTCAATTATGCCATGTTAATTTCCTTTGAAGTCATGTATGTGTTTGTACAAATAAGGGTGGCAATCGGATTGGAAAATAGTTTTAAAGTTGTCCACAGGGTAGACACACGGGCATGTGTCTAAGCCGTATGTGACGCACGGTCTGTTCTATGGGCGTGTATTCCAGCCGTGTGTCCCCTGCACCCTAATTAGGTAATACAGAATGCCTAGTAGTAAACAAATGGGTATAGACACGACCGTGTGTCTCGATCGTGTGAGAGACACGACCTTAGGAGACGAGCATGTGACATGGCCGTGTGACCCTATTTTGTTGATGATGTCATAAACAGTGAGTTACACGGGCTAAGGACACGGGCATGTCCCAAGCCACACGGGCGTTTGTGACCACACGGCCTTCCCACACGGGTGTGTAGCTCCCCAAAATAAGAAAATATTCTAAGTGTTACAAAAGTTTCAAAAGTTCTCAGTTTAGTCCCGAACTATACCTAATGTATGTTTTGGGCCTCATGGGCCCGTATAAGGGACGTTATACATGTGAATTAAAAGTATTAAATTTGGACAGAAATTCATGTCTCGATTTTGTATGTTTGTGGGAGTTGATGTCCGGTAATGCCTCATACCCTATTTCAGCGTCGAATATTGGTAAGGAGTGTTATATAAACCAAGGTAAGTTTATAAACATATATGCATGTAATGATATGCCTTGTTGAATGATGGAGTTTGGTTAAATTAGATGCTTCAAATGGTTGGTATTGGATGTGGGTTTTAAGTGCAGGCCCTTGGTGTGATTTTGGGTGAGAAATGAAGCTAGAAATGGCTTTATTTTGTCTACACAAAAAGAAAAATAGGTGTGTGTCTAGACCGTGTGTGACACACGACCGAGTACTTGGGCGTGCCGTTAGGCCGTGTGTCCCCTACACCTTAATTTTGAGAAACAAATTGCGCAGAATTGAGCACACGGGCAGAGACATGGGTGTGTGTCTCAACCGTGTGTGTTACACGGCCTAGAACATGGGTGTGTGACCTGCACCTAATTTTGAATTGAATTAATTAACCACACGGCCTAGCACACGGGTGTGTGGCATGGCCCTATGCACAAGTCAAAGAGTTACACAGGTTCAAACATGGCCTGCAGCATAGGTGTGTACCTTGGACTATATAGGCGTGTGAGCCCTAAACCTTGGAAAATTTTTGAAATGTCACGAAAAATTTTTAAAGTTCCTGATTAAGTCCCGACTCAATTCTAGTGCTCGTATTGGGCCTCCATGGTCCAATTAAGGGACGTTTTGAATGATCTCAGATAATGAATAGTAATTTACATAAAATATTTGTAAAATGTTCTAAAAGTTCTGGTAATGCTCTATAACCCTATTCCAGTAGCGGATACGGGTTAAGGGGTGTTACATCCTTATATGGTAATTAGACCATTAAAAAAAGTTAGTAGATATTTTTGATGAATCATCAATGGAAAATTAGAAAAAGGCAACGACTAAATTAGAAAGTGGAAAAAATTAAAAGATGATAACTAAATTAAATAGAAAATATCATCTTATTTTTATCATCTTCCCCAAAATTTCTATGGAAACCTTAGGAAAGAGAAAACAAGCTGTCTTGACTTAATTTGGTAAGTATTCTTGGCTTGTTTTTAGTCATTTTTATATTTTTGAGATCGTAATAGCTTAATCTATCTATTTTAGGGATTAATTTGAAAAGTTATCAAAGTATAGAAGTTTTGTCATGGATGAATATGCTGAAATTTTGAAAGTTATGGTAGATAATGAAAGGTTGTTGATAGATAAACAACTTTTCAAAGTGAATTTTGATGAAATTATGATTTAGGGACTAAATTGTAAAGATGTAAAAGCTATGGAAAATTTTGAATTTTGTGAAATACATGTGCTATAAAAGTTATATGAAAATTTTAGTTAGGTTTGGAATAAGGATTAAATTGCATGAATTTCATTTTCCGAGCCTAAGGACAAAATTGTCATTTATGAAAAGTATAGGGGCAAAATAGTAATTTTTCATAAGATTTAAATTGAATAAATTGAGTATGAAATGGACTAAATTGATGTTAAATTCATTTATATAGATCCAGAAAGACCTAATACTAAGTTGGATCGAGGAAAACAAAAAAGTTTTGGATTAGTAGATTTCGTATACGAACAAGTATCGAGGTAAGTTCGTGTAACTAAATTGTGTACATTTTTATGTTTGAATTAAATGTTGTCTATGTGAATTTTTTAATTTTCATGTAGGTGAAATTGATTGAATATTAGATAAGGCCCGATAAATGTCAAATCTCGTTTGAATAAATGAAAGTCGATGGATACAGGATTTCCCGTATTGGTTGTAGTCCAGCATATGTTGTGGACACACCACAGCTCTTATGAGCATCCCGTTATAAGCCCTCTCGAGCTTCCCGTATAAGGTTTTTGTGAGCTTCCCGATAATATCTCTTTAGAGTGTCTCGATAGGTTGTGATCTTACATTTGTTGTGGACACACCTTAGCTCTTATGAGCATTTCAATTAAAGGTTCTTTGTGAAGTTCCTGTTAAATTGGCTTTTTGTCAGCTTCCCAATGTTGCTTGCTTGAACATCCCGATATTAGCTATCTAGAACTTCCCGATATGGTTCTTTGTGAACTTCCCGATTATGGCTCTTATGAGCTTCCCGTTATATAGCCCGAATAAGCTTCCCGATAAGCTCTTTATGAGCTTCTCGAAATGGCTCTGTGTGAGCTTCCCGTTACAAGGTTCGAGAGTGTGCTTCTAGACTATGTACCCTAATTGGGTGTAACACCCCAAACTCGGTCTAGATGTTATGGCTGAATCTGGCGTGTCACATCGAAGAGATTTTTGGAAATAGGACATGTCGTTAAGAATCTGAATTTATGTAAAAGCCCTTTTAGTTGTTATTGCTTGAGAAAAATCGACAAGTTAAGTTGTTACTAATAAAAATCAATTTGTCAAAATGATTGTTATACTTATCACCATTGACTCCTTAAACTAAATAAAATCGCGGAAGCGTTTTTCTAAAAACCTTGAAGTTTGAAATGCGTGTTTTTCCTTGAAAATAGTTGTTATTTTAAAAACTCATCTCGTCCTAGTCCAGCAGTTTAAGGTAAGAAATCAAAGCCCAAATAAAAGTTAAAACCATAAATGGCCTTATTACATAATCAAAAACCCAATATGAAATTTAAATATGAAATTTAAATAAATAAAGTCAAAAGTAAAACATCAGCAATCGTGTGGCCACCTCCGAGTCCCTCGCAGGACCAAATCGTCTAAGGGTAGGGGTTACCTGCACAGTTGAAAAGAAAGGGTGAGTTTACAAAAACTCAATGTGTAATCCCCTATCAGTCAAATAGTAAACAATGTATGCGAGAATGCCTGGGCCTAAGCCCTATTCGATGATCTCCATGCGATGCGGGGCCTTAGCTATATCTGATAGCAGTGTGGGCCTAAGCCTAATTTAGTATCAGTACAGTGTAGTCATGTAACCCACCCCAATCCAACCAACACACCACCCGTACCAACCAACACACCATGTGGGGATTAAATCGACCCACCCAGACAGCACATCAATGTCGCAGTGAAGCTGCTAGTAGTAACGCAACAAAGCTACTTATAACAGTAAATGTGGCAAAGCCACCAGAGCAATAATTACGTGGCAAAGCTACAATATAGTACTTCCTCCAAATCAGAAACCCAACCCCATGCAGTATGTCGTGTCATAAATATTACGTCTATGCAGTAAGTCGTGGCATATGTAACACCCAAACTCGACCTAGAAGTTAAGCCCGAATCTGACGTGTCATATTGAAGTGTTTTTTGAAAATGATGTTTTCATTGAAAACCCTTCTTATTTGAAAACTTGAGTAAAATCCCAGTTACATTAGTTTATTTTCAACATGTGGTTCATTGAAAACTACATAATTTTATTCCCAAAATCTCTTTTAGTTGTAGAAGCTAGTTCTAAATTCATTACTAAAAACTTGATGTTAAAAAGTTAAGTTACGAAAGCATTTTGAAAATGTTGCAGAAACGTAGTGTTTGAAAACAGTTATTGTTTTGAAAAACTGTGTCTTACCTCTAACAGATATTAAACATACTAAATAAACTTCCCAAATAAAAAGTCAAGGAAATAAAGAGGCCTTATTACAACCCAAATCAAAAACCAAAGTGCTTAACTAAATAAATGAAATAGAAAAACATGTGCAGTTGTGTGGTCGTCTCCGAGTCCCTCTACGACACCGATCCACCTAACGCTGGGGGTTACTTGCACAGTTAATAAACGGGGTGAGTTTATGAAAAATTAGTGTGTAATCCCCTTACTAGAGTAATAGTCAGTATACCAAAACAGAAACAGAAACAGTCTGGGCCAGAGCCTTTCAATAGTAACAGTACAGTCCAGTTCATAGCATGCGTGGGCCAAAGCCTATTACAATATCATTTGGGTCACAGCCCATAACAGAATCAATTGGGCCTAGCCCAAACCAATAACAGAATAGAATGTGAATGCATGGATGCATGCTATCCCATCCAACCCTGCACTTTCCTCCGTCTAACCATGCACTACCTGTGGGGAATAACTCACCCACGCCATCCCTACACTTACAATGTTAGCACCAGTTGAAGCACTAACTAAAATCACAGCAAAGCTGCTAGTATATATACGACTTTAAGCCTTCAGTAGCGGTATTATAATTGGCACAAAGCCATCGGTAACTATATTATGTTTGGCACATAACCATCAGCGACGGTAATATAATCGGCACACAACCTTGGGTAAATATGATCGACACAGAGTCATCAATAAATATGATAAGCACATAGCCACAGGTAAATACAATTGTCATAAAGCCATAATCAAGATAGCACAAAGCCATATTTAGGGTGGCACAGAGCCATAAATAGACTAAGCGGCACTAAGCCGTCCATCGATCCACAGTCGTCTCGTGTTACCCGTGCGACCTTAACAGATCAATACTGGATCCACAGTCGTCTCGTACGACCCGTGCGATCCGATCAGAATAGTACTTCCACCATATCAATGTCCCAACCCCATGCAATATGTCGTGTATGTCATGCTCAATCATCACACGTGTATGCAGAATAGCCATGCTCAGTAACAATCATTTAAACGTATATTAAAAGCATATCAGTTTTACAACCACAGTCAAGTCAGTTAAATCACAGTCAAATCAGTCAAATTCATAATCCAAGTCAGTCATTTACCCACAAGGGCAAAACCGTCATTTTACCCTACAGGGGTATTTTAGTAATTTTACAAATTGAGGGCATTTCGGTAATTTTACAAGTAGGGGATATTTCGGTAATTTTACAAATCAGGGGTATTTCGATAATTTTACAAATCGGGGGTATTTTGGTAATTTTACAAATCGAGGTCTTAACGACCCAACAGAAGGTCCACCATCGCCTCGAGCGACTTAAGTAACCTAAACAGACTTAACGATGTAAATAGGCCTAAGGCCCATACTCGGTCCAAGGGGGTCCACAAACTCGTGTGGCCTATTTAGCCCAGAAATAGCCTCAGCTATGCAAATGTCACAGTCCAAGCAACACTTACCACACCACATATATTTTATCCGTGTTGGCCCACAAGCCCATTGGGCTCACACGGCCCATTTTGGCCCAACGGGGCCCAGAAAAGCCCAAGACGACGAGAGCGGTCATGGTGGCCTCTACAGTCTAATGCCCATGTTCGTGGGCTCGGTTCACCATATGTGCGATCGCACGCTCGTGTGGCATCTTACGCCATATTTTTGGCTTCTCGGCATTTGCCATTCTACAGTCTATTCAATGTGTGAATACACACTTGTTTATGAGAATGCGTCGAAGTCCACGATCACCAACATTGGTTAAGCAAGTATGAAATAATCCCTCCGAAAACCAGTGATCACCAATCCTTGGCACATCCTGCATTGAATCTTAATCACTTTCATTCTCGCAACTCATCTGGTTCGTTCTATTTAAAGTCAGCTTCTTGCCTATTCTCATGTTAGCTTCCCGATGTGGGATTACTTTTAACCATTAAGATTTTTCCACATTCTTATGACCACTTCAACCATAGAGTTCTAGTCCAACTCCACCTCCTACACAGCTCAAACAGTAAAATAAATACTCCATTCCACATCCCAAGACTTGAACCTCAAACCTCACAGTTACACAACACTCCACCTTGCCACTCCACCACAAGGCTTTTTGTGCTATAAATTCACCAAAAATATTCTTAAAGCCTACCCACTAACATCAAGGCTCCTTTAAGAGAAAAACATAAATTTTTGCTAAAGCCCAAGTTTGAAACCAGGACTTCTCCAACACTTCCAAATACTCCAAATCACTTAACCACTACAGCAGACAACCAACTGTGATATTTCTTCCACACATAAACTTTTATGTGCAGTCTCCTAGTGGCTCCCACGCACAACGCCCAATACTTCTAGGCCCAAAAATTTAGGGCGTTACATCATAAATATTACGTGTATGCAGTATGTCATACTTAAAACCAGTCATATAGATGTCATACACACATCAAATAACCTACCACTAGGGGTATAATGGTCATTTCATCGATTAGGGGTAAATCAATAATTTCACCCCTCAGGGATATTTCGGTTATTTAACTAATTTTTGGGGTTTCAGTACAGATAGCGACCCTTCAAAAGGTCTACAGTCATCTCGAACAACTCAGATAACCCATATGGCCAAAACAGTATAAATGGGCCCAAAGCCCATTACTCGGCCAAGTGGGCCCACATGCTCATGTGGCCCATTTAGCCCAAACTCAGTAGCAACTATGTGATCACCATAGCCCACTCCATTATTTGTCACTTACCGAGAATTTTATTCTTGTGGGGCCCAAAGCCTATTGGGCCCACACGACCTATCTCGGCCCAACAAAGCACATAACGACCTAAGCCCATGAGAATGCTCGTGACGGCCTCTACAGTTTGTCACCCATGATTTGTGGGCTTAATTTACCACGTGAGCATTCGCATGCTCGTAAGGCCTCAAATGCCTTAGTTTTGGCTTTTCTACTTTTGCTAATTCACAGTAACATAGTGGTGTGGATATAGACCTTTATCCAACGTTTGACAGTAGCAAAATTAGGTGTACGATTACACACCTTCTAGCGGCCCCTTGTGAAATTCCAAAAGCACCAACCTAGATTCAATCCAAATATTCAGTCAGTTCTTAAATCGATAATAATAAGATTCAGAAACCCTGAATATTTATACTGTCCATACCACTAACCTTGATAAACAGGGGTGTAGCCTTAGCCCTTAAATCGCTTGGCTCAACTCCTACAATTGCTGATTGGCCACTAAAAGCATCACAACAGATCTCGTTAGAGGGTTGATTAAGGATGTAGCTTTCATCCAACAATAATAACTTGAGCAAGACGGAGGACAACTTATCGTATCCCTCAAAATCGAATACTGACTTAAGGGGCGGCACGCATGAGTGGAGTGTTGTGTTTGATCTAATAGAGTAAACTGAAGAAAGATCATTAGTTAGTAGTAATGATAATCCTAGAAAGAAAACTGCAGAGTAACAAAACACAACCTAATTACCTACCATCAATATTCGGCTTGGTAATAAAGAGAAAGGGTAATGATAGATTCGCAACAGAAATGGAGTGACAAAATGAAAGTATTCGAAAGTCTATCCTGAGATCAGCTTGTTAGAGTTTTAGAAGGTGTAGGGAGAAAACAAGGTATTCAGCTATTACTTAGGAAGAGGGGGAGAGACAGAAGTAGAGATGATCCAAAGATAGCATGTTTGGTCAAGCACCAAGAGCGGGATTGAAGGTCTAAGGTATTCGGTTTAGAAAAGAGGAGAAGAAGAATGCCAATTTGGTAGAGAGAAAATGTGAAGAAGAAAGGGAAAGGTTTCCAAGAGAGAGTTCGGCACTTGCTATCTAGTATTTGGCAAAACAATCGAGGAATAAAGTTGAAAGAAGAAAGACCTGAATGGTCAGAAACATACCAAAAATAAAATGAGGAAACAAAAGCTCAAGAGGAATGCTATCGAAAAAAAAACAAAATGAAATAAAACCCTATTGTCCCTATACTAATTCGGCACAACCAAAGGAAAAAGAAGTTCCTCAAAGTGTAATCCCAAAGTGCCAAATACAAATCCCAATGAGTCTCAAATTCGGCCAACACCTTCTCACCCAAACTCCACGATTTTCTCCCCCTTATCTCTCCATCTTTTCCTCCTCCAAATCCCTACCAACCTTCATCCAAATCTCTTTTGACCAAGTCTCCAACCACCTCAGCAGAGTTTGAATCAAACTCCACCTTTCACGCCACAAAGACATAAAAAAAGATCCCCTCTGCATTACTTGGGATTCGAACCCATGCCCTCTCAGATGCTCCACACACTACTTGCCACTAAGCCACAAGGCCCTTTTGTGTCATAAAACAAACACAATTATTTATAAAGCCCAAGTGCCAGTATCCAGATTCTTTTAAGAGAAAAATCAAAGATTCTGCAAAAGTCGGAGCTTGAACCTAGGACTTCCCAGACACTCCCAAACACACCCAAATCACCTAGCCATTAAAGCAAACATGGAATTTATGCCAAATCATGCAAAATTACAGACCCTATATTTTTGGGGCGTTACATTGGGTACCTTTGGAAATGAATTGACGAATTATAGTAGTGTACACTAAAGTGTACTATATGAGCGTATCTATCAATATTTCAAATAAATTCAACGAGTAAAGTTCTTGCATGGCTAAACTGAACTTGAAATGATTTTTCATTAAAGTGTACATATAATATGGAATAATGATATGGAAAGCATATGTATATGAAAGACATTAAATGATAAGCTCATCCATGTTCTTGGTATTATGTGAATTACTTGACTAACATAATTGGTGAAGTTGTGTTTTAGGCTATAAGCCAAATTGCTTGGATGCATTATTGTATGCTTATCTTAAATGTAAATACATGGTAAGTTAAATTCATGTTATACGAACTTACTAAGCATTAAATGCTTACTAGGTTTTCTTTTCTCTGTTTTATAGTGCTCGGAAGCTTGTAAAGGTTGGAGATCGGTCGGAGTATCATCACACTATCCTCTAGCTTGTTTTGGTATAAATAGAAAACTTATTTTGACATAATGGCATGTATAAGCTAATTTTACCCATGATGATATGTAAATGGATGTTTCTAATCTAGCCATTGGAATGGCTAGTAATGGTATATTTTGGTATGATAATATAAAGTTATATCATGTTTAATACATACATGATTAAGGTATGGTTAGATTGAATTAGGGTAAAATATATATTCCTGAAAAAAGGTAACTTTGGCTATATGAATATATGAAATATTATACTATACATATTAATGATATTTGCTTAGTTTCATGCTTGGAATTGGTTGGTATATATGTACAAGTATAGTTGTAGGTTATTGGAAAATTTGAGTGAGAAATAAGGATAAGAAATGACCTTATTTTGTCCATACGGGTAGACACACGAACGTGTGTCTCGACCGTGTGTGACACACGGCCTGGCACATAGGCATGTGGTTTGGCTGTGTGTACCCTGCATCCTAAAATTGAGAAACAAAATGCTCAAAATTAGGCACACGGACGGAGACACGAGCGTGTGTCTCAATCGTGTGGGACACATAGCCTAGAACACGGGCTTGTGTCTCAACCGTGTGAGATACACGACCCAGAACATGGGCGTATTTCTTGGGCGTGTGAAGCCTGTATCTAATTTTTGGAAATCAAATTGACCACATGGCCTAGCACAAGGGCGTGTGGCAGGCCGTGTGGCACAAGTTAGAGAGTTACATGGGTAAGGACACGGGCTAGAACATGGCTGTGTACCTTACATTAAATGCCCACCCGGTCTAAGACATGTGCATGTCATCCGGCCGTGTGAACCACAGGCCTTTAAATTTTGTGACAAATTCCCTCAATTCCAAGTTTAGTCTCAAATTGTTTCTAAAGCTTAAATTGGGCCTCGAGGGTCCATTCAAGGGACGGTATGATTATTTTCGAATATGAATAGTAAATGACATGAAATGTTTGTAATTGTTCTGTAAATATGGATAATGTTCCATAACTCTATTTTGGCGACAGATACAAGTTAGGGATGTTATAATTTCATTTCAAATAAGTCCTTAATTGTTCCTAAATTGATTTTTAGGCTATGTAAGCTCACTATAAGGCTCGTAAGCATACTTATACCATGAATGATATTTAGATTTGAATATTTATTATTTTAATTAATAAATGAGTAATTTTATGATGTAAGTTGTTTTGATATGTGCCATCATACTCTATAACCATAATTCGGCTATGGAGATGGGTTAGGTGTGTTACATTTAGTGGTATCAGAGCTACGATTTAATCGATTCTTAGAAAACGTAGCCTATATAGAGTCTAGAAATAAATGTCATTTTATAACTTGTGATAGTGTGATGTCTCATCATTCAAATTAATTATGTTTTACATATAGATAAAAGATGTCATCTGAATCTAATCGAGCTATTTCTGATGAAGCTGAGAGCAATGCTCAAGCCTTGGTACATAGAGCTATTGATAGTGAGCCAATATTTGAGGCCTAGGAAAGTGAGACACGAGAAGTCTTCTTCCATATGATGTCAGAGTGGTTCACTGCTTTATGCGAACTAATCCAAAGGCTCAACAACTTCTGCCCCTCTCGTACCCCAACAGAATCCCCCTAATCCTCAAGGATTGGGACATGCACGTGTTAATAGACCTCCTATTAATAAGATTTTCAAATGTGGGATTGGAGAATTCTGCGGTAAAGTTGAGGATGATATGGAAAAAGCTAAATTTTGGTTAGAAAATATTGTAAGAGTTTTCGACAAACTATCGTGTTTTCCCAATGATTGCTTGAAGTTTACAGTTTTATTGTTGAAAGACAAAGCATACTAGTGGTGGAATACTCTAATAGCAGTTGTACTGAAAGATCGGATGAGTTGGGAATTTTTCCAAACTTAATATCAAAAGAAATATGTCAGTCAACGGTACATAGAAAAAAACAAAAAGAGTTTCTTGAGTTGAAATAGGGACACAAAATAGTAGCTGAGTATGAAAGAGAATTTGTTCGACTCAGTAAGTATGCTAGGGAGCTTATTCTGACAAAAGCTGCTATGTGTACTTTGTTCGAGGAAGGCTTGAATGAAGAGATTCAATTTTTCGTCAGTGCACTCAAGTTGAAAGAGCTTGTTGTATTAATTGACACAGCTTAGAAAATGGAGGACATTAGTAAAGCAAACAAGAAAACATATTCTAAAGTTTGAGATTTAAGTAAAAGAGAATTGGGAAAATCCTTCTCCTCTCCTTCAAAGAAAGTAAAAGGTTCTAGCAGTCGTATGTCAGCTCCATATGGATTTTTTAGTAGAGATCAAAAGAAGCAAGCTAATTTAAGACCTTCGTCTACCTCTGTAGCTAGTGTCGGCAGTGTTCATAATGTTAATAAACCAGAGTGCCAGCATTACAATAGAAGACATTTTGGTGAGTGTAAGTGGAAAAGAGGATCATACTTTATAGGTGGTTCATTAGATCATTACCTCCAAGATTGCCTAAATAGGTATAACAGGGATAAAGCTTTGAATGTACAACTAGGGACTGTGCCTTCTAAAGGTAGGTCACCAAAGACCAATGGAAAGGCAAGAGTTAGTAGAAGTTAATGAAAGGTACCATAGTTCGATCTGAAGCACGACCACTAGCTAGGGCTTATGTGATACGAGCTTGTGAAGATGCGTCAGCACCTAATGTGATCATCGATACATTTTCTCACTTTGGTGCTACTATTTATGCTTTGATTGACCCAGGGTTAACCCACTCATATATATGCACTATGTTAGTAACGAACAAGAAAATACTAGTAGAGTCAATTGAATTTGTCGTCAAAGTCACTAATCTGTTAGGTCAATATGTGTTAGTTGACAAAGTTTGTAAAAATTATGCACTGAAAATTTGGGATTACGACTTTCTGGCGAACTTGATATTGTTGTCATTCAATGAATTTGATTTTATTCTCAACATGGGTTGGTAGAAATTGCATGATGCAGTCATGAATTGTAGACGGAAACAAATTATCTTAAGAGGTCAAAATCGTGGAACAGTTAGCGTTGAATCAGATATATTAAACAGTGCTGCCAATATTATTTCTGCTATGTCAGCTTAAAAACTTGTACAAAAAGGTTTTGAGGCATATTTAGTGTATATTCTAGATACCAGGGCTTCAGAATTGATGTTGTAACTAGTTTTGATTATTTGTGATTTTTCAGATGTGTTTCTAGAAGAGTTGTCGTTGAGTTTGTTATTGAATTAGTATTGAGTACTTCTCCGATATCGATTGCTCTACATAGAATAGCCCCAACAAAACTAAAAGAATTAAAAGCATAGTTGCAAGAGTTGACGGAAAGAAAATGTAACACCCCTCACCTGTATTTAACACTAAAATAGGGTTACGGAGCATTACCGGACATATTTGATACGATCTCACCTTAATTTAGTGAGTTGAGTTGATAAGATGCCTAATCGTCTAACGAAGAACTATCGTTCGATTTGCGAAGTTTAGTTGAAAATATGCTAAGACTGGAATTGGTTATCAAAGAGGGGTTCAAAATAGATAAGTATGGATGGTTATAGGTTCGGCTAACAAGAAATAAAGATAGATAATAGCTTTCACAGTGAAACAAGGTAAATGGGAATGGAATGGATAACAGTTTAAGATGCAAGTAAGAACCAAAACTAAGAATGAGTGTCGACCCGAAACTTATAGAATCTTAAGAGGGATAGTCGGTGGTGAGAAATGACCTTGACCCATTACCTAAAAAGATAAGAACCAAAGGTATGGTTGGGTTGAACGCCACACTCGTTTGGAGTGATAAGTTCGGAAAAGAAAGACTAAGGTTGACGCCACTAACAACAAATAAGCCAACAATGTCTAGAATGAAATTTGAGAGAAGAAAATGTCACAAATATAATATATTTCATTCAAATTGAAAAAAGTTTTTCAAAACAAAAAAATAAACTACATATTTATAGTGCTGAAGAATGCTAGCCGAATTGTCACTATAGGGTAGTTAATTGGACATTTGTTTTAGCTTTTTAAGTAGCTGAAAATTTCAGAATTTTTCAAGAAATTTTTCGAAAGCTTCCTTGTGCATGGGAGATGTCAAAAGGTAGGTTCTAGATGGAGTATAATCAGCTGAAATGAATTTGGATGATTGGAAGCTGATTGGGCTTTGTCAACATTTGGCCAAGGGTGTGGGAATCCTTTCATGAGCTGCCTTGATCAGCTGGAGAGACTTGAAACTTTATTGTGCAACTAAGGTATTGTAAAAGGCATTCTGAGTGTGAAAATGAACTTGAATCATCACTTGAGTGTGAACACTCAAAACCGAATAGTCCCTCATATGTGAAAAGAATGTTTGGCAAATGTGAAACAATTAAGCTGCTTTGGGGAGCCAAAAGGCCAGCTTGGGGTACACTAAGGGGTGGCTGTTCTTTGGCTGAAAAGATGCTTGGGAGAAGCCAATCATCATCACACCAAGTCCTTTAATGCCGTCCATGCCCTTGCTGCACAAGTCAAATGAACTCATTAAATTTGAGATATAATAAATTCGGTTACACTAGGACACATTAAACCTGCACATTAATTCAGCTCAAAAGACACATTTAAATCATGTAATAAGCTAAGACAAATTGAAAACATGCTGGAACTAAGACATATTAAATTCGGCTGCACTAAATAACAAGAAATAAATTTGTCCTAAATTAGACAACTTAAATAGTTAATTAGACACATTAATTTGCTGTAGCATGACACATTAAATTCATGTTCTGAATTTGGACAAATTAAATACTTTAATATTTATTTTAGCTATAAATAATATGCAATTTAATTAATTAATTAAATGCAAAGCTAGAAAAATAAAAATGAGCTCAATTGAGCTAGAACGAGCTGGCCTAAATTCATGGAGCTGGAATTGAGCTAAACTGGTTTGCAATATATTGCAAGGACACTTTGTTGAGCTGGTCCAAGCTCGTTCTATTTCACCAGCCAAAGTTTTACCCCATACTTGGTTGACTAAGGCCAAAATGGCCTCCTTGAATTGCTTAGCTCAAGCCCGCGTAATTGGTCCTTGGGGCAGCACCATTGAGTCCTTGCTCGAGCTTGATGCACTTCGGGGCACGATCGTATCATCCCCCCGTCTTCAAAGTGACTTGTCCTCAAGTTAGAATCTGCGTCAAAGGAAGATAAGTCAGAAACATTAAAGCTCGCACTTATGTTATACTCACCTGGCAAGTCAAGTCGGTAGGAATTTTCATTAATTCATTCTAGGACTTGAAAAGGTTCATCTCCTCTAGGCATCAATTTGGACCTTCGATGAGCTGGGAATCTTTCTTTGTGCATATGAACCCAAACCCAATAGCTGAGTTCAAAAACCACTCGCTTTCGACCTTTGTTCACTCATTGAACATAACTCTTGGTCCTCACATCTATGTTTGCCTAAACCTTTTGATGCAGTTCCTTGACGAAATCGACCTTTTTCCTAGCATCAGAATGAATCAACTGATCATTAGGAAAAGGAATTAAATCCAAGAGAGTTAATGGGTTAAAACCGTAAACTATTTCAAACGGTGAATATTTGGTCACTGAATGAAAGATCGGTTGTAAGCGAACTCAATATGAGGCAAATAATCATCCCATGACTTTAAGTTCTTCCAGATGATTGCTCGAAGTAGTGTAGATAGAACGTGGTTGACCACCTTTGTTTGACCATCCATTTGGGGGTGACAAGTTGTTGAGAACAATAACTTGGTTCTGAGTTTAGCTCACAATGACCGCCAAAATGACTTATGAACTTCGCGTCTCGGTCGGATACTATGGTTCGTGGAATGCCATGCAATCGAACAATATTCCTAAAGAAAAGATTAGCTACATGAACAACGTCGTCAATTTTTGTACAAGCAATAAAGTGAGACATTTTTGAAAAGCGATCAACTACAACAAAGATAGAGTCCTTCCCCATTTTTTTCTTAGGCAATCCAAGGACAAAGTTCATGGATATGTCCATCCAAGGGCCTTCGGGAATAGGTAGTGGTGTGTAAAGGCCGTGTGGTTGAATCTTGGATTTGGCCTTTTTGCATGTTACGCAACATTCGCAAACTTGTTCAACATCCCTCCTCATTTTAGGCCAATAGAGATGTTCTTGGAGTGTTGATAGAATTTTGCCGATTCCAAAATAACCTATAAGGCCCCCGTTGTGCGCCTCATGCACAAGTAATTCCCAGATGGAGCTTTGGGGAATGCACAACTTTTCTTCCTTAAAAAGGAAGCCCTCGTACCTATAACAGAGGAATGCTTGCAAGTAGCAAAGATTTCACTAAAATCCTCGTCATTGGCATACAAATCTTTTAAGTAAGAAAATCCAAGCAATTTAGATTCAAGAGACAGTAATAGAGCATACCTTCTCGAAAGCGCATCAGCCACAATATTTTCTTTACCTTTCTTATATTTGATGACGTATGAAAATGACTTGAGATATTTGACCCACTTCGCATGGAATATGTTTAACTTATGCTAACCCTTGATGTGTTTCAACGCTTCGTGATCAGAATGAATGATGAACCCTTTTGGCCACAGGTAGTGCTGCTACGTTTCAAGAGCTCAAATGAGTGCGTACATTTATTTGTCATAAATAGGGTAATTAAGTGCAGCCCCATTTAACTTCTCGCTGAAGTATGCTACAAGCCGTCCACCTTGACTTAGCACGGCCCCGGTTCTGACACCGGATGCATCACATTCAATTTCAAAAGTTTTAGCAAAATCAGGTAAGGCTAATAGAGGGGCTTTAGTAAGACAATGTTTAATTTCATGGAAGGACTTCTTTTGCTCGTCGGTCCAATAGAAGGCTAAATTCTTCTTAATCATGCTCGTTAGAGGCGCAACAATAGTGCTCAAGTTAGGCACAAATCTTCGATAAAAGCTTGCCAAACCATGGAAGCTACGAACTTGGCTAACGCTCGTAGGTCTCGGCCACTCTTGAATAGCCTTGATCTTTTCTTGGTCCACTTCCAAACCCTTCGAGCAATGACTTGGTCAGAATAAAATGTACATTTCTTGAGGTTAGCATAAAGAGTTTCTTTCCGTAAAACTTCCATAACAGATTTAAGATGAATAACATGGTCTTCCAAAGACTTACTATATATGAGAATGTCATCGAAATACACAACACAGAACTTACTGATAAACCATAATATATACATATTTTTACCCCATGCTTAGCATATTTATGGATGATTTTTCCTTGGTTTCATTGAATTTGATGCCCTTAATCCTTTAATTTCATGTTTTATACTCAGAAGAGCTTAGGAGAGCAAAAAGAGCAAGAAACGGGCCAAAAACAGACAAAATGAGCCTAATTCAGCATGGCACACGGCCTAAGCACTTCCACACGAGTGCTCCACACTCCCGTGTGTGACACAAGGGAATGCCACACGCCCATGTGTCATGGTCATGATGACACGAAACCAAGTCAGAATTGCACACGGCCTGAGCATCCTCACACGGGCGTGGCACACGGTCGTGGCACACGGCCGTGTCCCTGTCGAGCCCAAGTCTAATTCTACTTGGAAAAGGCTACTTTCCTGAGTTTGGAAGCATTCTAAAGCCTATATAAACACCCTAGAAGGATTAGTGGGGACACAGAGAGTAGAAGGCAGAACATACTGAAGGACAGCCATCAGAATCACCTCGTAGGAGGATTTACATCAAGACTGAAGATTTCTATCCAATTTCCTAGAAGTTCTTTGTGTTTCTTTATGTTTTGTTGTTTTCCAATTTTTGAGATGTTTTCCATAATTATGAACTAAACTCCCTAAATACCTAAGGGAGATGAAACCTAAGACGAATCTTATTACTCTTTGATTTATATGATAAATACTTGTTCTTATTCTTAATTGTGAGTTTAACCCTTGTTTTAATATTCCAGGATATTAATTCAGGTTTTTGATGTGCTTATTCAGTGGAGGAAAAGTCCCTGTTAAGAGTAGATCATCCATAATTAATAATGAGTTGCATACAATCCTAGAGGTAGGATGATATAAATCTACCAGATTAGAGTCAAATCTAATAAGGGAATCTATAGATCGAGTTAATGTAATGATAGAGGTTTTAATTAGAAAGATATTTCAATTAATCAACCTGGAGTCAGTTGTTTCTAGTCTCGAGAGGGATATTGACATAAATCAGGGATTTCTACAAATTAATACAAGTGAATAAATCATCTAATTTAGAAAGTAGTAAGTGAAGTCTAGGTGGATTCTTCCTTGGGTATTGTCTTCTCCATTGGTTTTTCAAAAGTATTTTCCAACTTTAATCTCTGTCGCAATCTTAGTTAATTAGATAATTAGTTTTAGTTTAAAAACAACCTTTAATTCTTAGGCTAGATAATAAAAAGATAGTAATTACTGGTACTTTTAGTCCTTGTGGATACGATATTTTCGGTCTCATTATAACTATACTACTGTTCGATAGGTACGCTTGCCTTAGTCGAACTTTTAGTTAGTTTCACGACCATCAAGTTTTTGGCGTCGTTTCCTGGGACTAAGATATTAGGAACACTTAATTTTTATTACTTTAGCCATTTTTACTTTTATTGCAATTTACTCTTTAATTTTAGTTTAAATTTTCTTTACTAACTTTTCTTTTATTTACTTCTGGCAGGTTTTTATAGTTTATGACTAGAAGAAACCTGTCAGGACCTTTACTTTTTGATAGTGAGATAGAAAGCACAGCTCACAGAAACTGAAGAGAAATAAGGCGAAGCCTACAATACATAGAAGAAGGGCGATAGGACGATAACCATACTACAACTGAGGAGATGGCTGAAAATCAGTATAATCCGCTACCTCCTATAGTTGCTGCAAATCCAATTGAACAGAATCCTGCTCCCCATACTATGTATGATTATGCTAAGCATACTTTAATAGGAACTAAATCAAGTATAGTTAGACCTACTGTTGTTGCAAATAATTTTAAACTGAAACCTAACACGATTCAAATGATACAATAGTTTGTTCAGTTTGATAGTTTGCAGGACGAGGATCCAAACACTCATTTAGCAATTTTTTTGGAATTCTGCGACACTTTTAAGATAAATGGCATTTCTGACGATACCATACGCCTTCATTTATTCCCTTTTTAATTAAGAAATAAGGCTAAAAAATGGTTGAAATCGTTACCGCGAGGGTTAACCACCACTTGGGAACAAATGACCGAAAAAATTTTGCTTAAATATTTTTCGCCAGCTAAAACAGCTAAATTAAGGAATGATATCTCTTCTTTTGTGCAGATGGATCTAGAAACTCTTTATGATGCATGGGAGAGATATAAGGACATATAAAGAAGGTGCCCTCACCATGGGTTACCTCTATGGTTGCAGGTTCAAACTTTTTATAACGGTGTGAACCCCTCAACAAGGCAACTTATCGACACAGCCGCCGGTGGAACTGTAAACAAAAAAACACCAGAAGAGGCTTACGAATTTATTGAAGAGATGTCATTGAATAACTATCAGTGGCAAGTCATGAGAACAAAGCCGACAAAAGTAGCTAGTGTTTTCAACCTCGACGCGATCACTATGCTATCTAACTAGGTAGAACTTTTAAATAAAAAGATTGCTGGTTTGTATGGTTCTACTCAGGTGCATTCAGTGATGAGATGTGATTCAAATGAAGGAGAAGTACATAACACAGATTATCTATCCTTCAATCCTAGCACTGAGGAGGAACAAGTCCACTATATGGGTAATAATTTTAGACCTCAAAATAACCCGTATAGTAACACTTATAATGCAGGTTGGAGGAACCATCTCAATTTCTCGTGGGGTGGTCAAGGAAATCAAAGACCACAACATCCTTTAAGTTTTGAACAACCACCTTACCAACAAGACAAGAAACTGAACCTTGAAGAGATGCTCACAAAATTTATCTCGGTGTCAGAAACTCATTTTCAGAATGCCGAAACAACACTTAAGAATCAACAAGCGTAGATTCAAGGGCTCGAAACTCAAATAGGACAGCTTGCTAAGTTGATCTCTAAACGATCACAAGGTGGCCTACCAAGTAACACTGAAACTAACTCAAGGGAGCAACTTCATGCCATTACTGTGCACAATGATGAAGGGTTAGTTGAAGCTGAACTGAAACTGAGGCAAGACAATATGGAAGATAAAGGTAAGGTTAATGTAAGTAATGGTACACAAAAACCGATAAATAAGGAGTATAAACCTCGTGTACCATACCCTAATGCAACAAGTAAAGACCACATGGATGAACAATTCGGTAAATTCATTAAATTATTAAAAAATTTGCATATTAATTTATCATTTATAGAAACTCTTTCACAGATGCCAAACGCAGTGAAATGTTTAAAGGAGCTCTTGGCTAATAAATGAAAGTTAGATGAGGTGTCGCACAAGGAATTAAACGCAGTTTGCTCAGCCATTCTATGGAATAAGCTACCCAACAAATTGAAAGATCCAGGGAGTTTTATGATTCCTTGCTTAATTGGTAGTTTAAATATTAATAATGCGTTAGCTTATCTAGGGGCGAGCATTAATGTCATGCCTTATAAAATGTTTAAACAACTCAATCTTGGGAAATCCAAACAAACTAGGATGAGCATTTAATTAACAGATAAAAAAATTAGATTTCCTAGGGGTACTATTGAAGACCTGCTTGTCAAAATTGATAAATTTATATTCCCAGTGGACTTCGTTGTTCTAGACATGGATGAGGATAGTGACGTACCTCTAATTATAGGAAGGTCTTTTTTAGCAACCACTAGAACTATCATAAATGTTGGCACAGGTGAATTGATACTTCGTGTAGGAGATGATATGATTACACTTTAAGCTCGTGATTCTGCTAATATATCTAGTAATCAAGACGATTGTTTAAATCCTGTTAACTCGAGAAATATTATGGCTCAAACTTCTTTTTAGGAAACCCATAGGAAGAACGTGATGGAGCCATATTCTAGCCCATATGACAAAAATAGAACGAGTCATGAGGAACGAAGATTACAAATCGATAAACTAGACGAATGGTGAACGCAAGTTAAGGAAAAACCAAAAGCACACGATGAATCTAAGCAACACCATGACAAGCGTAGGGATGAAACAACGCAATTTAAGGTTGGGGACAAAGTATTGTTAGATGAAAAGGACCCCTTGATTTGCTACTTTAGAGCACAATACAGACGGAGCAATTCCCTTTATGGTACTGAAAACCTTCCCACATAGTACAGTCGAGGTAACACACACTAAATTCAGAACTTTCAAGGTAAATAATACTCAACTAAGAACTTATTTTGATAAAATTGATAGTAGAGGTGAGGAGTTTCAACTCCTTAATACACAGTGATCACGCGAAATTGAGGTAAGTCGAGTTTAGACTTTAAATAAGCATTTCTCAGGAGGCAACCCGAGCACTAACCCCACTAAATAACTTAGACTATTTTTCCTTTTTGTCTTGCAATCTAACTACAGGTAATTTTGGCACACACGGCCTAGCAAACGGGCATGCTTTAGGCCATAGAACCCCCACGGGCAAAAGCATGAGCGTGCCCATAACCGTGCTAAAATAGGACAAACATTTTCCCCAAAAATAGGATGTAACACGGGCTGTGATAAATAGCCACGGCCATGCGACACAGCCATGTGCACCACATAGCTAAGGGACACGGGCGTGTCCCTGACCGTGGTGAAACTGCACAATAATTTCTCAAATAAATCAGCAGAGACATGGGCTGCGATAAATCGCCACGACCATGCGAGGCAGCCATGGGAGCCACACAGCCTGTAACACAAGCGTGCTTGAGGCCATGTGAGAACTTGCCCAAAAATCGAAACAATAAATGAAGTCAGACTAGAACACGGGGTTAGGCCACGGCCATGCTTAAAAGCCGTGCGCAATCCTGATTAATTGACATAGGCGTGGGAGAAATGAAGGGAGTACCACATGGTCGAACGATGTGACCGTGTCCATGGGCCGTGTGCAATAATAACTTAAAGCATCAGCCACAAGCACAAATCATGAACACGGGTGTGTCGAAACTAACATGGTGTGGGAGAAGCGAACGAACATGCACAAAGCCATGCGACGTGGCCATGCGCACCACACGGCTTGGGAACACGGGCGTGGCCAAAGAACCGTATGTGACACTAACTACGATTTCACGAAAAGCACGGGCCAAGAATACACCACACGGGCATGTGCCACGGCCGTGTGGCCCAAAACAGGGCTTACACGACTGTGGCCCCCATTTAACCCTATCCCCTAACCCTAATTTTTCCTCATTTCCTATTTAAACCCCCTATCACTATTCATCATCTTCCTCACTACTCACCCTCTCCACTCCTGCCACCATCCTCCGATGAACCTCCAGCAACAAAATCTCCACTCTCATTCCCTTTATTTCTTCCTCTCCCTCTTTTTCCCATCCCTGCTTAACCCCATAACTTCCTCTTTTTCCTTTTTCCCTCATAAAAACCTCAGTTGCTGCTCCTACCTTTAACCCAAGCCCCATTACAACCCTATTAAAGACCTTTTGATTTGTGTATCATTTCATTATAGTGGTGGAGATTTGATTTTCATGCAAGCCTATGGTAATAACCTTTCATGTTTGATTATTTAAGTGCTTAATTATTGAACCTTAAACACTTTGAGTGATTTGAGTGAATCTTTAGTGAGGATGTCAACCCTTGCCAATTTGGAATTAAAGGTAATTACTTAGGTAAAGGGGGATACCAATGATTTTATGATTAAAATGCTCAATTTGGATTGTTTGAAACATTAATGTTCTTATAGTTAAGCTCTTAATGTATGACTACTCATGGATTCTTTCGAATATTATGAATGAGGATTATAAGTTGAGTAGTATTTATTTTAATTCTGAGTTGAGGATTTTGCTTGAGGACAAGCAAATTCTTATGTGTGGGGATATTTGATAAACCGTAATATATACATATTTTTACCCCATACTTAGCATATTTATGGATGAGTTTTCCTTGGTTTCATTGAATTTGACGCTCCTAATCCTTTAATTTCATGTTTTATACTCAGGAGAGCTTAGGAGAGCAAAAAGAGCAAGAAACGGGCCAAAAACGAACAAAATGGGCCTAATTCAGCATGGCACACGGCCTAGGCAGTTCCACACGGGTGATCCACACGGTCGTGTGTGACACACAGGCAAACGACACGCCCGTATGTCATGGCCGTGTCAATGTGAAACCAAATCAGAATTGCACACGGCCTGAGCATCCTTACACGAGCGTGGCACACGATCGTGTCCCTGTTGAGCCCAAGTCTAATTCTACTCAGAAAAGGCTACTTTTCAGAGTTTGGAAGCATTCTAAAGCCTATATAAACACCCTAGAAGAGGATTAGTGGGGACACAGAGAATAAAAGGTAGAAAATACTGAAGGACAGCCATCAGAATCACCTCGGAGGAGGATCTACATCAAGACTGAAGATTTCCATCCAATTTTCTAGAAGTTCTTTGGGTTTCTTTATGTTTGTTGTTTTCCAATTTTTGAGATGTTTTCCATAATTATGAACTAAACTCCCTAAATACCTAAGGGTGATGAAACCTAAGACGAATCTTATTACTCTTTGATTTATATGATAAATACTTGTTCTTATTCTTAATTGTGAGTTTAACCCTTGTTTTAATATTCCAGGATATTAATTCAGGTTTTTGATGTGCTTATTCAGTGGAGGAAAAGTCCCTGTTAAGAGTAGATCATCCATAATTAAGAAGGTGTTGCATGCAATCCTAGAGATAGGACGATATAAATATGCCGGATTAGAGTCAAATCTAATAAGGGAATCTATAGATCAAGTTAATGCGACGATAGGGGTTTTAATTAGAAAGAGATTTCAATTAATCAACCTAGAGTTAGTTGTTTTTAGTCTCGAGAGGGATATTAACATAAATCAGGGATTTCTACGGATTAAGACAAGTGAATAAATCATCTAATTTAGAAAGTAGTAAGTGAAGTCTAGGTGGATTCTTCCTTGGGTATTGTCTTCTTCATTGGTTTTCCAAAAGTATTTTCCAACTTTAATCTCTATCGCAATCTTAGCTAATTAGATAATTAGTTTTAGTTTTAAAACACCCTTTAATTCTTAGGCTGGATAATAAAAAGATAGTAATTACTGGTACTTTTAGTCCTTATGGATACGATATTTTCGGTCTCACCATAACTATACTACTGTTTGATAGGTGCGCTTGCCTTAGTAGAATTTTTAGTTAGTTTCACGACAATCACTTACCAATGAAGGATCTTAACACATAATTCATAAGTCTCATGAAAGTGCTAGGAGCATTGGTTAGGCCAAACGACATGACCAATTACTCTTAAAATCGTGTTTTGTTTTAAAGGCCATCTTCCATTCGTCGCCTTCGCACATGTGAATCTGGTGGTATCCAATTTTCAAATCAATATTCAAAAATAACCTGGCACCACTCAATTCATCAAGCATATCATCTAAGCAAGGTATTGGATGCCAGTACTTAATAGAAATCTTGTTTACGGCTCGACAATCCACGCATATTCGCCATGTTTCGTCCTTTTTTGGCACCAACAAGACGAGAACAACACAAGGACTAAGACTCTCGTGAATGTAACCTTTCTCCATCAACTCGTTAATTTCCCATTGGAGTTCCTTAGTCTCTTCAGGATTTGATCTATGCACTGGTCGGTTCGGAATAATAGCTCCGGGAACAAATTCGATTTGATGCTCAATTTCGCAAAGGGGTGGCAACCCACTCGGTGTTTCTTTCGGAAAGACATCTTGAAAATCCTGCAAAAGAGACATAATAAAAGGGGGAAAATTTTTGTGTAACTCGTTAGTAGAAATTAAGTTTTCCTTGTACATGAGCACAAGGAGTGATTTTCTCAAAGTCAATGCCTTCTGCACATCACTCGCTTTTGTAAATACACTCATTTTTTCACAATCTTTTTCTTTTTCTTATTTCTCTTTTCTTGTCTTTTTCTCATTTTCTTTTATCATTTTTCCTTTCTTTTTCTCATTTTTCTTTTCTTTTGTATTTTCATTCTTTTCTTTCTCTCTCATTTGATCTACCGAATTTTTTAACTTCTTTTGGTCTTCATAGACTTGGTTCGGAGTCAATGGGGCTAGTGTCACATTTTTTCCCAAATGCTTAAAAGTGTACCTATTAGTATAACCGTTGTGGATAACTCTCCGGTCAAATTTCGACAGTCTCCTTAGCAATAAGTGACCTGCGAGCATAGGAACAACATCGCAAAGTACTTCATCTACATATTTTCCAATGGTAAAGGATACAAGTACTCACTTTGTTACCTTTAATTCGCCGCCATCATTGAGCTATTGGAGTTTATACGGGCTCAGGTGCTTGGTGGTTGGCAAGCCAGGTTTCTCCACCATGAGAGTGCTTGTTAAATTGGTGCAACTCCCACCATCGATGATGATGCTACAGATTTTTCCTTAGATTTTGCACCAGGTATGGAAGATGTTTTCTCTTTGTTGCTCGTCTTCCACACTTTGGAGACTAAGGCTTTGTTTTACAACAAGAAGCTCACCATCTATAGCATGTTCTACTTCTTGCTCCTCGTCAGATGTTGGGTCAAATTCATTTTCAACTTCGTCCTCTGACTCGATCTCGCCATTCGCAAGCACCACCATAGTGCTTCGATTTGGACACTGACTTGCAATATGGCCCCTTTCGAGGCACTTGAAGCACTTGATGTCCCTCGAACAGTTGGAGGAACTTTCGACCGCCTTGACTTTGTTAGATTCGGCCAAAGGCTTGGTCATTTTGGCTGGCAATGTTGTCTCTTTGGCTCAATTCGTTGGAGTGCTTTTATCAACGCCTTGGCTCCATTTCGAAGTGTTTGTGGTAGAGTAGCCTCAAACAATGCCTTTACGCTTCAATTGCTTTTCTACTTTGATGGCCATGTGCACCACGTCCACCACCTCGATGTAGTGTTGCAACTCTATGATATTAGTAATGTCTCGATTGAGATAGACTAGAAAACGTGCCATCGTTGCTCCGCGGTCTTCTTGCACATCTACGAAAATCATTGCGATTTCCATCTCTTTGAAATAATCTTCAACACTCCTCGATCCTTAAGTGGGATTTTGGAGTTTTTGATGAAGCTCTCAGTGGTAGTAAGATGGAATAAATCATCGTCGCATTGCCGCCTTCATTTCGGCCCAAGTGTGAATCGGGGGTTCTCTGTTCCTTTTACAGCTTATAGTTAATTGGTCTCACCATATCATTACGTAGTTAGAGAATTCAATAATTACTATCTTGACCGTTTTGGTCTCGAAATAATTATGGCACTCGAACACCAATTCTTTTTTTTTCCCAATCGAGATAAGCCTCCGGGTCTGATTTGCCTTGAAATGGCGGAATAGACATATTGATATTCTTTAGGTCATTGTCTACTCTTCCACGCTCCCTTTGGCCTCAGTGACGCTGACCTCTCCTTCGGTCGCTTATGTTAGAGCCTTGGTCACTTTCGGGCTCACTCGGTTCAGATACTCATCGTTTTATTCTTGTTGATGGCCTCGATTCCGAGGTGGATTTGGAGGAGTCCTCTTTCGTCGGCCTCTACCTTCCATGAGATCAAGCCTTTCTTGAATTGGCTCCCACTTTCTATAAAACAACAGTTCAACCTCGCATAGTAAGGCTTGTAAATTTAAGTCCGGCACATTCTGAACTAGTTGTCTTTCCTCCAAGTTGTGTTCCATGCTTAAGAAATAATTTTTAAAAATCCTCACCACAAAATCTTACGATTCACTCGAAAAGAAAGAGTTAGGGGCACTCTCACTCGTGTTTACACTCCTTTCGGCTTTTACCTCCTCTCGAATGCGCTCACACACTCGTGCCTTTTTCTACTTGTTCTTCTCTCGTGATTTTGTAGTAGGACTTATTGAGGCTTTATCGATATCTTGGGGTC
Organism: Gossypium longicalyx; assembly: GCA_025698465.1. Classification (NCBI taxonomy): domain Eukaryota; kingdom Viridiplantae; phylum Streptophyta; class Magnoliopsida; order Malvales; family Malvaceae; genus Gossypium; species Gossypium longicalyx. The sequence continues at coordinate 31,320,546 of CM047001.1, read as the reverse complement.
GGTTTCAAATAGTTTGCAATGGTAATGATGATTAAGGGTAAGATGGGCTGAAAGAAAAATCAGGGTTTGAATGTGGCGTATAGGGTAGATAATATGAGTAAAAGAAGAACTTTGCTGATTGGGAATATAAGAGAGAAATAAATACAACTTTCAATCACTTTCTTTTTTTTCATACACTAATTTTTGAAACTCTTTTTTTTAATTACAAGAATGTATACAAGCTAAAGATGTTGATAATTTTTTTATTTTTTTGTATTTTTTTACGAACCTATTCCGGGTTGTCTTCGAACGTCTGTTCTTTTTGTTTTAAATAGCTCTGATACCAAATGATACAATCACACCTCGGTTTAGTGAGTTGAGTCGATAAGATGCCCGATCGTCTAACAAAGAAGTATCGTTTGACTTGTGAAGTTTAGTTCAAAATAGGCTAAGGCTAGAATTAGTTATCAAAGAGGGGTTCAAAATAGATAAGTATGGATGGTTATAGGTTCGGCTAACAAGAAATAAAGATAGATAATAGCTTTCACAGTGAAACAAGGTAAATGAGAATGGAATGGATAACAGGTTTAAGATGCAAGTAAGAACCAACACTAAGAATGAGAGTTGACTCAAAACTTATAGGATCTTAAGAGGGATAGTCGGTGGTGATAAACGACCTTTACCGTTACCTAAAAAGGTAAGAACCGAAGGTATGGTGGGGTTGAACACCACACTCGTTTGGAGTGATAAGTTCAGAAAAGAAAGACTAAGGTTGACGCTACTGACAACAGATAAGCCAACAAAGTCTAGAACGAAATTTGAGAGAAGAATATCTCACAAATATAATTATATTTCATTCAAAATGACAAAAAACTTTCAAAACAATGAAATGAGCTACATATTTATAGTGCTGGAGAATGCTAGCCGAATAATCACTATAGGGTAGTTAATTGGACATTTGTTTCAGCTTTTTAAGGAGCTGAAAATTCTAGAATTCTTCAAGAAATTTTCAGGAAGCTTCCTTGTGCATGGGAGACATCAAAAGGCAGCTTCTAGATAGAGTATAATCAGCTGAAACGAATTTGGATGATTGAAAGCTAATTGGGCTTTGTCCACATTCGGTCAAGGGTGTGGGAATCCTTTAATGAGTTGCCTTGATCAGCTGGAGAGACTTGAAATTTTATTGTGTAGCTAGGGTATTGTAAAAGGCATTATGAGTGTGAAAATGAACTTGAATCATCACTTGAGTGTGAACACACAAAACCGAATAGCCCCTCATGTGTGAAAATAATGTTCAGCAAATGTGAAAACAATTAAGCTGCTTTGGGGAGCCAATCGACCAGCTTGGGGCACACTAAGGAGTGGTTGTTCTTTGGCTAAAAAGATGCTTGGGAGAAGCCAACCATCAGTACACCAAGTCCTTTAATGCAATCCATGCACCTGCTATACAAATCAAATGAACTCATTAAATTTGAGACATAATAAATTTGGCTATATTAGGACACATTAAACCTGCACATTAATTCAGCTCAAAAGACACATTTAAATCATGTAATAAGCTAAGACAGATTGGAAACATGCTGGAACTAAGACATATTAAATTCGGCTGCACTAAATAACAAGAAACAAGTTTGTCCTAAATTAGACAACTTAAATAGTTAATTAGACACATTAATTTGATGTAGCATGACACATTAAATTCATGTTCAGAATTTGGACAAATTAAATACTTTAATATTTATTTGAGCTATAAATAATATGCAATTTATTTAATTAATTAAATACAAAGCTGGAAAAATAAAAAAAGGAGCTCAATTGAGCTGGAGCGAGCTAGCCTAAATTCATGGAGCTAGAATTGAGCTAAAACCAATTTGCAATATGTTGCAAGGACACTTTGTTGAGCTAGTCCAAGCTCGTTCTATTTCACCAGCCAAAGCCTCACCCCACACTTGGTTGACTAAGGCCGAAATGGCCTCCTTGAATTGCTTAGCTCGAGCCCGCGTAATTGGTCCTTGAGGCAGCACCATTGAGTCCTTGCTCGAGCTTGATGCACTCCGGGGTGCGATCGTGTCAATATTATAGAATTAAACATACATTTCACATACATTTTCAAATTTCATGTAATCATCATTCAATGTCATTCACATTGTCCCTAATACGAGCCTACGAGGCCTAAAATATGCATCCAGGGTGGTTCTGGACTAAACCGATAACTTATAAAATTTCTAGGCAAACTTAAAAAGTTTTGTAAAATACAAGGGACACATGCCTGTATGGCCTGGCCATGTGAGACACGCGGCCAAAGACACGCCCGTGTCACATGCCGTGTGAACATTCGAAATGGGATCACATAGTCGTGTCCCTGCCCGTGTCCAACCTTGTGTAATCCTCTGACTTGGGTCACACGGCCAACCACATGCCCGTGTGACCAGCCCTGTGCCCTTCGAAATGGCCACACACGCCCGTGTTCCAGTTCGTGTCCCAAGCCGTGTCAAACCTGTAGGGTATACTGACTTATGCCACACCGCCAAGTCACACAGCCAAGTCACACGCCCGTGTTCTAGGCCATGTGGAGCATACTGACTTAATTTCTAATTCAACACTAGGGGACACACAGCCATGTAACCTAACCATGTGTCACACACGATTGAGACACATGCCTATATCTCTGCTCGTGTTGACAAAAATAGGCTATTTACCAAGCCATCTTGCCACTCAAATTTGCATACACCTATACCAAACCAAATGGCACCAAAAATTACATAAATAGGCATTCATCCAATCTCAAAGAAGCTTAATTAATGCCATTTCAATACCAACATATACAAGGCACACCAATACCACAATATGCCATTCAATTTCATACCAAACCTCACTTTCACAAATCATCAATGTGGACACTTCCAATTATGCATCATTTAGCTTAAACTGTAACACCCCATACTCGGCCTAGATGTTATGGTCGAATCTGGCGATGTCACATCGATGTATTTTTCGTAAAGTGTTATATCGTTGAAAACCCTTCATATATTTGACCTTTTTGTGTGATCCTAATGGTAATTCTGAGATATGTCATTCATTTCAAAACTTGCGTCACTATCAAAAAGTATTTACTTTAAAAATGTTATTAATTTCAAAATATCATTTTATAGCGGAAGTTTTTTTTAAAAACAATTGCGTACTTGCGTTTACTTTGTAAAAACATTGTTTCTTTTAAAAAAACTCAAGTTCCTAACACTAGCAATTATAAACCAAAGCAAATAAAAATCCAAAATTAAAGTTAAAATCCATAAAGGCCTTATTACAGTAAAAATACCCAAAATAAAATTACCTATAATTATAAAGCAAATAAGAAAGTGTATGCGGTTGTATGACCGCCTTTGAGTCACTCGCAGCACCGATCCACCAAAGCTTGGGGATTACCTGTACATATAAATAGAAGGGTGAGTTTACGAAAACAAAGTGTGTAATCCCATATCAAACATCCAGACAATGAGCAAATATAGTCTGGGCCTAAGCCCATTTCATTAATGGTTCAGTTTCAGTTAGGGCCTTAGCCCATTACAGTATCAGTATCAATTTGGGCCTGAGCCCATCTCGATGATAGTAATGGTACAGATATGCAATCCAGAAATTCTACCCAGCCAGCCTCTACACTCCATCTTCGTCCAACCCTACACTCCATGTGGGGATATAATCAACCCATCCATCCCTACACTCTAAGTAGTACCGGTTGTGGCACTAAACAGTATTTGTAGTAGAACTACAAGTACAGTACACTTCCTCCAATCATATTAAAGCCCATCCCCATGCAACACATCATGCATCATGTCATGTTATTTCATAATATTATACATGTACTCAATATAGTTAAAATAGCATGCTAAAACATAATCGTACATGAATATAGATCCATACATCACATAGGGGCAAAATAGTCATTTTATTAAATAGGGGGTCTAGGTAAATTTACCGACCCAACAATAGGTCCACAGTCGTCTCGGGCAACCTGTGCAACCTTAACAGTCAAACAGTAAAAATGGGCCCGTAGCCCATATTGCGGGCCCATGTGGGCCCACAAAGCCCAGAGATGGCCTTGGCCGTGTGGTTTACATAGCATGGCTCAAATATTTCCACACGTCCATGTGGCTCACCCATATGGGGCCCACATGCCCGTAGGTCCCACACAGCCTAAGTCGGCCCAATATGGCCCAATACGGCCTCAGCCTATGAAATCGCTCATGGCCGGCCATGTCGACTATACGCCCATGTTTAATCATGTGGTCTACCTACACAGCTGCGAGCACGCCTGTGTGGCGTGGATGTTCACTTATTCTAGCTTTTGTTGTTTTCTATAGTCAGAGTTGTGTTTATACACACCTGGTTTCTATATGCCGAAATAAAAGACTGCTCACACCCTTGAATCCTACACTTAATCAACAATCTCCAATTACTCACTTAATCAAGTACTCAATCAAGTACACACAAATTACCCCATTCGTTAAACTCACAACATCATACCTTCGATCAAGTAAAGAGGGGAGTTTCGTCCACCCTAACGCCAACTAAAGTTCTTTCACCTTTTGAAAAGTCCCTAAGCACCAACCGAAAATAGGTAAACACTCAATCAACAAGCAACAAGATAACACTATACTATTACACTTAAATCACCCAATTGACAACCACTTACCTTGATTGAACAACTGAGGCACTACCAACCTAAACCGTCAAAAAGAACAATCACTTAAGCCCTTAGTTACAACCTGCAATTCAGCCAACCTCCTGTTAACAACTATTCCAAAGAACAGTTTGAACCAAATCGAAAGTTAGCCTTACCGAAACGTAAAACTGAAGAATTGTAATGACTGCAAAATCGACAGAGAGAAATGAAGGAAAAGTCGACACAATGAGGGTAGGAGAAGGAGTAATATTCGACCAAAAAAAATCGATTGAAAGAGAGGGAGAAAAGAAGAAAAGAATCGGCCAAAGCAAAATCGATTGAGAGAGAGGAAGAGAAGAAGAAGAGAATCGGCCAAAGCACAACTGATTGAGAGAGGGAGAGAAGCAAAGAGAATCAGTAGGTAAGGGGATTGAAGGAAAGAGAAAATTCTAAAACAAAACCAAAACCAAAAGATACCCTAAGTCCCTAGCAAAATTCGACCTCTAAAGGTGAAAAAAAGTTGACAGAAACCGAAAATGGAGAGAACAACCTAGCAAAGCCGAAATCCTGAGAGATAGGAGTTCACATTCGGCACCAACACTCCCACTCCTTTCAAAATCCCATATTTTCCTCCCCAAATCACTCAAAACTGTCCACTCCTCCATCAACCACCCAATTCAAATTCCACGACAACTCTTTAGCAGTTTGGGTTGACTAGAACCTCCACACGGCCTTAGCAGCAAAATAAAGCACTCCATTATGCATAGTAGGACTCGAACTTCAGACCTCAAGTTAGAGTAACACGCCACTCATCCCCTAGACTAGCAGGCCCTTTTCTGACATAAAATACCCATATTTATTTAAAAACCTACTGAATAGAGACAGGGTTTATTCATAAAAAAACAAAATATTTGCACAAGCCAAGGCTTGAACCCAAGACTTCTCAGACACTTCCTAGAACACTTAACCACTTAGGCAGACACACAGTTGTATAACACAAACATATGAAAATAAATATTAAGGACTTTTGGGGCATTACATAAACTTATAAGCATACCAATTTCTCAAATATCAACCATTTACCACAATCATTTGCATAGCAATTATCAACACAAGACAAAGGCCATTTACATATATATACACAACCAAATCAACCAAAATAAGCCAATTCTCATGGCTATATATAAAACCAAACACTAAACATTTACAAGCCAATCCAAGTGGCTAAATTCATTACTATCATATATACCAAAATGACTAAAGCTCCGATACATGCCATATATCCCAAAAACATAGATTCAAAAGTACCAAAGTGATAGCTTGATAGTTTGATAAGGTCTCCGACGATTCCCGAATCTAAGCTAGCTTTGATTTCACTATAAAACACGAAAAAATAAATAACGAAAACTACAAAGCTTAGTAAATTCGTATAAAAGTATAACTCAACTTACCATATATGCACAATTTAAGCAATTTAAACATAACATAACATATCTCATAATGATTCACCAACCTATCACATTTTCATTCACCAAGTTAATTATGAATTTTATAAATTTCCTCATTTCAATGCTTATATGGTTCCTATACGTATATGTACCATCTCGTATCAAATTCATGTTCAACCACATCTCTAATATACCCGTTGAACCATTTGGAATATTATCGGATACTCAGGAATCTCACACCCTAAGTGCCACATATATAGCCGAAGCTATCTCAATCTCATATCACATATAATGCTCACTCTCAATATATCAATAGGTCTGCTCACACAAGCTGACGGTCATGACGAAACTACACAGTGCTGCTCACACAAGCTGATGAGTATTCGTAACACATGCTAGATAACTCAGCCACTGGTAAAATGTATGGACCAGCACCCAAATTACATAATCCCTAATGACATGACATTCGTGTAACACCCCTAACCCGTATCCTTCACTAGAGTAGGGTTACGAGGTATTATCGATCAATTCACAACGTATAGCATACATTCACTGGAGTAGGGTTACGAGGTATTACTGATCAATTCACAACATATCATTCAACACAATCACATTGTTCCTTATAAAGGCTTACAAGGCCTTAAACATGCTTTAGAAGTGGTTCAGGACTAAACTGATAACATATGAAAATTTTAGAAACTTAGAAAAATTTCAACCATATAGGGGTCACACGCTCGTGTGAACAAGCCATGTGCCTCACATGACTCTAGACACACCTGTGTCTCAAGCCATGTGGAAACAGGGCATACATACTGACTTGTATCACATGATCAAAGACATGCCCGTGTGACAGGCTGTGTGAAAACTAGAGGGTATACTGACTTGGATCACATGGCCGACCACACGCCCGTGTGCTAGCCCGTGTGCCTAATTGAATTGGCCACAAATGCCCATGTGCCCAGACTGTGTACCTCACACGGCCAGTAAACACGCCCGTGTCTCTACTCGTGTGAACAAAAATATGCTATTTGCCAAGACATTTTGCCACCCAACGAAGTATACCTAAAAAGAACAAATGGTACCATTTCATCATATAATTAGGCAGCCAAAATCATCAACCAAATGTACAATTCATACCATTATAATTTCATCTATTCCAAATCTCAAATCACTACCATTTACTTAGTCAAATACATGCCAAAACAATATCAAACAATATGGCTCATTTACCATAATTTACACATACATAACTTACCCTATAAATAACCAACACAAGATCTAAAATCATATCTCATCAAGGCATTTCTCAAGCATTTATACTCTACAAATCAATTAACCATTTGAGCAACTATAAAACCATCACCACATTCATACCAAAACATACCAAAATAAGCCACCACTCATGGCTATTTATACAAACCAAAACATATAAATTTACAAGCCATTTTAAATGGCTAACTTCATAAGCTTCACATATACCATAATGATCAAAGTTCCTATACATGCCTATACTCAAAACTTAACTCAAAAGTACCAACTTAGATGTTTGATAGTGCGATGGTGTTCCCAACGACTCCCAGATCCAAGCTAGCCTTGATTCACTATAAAATATAGAAAAATAACACGAAGTAAGCTTCATAGCTTAGTAAGCTTGTAGGTGAATAACTTAATTCATCGAATCAATGCAAATCAACCAATTACACATGAAAAAACCATATACACATTAACTACAAAGCTTTCTCATGTCTCAAAACATGATCTAATACAAACACATCGAACTTTCACTATTTAATACTCGAATAGGTTTTGGACATACCTGTATCACCTCGTACTAACCTCTTTCTCAACCACATGATTCGTTTACCCATTGAACCATTTGGAATAGAAATTGGATACTCAGGAGTCTTGTACGATAAGTACCTATAACATGGCCCATAGTTAAATCAAGGTAACTTATCCAAAGAACTATTATAATGGCCTAAAGCCAAATCATCGGATATGCATGGCCTGAAGCCTACTCAATGTATCACTTACTAACATGTCAATAGTATCCAAAACTATTCTTAAGGTTCAACCGGGCTTTCACACTTTTTGTTTCTATCATCAAATGTATTCATAGAGTCGTTTTCACAATTCACACTGTCGAGACCATTTTCAAATCGAGTTTTGGAAAATGAGAATCGATTTTAAAAACGAAAACGGGAGTCGCCACCAATCTTTTTAGGTGTGATTGGATCACCTTTAAAACATTTGTTCTAAAATCGTTGGTTTTGGTCTACGAAATCAGAAGAATGGGTTCGGGAGTCGGTTACGTACGAGGAAGGGTTAGCACCCTCGTAACGCCCAAAAATTGGTACCTAATTGATTATCAAAATGTCTCTAATGTCGGAAATTAAAAATTTTAATATGTAAACCTCTTTAAACTATTTGAAAATTTGGGTTTACTTGTATCAAAGTATTGACTATAAGTTAGCCTTTTAGAAATCTCTATCTCAAAACAAAGAAAATGCTACATCCAAAGAAGTTAGGACATATCACTTTGCAATTCCAAGACAGTCACTTATATTTTGAAATCCTTTAAAACCTTAGAAGGATACATGACTATTCGAACTTAACGAGAAAAGTTGCAACCCAATAAGTTAGGGCACTACTTTTTGAAATTTCCAAACACCAAGCATTGCCTTTATATTTTTTTTTGAAAATTTTGGAGCCTTATCTTTTAAAGATGATGCGTGCGTTGAGAATTGTATTACATTATAAATCATAATAATATATTATTGTACTAGGTAGATAAAAATGAATACTACAATATAAAGAATAATACATATAAAAAGAGAAAAAATGCAATCAAAGATATATAGCATGTATTGAGAACGAATAAACAAGATATATAAACTTATGAGATAATATTTAAATGATGCATGGTATAAAAACAAACATAATCAAGTAATGCATGATATACAAATAGAATAAATATAACGTCAATATGCATATAATTATAATAAAAAAAAATTTAACACATACATGATACATACAATATAAAACATATAGAAGAACTAATATAAAAAAAGTGATTGATTGCTAACAAAATATACATACAATTAAAAATATGACATTTCATATCAATTTTAAAATAGTATTTAATATATAATATAATAACATAATAACAAGAATAAAAGAATAATAATTATATAATAATATATTGGTTTAAAAGTATGTGAGAGATTTCATAATATAACAATATTAGTTTAAAATGAAATAATATATATATAGTAAATAAATAAAAAAATGAAATGTGTATATAATGTGAGTTAAAAATATGATTTAATAGTAATAATTTACATTTTTAAAATAAGATATATATAATATAAACATAAATAATAATAATTTGCGATATATGATATACATGACATATATATAAAAAACAATAAGTAATATAAAAATAAAACATAATAAAGATTATATAATAAAATGTAATATAAACATATAAGAAAAATAATAGATATAATATAAAGTAACATATAAAACAATATATATAAATAATTAATAATACATGTGAAAATATAATAATATATAAAAGAGATGTAAAATAATAATTTAAGAAAAATAATACATAATAAGTAACAATAATATATAATTAAAAATAATACTTATAATAAAATAATTTTATAATATATAATATAAAAGTAAAATAAAACAAATAATAATATATATATATAAATAGAATAATATAATAAATATAGGACTAAATTTAAAGTTTAACAAAATTATAGGGCAAATTTTGAAAGGAATAACACTGAATTAAGGACCTATTTAAAACGCGCGCAAAATTAGAGGGACTCACTGGGAAATTGCCCTATTCCCAAAATAGCGACGTTTCACATAATAAAATTTAACAACTGTCAGGAGCGAATTAAAACTAAAATAAATAATAGGGCCGAATCATAAATAAAAAAGCTTAATCGTAAACACTAAAAGGGTAGAAGGACCGATTGGGAAATTAACCCAATTTTAAAAAAAGCGCTGATCCTCCTCGGGTAATCGGGTCAACGCGCGGATCCTGGGGGTCTAAAACGCTGTCGTTTCACTGGGGCTATAAGAACCAAAACCTTAGCCCTAAAATCATTTTATACCGGGTTTTAAAAAAAAAAACTTAAAATTCTCTCTAAAATGAGAGGAAAGGGAGAATGCTGGGTCCTGGCCTCCATCGAGCCAAACCTTAGTTCTCGGCCTCACGCGCCCACGCGCCGTCACCAATTCTTCCCCGTACAGTGGTCGGAGTTCCAAACCCCGATTTTCAACGCAAATAAAGGTTTGATCCTTCTCCTTTTCATTATTTACAGTTTATACGTATGTACATGTATTTAAAAAAATCACCTTTGAGTACTTAATCGATTGAAATGCTTGTTGTGTATATATGTGCGAAAACAAACTTTTTTGCTGAATCTCTAGTTTTTTATTGATTCTCTGTGTATTTTCCAGTGCGTCCCCATTTTACAAGTGAAAAGAAAGGCTTTATAGCCTTGGTCCTTTACATATTCAGGGAAAGAAATCTAAGATTTCTTTCTATCCTGTGTCTCCTGATGTGCTGCGATTTTCTTGCCATTCTTTGCTCTATTTTTCGCGTGTTTGCTGCTGTTTCCTTTTTGTGCAGGTAATCGAGTGAGGGATCCGGCAGTGACCATGTTGGTGTAGACGCGCGCGCTGCTCACGGCGCTGATGGAGCATTGGCGACGGTCATGACGTTCGTGACGTAATTCGGGGTCAGACCAAGGGACGACCGATGATCGGGGTATTAATGGGCATTGAAGGCCCTTGGGACAACTCATTAAACGGTGGCCTTGATTTGGGGTTGGCAGATGCTCCCCGAAGCTTTCAGAAACGTTTGCAGCGCCACAGTATTCAGGAAACCTTAGGGTTTCCCGTTTCTCTTAAGTCTGTTGGGCCTTTTTGGCTTTTTTGTTTTGGGTCAAGGTCTGTAATGTAATGGGTTAGGTCTGACTTAGGCTAGCAGGGATAATAGATCTAACGGGCTACTGGGTGTAACGGGTCTTATTTGGGTTTGGGTTTAGTTTAGGGGTATTAGGTACTATTTTGGCTATTGGATTATACCCGGATATGGGTTTTTGTATTTGGGCTATGGGTAGCAACAGTAGGCCTGGACTTTTAATAGACTATTTAATAAATAAATGTTTATTTATTTATCTAATTTCTTTTTCTTTATTTAAGCCCGGTCAAATTTGGGCTATTACAGCTGCCCCTCTTTGCTTATTGCTGTGTAATAGGAATCAAGCAAAGACTCATAGAAAGACCCAATTTGACCGGTCTTATCAAATAATGGAATTCAATTTTATGACTGCCATGTTGATATCTTTGATTTGCTCCCCGCCGATCGTAGAGATGTCGAATCTGCTTTTTCGATTTGTGGGGATGCCAAATCCACTTGAGTCTGTTTTGAGAACGTTCGAGAGTCATATCTGCTACGTCCTTAATTTGTTCCTTGTAAGCACAAGGATGCCAAACCATCTTGAGTCTGTTTGAGAACATTTGAGAGTCATATCTGCAATGTCCTCGATTTGTTCCTTGTAAGCACAAGGATGCCAAACCATCTTAAATCTTCTTCAGTATAAACATCTGAAGCCTAGATCTGCTATACTGAGAACATCTGAGAGTCAAATCTACTATGTCCTCGATTTGTTTCTTGTAAACACAAGAATACCAAACCAACTTGAGTCTGTTTGAGAACATTTGAGAGTCATATCTACAATGTCCTTGATTTGTTCCTTGTAAGCACAAGGATGCCAAACCATCTTGGATCTACTTCAGTATAAACATCTGAAGGTTAGATCTCCTATATCTGAGAACGTCTGAGAGTCAAATCTGCTATGTCCTCGATTTGTTCCTTGTAAACACAAGAATACCAAATCATCTTGGATCTGCAAGTATAAACATCCAAGCCTAGATCTCGCTATATTGAGAACATCGAGAGTCAAATCTGCTATGTCCTCGATTTGTTCCTTGTAAACACAAGAATACCAAATCATCTTGGATCCGCTTCAAGATAAATGTAATCAAGTCTAGATCTCATTGTCTTCAATTTGTTTCCCATAAGCACAGGGATGCCATATTGAAATCTTTGATCTTCATTGTCCCCATGACCTGTAAGATGAGTATGTGCCTATGCCTAAGTATGCTATGATTGAAATGCAGCGAATGTCCTTAACATGTTATGATGCAAAGTGCTATGAATATGACCCCTATCTCAAGTGTCATCATTCATTCCTTCATTTGTCTTCCTCAAAATTTTATCCTTACTCAGCTTGTAGGCTTTTCTCCAATGCTATGATCTACTGAGGATGTCTGTAAGAATTGAATCATCCATTTCTTTTTGGACTGGAAGAAAGAACCCCTCGAGTTCTTTCATCCTTTACTTACGTGAATTTCTCGAACAATTGTCCTGTTTTAGTTTCTTGCATTATCTAGAAATTCCAAAGTAATGTGCAAAACTTCGTTTGTGAAAATATTTTAGTTCATCTATCATTATTTCAATGCAACATTCTTTAAAAATATCGGAAGATGAGTAAATCTTTGAGAATAATTGGATTTGAATTGTTAACAGTACAAAGGAAATAGGTTTGATAGCATATCTTTAAGAAGAAATAGAATCTAAAGATAGCAAACAGGATAAAAATTAGATGCTCTAAATATCGCCGCTTGAGCATCTATACATTAGTTCCCCGAAGCCTTTCTTGAGTTCGACATGTGTTTGAAAAATCCAAAGTCTTTTGTTGATGCCCCAGTGTACTCTGTGCCTCACTCTCTGTCAAGTCAAATATAGCAAGGTTGTTGTGTGCCCTTCAAAATTTGAGCTGCCCTTTCGGGTTTTCAACTCAAAATCCCTTTGGTCACAAGGTGCCCTTTGTGGGTTTTCACCTTGGCCTCTCCATTTTTTCTTTTTTTCTTTTTTCTTTTCTTTTTTTTCAAAATTCAAGGCGCCCTTTGCGGGTTTTCACCTTGGACTCTTTTCTCTTTTAGACAAAGTACTTTTTGACTGAGTCTGAGTTCACCGGATTGGGTAAGCTCTTTCCATCCATTTCTGTCAAAATTAATGCACCACCAGAAAAAGCCTTCTTCACGACGTATGGCCCCTCCCAATTTGGCATCCATTTTCCTCTAAAGTCCTTCTGAATGGGAAGGATTTTCTTTAGCACAAGGTCCCCCTCATGGAATTCCCTTGGACGAACCTTTTTATCATAAGCTCGCATCATACGCTTCGTACATCTCGACCATGTCGGATAGCTTTCACCTCTTTTCCTCAATCAAGTTTAGCTGGTCATATCGGGACTGAACCCATTCCGCTTCATCTAACCTTATCTCTGTTAAAATTCGAAGAGAAGGTATTTCTACTTCAATAGGTAATACTGCTTCCGTCCCGTAAACTAACGAGAACAGGGTTGCCCCAGTAGAAGTTTTGATAGATGTTCGATAGGCCAAGAGTGCGAACGGTAGCTTTTCATGCCAATCCTTATAAGTCTCAGTCATCTTTCCCACTATTTTCCTAATGTTCTTATTGGCAGCCGCCACTGCCCCATTCATCTTTGGACGATAGGGTGAAGAGTTGTGATGCTTGATTTTGAACTGGTCGCAAACCTCTACTATCGTTTTGTTGTTCAAATTCAATGCATTGTCAGATATGATCCTCTCAGGCATTCCATACCGACAAATGATTTCCTTCTTCAAAAATTGACTTACAGCTGACTTAGTAACATTTGCGTAAGAAGTAGCCTCTACCCATTTTGTAAAGTAGTCAATCACTACGAAGATAAACCGATGTCTATTCGAAGCTTTCGGCGATATTGGTCTGATGACATCCATGCCCCACATGGAAAACGGCCATGGAGACGTCATGACATGTAAAGGTGAGGGTGGCACATGAATTTTGTCCCCATAAATCTGACACTTATGGCATTTTTTAGCATAGTTGATGCAGTCTCCTTCCATAGTGGCCCAGTAATAGCCAAACCTAATGATTTGTCTTGCCATCGTGAACCCATTTGCATGCATACCACATACACCTTCATGAACCTTTTCTAGAATTAGCTTGGCTTCTATAGCGTCGACACATCTCAAAAGTACTTGGTCTTTCCTTCTCTTGTACAGAACCTCCCCATCCAAAACATAGTCACAAGCTAACCTTCTCAGGGTTTGTTTGTCATTTTCGGATGCCTGTGCTGGGTATTTACGATCTCTTACATATCACAATATATCCTGATACCAAGGGTATCATCTTTTTCCTCCTCCTTAATGTTGCAACAATGAGCTGGGGCCTCATAGACACTCATTTGAATTCGTCTCATCTCTTCCTCTTTGTTTGCCTTAATCATTGAAGCCAAGGTTGCTAAAGCATCTGCCATTTGATTCTCATCTCGTGGGAGATAGTTGAAGGTGATGTCATCGAACTCTCTTAGTAACCCGAAAACCACCATTCGATAATTGATCAATTTAGGGTCTCTTGTCTCCCATTCACCTCTTAGCTGATAGATTACCAACGCAGAATCTCCATATACTTCTAGGGTTTTTATGACTCTTTCTATGGCTGCTTGGAGCCCCATGATGCATGCTTCGTATTCAGCCATATTATTTGTACAATCAAAATCCAACTTGCACGTGAACGGGTAATGGTCGCCATTCGGGGACACCAAGACTGCCCCAATTCTATTTCCGACTGTATTAGAAGCCCAATCAAAATTTAGCTTCCATGGAGAATCCTCAGTTGCTGTTATACACATTAACTCCTCATTTGGAATATCAAAATTCAATGGCTCGTAATCCTCCAAAGCTCTACTGGCCAAGAAGTCTGCCACCGCACTTCCTTTGATAGCCTTCTGACTTACATAAACTATATCGAACTCTGAAAGCAAAATTTGCCATCTCGCCATTCTTCCATTTAGAGTCGTTGATTCCATCATGTATTTTAATGGATCCAGTTTTGAGATGAGCCAAGTTGTATGGTATAGCATGTACTGTCTTAATCTCCGTGTGGTCCAAATCAACGCACAGCATAACTTTTCAATTGGTGAATATCTCATTTCACAGTTAGTGAATTTCTTACTGAGATAATAAATTGCCTTTTCCTTTTTCCCTGACTCGTCATGCTGACCAAGCACACATCCCATAGAATTGCTAAACACTGACAAGCATAGTATTAACGGTTTATCTGGACAAGGTGGAGATAACACTGGAGCATTCAACAAATATTGCTTGACTTTCTCAAAAGCATTCTGGCATTCTTCATCCCAAGTACCTTGATTGTGCTTTCTGAGGAGGCGAAAGATAGGATCACATTTCTCAGTCAATTGTGAAATGAACCGAGCAATGTAATTCAACCTTCCTATGAATCCTCGAACTTCTTTTTGAGTACGTGGCAGAGGCAACTCTCGTATGGCTTTGACCTTGTCTGAGTCAACTTCAATTCCCTTTTCACTAACTACGAAGCCTAATAACTTCCCCGATCTGGCTCCAAATGTGCACTTTGATGGATTGAGCTTCAACTGAAATTTTATCAACCTTAAGAACAATCTTCTCAAGACCTCAATGTGTTCTTTTTCTGTTCGCGACTTGGCGATCATATCATCAACGTATACCTCAATATCCTTATGCATCATGTCGTGAAACAAGTTTACCATGGCTCGTTGGTATGTTGCCCCTGCGTTCTTTAACCCAAACGGCATTACTTTATAACAAAAGGTGCCCCACAATGTTACGAAAGTAGTTTTATCCATGTCCTCTGGATGCATCTTTATCTGATTGTATCCTGAGAAGCCATCCATGAAGGAGAACAACGAATATCCCGCTGTGTTGTCTACTAAAGTGTCGATGTGTGGCAGAGGAAAATTATCCTTTAGGCTTGCTTTGTTTAGATCTCTGTAATCAACGCACATTCGTACCTTCCGTCTTTCTTAGGGACAGGTACAATATTAGCTACCCATTGAGTACTTCACTTCTGCAAGAATCTCGCATCAAAGCGCTTCTTGACCTCATCTTTTATTTTCAGGACAACGTCTGGCCGCATTCTTCGCAACTTCTGTTGCACTGGTTTGCATTCTTGTCTTATCGGAAGACGATGTACTACAATGTCAGTATTCAATCCGGGCATATCCTGATAAGACCATGCAAATATATCCTTGAATTCCTGAAGCAACTCAATCAAGCTACGCCTTTTATCATTAGTTGTAATATCCCGAATTAGGGCCTAATCGGAATAGTGGTTTTGTGACCACAAAATCTGAGATAGAAATAATTATTTTATGATTATTTTTAGGTCTATGATATGATTTAATGATTGTGTGAAAATTTCGTGATGAAATCCTATGCCTAAAGTGCTTAAATTGAAATTAGGGACTAAATCGAATAACTTGCAAAACTTGCATTCTAGAAGTTTCTAGTATGAAATTATTTTGAAATATTAATTAGGAGGTCTTAAATAGAAATTTTACCAATTTATAAGTTTATGGACAAAAATTGGACATAGATGGAATTTTTGGAAAGTTTAGTAGCAAGGGCATTTTGGTCATTTAGGGGTAAAGTGAATTAAAATACAAAATTAAAAGCCAATTTTGCTCATCTTCAACCCCATGGCCGAATATAGCAAGGAGAAACCATGGCTAGGGTTTTTCAAGCTTCCAAGCTCGATTGTAAGTCCATTCTAGCCCCGTTTTTTAAGTTCTTTACGTTTTTGGAGTCCCGGTAGCTCGATTTAGCTTATGCTAGCAATAATTTAACCTACGGTTTATATTTGGAAAAATACCCATAGGTGAAATTTGTGTATTTTGGTGTTTTATGATAGAATATGAGGTTTTAAATTATGTTAGACAACTTGTGCTACTCTGTTTTAAGTGAAAACAAGCAAAAGGGCTTAATCGGTAAAAATACCTAATAGTCATAAGTACATGTTAGAGTGAGAATTTGATGTTGCCATAGAAGGCAAAAATTATCAGCATGTCATAAAACATAAGAAAATAGGCTGAAGTTTAATTTACGAGCTTTGGGGCAAAAGTGTAAATATGCAAAAGTTTAGGGGCAAAATTGTAATTTTTCAAAAATACAATTTTGGGTCAATTTGAGTAATGTGAGCCTTAATTAGACTATATTTTAAATGATAGAGCAAGGAAAACTGAAATTCGGGCTAAAATGGGGAAAATACCATGTTGTGGACGAAATGGTAAAAGTAGCCATTTTCACATACGAGGTAAGTTCATGTGTAAATAATGTAGCATAATTGTTATTTTTAAGTTATTGATGTTAATTATATGATATGCTGATTTTTATCATGAAATATATGCTTTGTGGTTATTTTCGAATAAAATGTAAATTATGCGAGCTACTTGTTAAGTATAAATTATTACCGAGTATTGGTTTCGGTATTCTACGGAAGACAGCAAGGATATATGTTTGAGGAAAATACCGTTTGAACCTTAGGAATAGATTAGGATACAAGTGACATGTCACTAGGATGGTTGAGCATCCGAACTCGTTGAGTTGAGTCCGAGTTCACTTATGGATGCAAATGTCCGAGCTCGTTGAGTTGAGTCCGAGTTCGTGAGATGTAACTAGGCATCCGAGCTCGTTGAGTTGAGTCTGAGTTCACTTATGGATGCGAACGCCCGAGCTCATTGAGTTGAGTCCGAGTTCGCTTATGGGCGGGTTACATAGTAGCTTGGCTACATATGTGGCACTTATGTGCAAACTTTCCATGTATCCGAATTATATTCCGATGTGTTCAACGGGTAAAGTTCTACTCAAATGGAGGAATACTCAAGTTGAAAGGGACGTATTGGTAAGTGTTGTGAAATGGATACTTTGAACAGGTATGTACTTAACCCTCGGGTTGAAAAATCGATATAACAACAATATGGTAAGATGATAAATGAAAATATGATATGAATATCTTGGCGATGATTATGCAAATGATGTTTTATGTTTGCTTATATGGTTATGTTACTTGCTATTTGCATGTGAACTTACTAAGCATTTATGCTTACTCCTCCTTTTCATTCCTTGTAGTGTTGACAAGCCACTCGAGAAATCGGGAGCAGCTGAGGCACGCTCACACTATCCGTATACCATCTTGGCATAATGGCTTGTATATTTTGAGTATGGCATGTATAGCATTATAATCATTTTGTATATATGGTCTTATGATATGGTTATTGAGTAGTATAAAAATGCTTGGTAATGATTAGCCATTGGAATGGCTAATTATGATCATATTTGGTGTTATGTATGTCAAATTGCTAGTTAATCCATGGAAACCATGAAATAGGTAAAATTTACCATAAAATAGATTCAGACAGTAGTAGTGACGTGAATTTGAAAAATAATTAAAAATAGTAGAGATATAATTAGATGATGAATAAAACATTGAATTTAAGAATTATGAGTCTATTTTCATATGGAAGAAACGAAATAGGTATATGAGTTATATTTTATGAGATGTTTAAATTTTTGTGAAACAGGGCCAGAGCGATTTCTAGATCCCCTGTTCTGACTTTGGAAATTCACTATAAATTGTATAAAAATAATTAGAAGTCATAATTTATATGTACAGATTTTTTATTGAGTCTAGTTTTAAGAGAAACAAACTTAATAGTCATTGAAATTCTGTACGGAGAGATATCTGATTCGTAATACACAGAGGTCAGAGCAGTCGAACCCTGAAACAGGGGAGACTTTAACTAATAAACTGTACTAATTGGCTCGGCCAAAAATTCTAGAAAAAAATTAGTAAATAGATATATGAGTCTATTTTCAGGAAAAATTTACAGAATTTGATTTTGAGTTTTAGAACTCGAGATATGAATTTTTAAGCGACTGTGACGCAGTTAGCCAGCTTGTCTGGAATTTCTAAAATTAAATTGTTTGAGCTGTTTAAGGAATGAGTTAAGTCTGTTAACACCTCGTGTTCGACTCCGGCAACGGTCTCGGGTACGGGGTGTTACATTTGATGGTATCAGAGCAGGTTTAGTCGGTTCTCGGACTAACTTAGCATGTGTAAAAGTTTAGCTATACATGCCACTGATCTGTGATAGTGTGATATCTTCCGACGCGTTTGAGTACCGTATTATTTAGATAGGGTACTCTCCAACCGAGCTGCGCCGACCATGTTCAACGTTATGTGAAGGTATTTGAGCAAAATTATGATTATGATAAGTATCGGTTTAGAAAAGTATGAATAAAGGTTTATGATACATATGTGATAAATATTCATATTTGCTTAATGCTCATATGATGTAGTGTATATGGCTTACTTGATAAGATGAGCGGAATAAATAGAAAGTAGTAGAGGTATGAATAAAAGTCATAATATTATGATACGAATGAAAATGTCCTTGTTTTGATTTGGATGTCGAATGTTGATGAATGCTAATGATATATAATTTTTATGAGATAAACGATTATAATGAAATGAACTTATCTATGTTAAATTGTTGGACTGAATTATATGATTGTAATGATATGTACATGATGATGCACAAAATGAAAGTTATGATTGTGGTGCAAATATCTATGTTTGTTTGGTCTTATATGATGTCATGAGCATGACTTAATTTAATTAAATGAATGGATAAGTAAAGCTATCTAGAAAACATAGAATGTATGCATAAGTATATTGTCTAAATGGGACAATAGGAAAATTGGTGTAAGCCAACATGAATGAATGACATGATTTTGATGATGTTGTTATGATGATGGAAGTTGTGTCATATGTGTATGTATAAGAAAGTCGAGTCGGAGGTCCTACAACCCCCTCCCCCACCGAAGTGGTACTTATAATGGAATTTCATGAGATTTGTATTGAATAAGTTTCCGGTTGAGAACCCAAAGAGTTCAGTGATAGAATAATTATAAGTATGATCAGAGATTGAAAATGAGTTGATAAGTAAAGTCAGAGCCTGTAAAGTATCGGATTGACGTAAAGATTATTGGAATTATGCACTGTCCCAGTTAGAAAAGGAATTCTCCTTGGTAAACCGAATTACTCAGGTGCAAGGTCGAGAAAAGTGTAAATCGAATTTTATTTAGAACTGGCCTTCTTTAGTGAATGGTTTAATATGAAATTTGTGATGGCAGAACTAGTTGGGGAAATGATATTTGAAATGTGAACTATCTGAGTGTGATAGTTATGACTGGACAGATTTAAGTGATCTCTTTTGAGATGTTCTATGTGTTTACCCGTTCTCGTAAATATTTCTATGGCTATTGATCTTCTGAAGAAATTCTTGTTATATGGGAATGTCTTTTAATCGTGGTGTTGGATGAAAGCATTGGTAGTCTGACTGGTTTATAATTTATATTGCTCTATTTCATCGGGTATTCTATTTCATTTTGTCTGATAAAAATTGATGAGAGAATACATATGATATTATGATTCTGCTTCTTCTACTTGATGCTTCATCTGATATATATGTATGGGAAGATATATTGTTCTTGTTATATTTGATTCCAGTGGGATTAAATGATGTTTTCTTTTGGAATTTCTTTCTTTGAAGAATTATCGGGGTATTCCGTATTTTCTCTATGAGTTTGGTTTTCGATTCTCCGGCTTGGTTTTCGATTCTCCAGCATAGTATCGTATCTTGGATTTCTTTATTCTGGATTTTTTTATTCTGGATTTCTCTATTTTGGATTTCTTTATTCGGTTTTCTTGTTATCTTTGTTCCATAATTTGTCAATTATGACTCGTGTTCGAAGTGCGTTCTTCAGCTCGTGATAATCATGTCAAATATGACTATACTTATAATTTGATCTTGGTAATGTAGTGATTTTAGTATTGGGGTTTTTTTTTCTAATTTCTGTGTAAGGATTTGACATCAGTAAAGGCATAAGTGATAAAAGCGCGAGTTTCAGTCGGTATGGTGAATTATCTATTTGAAAGATTTCATGCGACAATTATTTCAGGATTATTTTTCC
Organism: Gossypium longicalyx; assembly: GCA_025698465.1. Classification (NCBI taxonomy): domain Eukaryota; kingdom Viridiplantae; phylum Streptophyta; class Magnoliopsida; order Malvales; family Malvaceae; genus Gossypium; species Gossypium longicalyx. The sequence goes on along the minus strand of CM047001.1, from coordinate 31,299,489 downwards.
AAGTCCGATAATAGAATTTCATTTTGTACGGATAAAAGAGTAAATAGTCTGAATGAGAAGTGTATATTTATTAGAAAAAGTTTGATATTAGTTAAAGTCACTACGAATGATAAGGTTTTCATTTTGTGAAAGCTGAAAAGTTTATTACATGTTGACAAAGTTCGGATAGATGAGAATATTGGTAATCAAGCGTCCGAACTAGACTAGTCTACATTGAGTAAAGACTTCGACTTTCATAAGAATGTACTTGTTGTATGAATTGTGATGTGTTTCAAGACGGTGAGGTAATGTGATAGTTTAGAGCATTCGATGTTACATAAAATCGGAGTTGTTAAAAGGGTTAAAGCCGAGCATTGGGATCTATCAAAATTATCCTTGTCAGTGTTGATATTGGGATGGAAATGAGAAGGATTATTCTTGAGGCCATATCAGAATTATTTCCATGGTAGAAAGAGGAAAATGTGATGTATCCTATTGTTAAATGTTTGGCGAGATCTATAAATCATATCTGTATTCAATGAATTCCTACTCATCAGATTCATGGAAATTCAGGTCTCTTTGATTGTTGGATTTCTTGGAATTCTGGTCTCCATTAATCTAGTTAAGATCCGGGTTCTATGTCATGATATCATGGGAAACTGAGAAGGGTTGAAAATTTAAGAACAGTTAAGAGTTGAGATGTAAGCTTTCAGATCATATGAGAAATTAAAGAGATGTATTGGAGGTACAGTCTAAGTGAAAGTTATTTGGCACCGAATATGATATTAAAAGTGAAGACCACTTTTCTGGTAAGATTTTCAGGGACGAAAATCCCTAAAGGGGGGGAGAGTTGTAATATCCCGAATTAGGGCCTAATCGAAATAGTGGTTTCGTGACCACAAAATCCGAGATAGAAATAATTATTTTATGATTATTTTGAGGTCTATGATATGATTTAATGATTGTGTGAAAATTTCGTGATGAAATCCTATGCCTAAAGTGCTTAAATTGAAATTAGGGACTAAATCGAATAATTTGCAAAACTTGCATTCTAGAAGTTTCTAGTATGAAATTGTTTTGAAATATTAATTAGGAGGTCTTAAATAGAAATTTTACCAATTTATAAGTTTATGGACAAAAATTGGACATGGATGGAATTTTTGAAAAGTTTAGTAGTAAGGGCATTTTGGTCATTTAGGGGAAAGTGAATTAAAATACAAAATTAAAAGCCAATTTTGCTCATCTTCAACCCCATGGCCGAATATAGCAAGGAGAAACCATTGCTAGGGTTTGTCAAGCTTCCAAGCTTGATTGTAAGTCCATTCTATCCCCGTTTTTCAAGTTCTTTACGTTTTTGGAGTCCCGGTAGCTCGATTTAGCTTATGCTAGCAATAATTTAACCTACGGTTTATATTTGGAAAAATACCCATAGGTGAAATTTGTGTATTTTGGTGTTTTATGATAGAATATGAGGTTTTAAATTATGTTAGACAACTTGTGCTACTCTGTTTTAAGTGAAAACAAGCAAAAGGGCTTAATCGGTAAAAATACCTAATAGTCATAAGTACATGTTAGAGTGAGAATTTGATGTTGCCATAGAAGGCAAAAATTATCAGCATGTCATAAAACATAAGAAAATAGGCTGAAGTTTAATTTACGAGCTTTGGGGCAAAAGTGTAAATATGCAAAAGTTTAGGGGCAAAATTGTAATTTTTCAAAAATATGATTTTGGGTCAATTTGAATAATGTGAGTCTTAATTAGACTATATTTTAAATGATAGAGCAAGGAAAACTGAAATTCGGGCTAAAATGGGGAAAATACCATGTTGTGGACGAAATGGTAAAAGTAGCCATTTTCGCATACGAGGTAAGTTCATGTGTAAATAATGTAGCATAATTGTTATTTTTAAGTTATTGATGTTAATTATATGATATGATGATTTTTATCATGAAATATATGCTTTGTGATTATTTTCGAATAAAATGTAAATTATGCGAGCTACTTGTTAAATATAAATTGTTACTGAGTATTGGTTTCGGTATTCTACGGAAGACGGCAAGGATATATGTTCGAGGAAAATACCGTTTGAACCTTAGGAATAGATTAGGATTCAAGTGACATGTCACTAGGATGGTTGAGCATCCGAACTCGTTGAGTTGAGTCTGAGTTCACTTATGGATGCAAATGTCCGAGCTCGTTGAGTTGAGTCCGAGTTCGTGAGATGTAACTAGGCATCCGAGCTCGTTGAGTTGAGTATGAGTTCACTTATGGATGCGAACGCCCGAGCTCGTTGAGTTGAGTCCAAGTTCGCTTATGGGCGGGTTACATAGTAGCTTGGCTACATATGTGGCACTTATGTGCAAACTTTCCATGTATCCGAATTATATTCCGATGTGTTCAACGGGTAAAGTTCTACTCAAATGGAGGAATACTCAAGATGAAAGGGACGTATTGGTAAGTGTTGTGAAATGGATACTTTGAACAGGTATGTACTTAACCCTCGGGTTGAAAAATCGATATAACAACAATATGGTAAGATGATAAATGAAAATATGATATGAATATCTTGGCGATGATTATGCAAATGATGTTTTATGTTTGCTTATATGGTTATGTTACTTGCTATTTGCATGTGAACTTACTAAGCATTTATGCTTACTCCCTCCTTTTCATTCCTTGTAGTGTTGACAAGCCAGCTCGGAAATCGGGAACGGCCGGGGGCACGCTCACACTATCCGTATACTATCTTGGCATAATGGCTTGTATATTTTGAGTATGGCATGTATAGCATTATAATCATTTTGTATATATGGTCTTATGATATGGTTATTGAGTAGTATAAAAATGCTTGGTAATGATTAACCATTGGAATGGCTAATTATGATCATATTTGGTGTTATGTATGTCAAATTGCTAGTTAATCCATGGAAACCATGAAATAGGTAAAATTTACCATAAAATAGATTCAGACAGCAGTAGTGACGTGAATTTGAAAAATCATTAAAAATAGTAGATATATAAATATATGATGAATAAAACATGGAATTGAAGAATTATGAGTCTATTTTCATATGGAAGAAACAAAACAGGTATATGAGTTATATTTTATGAGATGTTTAAATTTTTGTGAAACAGGGCCAGAGCGATTTTTGGATCCCCTGTTATGACTTTGGAAATTCACTATAAATTGTATAAAAATAATTAGAAGTCATATTTTATATGTACAGATTTCTTATTGAGTCTAGTTTTAATAGAAATAAACTTCATAGTCATTGAGATTCTTTACGGAGAGATATCTGATTCGTAATACACAGAGGTCAGAGCAGTTAAACCCTGAAACAGGGGAGAATTTAACTAATAAACTGTACTAATTGGCTCGACCAAAAATTCTAGAAAAAAATTAGTAAATAGATATATGAGTCTATTTTCAGGAAAAATTTACAGAATTGGATTTTGAGTTTCTGAACTCAAGATATGAATTTTTAAGCAACTGTGACGCAGTTAGCCAGCTTGTCTGGAATTTCTAAAATTAAATTGTTTGAGCTGTTTAAGGAATGAATTAAGTCTGTTAACACCTCGTGTTCGACTCCGGCAACGGTCTCGGGTACGGGGTGTTACATTAGTGATCAGTGTTCCAGTTTTTACCTCCTTCCCTTCCTCTAAGGCTATGTTCTCTATTGCCTCTTTCTCATGTGGCATGATTTGTTTCTCCTCCTACTTTACCATTCTTAATAGATCGAGAGATACGTCATAATCTTGAACATCTTCAAAATCCTGAGGCTCCTCTAAACACATGTCTTGCTCACAAGAGAAATCAGGAACGGCAGTATCAGCACTCATATCATTGATATCCAGAGACCTGTGAGGGGTATGAAAGAATATACAAAGAATGAATGAATTTAAGAATGATCGTTTATGTGCTATGAATAAAAGAATAAGAGTTGTTAGAATTTAAAGGAATATTGGTTGATAAAAAATGAGGCAATACTCTTTTAAATTGGTAAAAGTTATGTTTTATTTGAATAATAATAGATGAACATAAGCCTATTTTCACAAATGTAATCTTACAACTCCTAGGCCCTAGAGTAATAAACATGTTTCGAGAATTACTCTGAAAAACTTCTAAAGACTACAGGAAGATCCTCCGCAGTCCAATTGTTCAGAGAGCTCCCCGGTTCGTAAGGGCGAATACCCTCAAGGTTTTCCTGTCCCAACCACTCACTATGTACAACATTGATTTGATGACTCTCTTCTACTAGCAACCCTCCTGACTTAAAGGATTTGGATATGGGTGGGAATGTCATCGGTTCCCACTCTACTTCTCCTCCGTTCAAACGCACCTTCCTTCTTGCTTGACGCTTTTCCATCTCCTGTCTCTTGTGTTTATGGTCTGGCTTGAAACCCAAACCAAAGCGATCCTTCTTCTTCTTCAGTTTTGGGATTTGAATCCCTCCTTGCAACTGTTTTCCTAGTCCTTTTCCCAGTGATGCCCCCTTTCCCATTATCATTTGTAGGGCCATCCTTGTAGCTCCAGACATTTTGGGAACCGGCACCTCGCTTCCTTCCGAAATGAAGGTAGCATTAACAATTTCTAAGGAACGAAAACAACACTCGATAGCCTCCTCATTTGTCTCCACATAAGGAGGTTTACTAGTGATGGCTGCTATGATGTCCTCCTCTGCATTGATGGTTATCAAGCGTCCATCTGTCACCAACTTCAATTTTTGGTGCAGTGAAGAAGGCACCACTCCTGCCGAGTGTATCCATGGCCTCCCCAACAAAAAATTATAGGAGGGCTTGATATCCATTACCAAGAAGTCAACTTCATACGTATTTGGTCCAATCTCCAGAGGGATGTCAATTCGTCCCATTACTTTCCTTTCAGTTCCGTCAAAGGCTCTTACCACATTATGACATGTCTTCATGTGCGAACTGTCGATGGGTAATCTATTCAATGTAGATAATGGAAGGACGTTCAAAGCGGACCCATTATCAACGAGTACACTTGGAAGCATGTATCATTTGCAACGAGTGGTGATGTGCAAAGCCTTAGTTGACCCTATGCCCCCAGGTGGAATTTCGTCATCATTGAAGTAAATGAAATTATCAGCACTGATGTTATTTATCAACCGGTCCAACTTATTGACAAATATATCATGAGTGACATGTCTCGTTGAGTACCATTAACAACACTTCTCGATGCACTTCAGAGCTTAACAATAAGGCTAAAATCGATATGCGTGCTGGTTGCTTACGTAACTACTCGACCACACTATACTCACTATGCTTAAGGAACTTTAGAAATTCCTTAGCTTCCTCCTCCCTCACTGGCTCGTTAATAGGTACTTCACTCTTTTTCTCAATTTCAACATTCTTGGGTTTTGTGGACTCCACTCTGACGTTCCCCATATCATAACGCTTCCCACTCCGCGTATGGAAACCTTCATCTCGTACATCTTTAGATGCGCTGGCTATGTTTCCGTCTCTCGGCACCGTCACGCTACAGTCATAACTCCATGGTACTTTCTTGTTATCCTTGTAAGGGAAAGGAGTAGGTGTATGGATAATAACCTTGGGCGCTGCTAGTGTCCCCATTTCATTATTCCCTAGTAGGGAGATAATGATCCTTGGTCTACTGGTTCTTTGCTGTTTATTTTCCAGCACACATACTTGCTTTTCACTAGAGCTACCTTCATAAACCTATAGCTCTTTGTTGTCTATGAAGCCTTGCACCAAGGCCTTGAATTCCTTGCAATCTTCACGGAACTCACCGTAGTCCCACGTTCTTTCTTTCGTATTTTTAGAGGTCAACATACCTCTCTTCATCATTTCCTCCCAGATTACCCTCATAGGCATCCTTATCTCATCAACATTTTCCTTTTCCCTTTTTTCATCGGCTTCACCAATGACATTTACTCCCTGATTGTCATGGTTCGGCAAATGATTCTCAGTATTTGAAGTACTCTCAAATTTCAAAACCCCATTTTTGATCAACCTCTCTACGGCTTTCTTAAATCCAGTACAATTCTCGATTGAGTGCCCCGATATTCCAGCATGATACTCACATCTGGCATTTGCATCATACCATTTAGGATACGGAGGTTGTAATGGTTTTAAATGAAAAGGGGCTATAGCATGCGAATCATATAGATTTTGATAGAGCTCCTTATACGTCACAGGTATAGGTGTAAATTGCATCCTCTCATGCCTAATGTTGGATTCCTGCTTTTGAGAACCTTGTTGCCCAACTGTGGCTACTTTGGGCTGGCTAATTGTGACTGCTTTTGAATTAAAACCACTTGTATTGTTTACCTCATTGTCTTTTCTTCTTGGGGCTGATCTTTTGGTTCCCTCCCCCTCAATTCTTCCCCCTCTTATGGCATTCTCTATCATCTCTCCTGCCATAACTATGTCCGCAAAACTTTTAGTAGTGCTTCCAATCATATGAGTAATAAATGGGGCTTTCAGAGTATTAATGAATAACATAGTGGTCTCCTTCTCCAACAGCGGCGGTTGAACTTGCATCGCTACCTCTCTTCACCTCTGTGCATATTGCCTAAAATTCTCATTAGGCTTTTTCTCCATGTTTTGCGGGGTAATCCGTCGTGGGTCATGTCTGTTACATGATTGTCTTTGTTGCATGAAGGCTGTGCAAGATCCTCCATGAACTTATTTTAGCTCGACTCAACCGATTGTACCATCTAGTCTGTCACTCCTATCAAACTATCTTGAAAACAATGGATCAACAACTGATCATTGTTTACATACCCCGTCATCCTTCTGCAAAACATTGTGATGTGGGCCTCTGGGCAAGTAGTGCCCTTGTACTTTTCAAATTCTGGCATTTTGAATTTGTGAGGTAACACTAGGTTTGGGACCAGACTTAAGTCCTTGGCATCAACCCCATGATTATTTCCAGTGCCTTCCAAAGCTTTGAACTTTTCTTCTAACCATCTGCAGCGTTCATCCAATTGCCTTGCAGCTTCGGCCTTCAAATTCTCCTTTTCCACCATATCTAGATTGGGAACAAGAGGATTAGTATGATTGTCTCCCATATTAAGCCCTGAACCAACCGGGAAATTCACATGGACACCAGCATCCATTGGCCCATGCTGAGGCCTCACAGTAGTAGATGGCCTTCTAGGAGGTGCCTCAGTTTGCGATGATACATGCGGCGGTGAAAAACCTGGAGGAGGACCCTCATTTTCCTCTTCAGTGATGGCCATAGGAGCCTTTCCTTTATCAGTGGCCCTCAGTAATTGAGCCATTTCGGCCATCAAATTGCTCTGAGCTTCTATCATTTGCTCCCTCATCTCATTCTGCATTTTAGTCAACTGCTCTTGCAACTGATCTTGCATATCCTTTTGCAATCAAGCCAAACCTTTGATCCATGTTCTTAGTTTTAGTGCGAGTACCGTAAGGATGTGTGATTTCCAGATTTTCTTTTCTACCTTTGTAAAGAAACTTTAACTAATTAGGGTCTTTCTATAACCTTGAATGCATATGATATGATGTAATGCAAATGTATGAATGCAACAAAGGTATCAATCTCGATTCAATCTCATTTAGAAAACTTTATTTAGAAAAAGAATATCTTTACATATAAATGGATTACAAGTACGCTTTCGCCCTAATGCCCAAACTTTTAACTTTATTTAGTAAAAGGGCTAACTCTCTTCCTATGTCTGACGATGACCCACACATCATACTCAATACATCGGCTCGTACTACCAAGTCTTGCACATATTCAGCAACCTCTCGAATCTGGGCTATGGCTTCTCCCATGACATGATCCCTTTCTCTAACCTGCTCTCTAGACTGATAAGCTCTCCTTTTAGATAATCTCCTTGCATCTCGAGTTGCTCCATCCGAAGTTTACCTTCCTACAATGCTGCTTCCAAACCTTCAACTTTACTCTTTAGCTCTTTTAACTCGACCGTAGAATCATGGTTGCGATGCCAACGAAGGGATCTTCCAAGCTCAGTTATTTTAGACTTCAACCCTTTATTCTCTTCTTCCAATGCCAAATTCTGTGATTATATCTCCTGAAACTTCTTCTCCCAGTACTCAGCTCTAGCCTTGCCTTCTTGGACATCTTTCTGCAACTGATCTGAAGACCCTCCTACTTTCGCTCTTCTCAAGGATACCTGTGCCTTTTTTTAGTGTTCCTTCAAGTCATCTCTATCCTCTTCAATCTTCCTCTTTTCCTTTCTTTCTTTTTCGACCTCCATCTTCTGGACATTGATATCTAAACTCAAGTACATCTTTTCTTCTTCAAGCTTTTCTATCCTTTTCTCAAGCTCCAAATTTTTCCTCCCAAATTCTTGCTTCATAATTTCCAACTCCGAGGGCATCACTTGCAGATATTCTTCCATCGGTCTAGCTCCTTCCACATTTGGCTCACGAATATTATAATTGATCCTTTTACCTCTCTATTCAACATATTCTGGAGTCGTAGCAGGGCCAGTAGCTACTCCTTTCAATCGACACGTCTTGTTCCAAGCGCTAGAGATCTCACCAACCCTTTTCTTGTAATCAGCTCCTCTATATGCAAACTCACTTTGAGTTAGCCCATGAGTTGCTGGCACGAACTGCCTCAAACTGAATTGCCTCAACACGAGCAAGGGGGCATAACCAATGGCACCCCAAATTCCCAATAAAAGGGACCCAATCGAAACTGCCGCAACGGTAAAGAATCTCACCAGGAAACATCAACGGAGCTCTCCACTCAACATCTTTCGACTGAAGATTTTGAAGTAGTGCTATCCAGTTCTCCTCTAGAACATTAACTCTCCTAGTTGAAGCGACTATGTCCTTCAGCGGTGAGTAATCCTCGAAGAAAACCTGACAAACAACCTTATCTATCAACCGAAAATGACTATAGAACCAAGCTAGAAGCAACTGTGACCAACAAACCTGCCTGCACCAGTTTTCCTACATGTGCCTAAGGACCTGAATGTCTCTGCCAAAATTGCAGGGACAGAAGTGACCCTCTTACTGAGTCTATGGAAAAGATCCGTGGTTGCCTCATCCACATATCCCAAAGCCCTAGGAAACACCATCAATCCGTACAAACTTAAGGCAAAAACATCTACCTTCTTTGTTTCATCGGGATGCGTCAAAATCAGACCCTTCAAAGCGTCCCATGAAATGCACTTGCACTCACCCTTCTCTTTAATTCTGGCCGTAATCCACTGCTCACTCATCCCTGTAATAGCCATCAATTTCTTCCAAAAGGTAGGGACATTAGCAGCTCGAGAATAGATTCTATCAACCTGGAACCTGGGACAATGTAACAAGGCAGTGTACTCCTCTACGGTAGGCACCAAGTCTACCTCCCCAAAAGTGAAACAACTGTACGCTGGGTTCCAAAACTAGACGAGGGCTCGGAACAAGTGCTCATCTACTTGAACATCGAGCAAGTAAGGTAAGTCTCCGCAATTACCGTAGAATAACTGTTTGGTCTCGTTGCCCCATTGATCCCAAATCTCCTTAAGCTCTTGGAGATTATTCTACGTGACACTGATGCAAGTATATCCCGACAGCTCCAACGTATATCCTGCAGCTATACTATCTCCCTTTTCTAATTGAGTTTGCTCAGACTATCTATGGACGTTGGCGTTGCCCTCCACTCTATCAAGAAATCCGTTCTCCATAATAAAACTTTCTAACTTAGAAACTGACCGTGAATCGATACCTTTTAAATGCGAAATGATATGCAACAAAAGAAAGGAAATAGCTAGTATCACATGATAACAATAAACTCAAAGATAACCTGCAAGGGTAATAATTACGGTATAATTCTATCTAGGTTGAGCTCTTACGGTTTCTCTATATGTGGTTTGTTTCTAAATTTTGAGGTACCCGAACCAGCAGATTCCTCGATCCTCACCCATTATAGGCTCATTTAAATCGAGTTCAGTTCAGGGGAATACATTTCCCTATGGCTACACGGAGATGAAAATCTCACGAAACCATAGGTACGGATGTATCCCGAAAGTGATCCACTATCCTGCACGGAGGCGAAAACCTCACGAAGGCGTAGCTTCTCACTCCCACTTAAGGGTGTGACCACAACGGTCATGCAAATGCAATGCGTATCAGAATATAGCAACACATGCAATAATACAAACATATGTAATAAAGAGGATTAAATTTTAAATTTTTAAATTTTTGACATTAAGAAAAGATATAATCAATTACACGGCTTGACTCTCTTATTATTCCCCAGTGGAGTCGCCAAGCTATCGAGACCATTTTCAAATCGAGTTTTGGAAAATGAGAATCGATTTTAAAAAAGAAAACGGGAGTCGCCACCAATCTCTTTAGGTGTGATTGGATCACCTTTAAAACATTTGTTCTAAAATCGTTGGTTTTGGTCTACGAAATCAGAAGAATGGGTTCGGGAGTCGGTTACGTACGAGGAAGGGTTAGCACCCTCGTAACGCTCAAAAATTGGTGCCTAATTGATTATCAAAATGTCTCTAATGTCAGAAATTAAAAATTTTAAGATGTAAACCTCTTTAAACTATTTGAAAATTTGGGTTTACTTGTATCAAAGTATTGACTATACGTTAGCCTTTTAGAAATCTCTATCTCAAAACAGCAAAATGCTGCATCCAATAAGTTAGGACATATCACTTTGCAATTCCAAGACAGTCACTTATATTTTGAAATCCTTTAAAACCTTAGAAGGATACATGACTATTCGAACTTAACGAGAAAAGTTGCAACCCAATAAGTTAGGGCACTACTTTTTAAAAATTTCCAAACACCAAGCATTGCCTTTATATTTTTTTTGAAAATTTTGGAGCCTTATCTTTTTAAAGATGATGCGTGCAGAATTGTATTACATTATAAATCATAATAATATATTATTGTACTAGGTAGATAAAAAATGAATACTACAATATAAAGAATAATACATATAAAGCAGAAAAAAATGCAATCAAAGATATATAGCATGTATTGAGAACGAATAAACAAGATATATAAACTTATGAGATAATATTTAAATGATGCATGGTATAAAAACAAACATAATCAAATAATGCATGATATACAAATAGAATAAATATAACATCAATATGCATATAATTATAATAAAAAAAAATTTAACACATACATGATACATACAATATAAAACATATAGAAGAACTAATATAAAAAAAGTGATTGATTGCTAACAAAATATACATACAATTAAAAAATATGACATTTCATATCAATTTTAAAATAGTATTTAATATATAATATAATAACATAATAACAAGAATAAAAGAATAATAATTATATAATAATATATTGGTTTAAAAGTATGTAAGAGATTTCATAATATAACAATATTAGTTTAAAATGAAATAATATATATATAGTAAATAAATAATAAAAAAATGAAATGCGTATATAATGTGAGTTAAAAATATGATTTAATAGTAATAATTTACATTTTTAAAATAATATATATAATATAAACATAAATAATAATTTGCGATATATGATATACATAACATATATATAAAAAAACAATAAGTAATATAAAAATAAAACATAATAAAGATTATATAATAAAATGTAATATAAACATATAAGAAAAATAATAGATATAATATAAAGTAAAATATAAAACAATATATATATAAATAATTAATAATACATGTGAAAATATAATAATATATAAAAGAGATGTAAAATAATAATTTAAGAAAAATAATACATAATAAGTAACAATAATATATAATTAAAAATAATACTTATAATAAAATAATTTTATAATATATAATATAAAAGTAAAATAAAACAAATAATAAAATATATATATAGAATAATATAATAAATATAGGACTAAATTTAAAGTTTAACAAAATTATAGGGCAAATTTGAAAGGAATAAAACTAAATTAAGGACCTATTTAAAACGCACGCAAAATTAGAGGGACTCATTGGGAAATTGCCCTATTCCCAAAATGGCGACGTTTCCCAGAATAAAATTTAACAACTGTCAGGACCAAATTAAAACTAAAATAAATAATAGGGCCGAATCATAAATAAAAAAGCTTAATCGTAAACACTAAAAGGGTAAAAGGACCAAATTAAAAAAATGCGCTGATCCTCCTCGGGTAATCGGGTCAACGCGCGGATCCTGGGGGTCTAAAACGCTGTCGTTTCACTGGGGCTATAAGAACCAAAACCTTAGCCCTAAAATCATTTTATACCGGGTTTTAAAAAAAAACTTAAAATTCTCTTTGAAATGAGAGGAAAAGGAGAATGCTGGGTTCTGGCCTCCATCGAGCCAAACCTTAGTTCTCGGCCTCACGCGCCCACGCGCCGTCACCAATTCTTCCCCGTACGGTGGTCGGAGTTCCAAACCCCGATTTTCAATGCAAATAAAGGTTTCATCCTTCTCCTTTTCATTATTTACAGTTTATACGTATGTACATGTATTTAAAAAAATCACCTTTGAGTACTTAATCGATTGAAATGCTTGCTGTGTATATATGTGCGAAAACAAACTTTTTTGCTGAATCTCTAGTTTTTTATTGATTCTCTGTGTATTTTCCAGTGCGTCCCCATTTTACAAGTGAAAAGAAAGGCTTTATAGCCTTGGTCCTTTACATATTCAGGGAAAGAAATCTAAGATTTCTTTCTATTCTGTGTCTCCTGATGTGCTGCGATTTTCTTGCCATTCTTTGCTCTATTTTTCGCGTGTCCGCTATGCTTTTTCTTTTGTGTGCGTAATCGAGCGAGGGATCCGACAGTGACCATGTTGGTGTAGACGCACGCGCTGATCACGGCGCTGATGGAGCATTGGCGACGGTCATGACGTTCGTGACGTAATTCGGGGTCAGACCAAGGGACGACCGATGATCGGGGTATTAATGGGCATTGAAGGCCCTTGGGACAACTCATTAAATGGTGGCCTTGATTTGGGGTTGGCAGACGCTCCCCGAAGCTTCCAGAAACGTTTGCGGTGCCACAATATTTAGGAAACCTTAGGGTTTCCCGTTTCTCTTAAGTCTGTTGGGCCTTTTTGGCTGTTTTGTTTTGGGTCAAGGTCTGTAATGTAATGGGTTAGGTCTGACTTAGGCTAGCAGGGATAATGGATCTAACGGGCTGCTGGGTGTAATGGGTCTTATTTGGGTTTGGGTTTAGCTTAGAGGTATTAGGTACTGTTTTGGCTATTAGGTTATACCCGGATATGGGTTTTTGTATTTGGGCTATGGGTAGCAACAGTAGGCCTGGACTTTCAATAGACTATTTAATAAATAAATGTTTATTTATTTATCTAATTTCTTTTTATTTATTTAAGCCCGGTCAAATTTGGGCTATTACACACACATTATCCATAATCCTGTTGTAACAATTTATGCAATATTAAAGCATTTTGACATACATTTATAATGTAATCATCACATACGAACTTACCTCGTATTTGAAATTAACAGATTGGGTCGACTACTCGATAACCTTACTTTTCCCCCAATCTAAATTCGAATTCTTTCTTTCTTGATCTCTATAAATTAAAAATTAACTTATTTAATCAACCATTCATTCAATTTAGTCCAAAAAATCATTTAGGTCTATTTTCACATTAGCCCCTAAACTTTCACACTTTTAACAATTTAATCCTTGTTTCACAAAACACAAAATTCACATAATTTCTATAAACCCAAGCTTGGCCGAATTATTTATAGGTCCCTAGTAGCCCAAAGATTTCATTTATTTCACATTTCAACCACAAAATTTGCACATTTCACAATTTAATCCCTATTATGTATTTTCATCAAAAATCACTTCGTAATAGCCAGTTTTTAGGGTAAATCAGAATAGTGATATCAAGACCACAATCTGAAGTCAAAATATTTATTTTATTATTTTATTAAGGTTTACAGAATGATAGAATGTTTGTGTGAAAATTTTGTAAAGAAATTTTACCATTTAATGGTTAATTCGATAAAAAGGACTAAATTGCGTAAAGCGTAAAACTTATGTTCTATTAGCTAAAAGAGTGAAATAGCTATAGAAAACTAAATTAAAAGTCCTTATGTGGATTTTAACACACTAATTAGTTAGTGGAAGATTTGGTTTGGCATTGTTGTAAATTGTTTTAAATTGGAAGGTTAATTAGGTAAATTTGGAAATAAGGTTAAATAAAAGAAAACTAAAATTTCCACTCATCTTCATCTTATATTTTCCACTGAAATTTAGAAACAAAGAAATTCATGGATTAGCTTTGAAGTTTTGGCTAATACATGCTTAATTTGTAAGTGATTTTTGACCCTGTTTTTAATAATTTCTACGTTTTTGAGCTCGTTACAGCTTAATCTAGCCAGCCCGTATCTCCATTTTCAAAACTGTTATAGATTTTGAATAATACCATTGTTGAATGCTTGAGTATTTAAATGTTTAATGATAGATTATGAAGGTTAAATGATAGATATACAAGTTTTGTTAAGTGATTTTTGACAAAATTGTCAATTAGAGATTAATTTGTGAAATTGTAAAATTTTATGGTTAAATGTTTGAATAAAATGAAAATATGGGATGTTATGGAGCTATAAAAAATTTGGCTAGCATGGGTTTTCCTTAAATTTCATGAATTTGCAATTTTATGAGATAAGGACTAAATTGTAAAAGTGTGAAACTTTAGGGGCAAAAGCATAATTTTGCCAAATGTGTATATAGTATCAAATTGAATAGAAAGGAAAGTTAATATGCTGAATTTGATATTATATATAGATCAAGATAAGCAATTATCAGAAATAGATCAGGGAAAATTAAAAGTGGACGAATAGTTGATAGTTTTATTTGAGTGGCACGAGGTAAGTTCGTATAGCTAGAACCGAATTATTAAATACATGTAATTGTTTAAAATGTATGTGTATAATTTGAATGAATAATCCACTTGAAATTCGAATTACTTATTATATGATTAAATTACTGTTTACATGAATGAAAGAGAAATGGTACAATTGTTATATATGTTACATGGATTCGGTATGATAATATGCATTAGGTATGCGAATTGAGTATTTAAATGTATATACTTAATTGAATTGAATATATATATGATTTGAGAAATTGAATTATTGATCATTGAATGCTTAAATAATGAAGTTGGATAATTACCGAGCCCCGTTTGGACCGTAAGAATTTGTTAGATACGAGTGACATGTCACTAGGGTTACCGTTTTGGTCGAGCTCTTGCATTTGTTGCAGACTCACCACAGCTCGTATGAGCTTACTAATATATCAACTCGTATCAGCTTACCAATATATCAGCTCGTAAGAGCTTACTGTTCTCAGCTCGTATGAGCTTACTGTTTAGCTCGATAGAGGTTACTATTCAGCTTGATAGAGCTTACCGTTTCAACTCAATAGAGCTTACTGTTTATCAGCTCAGGAGGAGCTTACCGATCATGGATCAAAAGAGCGAAAAGGATAATGAATTAACGGATTACTGATAAATATACTTAGTGTGTATCACCCGAGTATCTATCCAAATTCTACGTAGTTCAACGGGCATAATTACTCTTACCGATCATATGAATAAGCTATGTTGAAATGAATGAATTACTGTTGAAATGAATGAATTACTGTTGAAATGAATGAATTACTGTTGATATGGATGAATTACTGTTGATACAGATAAATTACTGTTATTACTAATGAATTACTTGTTATACAAATGAACTACTAGTTATATGAATGAATTTCAGTTTATACGAATAAAAATGAATTGCCACAATGTTATGTGAATTACATGGTATTGATGTTATTTGATGAATTAAATATAGAATGAAGTTATATGTACTTGAGATTGAATATTTATTGTTTTCACCTATGGTGACTTGATGTTTACATTGATATAATGATACTAATCTATTGATGATTTTCTTTGCTTATGCATTGGGAAAATTTTGTTGGATTGTATTGAAGTGGTAATATAGGTTATAATGACGTACGAACAAATGTTATACGTGAATCGAGATATAGGTGGTTTAACCGCATATATGCCCATTAGTGTACAAAATACAGAATATTCAATGTTATTTCCATGGTTCAAAGGACAAGATAATGGTACAAGAATTGAAATGATAATATGAATCATTTTAGGTATACGTGACACACTCGACAAGTAAGTAATATTTAATAATTTCATATGACACGTAAGTGAAAACTGATGAAAACGTACAGGAAGTATTAGGTTGTTATTGTAATACGTGTTAATTTCGATGGAGTTGATTTATATGCATTCATGCTTATCTAATTGTGAATTAATTGTTAAATTGTATATAGTACATTCTAGTCATACGAGCTTACTAAGCTTATTAGCTTACTCTGTTTATTTCTCATATTTTACAGTGTTTTGAAAGCTCGCTCAAGTTGGAAGTCGTCGAAGATTACATCACACTATGTAACGCCCCGAATTTTGGGCCTAGAAGAAATAGATTTCGCGTATCGGAGGAATTGGAATTTAGTTGTGCAAGTGGGTGGCACAAATAAAGGCCTACTTCAATGGTTAAGTGTCCTGGGAAGTGCTTGAGAAGTCTTGGATTCAAGCCTTGGCTCTTGCAAAATTTTGGTTTTTAAGGGGTGAACCATGGCTCTAGCATACAGGCTTTATAAATATTTGTGGATGATTTATGACACAGAAAGAGCCTGTGGTGGAGTGGCAAGGTGGCGTGTTGTGTAACTGTGAGGTCTGAGGTTCAAGACTTGGGATGCGCAGTGGATTATTTATTTTGCTGGCTGAGCTTGGAAGGAGGTGGAGTTGGACTGAGACTCTGAGGTTGAATTGGTCATGCGAGTTTGAATAGAGTTTGAATGGGAAGTTGGAGTGATTTCTGGAGGAAATCAATGAGAGGATTATGGAGGGATTTTGGTAGAGGAAAGGGGAGTTTGAGAGTGGGCAGGTGTGTGCTGAATTTTCTTGGCAAAAACCTATAATTTCGGATTTGGAGAGGGGAGTGTTCATTTCAGCAATTGAGAGCCTTTAGGGGGGTCTTTCGGGTTTTATTTTTTCTCCTTTTCTTTCAGTTTTTGCGAAAATCATTCTTCTTCTGTGTTGTGCATTTTTGGGTTGAAACCGAGCTGACCTTTTGGTATGCACTTTTCATCTTTCTCTCTCTTTTTTGTCCCCTCTTCTCAAAAGTTGAATACTCCTTTTCCTGATTTAATTCATCCCACTCCTCTGTTCTTTGGCAAGCTGAATCTTTGCCTCTCTTTCTTGGTTGGTCGAATATCCTAAGTAGTGTTCACTTCTTCTTCTCTGTTCTGCAAATCGATTACCCTCTATTTATGAGTAGCCAACATTGTCAAGGACCGGTTATCTTCTCCCTTCTCTTCTTATCTTTCCTTTGGCCAATTCTTGCAGAAGTGCTATCGAAAATTCCTTGATTTGTTGGGTAAGTGTTCCATGGTTTATTTTCCCCTTAGCCGAATCTCTTTTTGGTTTCTTCTCAAAGATTCGGCTTTGGCATCTCTTAGGCCGAGTGTTTGCTTTCTCTCTTTCCTACCATGGGGGTAGTTTTCATCTAACACCTTTTTAATTCCTTGTTCGTGCGATTGATACTAGGGGCTCGATTTCTATAATCAGGGTGCTTAGCCGATTACCCTGTCCCTGCAAGTGGTACCTTCTTTTTTTGTAAGTACTTTAATCTTAGATACGGTTATGTGGGGTTATGGAGTTTGATGATTGGCTAACTATTCATGTGAAGGTTGAAGCTTTGGGAAGAATACACGGATTTTAGGAGCGAGAGGGGTTCTACAACAGTGCGTTTGGTAAGTAGTGATGGTTCGGTTAAAGTTCCTGCAATGCTTTGATTTTTGAATTAACCGTAAATATAACTGATGGTGGGGTTGTGGTTGATCATAGGTTCTCATTTCAAAAGTGGTTCGGTTGCAACTCCATACCAGATGTGTATTCACACACTAAATAGACTGTAGATCGGCAAAAGTTGAAAAGCTGAAATACGGCGTTTTATGCCACACGAGTGTACGATTGTACGTGTGGTGTTTTGAGCCTACAAATCTTAAGCGTAGGACTATAGAGGCCGTTATGGGCCTCGATAGGCTGAAATGGGTCGTATGGGTCCAATGGGCTCGTGGGCCCCACACGAATAAAATCTGTAATTTGTGGTAAATGTTGGACTGGGCTATGTATGTGACATAGCCATAATTGAATTTGGGCTAAATAGGCCACACGAGTGTGTGGGCCCACTTGGGCCGACAATGGGCCTTAGGCCCATTTACACCGTTATGTTTGTTTAGGTTACTTAAGTCGCTCGAGGCGATGGTGGACCATTTGTTGGGTCATTAAGACCTCGGATTATAAAATTACTGAAATACCCTCAATTTGTGAAATTATCGAAATACCCCCAGCTTGTAAAATTACCGAAATACCCTTAGTTTATCAAATTACCAAAATACCCCCGACTTGTAAAATTATTGAAATACCCTAGATTTGTGAAATTATCGAAATACCCCTGGCTTGTAAAATTATCGAAGTACCCTCGATTTGTAAAATAACCGTAATGCCCTTGTAGGATAAATGACCATAATGCCCCTGTATGGTAAATTGATCGTAATGCCTCTGTAGGGTAAAATGATCGTAATACCCCTGTATGTGTAACACTTCTATAACCCGTATCCATCGCCGGAATGGGTTATGAAGAATTACTAATCCGAAACTCAACATTAGTACATACACATTTGCATAATTTCATTAGCAATTATACTTACAGCCAAACACAATCAAAGATAGAAATTCAACTTATATCGCCATTCAAAAGTTGCCATATTCTCATGGCATATATACAAAGACATCTCAAAATATCATTCACTTAAGTCTATTCTATACATGCCATACTAGCTCCAAAATGTAGCACCGAAATGACAGATAGTGTGACGAGTTGCTGACAATCCCCTCCCCGAGTAGGTAACTGGAATCAACAATCTATAAAATAGAGAAATATAACAAAAGGAGTAAGCTTTCTTAAGCTTAGTAAGTTTTAAGCATTGCAACAGATAAACTCAATTATACATCAATTATCCAATTTCTTAAAAGGGTCATTTCCTATATATTTATTACCATTGGCCGAATATACACAAGCATATAATACATAATTAGCATTCTAATTTCACTTTATCTGAATTCATATGGCATAAATAAATCGAACATTTTCATATACTTTCACACCTTGACCGAATGTATCATAACCATAGATATAAATATATCATGTATTTACATATGTATCAAATTATACTCTTATCATTCAATTCAAATCATACTCACATATAAATACATAATACGCACCTGGCCAACTTAATGTATTGAATGTATTCATTTGTCGCTCTAACACGAGGTATCTTAGTTTTAGACTTTTATCAAATCACCAGCATTCAGCCTGCTAGGTTTAAAAACCCGAATTCATTCACTAGCATTTTGTCTGCTAGGCTCGGGGCCCGAATAGTATCTCACCGGCATTATAGCCTGCTAGGCTCAAAGGCCCGAATAATATTGTACAATATTCAAATCAACAAGTTTTTTTTTATAACACAATCACTTCTTACTTCCAATACAAATTGCCATTCGGCCATGTACATATATGACAAGTAACACTTAATTCTCATAATTTGTCATGTCATTTTCAAATATTATAAATATTTAACTACTTAAAACTTACCTCGAATATATTTGAACAGTCTCAGATCGGCTACTCAACTACTTTCTCTTTTCCTCTGTCCAACCTTGGTTCTCTATGCTCTTTAGCTAATTCAAACAAAAATTTAATTTATAAGGTCCCATCATGCTAGCTTATGACCGACTATGACAAGAAACTTAATAAGTCATATAGCTACTCTTAGCTCAAATATAAAATGGTCATACACATTTTTAATCACATTAAGCCATTTAATACCATTTATTTAACATTTCCTCATGTACATCTTTATGACCGAATACATATATTAAATAAGTAACTTGCTTTAACACATAATTCACATAGCCTAAGTACAATATAACCTTAATGACCAAATATGAACATTACCAAAATTCCTATGACTTAACCTATAACCTTCATAGCCGAATATTAATTTCATATTTAGCTCACATACACAAACACAAACTTATAAGGCTGTTATATAATTTGATAAACAATTACACATACAACTTGATATATATATAATGACATGTTCGAATATGCTATTATAAAATTAGATACATATTGCGTTCTTACCATAGATTTCAAAGCTGCACTTAACAATTGCATTTATTACTAATAATAAACTAAAACCATCATGAAACATTTTCCTAACTCATTACCTTGCATATTCGAATTTCATAAATTAATATACATACACATCCAATTATCATATCATGGAACAAGTGCCGAATTACAAATTGTAATAAAATCAAAGCATAAATCTTGCTATGATATAAACATATTAAAACATTTTATTTATTATTTTATTTATCAAATTCGGTATAACAAAATAACCTTAAATATCAATTCTTTTTCAATACATTGATTAAATACGACAACCTAATACACCTATACTATTATCCAGGCATATCATAACCGAACTAGTCACAAATTCAACCCAAACACATTAACCTTTCTGAAAACGTATAATACCTATCTCAAACTTGATTTATTACTATCAAATTCATTTAAAACATTCAACAATAAATTTTTCTTTAACTAAGCTCATATTCGGAAATGACAATGGTAATTTAGCAAATTTTAATTTAACTTATAATTGTGCATATCACATTCAAAGCATCCATTCCATTCCATCATTTAAAACACAAACATTTCTCAACTATTACATAAGTTCACATTCGACGATTTCGCAAATACACAAGCCGATTTTTCCATCATTCAAACCACCTATATGAACATTAAACTAGTCCGAACATCAACCATTTACAATTATTCATCAAAACATAAAGACAACAATCATTCCCTTCAAAAATCTTCCATAGTCGAATACTCAAATCACTACCCAATTCAAAATTTTGACATGGGCTAAGTAAGGGACTTAGTAACTAGCTTAATATATGCTACAATTTCAAAAACTAACATGAATTTCATACCTTAATTCAAGCTCAAAGTGACCGAATGCTATCACCCCTTTTCTTCTTTAAGGTTCAGCTACTAAGGAAGAAGATGAAACAAGCATTTTGTTTTCTTTTGTTTTTCTATCATCTTTTCTTATTATTAATTAATTTTTTTATTTCATAAATTAAACCATTACTATTATAATATTAATATATAATACATATTTGCTTATCAACATCATCATGGCTGGCCACTACAACTAAAGTGGGAAATTTGACATGCAAATCCACTTATTTACACCATAAATTATTTGGCCACTTCAAAAATAACCTATCATATTTTCACAAATTTTCACATAAGTCCTATTTAATAATTTCACTCACAAATGACAATATTAAAGCATGAAATTTTCACACATGCACTTTCACATATAATAAGCAGGGAATATAACATCTACTTTTTTTTTATGACTTGGTTTTGTGGTCCCGAAACCACTTTTCGACTGGGGTCAAACTAGGGCTGTCATAGTATGGTTGAATGACGATTATACCCTTATGTTCCATATGACTGATATGCTTATGATTTACATATATTATTGTACTCAGTATGACTTTGCATACACGTAATATTTATGACATAGCATACTGTATGGGGTTGGGATTTTGATATGGAGGAAGTACTGTACAGGTGAAGACT
This sequence comes from Gossypium longicalyx, assembly GCA_025698465.1. NCBI lineage: Eukaryota > Viridiplantae > Streptophyta > Magnoliopsida > Malvales > Malvaceae > Gossypium > Gossypium longicalyx. Next base: position 31,277,749 of record CM047001.1, on the reverse strand, counting down.
ATGCACATTCGCTATTACTGCTGGCTATGCTACAATTACTAATACTAGTGGCTTTGCCATATTTACTGTTTCTGGCAGCTATGCTGCATTATTATTACTGGCAGCTTTGCTGCAATATTAGTGTGCTGGCTGGGTAGGTCAATTTATATCCCCACATGGTGTGTTGGTTGGTACGGGTGGTGTGCTGGCTAGATTTGGGAGGGATGCATAATTGCATTGCACTGTACTGATACTGTATTGGGCTTAAGCCAACACTGTTACTATATAGGGCTAAAGCCCAGGCTGTACTGATACTGTATGGGGCTAAAGCCCAAACTATTTTGCATATTCTAATTTATGTTGTTTGTTAGGGAATTACACACTAAGTTTTCGTAAACTCACCCTTTCTTTAACTGTACAGGTAATCCTTAGCCTTAGACGGTTTAGAGCCGCGAGGGACTCGGAGGTGGCCACACGTTTGCTCGGGTTCTATTGTTGACTTTATTTATTTAAAATTTCATATTGTGTTTTTGGTTATGTAATAAGGCTATTTGTGATTTAAACTTTTATTTGGGCTTGATTTCTTACCTTAAATTGCTAGACTAGGAAAAGATGAGTTTTCAAAATAATAATTGTTTTCAAGGAAAACACGCAATTAAAACTTCAAAGTTTTTAAAAGCTTCCATGATTTTTATTCAGTTAAGGAATCAACGGTGATAAACATGGCAATCATTTTGACAAATTGATTTCAATTAGTAACAACTTAATTTGCCAAATTTTCTCAAGCAATAAAAACTCAAAGAGTTTTAACTTAAATTCAGATTCTTAACGACAAGTCCTATTTCTGAAAAGCACTTCGATGTGACACGCTAGATCCGGCCATAACGTCTAGGCTGGGCTTGGGGTGTTACATTTAGTGGTATCAGAGTCAAGTTACAAAACTCAGTTGTGGAATGGGTTTTTAAAATTTTTTCTCAAAATTGAGTTTTCAAAAAAAAATTTTAAACCTTGGTTTTTGAAAGTGATGGTTTTAAAGAATGTGGATTGTAATAAAATATTGACACTGGAAGTGTGGCACACCGAGTCTCTGGCACCAAATCTGTAAGTTCTCTGACACTGTTTACTATTATAGGCAGAAATGTTATACTATAGGTAGTGGTACTATACTAGAAACTCTAGAGTCTGAGTTAACTGAGTCTGTAGGAAAACCGAGACTGTAGAAGACTGAAAACTGTAGTAAGATCTTGTTCTGTGAAAACAAACCCTAATTACTCTCATTCATAACACATTCGTTAACAATTACAGAAATTACAAACTAATTCATAAGACTTTCAAACAGATAATTCGTCATCGAAATGAGCACTAGGGGTACTCGAAAAAGGGGTACACGGGGCCGCGGTAGAGGCTGCAAAAAGTGCTTGGGTTGGGTCTTCAGCATCGGGTCACATGCCTATTAGGGAGGCACCAGCTTCACCGAAAATATGAGATGGTTCAGGAGCCAAAAGTCAGGGTAAGTCCGCCAACTACGGGTAGCGATAACCCGGAGCTGGGTACTGAGGCGCTAACCTGGTTTGTAAGGGAAGTGCTAGAGGAAGTGAAGTAGATTGGTGAAACACTCTGGGCTAGGTGTGTGGACTGTAAGAAGAAGAGAGATTGTAGTTCTCTGGGACTGGAGCCTCGTTCTGTGAAGCATGTTAAAACGCGTCCAAACTTTCCAACTTGTGAACATTGCAGAAGGCGTCACCTGAGCGAGTGCTAGAGGAAATCAGGAGCATGTCTTAGATGCGAGTCTAAGGAGCATCGGGCTCGGGATTGCCAAGTCACCTTTAAGTTAGGTATGTTTTGTTTAAAGTGTGATGATTTGGACATAGAAATTGTATACGTGTGATGTCTATCTACTCCAATGGTTAGATGTTTCGGGTGTGTGTAAGAGGTTTCAAGTTCAAGTTAAAGTGTGGAAGTGTTATTGGGATCAGAGTGCGTGGTTGGAGCGTAGTGGTGTAGCCTGGATGGTGTAACTATTTTGATAGTTGGAAATTTTGAGGATGAAATTTAGAAGAAATGGGCTTCACGTATTAGAGGAATTGGAATTTAGTTGTGCAAGTGAGTGGCACAAATAAAGGCCTTCTTCAGTGGTTAAGTGTCCTGGAAAGTGCCTGAGAAGTCTTGGGTTCAAGCTTTGGCTCCTGCAAAATTTTGGTTTTTAAGGGGTGAACCATGGCTCTGGCATGCAGGCTTTATAAATATTTGTGGATGATTTATGACACAGAAAGAGCCTGTGGTAGAGTGGCAAGGTGGCGTGCTGTGTAATTGTGAAGTCTGAGGTTCAAGTCTTGGGATGCACGGTGGATTATTTATTTTGCTGGCTGAGTTTGGAAGAAGGTAGCGTTGGACTGAGACTTTGAGGTTGAATTGGTCATGCGAGTTTGAATAGAGTTTGAATGGGAAGTTAGAGTAATTCGTGGAAGAAAACAAGAAGAGGATTATGGAGGGATTTTAGGAAAGGAAAGGGGAGTTTGAGAGTGGGCAGATATGTGTCGAATTTGCTTGGGGAAAACTCATAATTTCGGATTTGGAGAGGGGAGTGTTTATTTCGGCAATTGATAGCCTTTAGGGGGTCTTTCAGGTTTTATTTTGTTCTCCTTTTCTTTCCATTTTCGAGGCAATCATTCTTCTTGTGTGCTGTGCGTTTTTGGGTTAAAATCGAGGCGACCTTTTGGTATGCACTTTTCATCTTTCTCTCTCTTCTTTGTCCCCTCATCTCAAAAGCGGAATACTACTTTTCTCGATTTCATTCTTCCCACTCCTCTATTCTTTGGCAAGCCGAATCTTTGCCTCCCTTTTTTGGTTGGCTGAATATCTTAAGTAGTGTTCACTTATTCTTCTCTGTTCTCCAAATCGATTACCCTCTGTTTATGAGTAGCCAACATTGTCAAGGACCGGTTATCTTCTCCCTTCTCTTCTTATCTTTCCCTTGGCTGATTCTTGCTGAAGTGCTGCCGAAAATTCCTTGATTTGTTGGATAACTGTTCCATGGTTTATTTTCCCCTTAGCCAAATCTCTTTTTGGTTTCTTCTCAAAGATTCGACTTTGGCATCTCTTAGGTCAAGTGTTTGCTTTCTCTCTTTCCTACCATGGGGGTAGTTTTCATGTAACACATTTTTAATTCATTGTTCCTGCGATTGATACTAGGGGCTCGATTTCTATAATCAGGGTGCTTAGCCGATTTCCCTGTCCCTGCAAGTGGTACCTTCTCTTTTGGTAAGTACTTTAATCCTAGATATTGTTATGTGAGGTTATGGAGTTTGATGATTGGCTAACTACTCATGTGAAGGTTGAAGCTTTGGGAAGAATACACGGATTTTAGGAGCGAGAGGGGTTCTACAACAGTGCGTTTGGTAAGTAGCGATGGTTCGGCTAAAGTTCTTGCAATGCTTTGATTTTTGGACTAATCGTAAATTTGACTGATGGTGGGGTTGTGGTTGATCATAGGTTCTCATTTCAGAAGTGGTTCGGTTACAACTCCATAGCAGGTGTGTATTCACACACTAAATAGACTGTAGATCGGCAAAACTCAAAAAGCCGAAATATGGCGTTTGATGCCACACGAGCGTGCAATCATACGTGTGGTGTTTCGAGCCTACAAATCTTAGGCGTAGGACTATAGAGACTGTTATGGGCCTCGTAGGCCGAAATGCGCCGTGTGGGCCTAATGGGGTAATGGGCTCCACACAGATAAAATCTACAATTTATGGTAAATGTTGGACTGGGCTATGTAGGTCACATAGCCGTAACTGAATTTGGGCTAAATGGGCCACACGAGCGTGCGGGCCCACTTGGGTCGAGAATGGGCCTCAGGCCCATTTACACCGTTATGTCTGTTTAGGTTACTTAAGTTGCTCGAGGTGACGGTGGACCATCTGTTGGGTCTTTAAGACCCCGAATTATAAAATTACCAAAATACCCTCTATTTGTAAAATTATCGAATTACCCCCGGCTTGTAAAATTACCAAAATACCCTTAATTTGTAAAATTACCAAAATACCCCTACTTGTAAAATTATCGAAATACCCTCAATTTGTGAAATTACTAAAATTCCCCCAGCTTGTAAAATTATTGAAATACCCCAGTTTGTAAAATGATCGTAATTCCCCTGTAGGATAAATGACCGTAATGCCCCTATAAGGTAAAATGACTGTAATGCCTCTATAGGGTAAAATGACCATAATACCCCTCTATGGTAGAATGACGATTATACCTTTATGTTCCGTATGACTGATATGCTTATGATTTACATATATTATTGTATTGAGTATGACTTTGCATACACGTAATATTTATGACATGGAATTCTGCATGGGGTTGGGATTTTGATATGGAGGAAGTATTGTACTGGTGAAGACTATGTCACGTTCGCTGTTACTAGTGGCTATGCCACAATAACTAATACCGGTGGCTTTGCCACATTTATTTATTCTCGTAGCTATCTTTGCATTATTATTACCGCGACTTTCTTTGCGATATTAGTGTCTTTGGTGGGTGGGTCGATTTATATCCCCACATGGTGTGTTGGTTGGTACGGGTGGTGTGCTGGCTGAATTTGGGCAGGATGCATAATTGTATTGAACTGTACTAATACTGTATTAGGCTTACGCCCACACTGTTACTATATAGGGCTAAAGCCCAGAATGTATTGATACTGTATAGGGCTAAAGCCTAGACTATTTTGCATATTCTGATTTCTGTTGTCTGTTAGGGGATTACAGACTGAGTTTTCGTAAAGTCACCCTTTCTTTAGCTGTACAGGTAATCCTCAGCCTTAGACGATTTGGAGCTGCGAGGGACTCGGAGGTGGCCACACGTTTGCTAGGGTTCTATTGTTGACTTTGTTTATTTAAAATTTCATATTGGGTTTTTGGTTATGTAATAAGGCCATTTGTGATTTAAGCTTTTATTTGGGCTTGATTTCTTACCTTAAACTACTAGACTAGGAAAAGATGAGTTTTCAAAATAGTAACTATTTTCAAGGAAAACACGTAATTAAAACTTTATGGTTTTTAAAAGCTTCCGCGATTTTTATTCAGTTAAGGAATCAACGGTGATAAACATGGCAATCGTTTTGACAAAGTGGTTTCAATTAATAACAACTTAATTTCCCAAATTTTCTCAAGTAATAAAAACTAAAAGAGTTTTAACTTAAATTCGGATTCTTAACGACAAGTCCTATTTCCAAAAAGCACTTTGATGTGACACGCTAGATTCAGCCATAACGTCTAGGCCGGGCTTGGGGTGTTACACACTATTCAGGAGTTAAATTAGTATTTTTGAACTCTTTGAAATTGGTAATATGGCATGTATATGCTAGTTGATTATATGAGATGTATAAGTTATTTTAGCTATTGAAGCTTATATATATTGATGTGTTTGAGCCATGTGATTTGGCTTAACTTGGTTAAATATTGGGTTATGTTTATGTGTACTAGATTTGGCATGTTTTGGTAAGTAGTTGATGGAATGAGGATATGCAAATGGTATGGATATGTGATGGAAATATGAATCGAAACTGTTTGAATGATAGTTGGTACTTGGATGTTTAAGATTGAATTATTGAATAGGTTATATGTGTATATTGACTAATGAATCATATTGGTTTGGTATGTGTTTGAATGAAAAAATGGAATTGATTTGAGTATATAAATGTTTGGTTCTGTAATGGCATATAATGTATATTTGAAATGGTTATTTTGATTGCCAAATTGAATGAAAGTATGGCGTTATATGTGAGCTTAGGTGATTGAAGTTTGGGTGAGGAAAAGTGGCTTAAAACAAGCCTATTTCTCGTCCACACAGTTGAGCACATAGGCATGTGACTCAACTGTTTGTCTGCTAAAGCTTAGTTAAAATAAGTCAGTGAGTTACACGGCCTAGACATACGGGCATGTATATTGGCCGCGTGTAGCATACGGGCTGAGACACGGGCGTGTGGTCGACCGTGTGACCCAAGTCAGTATGTATGCCTTGTTTCTACACGGCCTATGACACGAGCGTGTTTGGTGGCCATGTGAGGCACACGGCCTGGGCACACGGAAGTGTGACCTCTGTATTCAAGAAAATTTTCTAATTTTCCCAAAGTTTTCAAATGTTATCGACTTAGTCCTGAATGCATATTTTAAGTTATGTATGCTCGACTTAAGCATGTTACAAGTGTAAATGAATGACTTTGATTGAAATGAGTTGATTTAATGACAAATGAATGTTCTGAATTCTATTATAAGTCCAGTAATGCCCCGTAACCAATTCTTGCAACGAATATGGGTTAAGGGTGTTACACACTTTACAAAACATGAAAATCTATCATGAAGCTTTCATATTTAAACATTAAACATCAAAGAACACATAGATTCAACAATGGCAACTCTCAAAATCTTTAACAGTTTCAAAATTAAAGGCACGGGCTAGCTAGATTGAGCTGCAATAATTACAAAAACATAGAAATCATAAAAATCGAGCTAAAATTGTACCTTAATCAAGCTAAGAGTGTGCCGAAACTTAGAAAGCTTCAAACCCTTTCTTTTTCCTTTGATATTCTATCACCAAGGAAGAAAATGAACACAAATTCATGTTTTGCTATATTTTAATTAACTTAATTTATCAATTTTCTATAATAACCTTTGTTATAAACATATAAAAACATATAATGGGCGGCCATAATTGTCCACTTACACTAATAATGGACTAATAACATTATAAGAACCTTTGATTTAATAAATCATAGCAATTAAACACATTTAACAAGTAGAATGCAACTTTTGCATTTTACGCGATTTAAACCTTTTTATAAAATTAACCAACCAATCGATAAAATTAGCTCACGAAATTTTCAAACATATCAAATAACATGTTTAAATACCGAAAATAATATTAAAATAATTTTTTGAAATTGGATTTGTGGTTTTGAAACCACTATTCCGTTTTAGCCAAAACCGGGCTGTTACAATTCGTATCCTAATCTATTCCTAAGGTTCAACCAAGACTTCTCGTTACTGAGTCATCGTCGAACATATTTGCAATTTTGTATACACAATATATTCAATATTAAAGCATTTAAAACACAATTATAATAATGCTTATTAACATACGAGCTTACCTCGAATGCAAAAACGACGAAACGAGTCGATTAGTCCAAAACCTTGTTTTTCCCCCGATCTAAATCCGAATTTCCATTTTCTTGATCTAAATGTAATCAAAATTAACTTATTTAATTATCACTCTATTCAATCTAGTCCAAAATATACATTAAGGCAACTTTACACTTTTGCCCCTAATATTTCAACTTTTTTACAATTTAGTCCTCATCTCATAAAAATACAAATTCATGAAATTCAACTTATACCCATGCTAGTGGAATTTCAAATAAGTCCCTAGCAGCCCATATTTTTCATTTATTTCACAATTTAACGACAAAATTTCAACATTTCTCAATTAAATCCCTAAATGACAATTTTGTCAAAAATCACTTTACGAATGTTGTTTATCTAACAATAACCATACATTTTCTATCATCAAACATCAAAATACACATAGACTCATCAATTGAAAAGCCCTAAAATTTTAACATTTTTGCAACATAGTCCTTAGGCTAGCTAGATTAAGTTACAACAACTCCGAAAACATAGAAATCATTAAAAATCGAGTCAAAAATCATACTATGCAAAAAACTTGAATGGCTGAATGCTTAATCTCCTTAAATGGAGTTTCCTAGCTCAAAATTTCGGTGGAAGATGATAGAAATTAAAGATGATTTTATGTTTCTATTATTTTTACTAAGTTATTTAATAATTTACTATTTTAACCTTTAATATAATTCATTAAAATCACTTAAGGACATAAATGTCCACTAACAATAACAATGGTATAATTACCACATAAGGACTTTCACTTTAATATTTCATAACTATTAGACACCTTTAGCTAATAGAAGACAAGTTTTACACTTTACGCGATTTAGTCCTTTTTATCAAATTGAACAAGCAAATGATAAAATTTCTTAACAAAATTTTCACACGATCATTTTATCATACTGTAGTCCTTAAAATAATAATAAAATAATTAATTCAACCTCAAATTTGAGGTCCCAAAACCACTTTTTTGATTTGACTAAAAACGGGCTATTACAAAGGATTTGTTCAGCCAATCATTTTTTCCTAGGGTGCACCTTTGTTATTGGTTAAGAAAAAGGACGTGCCAATCTGTTTGTGTATTGATTTTTGACAGGTTAATAAATTTACAATTAAGAACAAATATTTGTTATCTCACATTGATGATTTGTTTGATCAACTAAAAGGTATAACAATATTTTCTAAAATCGATCTCTGTTTTGGACATTATCAGGTTCGAGTAAAAAATTCAGATGTGCCAAAAATAGCTTTAAGAACCAGGTATGGACATTATGAATTTGTATTTATATCATTTGGATTAACAAATGCTCCTGCTGTATTTATCGATTTGATGAAAAGAATATTTCGACTGTATTTAGACAAGTTTGTTCTCATTTTCATTGACGACATCTTAATTTATTCAATAGATGAGACTAAGCATGCTCGACATTTGAGTATCGCATTACAAATATTGTGCGAGAAACAACTATTTGTGAAATCAGTAAATGTGAATTTTTTACTTCGAGAAGTCAGTTTTATGGGTCACATGGTATAGACAGATGGTATAAGAGTAGATCCAAACAAGATATTAGCTATTTTGAATTGGAAACCTCTGAGAAATGTCATTGAAATCAGAATTTTTCTGGGTTTAGCTAGGTTGCTTACGTTAGTTGTTTTAATCTCTTGCAGATTATCGAAAAGCTAGATTGGTTGGAATCAAGTCAGAGCACATACGCACAATCCATACTTGATTACAATAAAAGCTTTGTTCATTTTGATGTTGGTTATAAATGATTTGTACTAGGAACCTTTTTGGTTAGTTTGTTCATGTTGATAATGTTTAAACTTTGGTTTGGAAAAATCTTTATGGTTATGTAAATATGTTTGGTATCTTTGGCTTAAGGATGTGATTATAAATGCTTTTGGTCATTTAGTTTATGCCTTAAGAAGATAAATTGAAATGTGGTAAAATGTATGTGATGAAATGAATGATTTAGGTATGTTAAGTATATGTTTAAGGTATTAATTTGTGATTGTAGAGTGTGTGATTGTTGGATGTTTAAATTGTGGTACCAATGAGGGTACATTGGTTAGACACTTAGGTTGAATGTTTTGACATATTTTAGGCTTATTAGAATGTGTTTTGAAGGTATATGAATGATTAAATTTGGTGTGTCTTGGCTCCTAAGGAACAAGTATTGTTTTAGTTTAATTTGGAAGTCATTTTAGGTACACACGACCTAGGACACGGGCTGTCACACGCTTTGTGCCACACATGACCTCCTCAAATGGTCGTGTGTCTTATTGATTTTAAAGCGCAGATTTTTCCACGCAGCATCAAGTTGATACATGGTCTGGAGACACAACTATGTGACCTTACTTCGAATCATACACGATCTAACACACGGCCTGCAACATGGTTGTATGACCCTATTTCAATTTGTACACTAGCAGGCACACGGTCTACGACATGACCATGTGACCCAAACTTTGAATTGTAAATGATTTGGCCACACGACCATGTTCTTTGGCCACATGGCCTGGGCTATATCACACGGTTGTGTGATCCCAATTTTTAAGTTTTTCTACATTTTATGTTTCATTTCAAATAAGTCCCTGATTGTTCTTGAATTGATTTTTAGGCTATGTAAGTTCAATATAAGGCTCGTAAGCATATTTATAAGATAAATGATATTTAGATTTGAATATTTGTTATTTAATTAATAAATGGACGATTTGATTATGTAAATTGTTTTAATATGTGCCGTAATACTATGTAACCCTAATCCAGTGACGGAGACGGGTCAGACGTGTTACAAGTATTAGAATTATTCTTGCTGTTGCTATCATAAATGGATGGTCATTGAGGCATGTTAATGTTAATAATGCTTTTCTTAATAGAGCATTGACTGAACAAATTTACATAGACCAACCACTTGTTTTGAAACTCAGGGTGTCAATAGAAAGAAGCTTGTTTGTCGACTGAACAAGGCTTTGTATGGGCTCTGACAAATGCCTCGTCCATGGTTTCATACTTTGTGACAACATCTAATTCATCAGCTTGGGTTTCATGCTTCAAAAGGCCGATTCCTCGCAGTTTGTTCAAACGTCTTCTAGATCGTCACTTTTTCTAATGGCCTATGTTGATGACATAATCATCACATGCAATTCATCTAAAGAAGTTGATTAGGTGGTTCAACAACTTAACAACATATCTTCTCTCAAAGACCTCAGGAATCTTCATTTTTTTCTTGGATATTGAGGTGCATCATTCAACTTATAGGATGTTGCTAACACAAAACAAGTTGTACATTTTTTACTTGCTTCATAAACAGGAATGTCTGAAGCAACACATACTCCTACACCTATGTTGTGTACTTTTAAATTGATTGCATCTAATGTGAGTCCACTTGTTGATTCTCATCTCTATTTTAGTGTTATTGGCTCGCTGTTGTATGTGTGTATTACATGTCCCGATATAGCATTATGTGTTAACAAGCTAAGGTAGTACATGAATTCTCCTTGTGTTACTCATTGAAGAGCTGTTAAAAAAGTGTTGAGGTATCTTAATAACACCATAGATCATGACCTGTATTTCACAAAAGGATAGTTTGATCTGGTTGGATACTTGGATATTGATTGGGTTTCTACTATTGAAGACTGGCGTTTAGCAACAGTTTACTGTGTTTATCTTGGTTCTAATCCTATTGCATGGTGTTCTAAGAAACAAACAGTGGTGTCCAGGTCTTTATCAGAGGTTGAATATTGTAGCTTAGCGAACTGTATTTCTAAGCTACTGTGGATAAAACAACTTTTAGCTGAAGTTAGAGTGAGAACTCATCAATCACCAGTAATATAGTGTTAGAGTGAGAGTTCATCAATCACTAGTAATATGGTGTGACAACACGTTTACGGTTTCAATGGTAATAAATCCCACACATTATGCTAAGGTGAAGTATGTGGAAATCGATCATCATTTTGTTCATGATAAAGTTCTCAACGCTATACTGTAGGTTAACTATGTGCCTTCAGCAAAACAAATGGCTGATGTTCCCACAAAGTCGATTGCACCAAAACAGTTTGCTTAATTTTGCAGTGCTCTTTGAGTGTTGTCTTTAGCTGAAATTGTCAAATCATATAACCGGGAAAATGTTAGAGTATTAGATCAGTAGAGCTGTTAAGGTTTTTAAGATTAAGTTAAAATGGTAATACAGTTGTGGCTATAGTTAGCAGATCTTATTATCATGAATAAAAGCCATTCTTATCTTTATATATGATAAGCATTAATCTGATAGTTTTTCACAAAAAAAATGTTGTTTCTTGTTTGTCGTATTGCACTTTTATGTTTCTTTATTATAGTTTAACACTCACAAGGGTCAAACATTTCAAAATGGTCAAATAATATGTTTTCACGCACTCTAGTTTAATTTGTAAAAAAATGGTAAATGTTGATGTGTTTAGATCAAAACAAATAACACATGAATCAGATATTGTTTAAAAAGAAAACAAAGAAGTTAGAACATAATTTGGAACCTGATATATAATATTTGAGAAGCCCTTGTTTGAGCATTTTCGAAAATGTTAGGCTCTTATTTAACTATTTTTTAAAGGTTTGACTTTCTTTTGAGCACTTTTATAAAAGGTTAAGTCATTATATGACCATTTCGGAAGATTTCGACCTTCCGTGAGCAACTCTTAAAAAGTTAGACTCTCAATTTGAGCATTTAGCCAAAAGTAATAAAGAAGAGGTCAAATGCAATATTGTATATAATTTTTATTAATAATTTTAACAATAATTTATATATAAAAAATTTGAATATAAAAATTATTAATTCAATTTTTTAATTTGAACTTTTTAAAATTCAAATATATATAAAAATTATTAATAAAAATTTAAAATAATAATATTATTAATATTGTATACTTTTTAGAATTTTTAAATAATGATTAATTTTTCATATTTCCTAAACTTTTTATACTTTTGAACTCATCTAGGACGAATTTGGACAACTAAGCTGTCCAAATTTAAATGAACTTGGACAACATATGTCTAGGTTCATTCCAGATCTATTTTATTAATTACTTTTTATATTTTTTAAAGAATATTTATCATTTTACAAAATTGAATTTTTTTGTAGCATGCCATGTGTCATCACTTGGTGGCTGCCATCAATCACGTCAACGTTTATACCGTTAATGGAATGGCTCAATAAGGTACACTTTTTTAAGGGCTTAGTTGATTTTTTCCATTTTTCACAACGGGATTTTTTGACCCTTAAGCCTATATTATATTATATTTATGGAAAAATATTTGGTACATTACCAGTGGAGTTTAAAATTTCCACAAGCAATGTTTGGGTGATGGTAAATGTATATAAGATATAGTAAAAAAAATTAAAAATAAATATATAAAGGAAATGAAACACGAGGCATATTTATTACTTTACTTGTGGAGTTAAAAATGCATTGTCAGTGTACCAAATACTCACCCTTTATTTATTTCATATAATTACACAGTATCCATAAAATCTTTGCTTCGTCAACAAGGGCATCTGCCCTCGGGCTGGTTTTTGGTCCAGGTTTCTTTAACATTATTTTTTGTGATTTTTATTTTGTTTTTAATTTCAATCCACATTATCGTGGTTTTGTCCACATTTTTCATGGTTTTTATTCTGTCCACTTTATTTTCTTTAAAAGCATATGTGATTTTATTTTTAGTTTCTAGTCACATTCCGATGTACATATGAGATTTGTCAATGTAAGGATGTCACTAGATCTATTAGGAACTATTCTCAAAGGGCTTTATCATGATAGATCATAGTGATAGTGGTAAATCCGAGATGAAAAAGAGGAGAATAAGTTAAAGCTTGGCCTTTTATGCACTGACGCGGTGATTCTGTTCGGGCTTTTGGTAGTTGTTTCTTGGTTGATTGATGTTCATCATCAAATCTAAGATGCAAATTACAACAATTTGATTAAATTGATGTGTCTCTAGTTTGTTTCTGAATTATTCTAATATTGCAATTACCATTATTTTATCTCTCTTTTTTTAAAAGATTATTATCTAAATATAACATTATGTATTAATTTGTAATAATTTATTTATCATTTATACCATATAATAAGTCTTTTATTCTTATTATTCATGATTCTCCTTTGTAATAATATTGTTTAAAAAAATTACATAGTATTAAAAATTATCAAAAATCGCACGGTACTATGGGAGAAATTCAGTTGGCAGTGTAAATACTCGGAAATGTAAGTGTAACATAAAGGATGCGTAAAGGGAAAGCTGAAGCGTGGAATTTCATTTCTCTCCTTACAAAGAATATTCCTTGCTTTTCTTGATTCTACACTAAGTAAGCCCATTGGATGATTTGGCTTTAAGAAACCGAAAGACGACACCAATTCTTTTCTTTTGTACAAAACCCATACTTGCACACAAACTTAAATTAAAACTCAATAAACAAATCATTCTTTGGATCTCTTGATTTATTTCCCTGATAGAAAGTAAAATTTTGATTAATGTTAAAAAAAATTAAATTCTAGACAATTATAGTTAAAAAATAATATTTAAGAAATATAAGGTTCAAATTTCAATATTTATAATTTTCTTCACATACTCCTATAAGTAAAGCTAGATGCAAAAGAAAAATCAAACCGTGGCAATGAAAATCGACTGGCCGGAAAGTGGAAACTACTATTTGATATTAGCCAGCATATTTTGACTAAAATCTGAGGAATAATAACTGGATGGCGAATGGGTGTCAAGTGTCAACTATAAATAATGCTTAACATCCAACTTTCCTAATCAATAATTTCATAAACATTTCTTGTATTATTCAAAGTTGCCAATTCTGATATTGGGAATCCAATTAAAGAGTTTGAAAGGATGAGTGTGGAAGTGTTAGACAGTGCCACCATTGTTAACTTCGTTGAAGATGAAGAAGCATTCAACATCTCAATACGAGAGCGATTTGCTCACCTGGACACCAACCATGACGGGCTACTGTCTTACACTGAGTTGTCCAAGGATTTGCAGAGTCTCAGGGTGCTCGAAACTCACTTCGGCATCGACATTAAAACGGACCCAAAGGAACTCGCTCACGTTTACGAATCACTGTTCGAGCAGTTCGATCACGACTCCAATGGGACGGTGGATTTAGAGGAGTTCAAGTTGGAGACCAAGCGGATGATGCTTGCAATGGCTAATGGGATGGGTTTTTTGCCTGTTCAAATGGTGTTGGAAGAAGGCAGCCTATTGAAGATTGCAGTTGAGCATGAATCCACCAAACTAATTGCTGCTTGAATCTCTTCAAAAACGTCTAAATCCTCACGTCTTGCAACAACTCATATTTTGTTTTGCTTTCTTTAATAATTAAAGATTTTGAGTTTGAATCTGCTTCCATCTTTTTCAGCTTGCAAATTTTGTTAAAGCAGTGTTATGCTTCCTCATCGTTTAAATGCAAAATTGTTTGTAGTTTTGAGATTTTTGGTTTATTGCCAATTAATTTAAGGTTGGACGCTTAAATGCAAAAATTTGTTTATTGTATTCGGAGATAAAATGTTTAAAATTTAGAGACAAGATTATTAAGAAAGACAATTATATTAATAATGTAAAAAAATATATTAACTAAATTATATTACATAATTAATTTCTTTTACTCAGCACAGATTAATTTAATTGTCTGTATTAATTAAATTAAATTATTTTTTAAATTTTTCATAAAAATTGTAAATTTTATTAATAATATCATCACGAAATTAAAATATAATAATATATAAGTTTAATTTTAATAAGATTATGATTGTTATTAAACTGAATTTAAGTAAATTATTTTTTGAAATTATTTTTAAAATATAAATAGTAAAAAAGTAAATTATGTGAAATTCTATTTTAATATATAGTTTCTAATTTAATATTAATTAGTGAAATTTTATCTTAATAATGTATTTAATTTGTAAAAAAAAAGTGATTAACATAAAAAGATTTGTTTAAACGATTTTAACATTTACAATGGTTTATTATGTAAAACTGTAAGTTGAATTATTAAATATAAATAAATTGGAAGGACTTATTATGAAAATATAACCTGGAGAATACCATTAAAAATTATATTAAAAATGTGGAGGGGTTTATGCTGCAAATTTTCCTCTACATATATTTTCTTTCTTTCCTTGACACATGTCAAATTTTTATAGTATCAACACATCTAAAACTTTAAGGATATTGTAATATAAAATATATATTAGATTGGTTTAAATTTTGTATTAATTAATTTAAGATTTCACTAATAATTTAAGTACGAAATTACTACACAATAAGATAAAAAGTCGATTTTTTTAATCCTAAATAAGTAAAAGAAATATAAAACATATATTTCAAAATTGAATAACAGTATTGAAATGGAAAACTAAAAAAAGCGCGTGAATTAAAAAATGAATAAAAAATTATTTTCAACACTGTCATAACTAAAAAGAGTAACTAATTAGTGGTATAAACACCAAGTTTTTGTGCAAAAATATTTATATAAAAATTTTAAATCATTGAATAGTAAGATCAAAATTTTAATTGTTTTGGGTTAAATTGTGTACAAATTAGTAATACATGCAAAAATTCGTTTAGAAAATATTAATATGTGTTTATTGACATTATTTATAAAAAGCAAATAGCACTTATGCCATTATTTATCTTAGGTTCTTTTGTGAAAGGAAGGAAAAATGAAAAGGAAAAAAAAAATCAATGAAAGTAAAACATCTGGATTTTAAATGAAGATAAAAAAGATATATTTTATTTTTATTTTGACCCTTTGTTAAATAAATTAAAAAGATAAATTAATGAAGTTAAAAATTTGACTTTCTTTAGTTAAATAAATTTTATTTTTTGAATTTAGTTTTAGTAAATAAAATTTGGATTAATTGTTGAGAGGTCATTAAATTTTTAGTAAAAAAATTGCCACGTATTCACCTTATTGGCGCCCATGCCACCTCAACAAAAGAGTTAGCACTGTCAGGATCAGGTATCGTATTGATTAACGAAATAAAATTTTAGGTACTAAATTAAATATTTTAAAAATAGAGGTAGGCATTAAAACAAACTTTAAATATGGGGGATTTTTTTTCTCATTATCCCTGTCTATAAAATCATTGAATATATTTGGATAAATTAAAAATAATAAAAAAGAAAGTTTTTATAATTAAGTATTTTAATTAAATGAATATAATTTTATCTATAAATATAATTTTATTTTGTCATAAAAATTAAATCATGTTACAATAATTTCTTTTGTGAAATTAATATATTTTAAAAGTTCTAATTAAAAATAACATCATATATTATAAATTAATTAATACAAATTTTAATTTTATAAAATCAATGAATATAATTGACTAAATTAAAAATAAAAAAATCATTTTTTTATAATTAAATAAATATACATTTCTATCTATAAATATGAATTCATTTTAAATATGATAATAATTAAATCATATCAACATTATTCTTTTATGAAAAATACAAATTAAATATGTGAGATTAATATTATATATGTAAAAGATAATATCAATATATTGGTAATTTATGTAGGAAACATTATTTATGACAATGGGTTTTTGATGGGCGTCAAACTGTCAAATATAATTTTTTATACTCTAACTGAATTAAATTGTAGCATAGAGAAGTAAGGTCGATTCTACAGGGATTGGAACTCCTAATTTTCCTGTTTATATGACTAGATTCTTGAGTCTAGGCAGCTGTCGTGCCCACGACCTGTACGTGTAAAGCTGAAAAGTAAATAAAGAGGGATTTTAGTTGATAAAGGAAAAACAAGTATAAAATAAAATGAAATAATAACAGAATGATAGTTGCAAAATAAAATTAAGTAATTTAAATTAAATTGGTAAATAAAATATGTGAATGCTTAGCCTTAGCCTTGGTACACTCTGAACTCGAACCGATCCTTGAAAGTAGATTTTTTTCTTCCAAACGATAAGTTGATTATAGCGTACGACCTACAAACCAACCATTACCGATTATCTAACCATGTAACACGCGTTTGCAATTTAAGATATTGACAGCCTTGCAATTAAAAAAGCCCAACTCAAACTAATGACCTCAACCGCATGGGTCGTTTAAATGCAATCACTATCTCGCTTGATGGAATTCAACTAACTGTTTCCAGTTAGACACACTATTTTGTTCGCAAAAACTCAAATACGGTGGACGATCGACTCACTTTCCCAACTGTATGCCAAAACAACTTCCTCCCAACATACCCTTTGATTTAAAATTGAATTAACTTTGAAGGACGAATATGACTATCCCATATTCTGGAGAGATAATGAATACAGTGTTGTAAGATTTTAGTGTTGATTCATTTTCCACAATTCTCGATTGGAACGATAACCGGTGTAACAGCCTGATTTTAGACCCTATTCGAAACAGTGGTTTCAGGACCACAAATCCAAGTCAAAAAAATATTTTAAAATTATTTTCTATGTTATTAATGTGTGAATTAATGTGTGTGAAAATCTCGTTTTAAAATTTTACTGTTTGGATGTCTGATTAAATAAAAGGGCTTAATCGCGTAAAATGAAAAAAAGTTGGTAGTTAAATGTGAAAGTGCCTAATTGTTGTTGTCTTTATAATATGAAGTATTTTTGTTGCAATTAGACCATAATTATAAATGATGTACGGTTAAGGATATATTAGTAATTAAAGTAATAATATATGATAAATAAAACATAAACTTTAAAAGCATTCATATTTTTACAAGGGCTGAATGTTGTGAGAAAATAAAAGAAAAAAAGCTTTAAAGTTTCAGCCTTATGCATGCTTGATTAAGGTATGTAATTAGTTCGGTTTTTTATAATTTTTACGTTTTTGTATAATTATTTCATCAAGGATATATTAGTAATTAAAGTAATAATATATGATAAATAAAACATAAATTTTAAAAGCATTCATATTTTTACAAGGGCTGAATGTTGTGAGAAAATAAAAGAAAAAAAAGCTTTAAAGTTTCAGCCTTATGCATGCTTGATTAAGGTATGTAATTAGTTCAGTTTTTTTATAATTTTTACGTTTTTAAAATCATTGCAGTGAAATGTACAAAGCCCATGCTCTAATTTTTTATTTTGATGAATATTTTGGGTTATTCCATTGATGAATAATTGAGTTTTGTGATTATTTGATGAATTATGAAAGATATGTTTTGGATTAATATGTTTTGTATTGGAATTTTTTGATGAATTTGAGTAATTAGGGCTAAATTGTAAAGATAATAAATTGAGGGACTAAAATATGAAATAAATGAAATGTATGGACTTGTATGAGTATAAGGAAGATTTGGCCTAAGCATGATGTATTCAAATTTTTCATATTTTGTGTTTGGTGCAATAGGGACTAATTTGTAAAAAGTGTAAAATGTTAGGGGAAAAATGATAATTTGCCCATTTATGTGTTTTTGGACTAAATTGAATGAAATTATGTTTGAATGAGTTTAGTTTGAATATGTTTAGATCAAGAATCAAAGAAATCAGACTTGGATTTGGGGAAAACAAAAATAATTGAATAATCGTTCTATTCCGTCCGTCGATATTCAAGGTAAGTTTATAAGCAAATAGATATTGTAAATTTTAAATAAATATGAGTTATATATGCTAAAATGAATTATGTGAAAGTATATATGTGGTAGCTGAATATGTATATGCTTGAGAGCTATGTTTATAAACTCGATTCGACCGAGATACGATTTCCAAAGCCCCGTACGAACCTTAGGAATAGCTAGGATACGTATGTCATGACGTAGGATTTCTAATATGTGATTACGTGTAAGACCACGTTGGGGATGTTGGCATCGATATGTGATTATGTGTAAGACCAAGTCTGGGACGTTGGCATTGATATGTTATTATGTGTAAGACCCTATTTGGGATAGTGGCATCGATATGTGATTACATGTAAGACCACGTCTAGGACGTTGGCATTGTACGATATGCGTGATTATCTGAGTATCTTATTCAATTTCGAACGATTCAACAAGCAATGATAAGTTATGATCAAATCTGTAACCGAGCTAAAAGGTTCAGGTATGTGCTTGTTAAATGCTTATATAAAAATAAGGTAAGATAGTTATTTGAAATGTGATATAAATTATTTATGATGCAAATGGAAATCTATGTATATATGATTGATCATATTCAGCTTTATGACTATAAAATGTGAATATTTATGAGATGATTCATGAGTTACAAGCATGAGTATGTACTCTTGATTGAGAATAGGTTGATTCGACCTTGTTAATATAATGTTAATATGCATTCTTAGATATATATTTGCTTATGACTTACTAAGCTGTGAAAGCTTATTGTGTGCATGTTTACTCTCTGTTTTATAGATTTTAGGAACTAGTAACGCGCTTGGGGATCGTCAGAGAAATCTATCACACTATCGACTGTTTTCGGTACTTTATAACTTTGAACTTGAACCTATGGCATGTATAGGCTAGATTATATTTGGTTAAGTTTGAAGTTGTGTATATATTAAGCCATGCGAAAATGGCTAATATGTTATGTAAGTATATGAAATTTTAGTCAAGTTTATATGTGTCATATGCATCGAAAATGGTTAGTGATTTTGGATGTGGTTTGGTTGATTCGACTAAAGTATATATATATATATGTATTATGTTTGTCTTGTTTTATTAAGGCTAGGTATGTTTTTCGATCATAAGGTAAATTTGTATGCTAGTTGAGTTAGGTTATTTCATATGTTAGTTGAATGATACGCATATTATATGTATGTGAGGTGTTGGATATGTACATGGTGGTATGGTTAAATTATTTCGGCAAATTGATATTATAAGTGAAGAATTTATAACCGTTTTTACCATGGATATTAGTTGTGATTAGTAATATGCTGTAAGGCTTTATTGTATGTTTAGAAATTAAAGCTGAATGTATACAAATAGTTAAATTTATTTGTTGGGTTAGTTTTGGTTATATGATTTAAGTGAAAGTTATCAACGGTCATTAATGTACATAAATAAGTACTTTGGTTGATGTGTAATGAATTGTATATGATGAAAAATATAATAATATTATTCGGCTAATGATAGTGAAAATGAAAAAGAGTATATACTTGGAAAATGGTTGTATTTGATTTGGTTAATTGTTCTATTGATGTATTTATTTATGCGCATATTTAGGATAGTGAACGGATAAATATATTATGTCCTTGTATATTGATATATGTTTATATTTAAAATAGATGTATAGTTGAAAGTGATGTAATGATGATTTTGGCAGAATTTAGATAAATTGAGAAGTATTTATATATGTGCTTATGTCATGGTTGTAAATGTTTGAATTGGATTTTGATTTCATGGTTTATTTGTTAGCCAAATTGAGGATAAGAAAAAGATAATGTTCAGACATACTTTAAACTTGGTTAGTTAATCATTTAGGTCATAAACCAACTTAATCATAGAATGAAAATGCATATTGTACCGATTATGATATGGTTAAAATGATATATGTTTTGATTTGTTTGATTTATATGATTCATGTATGAAATAATGGAATGAAATAATTATATTAGCATGGATATGCACACATGCTTATGTGGTAAAATGATATAATTGATATTTTTTCTTATGAATTATGTGACTACATATATGTTCGTTATATGATATGAAATGATTTGTAAAGAGATTATGTTAGCTATAGGGTCTTAAAGTTGAATGGCTTGAGTGATTTGATGGGAATAATATATTAAGTATGAAATGAAATGCATGTAAATTTCAAGTTGTGTTTTGTCAGGTAATACCTCATAACCCTATTTCGGCAACGGATACGGGTTAAGGATGTTACATTTGATTGGTATCAGAGCTAGGATTTAGTCGATTCTAGCACTAACGTAGCGCGTGGGAGTCTAGTTATACATGCCATATTTTATACTGCGATAGTGTGACGATTCTTGACATTTGAAAATGTGTTTTTCGTATAGTAAATGGATCCTGGTCGAGCTGTAGCTAATGATGTCGAGAGTATAGCGCCTGCTCCCCCTGAAGGGATAACGCCGGTTGATTTTCGACCGACTTCGAGTAACCAAGAGGGAGAGGTTAAACAAGCCTTTTATCAAATGATGAATGATTGGTTTACTCAGTATATTTGGTCGAATCCGGCTGCACAACAACCTCCACCCCCGACAAATCCTTCTTCTATACCTGTTATACCTCAAATGTTTGATCCGTTGAGATTACATAAGCCCCCTGTTGATAAAATCAAAAAACATGGGGCTGAGGAATTCAGAGCCACTGATTATGATGATGCTAAGCGAGCTGAATTCTGGCTTGATAATACTATCCGTGTGTTTGATGAATTATCCTGTAATCTTGATGAGTGTTTAAAATGTGCCATATCCTTGCTACGAGACACCGTATATCACTGGTGGAATACACTAGTACCGGTGGTTTTGAAAGAACGGGTGACCTGGGAGTTCTTTCAAACTGGGTTCTGTAAGAAATACATCAGCCAGAGATTTATCGACCAGAAATGCAAAGAATTTCTAGAGTTGAAACAGGGTTGTATGGCCGTCACAGAATATGAGCAAAAATTTCTGAGACTCAGCAGATATACCCGTGAATGTGTATTGACTAAAGCTATAATGTGTAAAAGATTCAAAGACGGGTTAAATTAAGATATTAAACTGTTAGTTAGAATTCTTGAAATAAAAGAGTTTGTTGTACTTGTTGAGCGAGCATGCAAAGCCAAAGAGCTCGGGAAAGAGAAAAGAAAAGATGACTTTGAAGCCAGAGATTCACATAAGATATCATCGAGTAAGTCATTTCAGTCGGCGTCAAAGAGATTCTGGGATGATTCTAGCTATTCAAAGGCTACAGTGGGTTATTCTATATGTGATCGGGATAGACCACCTGTGAGTTCAAAAGCTACCTAAGTAGCTAGTGTTGGGAATGTTAGATCAAATCAATCGGAGTGCAAACATTGTGGTAAACGACATCCTGAAAGTTGTAGATTGCTTGATCGGGCCTGTTTTAAATGTGGATCGATGGATCATTTCATTCGTGAATGCCCTAAGTTAGTTGAACAAAACACAGTACAGAATGCGAGACCGAGTAACATGTCAACTCGAGGTAGACCACCCAGAAATATAGGTAATATGAGTAGCAATCAGAGAGGAACTAAAGACATAGTAGTTCGATCTGAGGCTCGTACACCTGCGAAAGCTTATTCTATACGCACACACGAGGAGGCTTCATCCCCAAATGTTATCACTGGTATATTCACTCTCTATAATACTAGTGTTGTTGCATTGATTGATCCTGGTTCGACTCATTCTTATGTATGTAAGGCTTTAGTATCCAGTACGACTTTGCTTGTAGAGTCTACTGAGTTTGTGATTAGAGTATCGAACCCCTTAGGCTGGTGTGTTTTGGTTGACAGAGTGTGTAAGAATTGTCCGTTGATGATTCGAGATTCATGTTTTTCGGTTGATTTGATGATGTTGCAATTCAACGAGTTTGACATAATTCTGGGTATGGATTGGTGAACTATGCACGATGCTATTGTGAACTGCAAACGGAAGACTATTGATTTACGATGCCAGAATGATGAGATTATTCTGATTGAATCTAATGATCTGAATGGTTTACCAGTAGTAATATCTTCGAGGTTAGCTTAGAAATATGTGAGAAAGGGTTGCGAAGCTTAGTTTGCTTATGTGATCGACTCTAAAGTGACCAAAAAAAGATTGAATCAGTACCAGTTGTGTACGAGTATCCGGATGTATTTCCTGAAGAGTTACTAGGTTTGCTGCCGATACGACAGGTAGAGTTTAGTATTGAATTAGTACCAGGGACGACTCCGATTTCAATAGCTCCGTACAAAACGACACCGACTAAATTAAAAGAACTGAAAGCTCAGTTGCAAGAGTTGACGGGCAGAGGTTTCATGCGACCGAGTTTTTCTCCCTGGGGTGCACCGATTTTGTTTGTGAAAAAGAAAGACGGAACTATGAGAATGTGCATTGATTATCGACAACTCAATAAGGTGACCATAAAGAATTAACAACCATTGCCACAGATTGACGACCTGTTTGATCAGTTAAAAAGGGCTACAATGTTTTCAAAAATATATTTGAGATTAGGCTACTATCAGTTGCGAGTTAAAGACTCCAATGTGCTGAAAACAGCTTTTTGAACGAGGTACGGACACTATGAGTTTCTGGTTATGCCTTTCGGACTTACTAATGTTTTCATGGATTTGATGAACCAAATATTTAGACAGTATTTAGATCGATTTGTTGTTGTGTTCATAGATGACATTTTGATCTATTCCCGTGATGAAACTGAGCATTCTGAACATCTGAGACTTGTGTCACAGACTTTGTGAGATAAACAGTTGTATGCAAAGTTCAGTAAATGTGAGTTCTGGTTACGTGAAAGTCAGTTTTCTAGGACATGTTGTATCAGCATCGGGTATTCGGGTTGATCCGAGTAAAATTTCAGCTATACTTGATTGGAGACCTCCGAAAAATGTTTCTAAAGTCCAAAGTTTTCTGGGACTTGCTGGTTACTACAGACGATTTGTGAAAGGTTTCTTTATGATTGCAACCTTGATGACGAAGCTATTACAAAAAGATGTTAAATTCGAGTGGTCAGAAAAGTTTTGATTAGTTGAAAGTCCTGTTGACCGAAGCCCCAGTGTTAGTTCAGCCAGAATCGGGTAAAGAATTTGTTACCTATAGTGATGTATCTTTGAATGGTTTGGGCCATGTTTTGATGCAGGAAGGCAAAGTATTAGCTTATGCCTTAAGATAGTTAAAGTCACACGAAAAAAAATTATCCGACGCACGATCTAGAATTGACAACTATTGTATTTGCATTGAAAATATGGCACCACTACTTGTTTGGTGAGAAATGTCACATTTATTCTTATGACAGAAGCCTAAAGTATTTGATAACTCAAAAATATCTGAATTTGAGACAGCGTCAATGGTTAGAGCTGTTAAAAGACTACGAGCTTGTGACTGACTACCATCCGGGAAAGGCTGTTGTTGTTGCTGATACTCTAAGCCGAAAATCACTGTTTGCTTTGCGTGCAATGAATGCGCATATGGCTATGTCTGATGATGGTTCGATTATAGTTGAGTTAAAAGCAAGACCGTTATATATTCAACAGATTTGTGATGCTCAGAAAGTTGATAATGATTTGTTAGCAAAGTGGGTCCAATGTGACTTGAATGTTGATTCAGAATTTCGAGTCGATGCTGAAGGTTGTCTGAGGTTCAGACACTGAATATGTGTTCTGAGAAATCAAGAATTGATTCAGATGATTTTGAATAAAGCTCATAATAGTCGATTATCTGTTCACCCAGGTAGTACGAAAATGTATAATGATCTGAAACAACTTTACTGGTGGCATGGTATAAAACAAGACATTTCTGACTTTGTTTTCAAATGTTTAGTCTGACAGCAAGTTAAAGCCGAGCATCAGGTACCTTCTGGATGGCTTCAGCCGATCATGATACCTGTGTGGAAATGGGACAGAGTCACGATGGATTTTGTATCCGGTTTACCGTTGACACCGAGCAATAAAGATGCTATTTGGGTTATTATGGATAGATTGCCTAAATCTGCTCATTTTGTTCCGGTACGCATAGATTATTCGGTTGATAAGCTTGCTGAGTTATATGTTTCTCAGATTGTGAGATTGCACGGAGTACCTATTTCTATTATTTCGAATAGAGATCTGAGGTTTACATCGTGATTTTGGAAGAAACTGCAAGATGCACTAGGTACCAAACTGCACTTTAGCACTGCTTTCCATCCACAGACAGATGGTTAGTCCGAACGAATCATTCAGATACTTAAGGATATGTTGAGATGTTGCATTTTCGAGTTTAAAGGTACGTGGGAACGATACTTACCTCTGATTGAATTCGCATACAATAATAGTTTTCAATCGAGTATCAAAATGGCACCTTACTAGGCTTTGTACGATCGTAAATGTCGTACACCATTGTATTGGACTAAGCTCAGTGAAAATAAGTTACACGAGGTCGATTTGATCAAAGAGACTAAACAGAAAGTAAAAGTGATCCGCGAAAGTCTAAAAACAACGTCAGATTGTCAGAAATCTTATGCGAATTTAAAAGGAAAAGATATAAAGTTTCAAGTTGGGGACAAAGTGTTTTTAAAAGTCTCACCATGGAAGAAAGTTCTCAAATTTGGTCGTAAAGGTAAATTGAGCTCGAGATTTATTGGACCGTATGAAATAATTGAGCGTATCGGGCTGGTTGCGTACAAACTGTTGTTGCCACCTGAGTTAGAAAAGATCCATAATGTATTTCATGTTTTGATGCTTCGACAGTACAGATCTGACCCTTCACATCTGATTAATCTGTCAGAGATCGAGATTAAGTCTGATATGACATATGAGGAAGAACCGATTCATATTCTGGCTCACGAGGTTAAAGAATTGCGAAATAAGAAAATCCCATTAGTGAAAGTACTGTGGCATAAACACGGAGTTGAAGAGGTGACATGGGAGCCAAAAGATGCAATGAAAGAACTTTATCCGAACCTATTTATCGGTAGGATTTTTAGGGACGAAAATCCCTAAGGGGGGAGAGTTGTAACAGCCCGATTTAGACCCTATTCAGAACTTGGTTTTGGGACCACAAATCTGAGTCAAAAAAATATTTTAAAAATATTTTTTGTGTTATTAATGTGTGAATTGATGTGTGTGAAAATCTCATTTGAAAATTTTACTATTTGGATGTCTGATTAAATAAAATGGCTTAATCGCGTAAAATGAAAAAATTGGTAGTTAAATGTAAAAGTGACTAATTGTTGCTGTCTTTATAATATGAAGTATTTATGTTGCAATTAGACCATAATAATAAATGATGGATGGTTAAGGACATGAATATAATGTTTGTACAATTGTTTCATTAAGGATATATTAGTAATTAAAGTAATAATATATGATAAATGAAACATAAAATTTAAAAGCCACACATTCATCTTTTTACAAGGGCCGAATGTTGTGAGAAAAGAAACGAAAAAAATCTTTAAAGTTTCGGCCATATGCATGCTTGATTAAGGCATGTAAATAGTTCAGTTTTTGATAATTTTTACGTTTTTGAGATTGTTGCAGTGAAATGTACAAAGCCCATGCTTTAATTTTTGATTTTGATGAATATTTTGAGTTATGCCATTGATGAATAATTGAGTTTTGTGATGTTAGTTGATGAATTATGAAACATATGTTTTGGATTAATATGTTTTGTATTGGAATTTTTTGATGAATTTGAGTAATTAGGACTAAATTTTAAAGATAATAAATTGAGGGACTAAAATGTGAAAGAAATGAAATGTATGGACTTGTATGAGTATAAGGAAGATTTGGCATAAGCATGATGTATTCAAATTTTGCATATTTTGTATTTTGTACAATAGGGACTAATTTGTAAAAAGTGTGAAATATCAAGGGCAAAATGATAATTTGTCCATTTATGTGTTTTTGGACTAAATTTAATGAAATTATGTTTGAATGAGTTTAATTTGAATATGTTTAGATCAAAAACCAAAGAAATTAGACTTGGATCGGGGGAAAACAAAAATAATTGAATAATTATTCTATTCCGTCCGTCGATATCCGAGGTAAGTTTATAAGCAAATAGATATTGTAAATTTTAAATAAATACGAGTTATATATGCTGAAATAAATTATGTGAAAGTATATATATGGTAGTCGAATGTGTATATGCATGGGAGCTATGTTTACGAACTCGATTCAACCGAGTACGACGTCTGAAAGCCCCGTACAAACCTTAGGAATAGCTACGATACATGTGTCATGACATAGGATTTTCGATATGTGATTATGTGTAAGACCACAACTGGGACGTTGGCATCGATATGTGATTACGTGTAAGACCAGGTCTGGGACGTTGGTATCGATATGTGATTACGTGTAAGACCCTGTCTAGGACAGTGGCATCGATATGTGATTACATGTAAGACCACGTCTGGGACGTTGGCATTGTACGATATGTGTGATTATCGAGTATCCTAATCAATTCCAAATGGTTCAACGGGCAATGACAAATTATGATCGAATGTATAATCGAGCTAAAAGGTTCAGGTATGTGCTTGTTAAATGCTTATATGAAAATAAGAAAAGATAGTTATTTGTAATGTGATATAAATTATGTATGATGCAAATGGAATTCTATGTATATATGATTGATCATATTTGGCCTTATGACTATAAAATATGAATATTTATGAGATGATTCATAAGTTACAAGCATGAGTATGTACTCTTGATTGAGAATAGGTTGATTCGAACTTGTTAATATAATGTTAATATGCATTCTTAGATATATATTTGCTTATGACATACTAAGCTATGAAATCTTATTGTGTGTATGTTTACTCTCTGTTTTATATATTTTAGGAACTAGTAACCGGCTCAAGGATCGTTAGAGAAATCTATCACACTATTGATTGTTTTCGGTACTTTATAAGTTTGAACTTGAACCTATGGCATGTATAGGCTAGATTATATTTGGTTAAGTTTGAAATTGTTTATATATTAAGCCATGCGAAAATGGCTAATATGTTATGTAAGTATATGAAATTTGTAGTCAAGTTTATATGTGTCGTATGCGTTAAAAATGGTTGGTGATTTTGGATGTGGTTTACTTGATTTTGCTAAAGTATATATATGTATTATGTTTGGCTTGTATTATTAAGGCTAGATCTGTGTTTCGATCATAAGGTAAATTTGTATGCTAGTTGAGTTAGGTTATTTCATATGTTAGTTGAATGATACTGTTAAAAAAATAGAATAAAATAAATAAAATAAAGAACACACAAATTTTACGTGGAAACCCTTTCAGGAAAAAACCACGGGCAGAGGAGAAGAAAATTCACTATGTCGAAAAATTTGAATCAAATACAAGAGGAATAGACTATATCTATTTATAGGCTTGTAAAGCCATATTATCCTAATCAATATAAAATAGATGAAGTTTAATAAGGTTTAAAAAACCTTATTCTAAAATAAAATAAAAGAAGTCTATATGGATTTTACTTTTATTTTATTTTCCATCGTATTTTATTTAAATAAGAATTTGGGTCACTTAATTCTAACAATCTTCACCTTGACACAAATTCTCAATGAACAAGTTCTTCATCGCGAACTTTCAATAAACAAGTTCTCCACCTCTTCCATAAAACCCTTTAAGGGTTTAACTTCAACAATGAACACCAACCAAGTCTAAGCAATGCTCAAACTTGGTTATAGGAAGTGACTTAGTCATCATATCTGCAGGATTTTCATGAGTACTAATTTTGCTCACAACAATATCACCACAAGCAATAATATCACGAACAAAATGATACCGAACATCAATGTGTTTTGTTCTCTCATGAAACATTTGATCTTTTGTAAGAAATATAGCACTCTGACTGTCACAAAATACTGTGCTGATTTGAAGGTCTTCATTGAGTTCACTAAATAGTCCCTTCAACCAAATAGCTTCTTTACAAGCCTCAGTAATCGCCATGTACTCAGCTTCAGTGGTAGACAAAGCGACTGTAGTTTGCAAAGTGGCTTTCCAACTAATTGCACAACCTCCGATTGTAAAGACGTAACCTGTGAGAGATCTTCTTCTATCAAGGTCTCCAGCAAAATCAGCATCAACATACCCTATGACTCCATCTTTAGTTCTTCCAAACTGTAAGCAAACATCAGTAGTGCCTCGTAAGTATCTTAAAATCCACTGAACTACTTTCCAATGTTCTTTACCGAGATTTTCCATGTATCTGCTAACTGCACTGACTGCATATGATAAATCTGGACGTGAACAAACCATAGCATACATGAGAGATCCCACTGTACTAGAGTATGGAACATGTGACATGTACTCAATCTCATCATCTGATTGTGGAGACAAAACCGATGAAAGTCTGAAATGGGCTGCTAAAGGAGTACTAATAGGCTTAGCACTCTGCATATTGAACCTGCAAAGAACTTTTTCAATGTACCCCTTCTAACTTAGGTACAATTTACTTGATTTTCTATCTCTGAGAATCTCCATACCAAGTATCTTCTTTGCTGGTCCTAAATCTTTCATCTCAAATTCTTTACTTAGTTGGGCTTTGACCTTTTTTATCTCTTCTTTATCTTTTTCTTTGCTATCAACATGTCATCAACATAAAGAAGTAGATACACAAAAGAACCATCACTGCTGTTTTTCTTAAAGTAAACACAATTATCAAAACTACTTCTTTTGAAATCATGAGAAGTCATAAAGGAATCAAACCTCTTGTACCACTGTCTTGGTGACTGTTTCAAGCCGTAAAGGGACTTTTTCAGCAAGCAAACATAGTCCTCTTTTCTCGAAACTATAAAACCTTACGGTTGTTGCATGTAAATATCCTCGTCAAGTTCTCCATGCAAAAATGCGCTTTTACATCTAATCGCTCAAGCTCCAAATCATGCATGGCCACAATACCAAGCAAAGCTCGAATCGAACTATGCTTAACAACCGGGAGAACACATCTGTGAAGTCCATTCTGGAATTTGATTTGTAACCCTTTGCAACAAGCCTTACTTTATATCTGGGTTCTTCAACTCCTGGAGTCCCTTCCTTCTTTTCAAACACCCATTTACAACGAACAGCCTTTTTACCTTTAGGAAGTTTCACAAGGTCCCATGTTCTATTTTTGTGGAGTGATTCCATCTCTTCTTGCATAGCAAACATCCACTTTTACGAGCCTTCACAGACTAATCGCCTCGAGAATAATTAGATGGCTCTTGATTCGCATCTATATCTTCAGCTACATTTAAAGCATAAGCAACTAGATCAGCCTCGGCATACTTCTTTGGAGGTTTAATTTCTCTTCTAGTTCTGTTTTTGGCGATAGAGTATTGTGGTGAAGAAGTAACTCTATTCTCAATTTTTTGTCTTGGCTTGAGGAGTTGACTCTGTATTAATCGATGCTCTACCTGTTTTTGATTTTCTTTATTGGAAGAGTCTTTAAGAGATAAGTTAGGTAGCATAGCAGTTTCATCAAAAACAACATCTCTACTAATCACAACTTTTCTATTTTCAGGACACCATAACTTATACCCTTTTACACCAGCTTTATAACCAAGAAAAACACATTTAATGGATCTCGGTTCCAATTTTCCATTATCAACATGAGCATATGCAGGACACCCAAAGATCTTTAAATCGTAATAATTAGCGGGATTACGGACCATACCTCTTGTGGAGTCTTTTTCTCAATGGCAACGGATGGAGATCGGTTGATCAAAAAACATGCAGTAGACGCTGCTTCTGCCCAAAATGACTTCGGTAAGTTGGCATTTGACAACATACATTGAACCTTCTCTATGATCGTTCTGTTCATTCATTCTGCAATGCCGTTTTGTTGTGGAGTATGACGAACTGTCAAGTGTCTCATGATTCCTTCTGACTTGCACAATCGATTAAACTCATCAGAACAGAACTCTAAGCCATTGTTCATGCATGAGAGTATTTTATCTATTTTCTGTTTGTTTTTCAATCATAATTTTCCAAGACTTAAATGCGGAAAACACATCACTTTTCTGCTTCAGGAAGAACGCCCAAACTTTTTTGGAAAAATCATCAATAAAGGTTAGCATATAATTAGCTCCACCTCTGGAAGGCACTCTAGATGGCCCCCAGAGATCGAGAATGAATATACTCCAATGTTCCTTCGTGTTATGGATTCCTCTAGTGAATCGAACTCTCTTTTGCTTCCCAAAAACACAAAGTGCTCACAGTAAATCCAGTTTGCAAATTCCTTGCCCATGAAGAAGTCCTCTTTTGCTCAATTACTCGCCATGCCATTCTCACTCATATGCCCTAGGCGCATATGCCAAAGTTTAGTAATATCATCATCGACGAGGAAGAGAGGAAGGACATTTGCATCACCGATATGATAGAACCCAGTAAAACATATAACTTGGCAATCTTTTCTCGCCCTTTCATCACAACAAGGGGCCCTTTGGAAATCTTTAAAACCCCACTTTCAGCTGTGTATCTGTACCCTTTTGAATCAAGAGTACTCAATGAAATTAAATTTCTTTTCAATTCTGGAACATGCCGCACGTCACTAAGTGTTCTGACAACTCCATCAAACATCTTAACTTTAATTGTTCCAACACCTGCGATTTTACACGAAGCATTATTTCCCATCAAAACAACACCTTCAGATACTGTTTTGTAAGTTGTAAACCAATCCCGATTGGGACTCATGTGGAAGGTGCAGCCTGAATCAAGTATCCACTCCTCGCTTACTTTAGAATCATTGACAGAAGTGACTAGAAGTTCACCATCGCTGTAGTCTTCTACAACATCAGCTTCACCGGAATTTTCTGGTTGTTTTCCCTTTTGATTCGTAGCCTCCCTTTTAATCTTATTTTGTAGCTTATAGCACTTAGATTTAATGTGCCCTTCCTTCTTGCAGAAGCTACAAGTTTTACCTTTGTTTGAAGACTTCGATCTACCTTTAGATTTACCACGAGGATTCCGTTCCTATGTCCTACCACGATCATCATCAGCATTCCGATCTTATCTCCCACGAACAATGAGACCCTCTCCCTGAGAGTCGGGTTTAACCACAAGATGCTTCATCTTATCATACGAGGTTAAAGAATCATAAACCTCATCAACTGTGAGAGACTCGCGGCTATATAAAATCGTGTCTCTAAAGGTTGAATAAGATGGGGGCAACGAACAAAGTAGAATCAACCCTAGATCTTCCTTATCATACTGAACCTCCATGGCCTCCAAGTTTGAGAGAATTTCTTTAAACACTGTTAAGTGTTCATGTACAGACGCACCTTCCTCCAAACGATGAGCATAAAGACGCTGCTTCATATGCAACTTGCTTGTTAGAGTTTTCGACACACATATTTGTTCTAGCGTCTTCCATAATGTAGCGGCAGTTTTCTCTTTCATCACATCCTGCAAAATTTTGTTGGATAAATGCAGATGTAATTGTGTTAATGCCTTTCGATCCTTACGCTTCTTCTCTTCATCTGTTAATGTCGAAGGCATCTTATCCATCCCTAGCAGGGCATCCTCCAGATCCATCTGTGCAAGAATTGCTTGCATCTTAATTTGCCACAACGCAAATCTGGTGTTGCGATCCAACAGCAGAATTTCGTACTTCAAAGACGCCATTACCGTGATCGAGATGAATAACCCAGAAGCTCGGATACCAATTTGTTAAAAAAATAAAATAGAATAAAATAAATAAAATAAAGAACACACAAATTTTACGTGGAAACCCTTTCGGGAAAAAACCACGGGCAGAGGAGAAGAAAATTCACTATGTCGAAAATTTTGAATCAAATACAAGAGGAATAGACTATGTCTATTTATAGGCTTGTAAAGCCATATTCTAGTAGGATTAAAACACCCTATCCTAATCAATATAAAATAGATGAAGTTTAATAAGGTTTAAAAAACCTTATTCTAAAATAAAATAAAAGAAGTCTAGTTCTATATGGATTTTACTTTTATTTTATTTTCCATCGTATTTTATTTAAATAAGAATTTGGGTCACTTAATTCTAACAGATACACATATTATATGTATGTGAGGTGTTGGATATGTACATGGTGATATGGTTAAATTATTTCGGCAAATTGATATTATAAGTGAAGAATTTATAACCGTTTTTATTATGGATATTAGTTGTGATTAGTAATGTGCTATAAGGCTTTATTGTATGTTTAGAAATGAAGGCCGAATGTGTACAAGTAGTTAAATTTATTTGTTTGGTTAGTTTTGGATATATGATTTAAGTGAAAGTTATCAACGGTCATTACTGTCCATAAATAAGTATTTTAGTTGATGTGTAATGAATTGTATATGATGAAAAATATAATAATATTATTCGACTAATGATAGTGAAAATGAAAAGGAGCATATACTTGGAAAATGGTTTTATTTGATTTGGTTAATGGTTCTATTGATGTATTTATTTATGCGCATATTTAGGATAGTGAACGGATAAATATATTATGTCCTTGTATGTTGATATATGTTTATAATGAAAATAGATGTATAGTTGAAAGTGATGTAATGATAATTTTGGCAAAATTTAGATAAATTGATAAATATTTATATATGTGCTTATGTCATGGTTGTAAATGTTTGAATTGGATTTTGATTTCATGGTTTATTTGTCAGCCAAATTGATGATAGGGAAACGATAATGTTCAGACATGCTTTAAACTTGGTTAGTTAATCATTTAGGTCATAAACCAACTTAATCATAGAATGAAAATGCATATTGTGCCGATTGTGATATGGTCAAAATGATATGTGTTCTGATTTGTTTGATTTATATGATTCATGTATGAAATAATGGAATGAAATAATTATATTAGCATGGATATGCTCATATGCTTATTTGGTAAAATGATATAATTGATATTTTTGCTTATGAATTATGTGGCTGCATATATGTTCGTTATATGATATGAAATGATTTGTAATGAGATTATGTTAGCTATAAGGTCTTAAAATTGAATGGCTTGAGTGATTTGATGGGAATAATATATTAAGTATGAAATGAAATGCATGTAAATTTCAAGTTGTGTTTTGTCAGGTAATACCACATAACCCCATTCCGGCGACGGATACGGGTTAGGGGTGTTACAACCGGACTAAAACTAAATGGGGATTAGTTGAGTATAAGGTTAATCATGCTTTGTTCGATTATGAAAATGAAGTTAAATGTAACGATGATAGGTGAAAAAGAGAGGGGACTTAAAGAACAATTGCACCAAAATAAGGGAACGAAAAAAAATGGCAGTAAGCTTGATAAGCTACAGACGCATGAAAAAGGTAAAGAAAATTTTTGTTTTCAGTTAAATTTCAAGTGTGTCCTTCCATGCTACCTTTTCTAGGTTTTTGTACACTTCTCATATGCTAATTTTAGCATGATTCACTCTAAAATTATGCCTAACAACAAACAAAAATAAGATATTGTTCTTATTATAGAGTTTGACAATGTAACAACCCAAAAATCAGAGCAGTGGTTTCAGGACCACAAATCCGAAGTAGAAATAATTTTTTTACTATTTTTTTAATGTCTATAGCATGATAGAATAATTGTGTGAAAAATTTGTTATGAAATTTTATCGATTGGGTACTGAATTTGACTAGAAGGACTAAATTGCAATAGGTGCAAAATTTGAGTTCTATAGGCTAAAGGTAGTAAATTGTTATGAAATTTTAAATTAGAGGTCCTTAAATGGTAATTATACCATTATATCTTGCACGAAAAAAAATGGGTAAGGTTAGGAAAAATTTCAAAGTTTAAGTGAAGGGCATTTTGGTAATCTAGTAAATAAAGACAAATTAACTAAAATAAAAGATGTCATCTTCTACAATTTCATCCCCATAGCTAAAATTTAGAAGAGTAGACATAGCTAGGGTTTTGCCAAGCTTTCAAGCTCGATTGTAAGTCCGTTCTTGTCCCGTTTTTAACGATTTTTATATTTTTGAGATCGTTGTAACTTGATTTAGCTATTTCAAGGATTAATTTGAAAGAAAGTTAAAGTTTAAAATTTTTACCCACGATGAATATGTGTGTATTTTGATGTTTGATGGTAGAAAATGCATGTCCGTTGTTAGTTAAACAACGTTTGTAAAGTGATTTTCGATAAAAAAGTTAAATAGGGACTTAATTGTAAAAGTCTATAAAATGTGTAGAAAAGTGTGAATAAATGAAAAATGTGGGCTATTATGAGCATAAATAACAATTGGTTAGGCTTGGGTTATGGTGAAATTGGATGAAATTCATTTTACGAGCCCAGGGACTAAATCATAAAAAGTTGAAAAGGTAGGGGAAAAATGTAAATTTTTCCATAATATGTTTTTGGGCTGAATTGAATAATGTGATGATTAAATAAGCTAAATGTGGTATTATAAATCAAGAAAAATGAAGTTCGGGTGTAGATCGGGGGAAAAACAAAGTATTTGACGAATAGGTCCTTTTGGCCGTTTTTGTAATCGAGGTGAGTTCGTATGTTAAATAAGCTTTACTTTAAATATATTTTAAATGCTTTAATTTGTGCATGAATTGTGTAACCGATCTTACAGACACATTTGACTACATTTTGACAAGCGAGAAATCCCAATCGAACCTTAGGAATAGATTAGGATACGAGTGACATGTCACCAGGGTTTTATGTTATGTGATTTTGGGTGCTGGTCCTGTACGTCCTACCAGTGGCTAAGTATATCGGTATATGTTGCGGTTACTTGACAGCTTGTGTGAGTAGCATCGTGTAGCTACGTCTCGACTAACAGCTTGTGTGAGTAGGCCCGTTGATAGCTCAAGAGCGAGTACATATGTGTTATGAGATAAAGGTAGCAATAGCTACATATGTGGCACCTAATGTGCAAGGTTTTTTGTGTATCCAATATTATTATTCCGAGTGGATCATTGGGTACAACAATGATGATACTAAGTATGAAATTATTATGATATGGTACAGGTATGTACTTTAACTTATGATTTATTTAATTTACGAACTGAGGAACTCAAGCTAAGTTGTGATGGAATGAATTATGATCATGAGAATATGGTAAATTACATTTCCTTATGATGTATTACTTGCATGTTAATGTATGGTAAGGTTATCTTATTTCTTTCATACGAGCTTACTAAGCTATATAGCTTACTCCGTTTTATTTTCCATGTTTTATAATGTCGCCAAGCTAGCTCGGATTAGAGATTTTTGGAGATCGTATCACACTATCAAACCATTATCTTGGGTACCGATGATCTTAACATTTTGAGAATATGGCATGTATAGGGACTTAGTCATTTTGTTATATGTGTCATTATGAATTCGGCCAAATGTATTGGCTTGTAATTGTCAAAGGCTTGGCGTGGTATTTAGCCATGTAACTTGGCTCATTTTGGTTGAATTGGTTGTAAGCTTATATATATACATACATGCATGTGCAACTATCTCTTGTGTGATGTGGTTTGTGAATGCTCGATAAGTGGTTGAATGTGGCTAAATGGGTTGTTGTTGAATGGTTAAGGATGCTCATTGGTATGCTAGGAAAACTAAGTAAAATTATGCATGTTATTGGCAACCATGTTGAAACTTGTAGCATGTGAGTTTGGTGTGATTTGGTTTGGTAAAATATGATGATGTAAATATGTTGAGTTTGGATAATGAAATGACATGAATTGGCCTTGTTTGTGGATGTATTGGTTATCCAAGTTTGTTATAAATTATGCCTTGAACTTGTGCATGTGTGGGAGTAAATGAGGGTGACAAATGGCTTGGTGAATAGCCTTTATTTTGTCCATACGAGTAGACACACGGGCATGTGTCTAGGCCGTGTGACCTCAATTTATTCAGCATTGTAAAACAAAGAGTTACATGAGTTAGGGAGACGGGCGTGTGTGAACACACGGCCTGCCCACACGGGCGTGTCCCAAGCCACACGGGCATGTGACCCCTATTCATAGCAAAAAAATTCTAAGTTTTGTAAAAATTTCTCGAGTTGTCGGTTTAGTCTCAAACCACTTCCGAAGCATGTTTTGGGCCTCGTAGACTCATATTAGGGATTTTATGATTGAATACAAATGGTTTTAATTTGGATGCAAATTTATGACTCGGAATTGTATGTTTGCTTGTGATGTGAGTCTGGTAATGCCTCGTATCCTATTTCGGCATTGAATACGGATAAGGGGTGTTACAGACAAAATCAAAATATGATTTTTTTATCAACAACTAATTCTACAACTTTTTAATTTGACCCATTTTATTACTTTTTGTTCCAATTTAGCCCAATTTGCTTGTTCTTTTGAACTTCAACATTCCAATTATGTCCTGATAAAATTTAATCATGAAATCACAAGCTTAATAGCATTCTATTCAAAATTTGACCAAAAATAAGTACATTAAACACACAAAATTAGCTTACTATCAAATCCCCTCTACTTAGCCGATGCTTGTCCTCTAACATGTTCTATATTCCATACTAGAAATCATTTAATAACTTTGTTCCAAAATCAAGTCTTATCCAACAGCTATGCATAATACAAATAATTTAGGTGTTAGCATGAATAAGTACTTACTCAGTTTAACCAACAAGTATTTATAAAATTGTAACAATGTGTAAAATCAACCATTTCACTAAATTGAAGCGCAATCAAACTTGCAAGGAAATTGTTCTCAATCAAATTATTCAGAAAACTTTTGACATAGTAAAAATCTTTTTACACGAGATGAGGTGACAGCCCAAGCACCTCACCCTGGTTACTTAATTTAATACATGTCCAACCAGATTATTTCTCCCTACTTATGGCAACCCAGTTAGCAAAGTGTTTGCAAGTTTCAATTCGTTACTCAAATCTTTTGACACAAAGTGAGATGACAACACAAGCACCTCATCCCGGTTACTCAATTTGATCACATTTTCGAAATCTTCACTCATAACTAAGCCATCAGCAGAGTAGTATATACATACAAATTTTTTAATATATATATTTTCTATATATATACTTATTATTATTTATTAACATAAAATAAAATGACTAAAATGAGATATGAGTACTTTTATTAAGAAAGTTTAAAGATCTAACAATTTTCATTGGATGTTGATTTTACCACAATATTTTCAATTCTATAAACACTTGTCAATCAAACTAAGTAATAAGCAATTATTCATGAATTACCCAACCATTTGAATTAACTAAGAATAGGAATTAAAGGCTCAATTTCAAACAAACTAAGGATTAATCTCAATATAAAAATTAACACATGCAATGAAAAGAAAATAATAGCATGACATATCCTACGAATCCCCCTACTTAGCCCACATTTCCCTCAATGTGCAATAATAAAAAAATAAGAAAAAGAAGGGTCAAGTGTATTCCCCGTGTATGTTTAATTTGGTAGAGGGTGGTTTTATAACATCCCAAACTCGGCCTAGCCATCAAGACCAAGTCTGAAGAGCTACATTAGAGATACTAGAAACCTAGATTTATAAATGCAAATAAAAGAAAAAACATTCAACATGTTATAACAATCATAGCAATCAGCTAACCATTCAATCTTTCTACAACGTCATATTCCTAGAGAAACTGAAGTTACTAATAGTATAATTAAAAGGAAGATAAAGTGGATTGACCGAGCTCCCACAACACCGACCTGTTTAAATCTATGAACCACTTGAAGTTCAATCAACAATGAAATGAGTTGTGAACTCAGTGCATAATAGAAATAAATTTAATCAAAGCACGATTGTAAAAATAGTTCTTGAATCTCAAGTTTCAATCGGAATCAGAAAAAATTCAGTACATATTTAACATATCAGTTATATAGTATAACAACTCCAGTTCAGATACAAAGCAAATAAAAAACAAATGCAGTTATTCCTACCCCCATCCGCTACACACTATCTCCGACCATCTGAACACACCATTTAGGGTATTGAATACCCATCTAGCCCTATACACCACTCACTGTTGGTACGACACCTTTCAGAATATTCATAGCTTAGTTGTCAGATCAATAGGTGATTAAACGCCAGATTCATATATATGTAGTAGCCTAACCATAGAATCACAACATACCACTTCCTTTTTTACATGACACCCACTCGATGAAAATGAAATTTACAAATGTCAAAATGTATGCATGATCATTCAATTTCAGTAAACATTTGTATAATCAGAATTTTAGTCTCATATTGTTAATAACAGTCATACGATTTAACTCAGATCATACATATACACTACGGACAGCCTACAATCATGTGAACAATGTTTACAACCCAAAAAAGAGTTCCAACCCTGACCTACAAACCCATGTGGCTTTCTACGGCCTGGCGCACGCCTTTGTGTCTCACACAACCTGACACACACCCGTGTTATCTGCTCGTGTGGTCCTAAATCACAAACAGTGAGTCACACGGCCTGAACACACGCTCGTGTCTTTAGCCCATGTGGTCTCTAAATCACAACAGTAAGTCACATGCCCATGTCTGTGGCTTGTGTAATCTCTAAATCACAACAGTGAGTCACACAGATTGGACGCACACCCGTGTGAACCCTGCACTAACATGGCCACACACGGCTTGAGCACACTCATATGTTTCTTACCCATATGGCTCATATTTGGTGAACTGTGTGTTACATGGCCTAACACACGACTTGTCACATGACTGTATGTCTCACTGATACACGGTCGTGTGGTGTCGACAACCATGTTTTCTGGCGTTCGAAATTTGTAAAAACTCGAGTTTTTAGTATGCACCTAATCTCGTGTTGATGTAGAAACAACACGGAGAATGTTCGAAACCTAATTTAAGCATTCAACATGTAACACCCCTTACCCATATTCAATACCGGAACAGGGTTCGAGGCATTACTAGACTTACCACACAAACAATCAAACAATTCCGAGCCATAAATTTGCGTCCAAATTAAAACCATTTGCAATTAATTATGAAGTCTCTAATATAAGCCTATAAGGCCCTAAACATGCTTTGGGAGTGGTCCGGGACTAAACTGAGAACTTTAGAAAGTTTTACAAAACCTAGAAAATTTTTGCACTAAATAGGGGTCACACGCCCGTGTGATCAGGCCATGTGGTCACATATGCTCGACCCCGTGTAATTCTCTGACTTGTAACTCATGAACAAATTGGGATCACACGGCCAAGTCACATGCCTATGTGCTAGACCGTGTAGAAAATTAATTTTTATAAAATGGGTGCAGATTTCACACAGCCAGGGCATAAGCCCGTGTTCAAGGCCGTGCCGTCCACACGACTGAGAGACACGCCCGTGTGCTCAATTCTGAGCATTCTGTTTCTCAAAATTAAGGTGTAGGGGACACACAGCCAAAACACATGCCCATGGGACAGGCTATGTGTCACATACGGTCTAGACACACGCCCGTGTGGACAAAATAAAGGCTATTTACTGAGCCATTTGCCACCCTTATTCATACATACACATACACCAGTTCAATGGCACAAAACATAATATACTTAGGCAACCAAAACACCCATAATTAGGACCAACACATGCTAATACAATAGCAACATCTGTCATACTCAGAACATTTATTATGCCCTAAATCAATCATGCAAATTTCACATTCATTAAGCCTCAATTTACTGCTTTCAAGACACCTAATTTTTCACAAATTTGTCATCTCCTCAATATATCACATTTCCAAACATTTTCACATTCATGCTATGAATCACATTCCATTATTCACCAAGCATACCATGACTATATCACCAAAGACATTGGCACATATATGAATATACTTAGGCTTACAACCATGTTAGCCAAAATAAGCCAATTTACATGGCCAAATATCAAATCAAGCCTTTGACGATTACAAGCCAATACATTGGCTAAAATAATATTGACACATATAACAAAATGACCAAGTCCCTATATATGCCATACTTTCAAAATACTAAGATCATCAATACCTAAATATAAGAGTTTGATAGTGTGATTCGAATCTCCAACAATCTCCGATCCGAGTTAGCTTAGCGACACTATAAAACATGGAAAAATAAATAGAGTAAGCTATATACCTTAGTAAGCTCGTATGCAAGAAATAAACAACCTTACCTATAACAACCCTAACCCGTATCCGTCATCGGAATAGAGTTATGAGGCATTACCAGACAATACATCACATTCTCATACATTTATGCATTCAATATTATAAACTATTCACATTGCCCCTTAAAAGATTCTACTAGACCTTAAATCATGCTTAGAAGTGGTTCGGGACTAAACCGATTACATATAAAAATTTTCTAATACTTAGAAAAATTTCATGAAATCACAAGGTCACATGCCTATGTGAATAGCACACAACCACTAGACACGTATGTGTCACAAGCCGTGTGAAAATAGGGCATACATACTGACTTGTACCACACGACTGAGGACACACCCATGTGCCACGCCGTGTGAAAATTAGGGAGGTTACTGACTCGGGCCACACGGCCGACCATACGCCCATGTGCCAGCCTGTGTGTCACACACAGCCAATTGACACGCCTATGTGTCTAGGCTGTGTCAAAACTATAGGGTTTACTGACTTTAATTCAAAGGGTACCGTAGGGGACACATAGCCGTGTGTCACACATGTCCGAGACACATGCCCATGTCTCTGCCCGTGCGGACAAAAATAGGCCATTTGCAAAGCCAATTTGCCACCCTTTTCTCTTGCATACAAATCAACTTAAATGGTACCATTTCAAGACATTTATAAGCAACCAAAACTAACCAATTCATACACATATTATGTCATCTTTACACAACATTTCAACTACTCAATTTCATAACCAAAATATACCAAAATCCTTAAACTTGTATGACTTCTAAATGCATTTCATCATCACCTATTTCATATTATAAAACTCATCATATCATCATCTCAAACCAAACCAATTCATAAAGCATTATATACATCACATATAACACTTACCAAATACATAATTCAAGCCAACTTAGATGGCTATACATACCACATTTACAAGCCAAAATCTCATGGCTAATAATATGACTCAAAACATAACAAAATAACACTAGCCTATACATGCCATATACCATATACAAGTTTCAAAAGTACCAACAAATGATCGGTAGTGTGACGATGTTTCCCGACGATCCTCGAGTCTGAACTAGCTTTGATTATCTATAAAACAAAGGCAAATAACACATAGTAAGCTTCATAGCTTAGTAAGTTCGTACCAAACATACTCAATATTTCAAATATACAAAATTATCAATTAATAAACACTTAGTAGTTTTCATACCATCATTCAATTTTAATTCATGATCCTTTATCATGTATATACAAATTCATCAAGGTTCATACACATAGTATCAACTACCACATAGGTATCGTATGTACCTATTGTAACAGCCCGATTTAGACCCTAATCGAAACGGTGGTTTCGGGACCACGAATTCGAGTCATAAAAATATTTAAAAATTAATTTCTTTGTTTATTTTGTGTGAATTTATATTTTTGAAATTTTCGTGATTTAATTTTGTCGTTTAGGTTTCTGAGTAAATAAAAGGACTTAATCGTGTAAAATGAAAATTAGGTGGTTATTTCTAAAAGGGCTGAATTGCACTTGGCTTTTTAAATGGAAGCCCTTAAGTGATAATTAAGCCATCATTAAAATGGGTGGACTGTAATGGACATAGGTTATATAATTTTATTATTATTTCATTAAGGTTAATTAGGTAAATTAGTAATAAGTTAATATATATGTTAATATATCATAAAAAAAGCCATAGTCATTTTATTTTCTTTGTTCTTGCACCGAATATAAACAAAAGAAAAAAAGAAAGAATAAGATCTAGGGTTCGGCACTTTATAAAGCTCAATCAAGGTTTGTTTTTGTTCGGTTTTTGATAATTTCTACGTTTTTGAGATCGTTGCTTAGTAATCTTCAAGACCCATGCTTTAATTTCTGATTTTGATGAATATTTTGAGTTGTGCCATTGTTGATAACTTGTGATTTTTTTTGTTTGATGATGAAATATGAAAGATATGTTTTAGATTAACATATTTTGTATTGGAGTTTTTGATGATTTTGAGTAATTAGGACTAAATTGCAAAAATAATAATTTGAGGGACTAAAATGTGAAATAAATGAAATATATGAGCTTGTCTGAACATTAGGAATATTCAGCCAAACATGGGTACCTTGAAATTTTGAATATTTTGTGTTTTGTGCAATAGGGACTAAATTGTAAAAAGTGTAAATGTCAGGGGTAAAATGGTAATTTGCCCA
This sequence comes from Gossypium longicalyx, assembly GCA_025698465.1. Lineage (NCBI taxonomy): Eukaryota > Viridiplantae > Streptophyta > Magnoliopsida > Malvales > Malvaceae > Gossypium > Gossypium longicalyx. The sequence goes on along the minus strand of CM047001.1, from coordinate 31,234,712 downwards.
TTTATGTGTTTCTGGACTAAATTGAATGAAAATATGTTTGAATGAGCTTAATTTGAATATGTTTAAATCAAGAACCAAAGAAATCAGATTTGGATCGGGGAAAAAAACGAAAGTTGTCGACTAGCAGCCCCGTCTTGTTTTGTAACGTCCGAGGTAAGTTTATAAGCAAATAGACATGTTTAATTATAGTTAAATACAAAATATATATGCTGGTTTGCAAAGTAAGAATTTATATATGCTATTGCCGAATGTGTATAAGCTTGATAACCATGTTCGAGTATTCGTTTCGACGGAGTTAAGATGTCTGAAAGCCCCGTATAAACCTTAGGAATAGCTAGGATACATATGTCATGACATAGGATTCCGATTTGTGTGCGACTGAGACCATGGCATTGATATGTGATTTCAATTTGTGTTTACGAGTAAGACCCTGTCTGGGACAGTGGCATCGATATGTGACTACATGTAAGACCACGTCTGGGACATTGGTAGTGTACGACTTGTGTGATTATCCGAGTGTCCTATCAAATTCTGAATGGTTCATCGGCAAAGGTAAATTAAGTTGAATATGTTAATTGAGCTATTACCAGGAATGAATTAATACATTACTTACTTGAGGTAAGTTACGTAAATACCGTGACTATATATTATAAATCTTGTATGGTACAAAAGTAGAAAATATGCATGCTATGTGTATTTGGCTTATTGAATGAATAATTAGTATGTCATGAATAACCTATATAAATATGTGTAAATATGATGAGGTATTTTCAGTTATATAATTAATATATGTATATGCAATATTATTTCGATATTTGAAATTTTGCATTTGAGTGAATATGTACTAAATTTTAATATGACTATTTGCCTTTGGAAGTTGTTTACTAACATGATAAGTGACTATATGAGTATTCAGCCAAATAAAGATTATGTGTGTATAATGTCATATTGTGATTCTTGAACTTGTTTTAATGGTAAGCATACTCGATCATTTGGTGACATTTTGGACCTGAAATGTTGAATGATGATGGTTAATTTGTTTATGTAAGTATTTGGTCAAGGTAAAAAGAAATGGTATATGGAAGTGTATCATTGTATCTTATATATGGGTATAAGGTTAAGCTTTGGTCATGATAATATAATTCAATTTAATAAGATATGTTGAATGCATTATTGAACTGTTTATTTGCTTATAGCTTACTAAGCTAAGATAGCTTACCTTGTGTATCTTGTTACTCTATTTTATAGATTTTAGATCCAAGTTACAAGCTCAGGGACCATCAGCAAAGTCCATCACACTATCTGTTGTTTCGGTATTTAAATAGTCGAACTCAAACTATGGCATGTATAGGCTAGATTTCATTTTGAAACATTAGATTTTTGGGTTGTGTATAATCTAGCCATGCAAAAATGGCTTAAGTGTTATGTTTGAGTTTGGTTTAACTAGACTATGGTTTGAGCTTGTTTCAATTATTTTGCTATGTGCCATGGTTTGGAAGTAATTATGATATGCGTTTTGAGTATTGAATTTGATTATAAATCTTGGATGTGGTATGAATGTGGTAGCTTGGATGTATATTACACTAAGATAAAGTATGCATGTGGATGTTGTTTATTATACTTAGTTTTGATCTAATATGTTTTTGGTAATAGTGATTTATGAGATTGGTTTGATAATTCGGTAATAGAAACTTTGGATAGGTGTGTGGATTAAATATGTAATTCGGCTTGCATGGCATTAAATAAGGAAAATGTTCCATGATTGCTTTTTGTCATTTACTTGGTATGAATTTAATTAATAAAGTGTGGCTTTAGAACCTAGGGTAAATGCGCACAAGTAGTTAAACCTTAAGGCATATTCGGTTATGTTATATTGAATTAAATTGTATGTGAAGTTGATTGCTAAATTATAAAATAAGTTTCAATTAGTTATATTATGAGCTTATACTGAAGTCGTTAATTGTGTCTGAAAGTAGTTTAGTTTAAAAATGTTGTAATGTACTTGACCTTTATGTAACATGTTACATCTCTTATATATTAGTTAATTATTTAACCTCAAGAATGATTTGCTAATAAGCTCTATTTGAATATGCTAGGAGTCTTTGTTTATGCAAGTGTATATATTTATATGTTCGAATGGATTCATTAAATTTTATTAATGTACAAAAAATGAATTACATATAGATTAACAGTATGGTGTTGTATGTAGGAATAAAGAGGTTAATAATGAAATTTATTTTCCGTTAATGTATAACCTGTGCAAGTGCACGACTTATTCAAGAAAAGGTATGATATTCAACAATAAAGATATTGTTGAGTTATATGTTCGGTATATGTATAAGCTATGCTGATGTACTTTGAGATATATTTTATTTATACTATGTGATGAATGATAAAATTTTTAGGTTCTGATATATGAAATGATTATACCTATTAATGAAATATTAATGTCGAACTGTAATATATAATGCATAATTGTATGATTGTAATATGATTGGTAATGCCTCATGACCCTAATCCGGCGACGGATACAGGTTAGGGTGTTACACCTGTACTTTCCCATATTTATTTATTTCATTCTCACCACTTTGTTCAATACGTTAAATTGTTCGAAAGTCTTTCAATGCTTTAAAAACTTGCACACTTAGTGCATAAATGATTAGCCGAAGCTATAATGATATCGCACACTTAGTGCTATCACATTAAACCAAAGCTATCTCGGTATCGCACACTTAGTGCCACGTAAAGCCAAAGCTATTTCAATTCGCACACTAAGTGCCAAACATCGTAGATTTATCGTCGTACACAATCGTAATCACATATATACAAATTATGTATTATTAAAGCATTGAAAACATAATTGTAACAACATTTATCACGTACGAACTTACATCGTACTCAGAATTGACAAATCGGATCAATTACTCGATAATCTTCGATTTTCCCCGATCTAAATCCAAATTCTTTCTTTCTTGATCTATATGTATTCAAAATTAACCTATTTAATCATCAATTCATTCAATTTAATCCACAAACACATATTTGGGCATTTTTGCACTTTAGCCCCTAAAATTTCACATTTATTCAAGTTAATCCCTATTTCACAAAATCACAAATTACATAAAATTTAATTACACCCAAACCTAGTCGAATTTCCTAGGGACCCCTAGCAGCCCAAAACTTTCATTTATTTCACAATTTAACCCCTCAATTTTACACTTTTCCCAATTTAATCCTTAATATGCCTTTTTACTCAAAATCAATTTACAAAACATGTATATCAAGCAACAAGCTTTCATAATTCATCATCAAACGTCATCAAACACATGAATTCATCAATGGAAACTTTCAAAATCATCAACGCTTTCAAAAATTGAGACATGGGCTAGCTAGAACACAAAACAACGATTACAAAAACGTAGAAATCATCAAAAATCGAGGAAAATACGTACCTTAATCAAAGAACAAGCTAGCCGAACCCTAAAAGGACATGGAAGCTTTCTTTTTCTCTTAATATTCGGCTATAGATGATGATAATGAAGCCATATTTTACTTTGTTTTATTTTATTATAACCTTTTAACTAAATTACCAAATTAACCTTATTATAAAACATTTAATATCATCCATTTAATGGCCATTTATGTCCATTCCAAATATTCATGGTCTAATTACAACATAAGGACCTTTTATAATAAGTCATGGAAATTAAGCACTTTTAACAAGTGGAATGCAACTTTTTCATTTTACGCAATTTAGTCCTTTTTATTAAATTAAGCTATTAAATGATAAAATTAGCTCACGAAATTTTCACACATATATATTCACATACTGTAAACACCAAAAATAATATTAAAAATAATTTTACAATATCGAATTTGTGGTTCTGAAACCACTGTTCTAATATAACTAAAACCGAGCTGTTATAACGCTCCCCCTCAGGGATTTTCGTCCCCGAAAATCTTACCAGTGAATAGGTTTGGATATTACTTTCTCATAGCATCATCGAGTTCTCACGTAGCTTCTTCAACCCCGTGTCAATGCCATAATACTTTCACTAATGTTATTCTTTTATTTATTAGCTTTTTGATCTCATGAGCTAAGATCCGAATCGGTTCCTTACTGTATGACAAATCTGACTGAATCTCAACTTTGGTTGGGAAAATAACATGATAAGGATCGGATCGGTATTGTTGAAGCATCGATACATGAAATACGTTATGTATCTTTTCTAACTCAGATGGCAATGCTAATCGATAAGCCACTAGTCCAACCCGCTCGATAATCTCATATGACCCGATGAATCGCGGACTCAATTTGCCTTTACAACCAAATCGAAGTATTTTTTTTCACGGAGATACTTTTAGAAATACTCTATCCCCAATCTAAAACTCAATATCTTTCTGTTTCAAATCTGCGTAAGATTTCTATCGATCTGATGCTGCTTTTAGACTTTCACGAATCACTTTGACTTTCTGTTCAGTCTTTTTAATTAAATCGACCCCGTGAATCTTATTCTCATTGAGCTCAGTCCAATACAAAGATGTTCAACATTTGCAACCGTACAATGCTTCGTAAGGTGCCATTTTAATAATTGATTGAAAACTATTTTTATACGTAAATTCAATCAATGGTAGGTATCGTTTCCACGTACCTCCAAACTCAAGAATACAACATCTCAACATATCCTCAAGTATTTGAATAATCCCATCGGATTAACCATCTGTTTGTGGATGAAAAGTAGTACTAAAGTTTAGCTTTGTACCTAGTGCATCTTGTAAATTCTTCTAGAAACGCGATGAAAATATTAGATCTCTATCTGAAACAATAGAAATAGGTACTCCGTGTAATCTTACAATCTCGGAGATATATAATTCAACAAGCTTCTCAAGTGAATAATCTGTACGCACAGGAATGAAATGAGTTGATTTTGTCAATCGATCAACAACGACCCAAATCGAATCTTTCTTACTTGGAGATAGGGGTAAACCCGAAACAAAACCCATAGTTACTCTATCCCATTTCCAGTCAAGAATCATAATCGGCTGTAATAAACCAAATAAAACTTGATGCTCAGCTTTAACTTGCTGACAAATCAAACATTTAGAAACGAACTCTGAGATATCCTGTTTCATGCCATGCCACCAATAAAGTTGTTTCAAGTAATTATACATTTTCGTGCTTCCTAGATGAACAGACAAATGACTACTATGTGCTTCATTAAAAATCATCTGAATTAACTCTGAATTTCTTAGAATACATATACGGTCTCTGAATCTTAAGCAGTCATCTGAATCAACTTGGAACTCTGAATTAGGGTTCGAATCACATTGAGCTTGTTTAGCTAACATTTCATTATCAACTTTCTAAGCTTCACAAATCTGCTGTAAAAATAATGGTCTCACTTTCAACTCAGCTACAATCAAGCCGTCATCAGATAAATCCAACTGAGTATTCATTGCACGTAGAGCATACAAAGATTTTTGGCTTAATGCGTCAGTAACAACATTAGCTTTTCCCAGATGGTAATCAATCACTAACTCATAGTCTTTTAGCAATTCTAGCCATCTCTACTATCGTAAATTCAAAACTTTCTAAGTCATCAAATATTTCAAACTCTTGTGATCAGAATAAACATGGCATTTCTCACTGAACAGATAATGACGCCAAATTTTTAACGCGAACACAATTGCAGCTAACTCCAAATCATGATTCTTTTCATGTAGCTTCAATTGTCTTGAGGCATAAGCTATAGCTTTTCCTTTCTACCTCAAAATGCAACCTAGACCATTCAACGATGCATCACTATAAATCACAAATTCTTTACCCAATTCAGGCTGTACTAACACTAGAGCTTCAGTCAAAAGAACTTTTAGCTGATCAAAACTTTTCTGACAACTTTCTGTAGCAATCTCATCAACGGAGTCGCAATCATTGAAAAGCCTTTCACGAATCATCTATAATAACCAGCTAATCCTAGAAAACTATGAACTTCAGATACATATCTCAAAGGCTTCTAGTCCATTATTGTAGAAATCTTGCTCGGATCGACTCAGATACTTGATGCTGACACAATATGCCCTAGAAACCAACTTTGCGCGACCAAAATTAACATTTGTTGAACTTTGCATATAAATGCTTATCACGCAGGGTTTGCATTACAATTCTCAAATGCTGGGCATGCTCAGTTTCATTTCGTGAATATATCAAAATATCATCTATGAACACAACAACAAATTGATCTAGGTACGGTCTGAAAATTCGATTCATCAAGTCTATAAAGATAGTAGGTGCATTCATTAGTCTAAAAGGCATAACTTAAAACTCATAATGACCATACATCGTTCTAAATACAGTATTCGGCACATCAGAATCTCTAACTTGCAACTGGTAATAGCCTGATCTCAAATCTAGCTTTGAAAACACAGTAGCCCCTTTCAATTGATCAAACAAATCATCAATTCACGGTAGAGGATATTTATTCTTGATCCTCACTTTGTTAAACTGTCTGTAGTCTGTACATATTCTCATTCTGTGATCTTTCTTTTTCACAAATAATACAGGAGCACCCCAAGTCGAGAAACCCAATCATGCAAATCCTCTATCAATTAATTCTTGCAACTGAGCTTTTAATTCTTTTAACTCTGTCGGAGCCATTGTGTACGGAGCTATTGATATCGACATTGTACCCGGCATTAACTCAATACCAAACTCTACCTCTTGGATCGGCGGTAATCCTGGTAACTTTTCAGGAAACATATCCAGATATTCACAAACAACTGGTACTGATTCAATCTTCTTTTCAATCACTGTCATATCAAGCACATGCGCAAAATAAGCTTCGCAACCTTTTCTTATATATTTATGTGCTAACATCGATGAAATCACTGCTGGCAAACCATTCAAATCTTTTGACTCAATTTGGATAATTTCATTAGTCTGACATCTCAAATCTATTGTCTTTCTTTTACAATTCACAACAATATCATGCAATGTTAACCAATCCATACCCAGGATTTTATCAAACTCGTTAAAGGGCAACAAAATCATATCGGTCGGAAAGTAACTATCCTGCATCATCAATGGACAGTTCTTGCATAATTTATCAACCAACACACACTTGCCTAAGGGGCTCGATACTCTAATTACAAATTTAGTAGACTCTACAGGCAAAGTCTTACTTGATACTAAATTCAGGCATACATATGAATGAGTTGATCCCAGATCTATCAAGGCAATAACTTTAGTATCATAAAGTGTAAAAGTACCAGTAATGACGTCCAGAGATGATGCTTCTTCGCGAGTACGAATAACGTAGGCTCGTGTAGGTGCTCTAGCATCAGATTTCGTAGCAGTGTCTCGTGTCATACACCAACTACCACTCATATTTCTTGTATTTCTAGGTGGTCTACCTCCAGCTGCAGTGTTACTCGACCTTATGTTCTGAGCATTATCTTTTTCAGCTAACTCTGGCAATTTTTAATAAAGTGATCTCGTGAACCATAACTGTAACAAGCTCTGTTATTATTTTTCACACAGTAATCTCCAAAATGCCATCTTCCACATTGTTGACACTCAGGTTTAACATCTTTTACATTGCTAACACTCGATACTAATGTGGTTTGAACTTTAGGGTTGGTGTATTGCTTCCCGCAATCTCTATTCTGATATCCCGATGAAGATGTCGATTGATTAAAATAGTCTTTAGATTTCTTTGTGAAGAATGATAATATTTATTCTTCGATCTCTTCCTCGAATCTCTTACTTCTGAATCAACTTTTCTCTTTTCTTTGTCAAGATCCTCGACTTTACAAGCCCTCTCAACTAGTACTACAAATTCTGTAACGCCTCAAACCTTAAGTATTTATTTTCGTATGTTGTGACATAATTGACTGTCTACTTCAGTGGTTAAGTGTTCTGAGTGTTCTGGGAGTGTTTGAGAAGTCTTGGGTTCAAACCTTGGCTTGTTTAAAAGTTTTGTTTTTAAAGGAATAAACCCTATCTCTAGTCAGTAGGCCTTTTAAATTAATGTGAGTTTTCCATGACAGAATGGGCCTGCTGGTCTAAGGGATAAATGGCATGTTACTATTACTGTGGATCTAGAGTTCGAGTCCTGCATGCGTAAGGTGGATTTTATTTTACTGGATGTCGTGTGAGTGTTTGTATGTCAGTGGGATTCTGATGTTGGTGGGCGGTTGGAGTGTTTGAGGGGTTGGGGGATTGTGCAACTGAATTTGAGGAGAGAATCATGGGGAGTTGAGGTGAGAGGAAGTGGTGTGCCGAATTTGAACTTTAGGTACTCAAAGAATTCAGCTTTGGGGGAAGAATTCAGTTTTGTGCAAATCACTCTGGGTTTTTATCATTCTTTTCGGTTCTTTTCTCTTTGTGAGGCCGCATATTGCATTGTTGGTACCTTCTTGTTTTATGGTTTTTCCTGAATTTTGCACTTTTCTTGCTCACCTCTATCAGTTGGTATCTCAGTTTTTCTTGTTTTGACCAGTTTCTCTCTTTCTTAGTTGTTTTCCTTTTGGCCGATTACGTCTGATTCTTTTTTTTCTCTCTGCTCCTCTATTTTCTTTTGAGTCTATCAATTCCCCTTTTTTGCACACTGTTGCTTTCGCCGACTCTCCTTTCTTTTCTTTCTCTCACTCGATTTTGTTGTAGCCGAATACCTACTCCCATTGTAGCTGAATATTGCTTTTATTCCATCAATCTCTCCCTTTTCTTCATTGCCGACTCTCATCTCCTCTTTCTTGTTGTGCCCCTCTCGGTTTCTGGAAATTCTCAAGGAGTAGGGGATTTTAAATTGATATTGATGCAACCAAAATCTTTTTCTTGTCACTCGATCGAAGGTAACTCTATTTTTAGTCATCGTATTCAACTGGGGTATTGTGGCTTGCGTTCTAGGGTGTAGATCGAATGCTTCATTCCCCTACTTTTAGGTTCTATGTTTCTGTAAGTTAGCATACATTGATTTAAGTCATGTGTTCGAGCAATCATGATTAATAGAATTCGATTGTATGTAGATTTTCGCCAAGGAGCTTGAAATCAGTTTTTGTCAGTGGTCTAAGTGGGCTAAGCCACATTTGTTCAATCAAGGCAAGTACTAATGAACTTTTGGGATAAGTATTAAGAGGGGTTGTTAACCTTTTCGTCAAACGAGTAATAAAATTTCCTGATTGAATGTAGGTTTTGGTGCTCATGGGCTAAGCGTGCACTTTCACAAATAAGGTGTGTAAACTGCCCTAATCATAAATCGGCAAAAGTCGAAATAAGTGATCGATGACACTACATGGGTGTACACTCGCTCGTGTGGTATTTCGTATGCTTAAACACGAGTGTATGATCATTCAGGCCAACCATGAGCGATTTCATGGGCCGAGGTCGTTTTGGGCCATTTTAGGCCAAACTAGGAGTGTGGGCCCCATGGACACGTGGGCCCCCCACGGGTAAACCACACGAATATGTGGAGAATATTGGACTGCACTGTGTAATCTACATGGCCAAGGCCATTTCTGGGCTATATGGGCCACACGGGCGTGTGGGCCCACGTGGGTCGTAATATGGGTCGTGGGCCCGTTTTCACCGTTTGACTGTTAAGGTTGCACGGGTCGCCTATGACGACTGTGGACCTATTGTTGGGTCGGTAAGTGTACTTAAACCCCCTAATTGAAAAAATGACTGAAATGCCCCCCACATGGTAAAATGACTAATATGCCCCTATGAGATGTATGATTATGTTTGAGCATGCCATTTTATATATATTAAAAACACGTATGATATTACGACACAAAATTACATTATGCATGATATGTTGCATGGGGATGGGTTTATTATGATTCGAGGAAGTGTACTGTACTGGCAACTCTATAATGTACTATCACTGAATTGGGCTTAGGCCCACAATGATACTGATACTGTAATAGGCGAAGGCCCTAACTGGAACTGAACTGTTATTGAAACGAGCATAGGCCCAGACTGTATTTGTCTACTATATGATTGACTCATAGTTCAATAAGGGATTACACACTGAGTTTTCGTAAACTCACCCTTCTGCTTATCTACGTAGGTAATCCCTAGTCTTAGGCGGATCGGTGCTGCGAGGGACCTGGAGGTGGCCACAGGACCACTCATACTTCCATATATAACTTTTAATTTATAAGTTATTTAATTTGGGTATTTTTATGTAATAAGGCCTCTTTAAATTTTTAATCTTTAATTTGGGGTTTTATTTATTTGATTTATATCTGTTAGCAGTAGGACGCGGGTTTTCAAAAAGGATAAAGGCTTTTCAAAATACCACGTTTACACAACATGTTTTAGAAGCTTCTGCAAGAAATAATGTTTTAAAATTAATAACAATTTAATATGTTTAAATTTTTGTTAAATGACTTGAATTTTTACAATGAACGAGACATCCTAAAATCTTCATTAAAATCACAAAGAGGTAAAGTATAGAGCGGGGTTTTCGACGATATTATATTTTGCGAAAAACACTTTAATGTGACATCGTCAGATTCGACCATAACATTTAGGCTAGGTTTGGGGTGTTACAAATTCTTTCAATTCAAGTATCCCAACTAACAACTTTATATCTTCATCAACAAATCGTTTACACATGATCCCCTTCGTAGACACTTTCTCGGGCATATTTGCTTAATCTCACAAATTCTCTTTCATACTCAGTGACAGTCATTCAGCCCTACTTCAATTCCATAAACTCTTAATGTTTCTGATCGAGGAATCTTTGGCTTATGTACTTTTTTGGGAACTCGGTCTGAAAGAATTCCCAGGTAACCCATTCTTTAAGAACCACCGATGTCAACGTTTTCCACCAGTTATATGCATTATCTCTAAGCAAAAATACTACGCATTTGATACATTCATCTGGAGTGCAGGGCAATTCATCGAATACTCTGATGGTGTTCTCGAGCCAGAACTAAGCTTTCTCAGCATCGTCATCAACCATAGCCCGAAAATCTTTAGCCCTGTACTTACGAATCTTATCCACTAGCGGCTTACTCAATCGGATTGGATCTGCAACTTGTGGAATAGTTGGGATTACTTGAGAAACAAGTGGGGGTGGAGGTTGTTGAGTAGTCGGATTCATTCGTATGAATTCCATGAACCATTCAGTCATCATTTGGAAGAAGGCTTGCTTAGCCTCTCCTCCCTGACTACTAAAAATAGGCCTAGAATCGGTCGCCGCTGCCCCTTGAGTGGGAGCAAACGTATTACTTTCCACATCGTTAGCTATAGCTTGATCGGGATCTATTTGCTATATGAAAACACATTTTAACAGTCAGGAATCATCACCCTATTGCAGTTTATATATATGGCATGTGTAGCTAGACTCTCACTTGCAGCGTTAGTCCTAGAGTCGACTAAATTGTAGCTCTAATACTAATTAAAATGTAATACCCCTAACCCGTATCCGTCATCGGAATAGGGTTACGAGGCATTACCAGACAATACATCACATTCTCATGCATTTATGCATTCAATATTATAAGCTATTCACATTGTCCCTTAAAAGATTCTACTACACCATAAATCATGCTTAGAAGTGGTTCGAGACTAAACCGATCACATATAAAAATTTCATGAAACCATAGGGTCACATACCTGTGTGAACACCCCTAACTCGTATTCGTCATCAGACTAGGGTTACAAGGCATTATCGGACAATACATCATATTCTCATGAATTTATGCATTCAATATTATAAACTATTCACATTGTCCCTTAAAAGATTCTACTAGACCATAAATCATGCTTAGAAGTGGTTCGGGACTAAACTGATCACATATAAAAATTTCATGAAACCATAGGGTCACTTGCCTGTGTGAACACCCCTAACCTATATCCGTCATCGGAATAGGGTTATGAGGCATTATCGGACAATACATCACATTCTCATGCATTTATGCATTCAATATTATAAACTATTCCCATTGTCCCTTAAAAGATTCTACTAGACCATAAATCATGCTTAGAAGCGGTTCGGGACTAAACCGATCACATATAAAAATTTCATAAAATCATAAGGTCACAAGCCATGTGAAAACAGGGCATACATACTAACTTGTACCACATGGCCGAGGACACGCCCGTGTGCCAGGCCATGTGAAAATTAGGGAGGTTAGTAACTTGGGCTACACGGCTAACCACACGCCCATGTGCTAGCCCGTGTGCCACACACAGCTAATTGACACACCTGTGTTTCTAGGCCGTGTCAAAGCTGTAGGGTATATTGGCATTATTTGAAGGGTACCCTAGGGGACACATGGTCATGTAGCATAGCCGTGTGTTGCACACGGCCGAGACACACGCCTGTGTCTCTACCCGTGTGGGCAAAAATAGGCCATTTGCAAAGCCAAATTGCCACCCTTTTCTCTTGCATACAAATAAACCTAAATTGTACCATTTCAAGACATTTATAAGCAACCAAAACCAACCAATTCATACACATATTATGTCATCTTTACACAACATTTCAACTACTCAATTTCATAACCAAAATATACCAAAATCCTTAAACTTGTATGACTTCTAAATGTATTTCATTATCACCTATTTCATATCACAAAACTCATCAAATCAACACTTACCAAATAAATAATTGATAAACAATAAAAGTAACACATTTTAATCCCATACTTAGCATGTTTTTGGATGATTTATTATTTAATTTAGTGAATTTGATGCTCTTAATCCTTTAATTTCATGTTTTATACTCAGAAGAGCATAGGGGAACAAAAGGAGCAGGAAATGAGCCAAAAATGGAAAAAACGGGCTGATTTAAAGATCCACATGGCTAAGACTATTTCCACACGGACAGAGCACACGCCCGTGTGAGTCACATAGGCTAGCCACATGCCCATGTGGCAGCCCGTGTCGATATCACTCCCGATTTCCCAAACACACAAAAAAGTCAATTTTTAGGGTTTTTGAGCATTCTAAAGTCTATATAAACACACTAGAAGCAGACCTAAGAGGACACACAGGGTAGAAAGTAGAAATTACTCGAAGGAAGCCATTGGATTCATCTCAGAAGCAGATCCACTTCAAGACTGAAGATCTCCCTCCTATTTCTCTCGAAGTTTTTGGGTTTCTTTATGTTTTGTTGTTTCTTTATTTTTTAGATGTTTTCCTATTACATTATGAACTAAACTCTCTAAATACCTGGGGGGATGAAACCTACAGTGGATCTTATTATTTAATTTTCTGTATTACATGATAAATACTTGTTCTTGTTCTTAATTATGTGTTATTAATTCTTGCCTTAATATTTTCAGGATATTAATTTAAGTTTGATGTGTTTATTCAGTGGAGCAAAAGTCCCTGTTTAAGAGTAAATCTAGCATAACTAAGTGGAGTTGATTGAAATCCTAGAAATGGGATGACATAAATCTGCTGGATTAGAGTCAAATCTCATAAGGGAGTCCATAAATCGAGTTAATACGATAATAGGGGTTTTTATTAGAAAGAGATTTCAATAAATCAACCTAGAGTTAGTTGTTCTTAGTCTCGAAAGAGATAATTAACATAACTTAGGGATTTCTACGGATCAAGACAAGTGAATAAATCATTTAATTCAGAGTCAGAATAATAAGTGAAGTCTAGGTGGATTCTCCCTTGGGTATTGTCTTTATCATTGGTTTATTCGATTATTTTCTTCACTCTCTATCGCGTTCATTAGTTAATTAGTTTAGTTAATTTTAGATTAAAACAAATCCCTTTAATTATAGGCTAAATAATAGAAATTTAGTTATTACTAGTACTTTTAGTCCTTGTGGATACGATATTCCAGACTCACCGTAACTATACTACCATTCGATAGGTACGCTTGCCTTAGTCGTGATCGTAGTCTAGTTTAGTGAATCATAAAACGATCATCAAGTTTTTGGCGCCATTGCCGGGGACTAAGATATTAGGAACACTTGATTTTTATTAATTTAGTCATTTTTATTTATCGCATTTTATTTTTATTTTAATTTTTGTTTACTAACTTTTATTTTGTTTGCCCCTAGCAGGTTCTTGTAGTTTCTGTAACAACCCGATTTTGGGCCTAGTTGGAACAGTGGTTTCGGGACCACTATTCTGAGGCCAGAGAAAATTTTTTTAGTATTATTTTATGTGTTATAATATAATTTTATAAGTGCATGTAAATTTTGGTAAGTTAATTTTAGCGATTTCTAGTCCAATTTCGAAAAAGGACTAAATTGCGTAAAATGTAAAAGTTGTGTGTTAATGCCTAAATGTGTTAATAGACTAGAGAAATAAAATTGGAGGCCTTTAAAGGGAAATTATACCCTTTTTAAGTGTGTGGCGGGCCAAGGGGAGACCAATTGGTCAAAAAGCCAAAATTTGTGGCTTTTAGGTGTTTGATTTTGACTAATTTGTAACAAAATAATAAAAAAGAAATAAAATGTCATTTTCTCTTTCATTTCTTCTTCTTCCTCACAAAAATGGAAGCAAAGAATGGGGGTTTTGAGCTTTAAACTTTCAGCCACTTAAAGCCCTAACAAGTAAGCAATCTTTGGTTATTTCTTGATGATTTTTACATTTTTGGAACCCCTAAAGCATAAGCTTTCAAATGAGGGGTCTAGTTTGCAAAATGATAAAGAGTCTAGGATTTTTCCATGAATGTATATGTGTTGTTTGCTGAGTTTTTATGGAAGAATATGAGTTGTAGTTGTCTAATAAACAACTTTTGTGAAGGAAATTTGCATGAAAATACCTTAAAAAGGTTATTATGCAAAGTTGTAAAATGGGTTGTTAATGTGTGTAATAATGAATTTTGTGAGTTGTCATAGTTTTGAAAATGATATATCTAGGCTTAAGAAGTATAGAAATTGAACAAAAATCTTGTTTCGAGCCTAGGGGCAATTTGGTAATTTTGGAAAAATAGAGGGGCAAAATTGTAAATTTTGCCAAAGTGTGTCAATGGACTAATTTGAATAGTACATTGTTTTAATTAGCTAAATGTGATGTTTTAGATGTTGAAAAATGTGATTTGGGCCTAGAACGGGGAAATTTGATTTATGGACGATTACATCTCTTTTTCACCTTTGTGGTATCGAGGTAAGTTCATATGTAAATAATACCACGCTATACATGTATTTAAATTTTATCATTGCATGAATTGTACAAATATTAATGTGTATATGATTAATAGAAATATGATAAGACAAATCCTTGATAGACGAGGAAAAATCCCGTTTGAACCTTAGGAATAGAAAAGGATACGAGTGACATGTCACTAGGAATTTTGAGTCTAGATGACTAGCTCGAGGATGAGCATTTAAATGTCATGAGATATGAGGTAGCTTTAGCTACAATTGAGGCACTTATGTGCAAAAAATTTTTCGAGTATCCGACTAGTATTCCAAGCGTTCAACGGGTAATCTGAGGAAAGAATTGATGATGGTCAGAATAAGGTAAGTCATTGGTGAGTAGGCATTTGAGTTATGTTACAAGTTGTGCAGGTATGTACACTAAGCCTATGAGAATGCCTTGGTATGTGATGATCTATAATGCATAAATATGTGCTCTTACCATGATGGATGATATGATGCTGTATTAATTTTGTGAACAATGATCATGAATGAGTAACTTAGCCTTGACAGATTTGGGTTAATACAGTGGTGTAACTTTGAAAATACACTAAAAATAGTGGAAAATGAGTTAGAAGTTTAATAAAATATTGAAATAAATCTTATTTAGTCTAGTTTCTTATAAAATAAACCGTGTAAGCAAAAGAATTTCCTATAATGAGATATTTGAAGTTGTGTGAGATAGAGTCAGAATGAATTCGAAATCCCCTATTCTGATTTGAGAAAATCATTATAAATTGTAAAAAAATAGGTACGAGTTATAAATTATATTTTTATAATCCTTAATAAGTATATTTTCAAGATAAATGGATGAGAAAATTATTTGAGTTCTGTGCTAAGAGATAATTGAACTTTAGTGCAGAAGGGTCGGAACTGTCAGACAGTGAATCATGGGTAAATTTGAGGAATAAACTATAATATTTGGCTAAACCAAAAAATCTGGAAATTTTATGGTAGAAAGATACATGAGTCTACATTCATGGAAAATTAACATAACTTAATTTGGAGTTTTGTAGTTCCAGATATAAATATTTTATTGACTGTTGTACAAGAAGACAACTTATTAAGAACTTGAGAATATGTTGGGAACATTGATAAAACATGTTAATGAGCTGCTTATTGTTTTCATATGAACTTACTAAGCGTAAAGCTTACCCCTTTCTTTCCCATATTTCCTAGGGTTGCCAGATTAGCTCAAATTAGAGGCTGTCAGAGATATTATCACACTGTTGAGTTAACGCTATCGGTGTAAGTAAATCCTAGTGTTTTGAGTCTATGACATGTATAGGGTTTACTGCTGAGTGTGTGATATTATGATTTAGCCAAAGGCATTGGCTTGTTATTAAGGTAGTATGTAGTCATGTAAATTGGCCTATGTCAGCTAATGACATTAGGGGCCCATATGATTATTCTTATGCACGTATGTTATTATCTCTTGTGATGTGGCTCGCAACATGTACGCCTAGAGATTGAATTGAGATTCATTGATGAGTTAGTAACTGATGCAAGATTAAGTGATTGGTAAATAGTTAATAATGCCTCGTGAATGGTTTGTGGATATGATTATGCATGCCTAGTGATGGACATGAGGTTTGTGACGTAATGATAGTTATGACAAGTATGTAGTAATGATGTGGGTAAATTCTATGATATTTATTGCATAAGAAATTGACATGAGCATAACACATTTATAGATGTTTAAGAGCTCGTTTATGCCATGTTGTAGGTTATTGGATAAGTATGTGTGCATATGTTGTGAGGGTGACAATGACTTGGAAAATAGACTTGTAATTGTCCACACGGGTAGACACACGGGCTTGTGTCTAGACCGTGTGTGACACACGGCCTGCCCCCATGGGCGTGTGTCATGACTGTGTTTTAAAGTCATTGTTGCACACGGGTTCGAGACACGGGTGTGTCCCTAGCACATGGGCATGTGCTCAATATCCATACGGGCGTGTGGAGCCTTAAAGCATGAAATTTTTCAAGTTTTTCTTAAGTTCTCGGTTTAGTCCCGAACCATCTCTATTGCATGTTTTGGGCCTCGTGAGCCCGTTTAAGGGACAAAATGTATGTGAGATGAAAAGTTTTAAATTGATCAAAATTTGACGGCCCGGTTTATATAGTTGGTTGAGTTTAAGTCCAGTAGCACTTCAAACCCTGTCCCAGCGTTGGATACGGGTGAGAGGTGTTACTGTTTCTGACTAGAAGAAACCCGTCAGTACCTTTACTTTTTTACGGTGAAATTGAAAGCACAACTCACAAAAATTGTAGGGAAATAAGGCGGAGCGTACAGTATATAGAAGAAGGGCAAGAGTACGATACTAATATTATCGAGGAGATGGCTGAAAATCAGAATAATCCGTTACCTCCTGTGGTTGCCGCGAATCCTGTGAATCAGAATCCTGCTCCTCGTACTATGTACGACTATACTAAGCCTAATTCAGCAGGGGCTGAATCGAGTATTGTTAGACCTGCCATTGCTGCAAATAATTTTGAACTAAAACCTAACACTATAGAAATGATTCAACAGTTTGTTCAGTTTGATGGTTTGCAGGATGAAGACCCAAATACTCATGTGGCCAACTTCTTAGAATTCTGTGGTACTTTCAAGATAAATGGCGTTTCTGATGATGCGATTCACCTTCGGTTATTTCCCTACTTATTGAGGAATAAAGCTAAATAGTGGTTGAACTCTCTATCACGAGGGTCTATCACTATATGGGAGCAAATGACCGAAAAGTTTTTGCTGAAATACTTTTCACTGGCTAAGACAGCCAAGCTGAGGAATGATATCTCTTCCTTCATGCAAATGGATTTAGAGACCTTATATGATACATGGTAGAGGTATAAGGACCTATTGAGAAGGTGCCCTCACCATGGGTTACCTTTATGGCTACAGGTTAAAACTTTTTACAACAGTTTGAACCCCTCAACTAGGCAATTAATCGATGCAGCCGTCGATGGTACTTTGAATAACAAAACACCTGAGGAGGCTTATGAATTTATTGAAGAGATGTCACTAAATAACTATCAGTGGCAAGTCATGAGGACAAAGCCTAATTAAGCAGCCAATGTTTTTAACCTTGACACGGTCACTATGTTATCAAACTAAGTAGAGCTCTTAAATAAAAAAATTGATGGTTTATGTGTTTCTACGTAGGTACATTCGGTGATGCAGTGTAACACAAGTGGAGGAGAAATAAATAATACAGAATGCCTAGCCTATGACCCTAGCATTATGAACGAACAAGTCAACTATATGGGTAACAATTCTAGACCTCAGAATAACCCCTATAGTAATACTTACAATGCAGGTTGGAGGAACCATCCCAATTTTTCTTGGGGTGGTCAAGGCAATCAAAGGCCACAACCCCCTCCAGGCTTTCAACCACCTTACCAGTAGGAAAAGAAGCTGAACCTTGAGGAGATGCTAACGAAATTGATCTCGGCGTCAGAAAAACGTTTCCAAAACACCGAAACAGTGTTTAAAAATTAGCAAATGTCAATTCAAGGGATCAAGAATCAAATAGGTCAGCTTGCTAAGTTGATCTCAGAAGGACCACAAGGTAGCTTGCTTAGCACCACCGAGACTAACCTAAGAGAGTAGCTCTACGCGATTACTATTCGATATGAAGAAGGGTTAATTGAGTCCAAACTAGACCCAAGGCAAGAAACTGTGGTAAGTCAAGATAAGGTGGATGAAAGTCAGAACAAACCAAAATCAGTGAGCAGAGAATATACACCTCACGTGCCATAGCTTAATACGACAAAGAAAGACCGCATAGATGAACAATTCGGTAAATTTCTTAACCTTTTAAAAAAATTACATATTAACTTACCATTTATTGAAGCTCTTTCGTAGATGTCTAACTCAGTTAAATTTTTAAAGGAGCTTCTGGTAAACAAACAATAGTTAGATGATTCATCGCATGTGGAATTAAATGTAGTTTGCTCAGCAATTCTACAAAACAAACTACCCAACAAGTTGAAAGATCCGGAGAGTTTTCCTATTCCTTGTTTAATTGGTAGTTTAGCTATTAATAATGCTTTAGCTGACTTAGGGGCAAGCATTAACGTCATGCCCTATAAAATGTTTAAGCAACTAGGTCTTGGGAAACCCAAACAAACTAGGATGAGTATTCAACTAGCACATAAAACTATTAGATTTCCTAGGGGTATCATTGAAGATGTACTAGTAAAAATTGATAAATTCATATTCCCAGTAGACTTTGTTGTTTTAGACATGGAAGAGGACGGTAACATTCCTTTAATCTTAGGACGACCCTTTTTAGCGACTGCCAGGACTATTATTAATGTTGGTACAGGTGAACTCACACTTCGTGCAGGTGATGAAACGATTACTCTTTAGGCTCGTAATTCGACTGAGATATCAAGTAATGAAGATGACTTTGTAAATTCAGTTAATAAGGCTAATCATGTGGTTCAATCCCCTTTACAGGAAACACTCTCGAGAAGCATAAATGAGCCACATTTTAGTTCATGCACTAACAATGGAACCATCGATTAAACACGAATGCTACAGATAGATGAACTAGACGAATGACAAACTTATGGCAAGGAGGAGCAGGAGCAACACCATGTCAAGTTTAACGATAGAACAAATCAATTCAAGGTTAGGGACTAAGTCTTGTTAGATGAAAAGGGCCCCCGAATTATCACTATAGAGCTCAATGCAAACGGAGTGACTCCTTTTGCGGTACTCAATGTCTTTCCATACGGTACAATCGAGGTAACTCATTCTCATTTCGACACTTTCAAGGTAAATAATACTCAACTTAAACCTTATTTAAATAAATGAATTGATAGCGAGAAAGAGAAATATCGACTCCGTGATCCACCGTGACCTTGTGAATGAGAGGTAAGTTGAGCTTAGACTTTAAATAAGCACTTTTCGAGAGGCAACCCGAGCACTAACACCACTAAATAGTTTATTTTTATCTATTTTCATGTCTAAATGCAAGTTTTTAACCCACATAGCCTGGACACACGGGTGTGTCCTTGGCTGTATGGAAACAGGACTTAAATTCCCCAAAAATCGACAGAGACATGAGTTAAAAAAGGCCACACGGGCATGTGACACGGACGTGTGGACCACATGGCCTAGACACACGGGCGTGTCCTAGGCCGTGTGAAAATTGAAGCTAAATTTTCAAATTTTAAACGAGTCAGTGATCTACACGGGCTAGGCACACGGCCGTGTGTTCAGACACACGAGCATGTGGGAGACCACACAAGCGTGGGAGAAGTGAGCAACGTAGAACACGACCGTGCAATATGGCCGTGTGAACCACACAACCTGGACACACAGGCGTGCCTAAGGCCGTGTGACGAGTGGGCTATTATTTTCCTCGATGAACACGGGCTGGAATTCGAGCCACACAGGTGTGTGACATGCTCGTGTGGCCCAACACGGACCGTTACACGACTGTGTCACCCATAAAATCCATCAAATCCTAATTTTCCCTACTATTTTTTATCTTCTTCCTCCTCAAAAAGCCCTAGCCGCTACAACACCCCCACCCCCACCGTCCGGCCAGCAGCCTCTCCGATGCCTCCCCTTCTCCCTCTTTACCAACCAGCCACCCAAGACCTACCTTTCCCCTCATTCACACATAACCTCGACCCCCATTCGAACCCTCCTCCCTTACCCTTATCCTTCTCCTCACAAACACCCAAACTCCCCTCCGACCAACCCGACTCTCACCCCAGCCCTCGTACAACTAATGCCCGTACCACCGACCAGCCCTCTGACCACCACCAACCGTCGGTTCCCCATGTTCTTTAACTTCTTCATTTTTTATTTTATTCTATTTTATTTTTATTCTTTTGATTTTGATTATTATTATGCTAGCTTTAGTCTTATTATTAGTATTCATTTTTAAATTGATTCTTGATTTCATTCATTGTTCTAAGTAATAGGTTCTTTTGATTGTTTTGGATTTAGTTAGTAATTAATTATGTTAGGACTTTCTTTCTTATTCTTCACCATTAAGTGCATCGGATGGTTCAAATTAGTTTGGTATGCTGTTAGTTTCGATTAACATACTATTACTTTTTACATGTGTGAATATTAGTGCATATAGGAATAAATTCTACATATTAGCCATTTTTCTTTAATCACACTGGGCTCTATCAAGTCATAGTCCTTTCTTAGTCACATGTTTACGTTAGGCTTCTCTATGTGTCTAATTGGTGATGTTGTTGTTCTATTTTACTAATTTGGGGATTTTTTTAGGCACACCATGACAAACACTCGTGGCAAGTCCAAGGTAGCCGTCCCCGCTTCAAAAAATCGGAAGGGTCTCGACGTGACCTCCTCGAGCGCCTCTGCCAAGGTTCGACATCCTTATCTTAGATTCTCTGCAGACCCATCTGAGGACTTATTTCAGCTTCTACGCATGCGACCACTAGGTTTGGGCCGATGCACTGACTGGGCCGCATTAGAGCAGGTAGGACTAGCTGAGGAGGTTCGCGCTTTCATAACTACAGCACCATAGGACCATTTCTTTGATATCATCGAGCCCACATATATGGAGCTTACTTTGGAGTTTTGCTCGATGTTTTACCTTTAGCGTGTAATGTCATTGCATGACGAGCACGATACCATTACATTCTGACTTGGTAGCTTGGTGCGACAAATGAGCGTCCCTGAGTTTGGCGCAGCTTTGGGCATCTACACTAATGAGTTTATGAGTGTCGACAACTTTCCTCACCTCCACCGTCACATCCATTACTCACCTTCATGCTATTGGACCGATCTCACAGCTAGTCAAATCCCTTATGACGCGAGTCACTCGAAAGCGACATCTCTTTCTCTGGCTCTACGATACATCCATGCCTTATTAGCTCACACTTTGACTGGCAAAAGAGAGAGCACTGGAGTTGTGAGCACTACTGACGCGTACTATCTCGGAGCATGGCGACCGGCCACATATTTGACTTAGCTTATTTCATTGCTCTCGCCTTTCACCATCAGACAAATCACCACAGGAAGGGTCCCATCTGTCTAGGCCCTTACGAGACTCACCTCACTCGACATTTCAGTCTTCTCGACACACCGAGTAGTCCTCGACACTTACCCTCATAGGCCAGATGTCCCCTTAGGGCATCTCAAGCATGATCCATATGAGGATGATCGAGCGACGACTTGGAGTGGATCCTCCTTAGTATCGATTGCTTCATTCTGATGTTCAGGATGACCCTGTGGACTTCACTAATGATGTTTCTCCTTATCATGAGGATCCACCTTAGACACCACATTCGAGTCATAGACCGGTCTATTCTTCTACTAGCTCTCGAGGAGTGTCCTATGAAGAGTTCATGAGTTTCTGTTAGTACTGTACTGAGCGGTTCAATAGGCTTGATGTGACTTTGCAGCAAATCTGCCAGCATTTTACATATTACTCCTCCAGCGCCGACGATGCACGCTTCTGATGATGAGGACCATTGAGTCCATTTGTTTTTATATTTATATTTATATTTTTTTTATTTTTTTCTATTTTGAACTCTGTTTTCATTGTTATGGTTGTTTCTAATCGAGTAACCCTCTTAATCCTCTTCAATATTGTGTTTATCTTCTTGTCAGTTGCTCAGAATTTTGCACTACCTCTACATTTATCTACAATTTCGCTTTTCAATATTTTGGGAATTTCATCCACAAATCAGGGCAGTTTCAATTCTTTCCCTCTCTTATGATACTTATGTTTCTATTGTGTTTATCTATTTTTGTACATTGAGAACAATGTACATCTTAAGTGTGGGGAGATTATTTATATAATTATTTGAAAATCCCTGAAATATGCCTTGTGCTTAAATAATTTTCTCATTTTACTGTTAGAATGAAATTTTCTTCGATTTATGATTCTTATTGTTATGTTGTAGATTAAATTCATAGATACTTGTGCATTTATGGTTTAAAATTTAAGATACTAGAGAATCAAGCATGACAAGTCTATTTTTCAGAATAAAATTTTTTTTAGGATGTTTCCCTAAATTGAGGTATTACCTTAAAGTTTGAAAATTTGCAAGATTGACATCAAAAGCCATAATTTTTGTGAGATTTTGAGCCTTTAGAGGATACATTTTTTTTCGTGCTTACTTTATTATTGGTTATGAGTGTGTCAATATTGAATTGTTATTCTAGAACTTGCTTCGATTATACATGTCGAGACCACACCTTTGATTTGACAAACTGAGAGGATAAAGGCACCTAGGTTTTAACCCACTTACCCCACAAAAAGCCTACCTTCACTATTAACCCTTAGTGAACCCTTTTGAGCCTAACAAACCATTTCTTAATTTACCCTTAATATTCACCCATACATCATACTTTTTGATTCACTGAGAATTTTTCCTATTCTATTGACTCCCTTTTTGTCTAGATTTGATTTGGTTAATTGCCTAACTATTTTCTTTTATTTTAGTTGTATAATTTGCTCTTATTACTCATTCAAAAAAAAAGTTAAAAAAAAATACATATATGTTGATAGTTATTAGTTCTTTATTTTGAGCTTAAGAAGTTAACTTCATATTCTAAGAAGAAGCTCATGTTTGTCTTTAATATATTCAATTGATGTAATCATTTAGTGTTAGTTTATTTTTCTAGTTAGGTAATTTATCAATTCGATCTCGATTCTAACCTTCTTTTTCAGCCTTTATCCACACCTTTAACCCAAGCCCCGTTACAACCCTTTAAAGACCTTTTGATTTGTGTATCATCTCATTTATAGTGGTGGAAATTTGATTTTCATGCAAGCTTATGGTAATAATCTTTCATGTTTGACTTTTGAGTGCTTAATTTTTGAACCTTAAAAACTTTGAGTGATTTAAGTGAATCTTTAGTGAGGATGTCAATTATTGTTGATTTTTGAATTAAAGGTAATTATTTAGATGAGAGGATTCATGATTTAAAAATGATAAACTTGGATCGCTTGTGTATTTAGTGCTCTTTTAGTTGAATTGTCAATATATGATTCTTTGTGAATTATGATAAAACATTATTAATGAGAATTATGAATTAAGAAAGTTAATTTTAATTGTGAGTTGAGGATTTTACTTGAGGACAAGCAAACGCTTAAGTGTGGGGATATTTGATAAACCATAAAAGTAACACATTTTAATCCCATAAATAGCATCTTTTTGGATGATTTATTATTTAATATAGTGAATTTGATGCTCTTAATCCTTTAATTTCATGTTTTATACTCAGAAGAGCATAGGGGAACAAAAGGAGCAAAAAACGGGCCAAAAAAGACAAAACGGGTTGATTTTGTAACGCCCCTTACCCGTATCCAACGCTGGAACATGGTTTGAGGTGCTACCAAACTTAAACTCAACCATTCTTAGGAAATCGGGCCATAAAATTTTGATCAATTTAGAACTTTTCTTTTTTATATACAACTTGTCCCTTAATAAGTACATTCAAGGTGGTTCAGGACCAAACCGAGGGCTCAAGAAAAACTCGAAGAATTTCTTGCTTTAAGGCTCCACATGCCCGTGTGGGTATAGGGCACACGCCCGTGTGCTAGGGACACGCCCGTGTCCCGCACCCGCGTGGCCAATTTAATCCTATAAATTTTTCATAAAATAGGTGCAGACTTCACACGCCCTTGACATACGCCCGTGTCCTTTGCCTGTGTCCTTTCACACGGCGACGACACGTCCGTGGCATAGTTCATCTGCAAAAACCTGGGTATTCTGTTTCTGACATCAGCATCATACGACCATGGTAGACGCCTGTGTACTAGGCCGTGCCCTTCCACACAGCTAAGACACACGGCTGTGTCTCTGCTCATGTGACCATTACCATGCATTCTGACTTGAAATTTCTAAGTACAGGGGACACACGACCTTCTTACACGCCCATGGGGCTGTCTGTATGTCACACACTGCCTAGACACACGTCCGTGTGCCTACCCGTGTGGACAATATGAGACTATTTACCAAGCCTCATTGCCACCCTAGTATGCCTATTTTCATGTCCATACCAACCAATACCAAATCAAGCATGATAGACATTCATTTAACCATAAAGATGCATCTATTATAGACTCAAAATGAATGTTATCCTCATTCAAGGCTGAATGTGAAGTGTGGAATCTATTCCAAGCCAACACATTTGGCCAATTCTCAAGACACAAAATAATAAGGTCTAGTCCAATACATGCCATAATCAAAAATATAAATCCTACTATACCAACTATGACGGCTGATAGTGTGATCGATATCTCTGACTTCAAGCGATCCTTGAGCTAGTTAAGCGGCACTGAAAGAAAAGGTAAAGGAAAGAGAGTAAACATAAAGCTTAATAAGTTGCATATAAACAAATATACAACAACTATATCACCATTAGTCATCAGACTCATAGTTCAAAGGTAAGCATAAACTTGACTTACTCATTACCGACTACTCAAGTCACATTTTCTAATCTGAGCTCATTACTCATGCATACCAACTAGGCACTTGTACCACTCACAACATTATTATACTTTCCATATTAAATCACTTTCATAACCTTTAAGGTTGAACCTTTCGGAATACTACCAGATATTCTGTAAGACTCAAACATGAGATAAGTTGCCAAAGCCATGTCCCAAACATGGTCTTATCCTAGCTATCGTATATACGTGCTGATGCATGTCCCAGACATGTCTTACACTAGCACAACTCTTAGCCAATGCATGTCCCAGACATCTCTTACACCGGCTATCATCATCGAGGCCGATGCATGTCCCAGACATGTCTTACACAAGCACTCGTCTCAATGCCAATGCCATGTCCCAGACATGGTCTTACACTGTCTATCATTATGTGGCTGATGCATGTCCCAGACATGTCTTACACTGGCACACGATTAACCCGAATGTCATGGCATGAATATCTGGTTTGTTTCCTAGGGTTCCAACGGGATCTTTCTATTATCTCAATCATTAATATGCATTCTCAGTTCACAATCTAGCAACTAATACTATATCAAATTAATAACAATTTGAATACATGCATTAACAATGTAGTATTATTTACATACAACTTACCTCGGTTTACAAAATATACTCAGCTAGTCGATTTAGCCGATTTGCTTGGCTTTCCCCCGGTCTAGGTACAGATTTGACAAATCTTGATCTATAATAACAAAATACACTCATTTAATCACTAATTACAGTTAGGAAATCATAAATTTACATCTCTGGTAAGATGACTATTTTGCCCCTAGACTTTGGCAATTTGACCATTTTACCCTCGTGCTCGAAAATTGATTTTTATCAAATTTATTCATATTACGGACCTATCCAAACTATTTTTAATCGTATAACAACCCCAAAATCCCACTATTTCATACACTTATCACCTATTTTGCAACTTATACAAAATAGTCCCTTTCGGGGTTTTCATGCTAACACCATTCACAAAAGTTGTTTATAACACAACTAGGACTCATATTCTTCCATAAAAACTCAGCAACTATCATAAATCCATTCATGGAAAAACTCTAAACTCTTAATCATTTTGCAACATAGACCCCTCATTTGGAAGTTCATGCTTCAAGGGTCTCAAAAATGTAAAAATCATCAAGAAAATCATCAAGATCACTTACATTATGAGAGGAATAAGTTGCTGAAAATTTTTAGCTTTCAAAACCCTCCCATGGCTGGTAAAAATAGATGGAGAAGAAGAAAAATAAAGAGGAAATGGACTTTGTTTTATTTAATTTAAAACTAGTCAAAATTGGTGACCAAACACCACCTAATTTTCACTTTCTCATCAATTTGTCTCCTATGGTCGGCCACCCTAGTCTCTAAGGGTCTAATTTCTCTTTAAAGGCTCCCAATTTTAATTCTCTAGCTATTTGGCACATTTGGGTACTAAAATGCAACTTTTTCCTTTTATGCGATTTAGTCCTTTTTCGCAATCGGGCTCACAAACATCAAAATTAACTCACCAAATTTTTCATACACTAATATAATCATGTTATAACCTCATAATTGTAATAAAATAAATTTTCTAGCTTCGAATTGTGGTCCCGAGACCACTATTCTGACTAGGCCCTAAATCGAGCTGTTACATTTCTCCCCCTCTTTAGGGATTTTTGTCCTCGAAAATCTTATCGGTGAATAATTTCGGATACTGCTCTGTCAGAGACTCTTCGGGTTCGCATGTGGCTTCCTCGACCCCATGTCTATGCCACAAAACCTTCACAAGTGGTATGTTCTTATTTCTCAATTGTTTAACTTCTCAAGACAAAATCTTGACCGGCTCCTCACATAAGTCATATCCGGAAGAATCTCAACTTCAGTTGGAGCAATTACAAGCGAAGGGTCTGATCTGTACCAGCGTAACATGGACACATGAAACACATCTTGAATCTTTTCTAACTCTGGTGGCAAGTCCAATCGGTAGGCAACAGGCCCTACTCTCTCGGTAATCTCATAAGGTCCTATGAAATGGGGACTCAACTTGCCCTTTTTACCAAACGTCAGGACTTTCCTCCACGGGGAAACTTTCAAAAATACCTTATCATCGACTTCAAACTTAATTTCCTTTCGTCTCAAATCTGCGTAGGATTTTTGTCTATCCAAGGTGGCTTTTAGGTAGTCACGAATTACTTTAACTTTCTCCTCAGTCTCTTTGACCAAATCAACTCCGTGAATTTGATTCTCTCTCAACTCAGTCCAGTATAAGGGCGTTCGACACTTTCGCTCGTATAAAGCCTCATAAGGCGCCAGTTTCAAACTCGACTGATAGCTGTTGTTGTAGGCGAATTCAACCAATGGCAAGTATTTTTCCCAACTTCTTTGAAATTCGAGAACACAACATCCCAACATGTCTTCTAAGATCTGTATCACTCTTTCCGACTATCCGTCAGTTTGCGGATGAAGTGCCGTGCTGAAACTCAACTTGGTTCCCAAAGCCTATTGTAACTTTTTCCAAAACCTTGAAGTAAACCTTGGATCTCTATCTGACACAATCGACAATGGCACTACATGAAGCCTCAAAATCTTAGAAATATATAAGTCGGCTAATTTCTCGAGGGAATAATCAATACGCACTGGTACAAAATGTGTTGACTTAGTTAGTCTATCGATAATAACCCATACTGCATCTTTCTTTTTTGAGGTTACAGGCAAACTGGTCACGAAGTCCATAGTGATACGATCCCATTTCCACTCGAGGACCATAATAGCCTGAAGTAAACCTAAAGGTACTTGATGTTCAGCCTTTACATGCTGACACACTAGGCACTTAGAAACAAACTCGGAAATGTCTATTTCCATACCCAACCACCAATACATTTTCTTAAGGTCGTTATACATTTTTGCACTACCCGAGTGAACGGATAAACAACCACCATGTGCCTCACTCAGAATCTTCTGAATAAGTGCATTGTCTTTGGGTACACAAACTCTGTCTTTGAACATTAAACATCCATCGGTACTGATGTGAAAATCTGATTCAATTTCTGACTCACACTGAATTCTCTTAGCTTGTAATTCCTCATCACCTTTCTGAGCTTCTCAGATTTCTTGAAGAAAGGTCAATATAGCTCTCAACTCGGCTAGAATCGAACCATCATTAGCTACAGTCAACAGAGTATTCAAGGCTCGTAAGGCAAACAATAGCTTTCTACTCAAGGCGTCGGTGATTACATTCACCTTTCCTGGATGGTAGTCGATAATTGATTCATAATCTTTTAACAGCTCTAACCATCGGCATTGCCTCAAATTCAATTCCTTTTGAGTCATCAAGTACTGTAAGCTCTTATGGTCAGTGAATACCCGACATTTTTCTCCATACAAATGATGTCTCCAAATCTTCAGCGTGAACACTACAACCGCTAGCTCCAAATCATGGGTTGGATAATTTCTCTCTTGTGGTTTTATCTATCTCAAGGCATAGGCTATAACCTTGCCTTCTTGGATGAGCACACACCCTAAACTATTTAAGGATACATCACAATAAATCACAAACTTCTTGCCCGACTCTGGTTGTACTAACACTAGGGCTTCCATTAATAAAACCTTTAATCTCTCAAAACTTTGCTGGCATTTTTCCATCCATTCAAACTTGACGTCTTTTTGCAACAGCGTATTTATCGGGGTAGCTATCATAGAAAATCCATTTATAAACTGTCTGTAGTATTCGGATAAACCCAAAAAGCCTCAAACCTCTGTTACATTCCTCAGTGGTTTTCATTCCACAATAGCGGAGATCTTATTTGGATCAACTCGAATTCCATCTCCCGAAACAATATGTCCTAAAAACGCAACCTCTTTAAGCCAAAATTTACTCTTGCTAAACTTGGCATATAATCGTTTGTCTCTCAAGGTTTGCAGCACAACCCTCAGATGCTCAGCGTGCTCACCCTTATCACGCGAGTAAATTAATATGTCATCAATGAAGACGATGAAAAACTTATCCAAATACGGACTAAAAATGCGGTTCATTAAATCCATAAAAATTGCCAAGGCGTTAGTTAAGCCAAAAGGCATGACGAGGAACTCATAATGCCTGTATCTTGTCTGAAATGCAGTCTTTGGTACATCTTTCTCTTTAACCCTTAGCTTATAGTAGCCAAACCTCAGGTCGATCTTAGAAAACACGATGGCTCCCTTTAACTGGTCGAACTAGTCATCAATCCTTGGTAAAAGATACTTGTTTTTCACTGTCACCTTGTTAAGTTGTCTATAGTCAATGCATAGCCTCATCGACCCATCTTTCTTCTTCACAAAAAGTAACGGAGCACCCCACGAGGAATAGCCTGCTCTCGCAAAACCCTTGCTTTCAATTCTCTCAAATCTATTGGAGCCATCCTATACGAAGCGGTCGAG
The DNA here is from genome assembly GCA_025698465.1 of Gossypium longicalyx. NCBI lineage: Eukaryota > Viridiplantae > Streptophyta > Magnoliopsida > Malvales > Malvaceae > Gossypium > Gossypium longicalyx. The sequence continues at coordinate 31,204,746 of CM047001.1, read as the reverse complement.
ATGGGTACCGTTCCAGGAACTAATTCAATCTCAAACTCAACTTCCCTCACTGAAGGTAATCCGGGTAACTCTTCTGGGAACACATCTACGAACTCCCAGACTATCGGCACTGATTCAATCTTTACCTCTGACTCTCGAGTATTCAGGACAAAACCTAAATAAGCCTCATATCCTTTTCTCAAATATTTCTCAGCAGTTAAAAATGATACTATTACGAGCAATTTATCTGACTCATTTGGTCCAACTCGAAGAACATTCCCGTCTTCACATTTCAGCTTAATTTCTTTCTTTCCATAGTCCACTACAACATTATGGGTAGTCAACCAATCCATCTTGAGGATTACATCAAACTCATTAAACGACAATAACATTAAGTTAGCAAAAAAGTAATGACCTCTAACTGTTAAAGGACAATCTCAACACACTTGGTCTACTAACACATATTTACCCAAGGGATTTGACACTCTTATTACAAATTCAGTAGACTCCACTATCATGTTCATGTAAGAGTATGCCCAAAGATCAATCACGAGATGGTTGTAATAACATACTTGGTTTATCATGTTTATTAATATAAGGCGTTGCCATTATTATTCCAGTTTCTTTTCTGTGTGCATAAATAAACTGTTTTATAATAATGTCCTGAGAATAATATGATTATTCTTAAAAGATCCTTAGTCAAGTATTGTTATTGTCTAGGACAATAATAATACATCAAGACTAACATGTAGTTGATTGATGATAAAGAGTTGTCATTGATATGGAGTGTCAGAATCAATGCATGAATATGTGTGTTAGAGAACAACATATTGGACTGACCCGCTATGAGTATGTTTCTTGTGTTATTATGTAAGTGTCACAACATTACTCATAGTGATTAATATGTATATGATCCTCATACTTGAGATCATCTTTATCCTAACATCGTGAGTTGTATATTTTGATACAGTCAAACAAACACCGTAACTGGTTGTTCTATAAGGACTGATGTTGGATATACCACAATCTATGTTGAAGGATATAGTTGATCAATATAGGATAAGTCCCTCCTACATAATGGGAGTAATATATCAGGCCACTTGATTGAGTGAGGCTAGAAATGCATGGCCATGCTCAAATAAGTTGATATGAGATGTCATACTTATTTGTGTATCATAGTCTACTCGAGGTATCAAGAAACATGGGATGGACTACGCAAGTGTGACTATTCCATGACTTGTGTCCATTCCAAAGATATAGGACTTAAGGATGAATGCATGAAAGGTTAATCACAAAAGGTTATGTCGAATCATGACTTCTTGTAACTTAGGTAGCATTGATGCATTGCTAGATGCCACTCATTGTTTGTAACATTAGAATCGTTCTAATATTACTGCTAACGTTACAAGAACCTATAGCGTCACACCCTATGGTTGAAATGAACGAGGTAAAACATAGTTGGTATATTGCTTGGTTGTCACATGAATTAAATTAATTATAGAATTAATTTAATCAGGCAATCAAATTGTTGAACATACTATTTATGTACAAGGATGTTGTACACATAATCAGAACATAATTTTATTGATATATGAATTTAGTTCGTATATAAGTTTAAATAAATATAGTTTACCGAAATCTTTATTATAATTAATGTAATTATAATTTTTTAGTTAAACATTATTATATTTATTTAAATGATAATTATTATGTTCGAATTAATTTTAATGAATTAAAATTCGTTATAAATATATACCTAATTAAGAGGGAGTTACATATAGCAAGGGTAAAAAAAAAAAACCCTAAAAGGGATATATATAACTAGCCCGAAAATATGAAAGTGGTCTAGCAGCCGTTTTAGCAAAATACTCTCTGAAAATAGTTTTCTGGGATTTATACCGTTTATTGTCAATCAGGTGGACTACGTAGAGGCCGACATCGGAAAAGGTTGCGGCTTGGTTCGATAGTGGTTCAGCATTCCTGTTGCCTAGGCGTCACTGTCTACTTAGATTGAAATTTCGGTAAATTCGAAACCTTTTTATCACCCCGATTCGTTCCTTACACATGGATCCTTGGTTTGGATCGCCGGTTTTTTAATTTTTCGTTGCGCCTTGGAGGCACCGGTGTTCCAACAGTTCATTCGAGGAATCAAATCCATACCAACATAGGAGTGGGTAGACCCCGGATCAATTAATGCAACAACAGATATATCATGGATAGAAAAGGTACCCATGATCACATCAGGAGACTCTGCCTCATCGTGGGCACGAATAGCATAAGTCCTTGGAGGCGCTCTGCCCTTGGACCTCACTGTAACATCTTTTGCCATACCTCTACTACTAGCCCCACTCCCGGGGTTCTTTTGTGGTCTACCCCTCAATAGAGCACTATTTGCCTTCAGTTTTTACTTCCTCTCCCTCTCTTCCATCTCAGAGCAATCACGAATAAAGTGGTCTAGTGACCCACACTTATAGCAAAGCCTCTCGTTCCCTCGGCACTAGCCAAAATGACGCCTACCACACTGCGAGCGTTCTGGCCTATTGGGCCGAGTGCTACCGACACTTGCGACCGAAGTTGTCTGGGCTCCCAAAGTTATGTTCTGTCGGTTCCTATTTCTATTTGAGAATCCCACTGAAGTATTTGATCAGGTGACGAATTCCTTCGACCTCTTAGAGGAGGACTATTGTGATTTCCCCACCTGTCTTTTCTTTGAGTCTCGCGACTCAAAAGCCACTTTCCTCTTTTCTTTAATTAACTCTTTGGCCTTATAGGCTCTATCAACAAGGGCTACAAATTTCCGTAGTTCAAGAATGCCAACAAACACTCGAATATCCTCATTGGGGCCATCTTCAAACCTCTTACACATGACGACTTCTATAGATATGCACTCCTGTGCATACTTACTGAGCTTTATGAATTCTCGTTCATATTATGTTACTAACATCGACCTTACTTTAACTTTAAGAATTCTTTCCTCTTTTGATCCATGAATCTTTGGCTAATATACTTTTTTTGGAATTCCTCCCAGAAGAATTCCCATGTAATCCTATCTCTTGGTACAACGGACACAAGAGTGTTCCACCACTGATAAGCCGAGTCCCGTAGAAGTGAAATGGCACACTTTACACACTCTTCAGGTGTGCATGACAGTTCATCGAATGCCCTGATGGTGTTTTCTAGCCAGAACTCTGCCCTCTCCGGATCATCATTTATACTAGCCCAAAATTCCTTGGCCTCTTGTTTCTGGATCTTGTCTACCGGAGGCCTCTCTCTTCTAAACATGTCTGCACCTTGCAGAGCTACTGGGGCATAATGAGGAATCAAAGGAGGTGGGGGAGGTAGAGTGTTCGGGTTCGTACAAACAAACTCCGCATACCAAGTATCCATCATATGGAGGTAAGCTTTTCTAGCCCCTCTATCATGGCCCATAGTCACAGGCTCGCTGTCTACTGGCGTGGTCCTTTCTGCGGGAGCCAGGGCATTACTTTCCATGTCATCCACAGTGGCTCTATCAGGATCCATTTACTATATAAAAACATAATTTATAATCGTCAGAATTCATCACACTATAAATGTACAACTATGGCATGTATAGCTAGACTCGTACTCTCGCTAGGTTAGTCCTAGAACCGACTAAACTATGTATCCAACGCCAGAACAGGGTTTAAGGTGCTACCAAACTTAAACTCAACCATTCTTAGGAAATCTGACCATAAAATTTTGATCAATTTAGAACTTTTCATTTCATATACAATTTGTTCCTTAATAGGGATTACGGGGCCCAAAACATACATTCAAGGTGGTTTAGGACCAAACCGAGAGCTTAAGAAAAATTCAGAGAATTTCATGCTTTAAGGCTCCACACCCCCGTGTGGGTATAGGGCACACGCCCGTGTCCCGCACCCATGTCGCCAATTTAATCCCATAATTTTTTCATAAAATAGGTGCAGACTTCACACAGCCTATACACACGCCCGTGTCCTTTCACACGACCACGACACGCCCGTGGCGCAGTCCATGTGCAAAAACCTAGGTATTATGTTTCTGACGTAGCATCACACGACCATGGTACAAGCCCGTGTACTAGGCTGTGCCCTTCCACACGATTGAGACACACGGCCGTGTCTCTGTCCGTGTGACCATTACCATGCATTCTGACTTGAAATTTCTAAGTGCATGGGACACACGACCTAGACACACGCCAGTGTGGCTACATGTGTGGACAATATGAGACTATTTACCAAGCCTCATTGCCACCCTAGTATGTCTATTTTCATGTCAATACCAACTAATACCAAATCAAGCATGATAAACACTTATTTAACCATGAAGATGCATCTATTATAGACTCAAAATGAATGTTATCCTCATTCAAGGCTTAATGTGAAGTGTGGAATCTATTCTAAGCCAACACATTTGGCCAATTCTCAAGACACAAAATAATAAGGTCTAGTCCTATACATGCCATAATAAAAAATATAAATTCTACTATATCGAATATTACGACTGATAGTGTGATCGATATCTCTGACTTCAAGGGATCCTTGAGCTAGTTAAGCGGCACTGGAAGAAAAGGGAAAGGAAAGAGAGTAAGCATAAAGCTTAGTAAGTTGCAGATCAACAAATATACAACAACAATATCACCATTAGTCATCATACTCATAGTTCAAAGGTAAGCATCAACTTGACTTACTCATTACTGACTACTCAGGTCACATTTTCTAATCTGAGCTCATTACTCATGCATACCAACTAGGTACCTGTACCACTCACAACATTATTATATTTTCCTTATTAAATCACTTTCATAAATTTTAAGGTTGAACCTTTCAGAATACTATCGGATATTCTATAAGCCTCAAACATGGGATAAGTTGCCGAAGCCATGTCCCAGACATGGTCTTATACTAGCTCTCGTATATACGTGTTGATGCTTGTCCTAGACATGTCTTACACTAGCACAACTCTTAGTCAATGCATGTCCCAGACATGTCTTACACTAGCTATCATCATCGAGGTCGATTCATGTCCCAGACATGTCTTACACTAGCACCCGTCTCAATGTCGATGCCATGTCCCAGACATGGTCTTACACTGGCTATCATTATGTGGCCGATGCATGTCCCAGACATATCTTACATTGGCACACGAATAACCCGAATGTCATGGCATGAATATCCGGTTTGTTTCCTAGGGTTCCAACGAGATCTTTCTATTATCTCAATCATTAACATGCATTCTCAGTTCACAATCTAGCAACTCATACTATATCAAATTAATAACAATTTGAATACATGCATTAACAATGTAGTTGTATTATTTATATACAACTTACCTCGGTTTACAAAATGTACTCGGCTAGTTGATTTGCTTGGCTTTTCCCAGGTCTAGGTTCGAATTTGGCAAATCTTGATCTATAATAACAAAATACACTCATTTAATCACTAATTACAATTAGGAAATCATAAATTTACATCTCTGGTAAGATGACTATTTTGCCCCTAGACTTTGGCAATTTGACCATTTTACCCTCGTGCTCGAAAATTGATTTTTATCGAATTTCTTCATATTATGGACCTAGTCAAACTATTTTTACTCTTATAACAACCCCAAAATCCCACTATTTCACACACTTATCACCTATTTTTCAACTTATGCAAAATAGTCCCTTTACGTGTTTTCATGCTAACACCTTTCACAAAAGTTGTTTATAACACAAATAGGACTCATATTCTTCCATAAAAACTCAAAAACTATAATAAATCCATTCATGGCAACACTCTAAACTCTTAATCATTTTGCAACACAGACCCCTCATTTGGAAGCTTATGCTTCAAGGGTCTCAAAAATGTAAAAATCATCAAGAAAATCATCAAGATCGCTTATATTATGAGAGGAATAAGTTGCTGCAAATTTTTAGCTTTCAAAACCCTCCTATGGCTGGTAAAAATCGGTGGAGAAGAAGAAAAATAAAAAGAAAATGACCTTTGTTTTATTTAATTTAAAACTAGTCAAAATTGGTGACCAAACACCACCTAATTTTGACTTTCCCATCAATTTGTCTCATATGGTCGGCCACCGTAGTCTCTAAGGGTCTAATTGCTCTTTAAAGGCCCCCAATTTTAAATCTCTAGATATTTGGCACATTTGGGTACTAAAATGCAACTTTCCTTCTATGCAATTTAGTCCTTTTCGCAATCAGGCTCACAAACATCAAAATTAACTCACCAAATTTTTCATACACTAATATAATCATGTTATAACCTCATAATTGTAATAAAATAAATTTTATAAATTTGGATTTGTGGTCCCGAGACCACTGTTCTGACTAGGCCCTAAATCAGATTGTTACAGATTTAAAGATCCACACGTCCAAGACTATTTCCGCACGGGCAGAGCACACGCCCGTGTGAGACACACGGGCTAGCCACACACCCATGTGGTAGCCTGTGTCGATATCACTTCTGATTTCCCAATCACGCAGAAAAAGTCAATTTTTAGGGTTTTTGAGTGTTCTAAAGTCTATATAAACACACTAGAAGTGGACCTAAGAGGACACACAGAGTAGAAAGCAGAAATTACTCGAAGGAAGTCGTTGGAATCATCTCAGAATCAGATCCACTTCAAGACTGAAGATCTCCCTCCAATTTCTCTCGAAGTTTTTGGGTTTCTTTATGTTTTGTTATTTCCCTATTTTTGAGATGTTTTCCTATTACATTATGAACTAAACTCCCTAAATACCTAGGGGTGATGAAACCTACGATGGATCTTATTATTTAATTTTCTGAATTACATGATAAATACTTGTTCTTGTTCTTAATTATGTGTTATTAATTCTTGCCTTAATATTTTTAGGATTTAATTCAAGTTTATGTGCTTATTCAGTGGAGCAAAAGTCCATGTTTAAGAGTAAATCTAACATAACTAAGCGAAGTTGATTACAATCCTAGAAATAGGACGACATAAATCTACTGGATTAGAGTCAAATCTAATAAGGGAGTCCATAGATCGAGTTAATACGACAATAGGGTTTTTTTATTAGAAAGCGATTTCAATAAATCAATCTAGAGTTAGTTGTTCTTAGTCTCAAAAGAGATAATTAACATAATTTAGGGATTTCTACGGATCAAGACAAGTCAATAGACCATTTAATTCAGAGTCAGAATAATAAGTGAAGTCTAGGTGGATCCTTCTTTGGGTATTGTCATTATCATTGGTTTATTCAATTATTTCCTTCACTCTCTATCACGTTCATTAGTTAATTAGTTTAGTTAATTTTAGATTAAAACAAATCCCTTTAGTTATAGGCTAAATAATATAAATTCAGTTATTACTAGTTCTTTTAGTCCTCATTGATACGATATTCCTGACTCACTATAACTATACTACTATTCGATAGGTGCGCTTGCCTTAGTCGTGATCGTAGTCTAGTTTTGTGAATCATAAAACGATCATCAATAATTCAAGCCAAATTAAATGGCTATTGTAACACCCCTAACCCGTATCCATCGCTGGAATAGGGTTACGAGGTATTACTAAATGAAAGCACAGTTCCAAACATTATCATATTAAATCAAATCATAATCACATAAAATTAACTACCGTATTACATATGCGAATCATACGTTCATTACAATTCACGATTTAAAACACATTAATGCTTTTGACTTAATCCAAAATCTAATCATAATTTATTATCATTCACCACATAGATTAAATGAAACATAATCTAAAGTATTTATATATAAGTATAATGTTATATCAATATACAGGACATAGTTACATTATTAATTTCATTATTTAATATTAAGTCTGTTTATTAAAAGTCATGCGAGTACAAAAATTCTACATTAGTGAAACAATATCCTTACCAAATTTTTTATTCATTTATGCGGCATTGATACATAAGCATATATAAACTCCACATATTATGCATAATTACACTAATTAAGAACAAACATTCGGGTACATACAAAGAACCCATTCCGTTCCCTAGCTACTCGGCTATTACAACTCATTTACACATTTTCGTAACCTTACAATAATCAATGAATCAATATAATCATGCACATACACAAACTAACCTTAATATATACATATATATTTATAAGAAAAGACATATGAGAGGTCATCCACATGCCTTGATCGAATACACAAACACATATATTCATTGATATTATCCGAATATCTTAGACTTTTGATCACCTATTATCATTCTTGATTTAGCTCACATAACATCATCATAAATACCCAATATAAGCATACAAACATATTAAATAATCTAATAAGCGATCGTATATGTTCCCATACAATATATCAAGGCCGAACCTATAAGTGTAGTACATATATATTATGTGTATCTTACCTAAACAAGACCACATTTAACATAAAATACATACGATTTAATCGACCACAACTGTCCACAAAGCATATATGATATTTATAAAAAATCGAACTTAGTGAATATTTAATCTAACAAATAAAAACTGAATAGGGACATAGCATCAACCATTTTTCAGCACATGCAATTCTTAACACAAACATCATGCATAGATGACTCAAAATCGTAAACTAAAGTAGATGATAATAAAACTTAACATAGCTGAATTCTTTAAAAGATAATAGCTTAGCCATTTTCGCATGGCTTTATACACAACCAAACATTCAGCATTTTCAAAACACACTTTAGCCTATACATGCCATAATTCGAATTTAACTTATAAAAGTACCCTAAGTAGTGTATAGTGTGATGAGCTTCGCAGACGATCCCCGAGCTTGTAACTTGATTTCCAAAATCTATAAAACAGAAACAAATATACACACAATAAGCTATTATAGCTTAGTAAGCCATAAGAAAATAAACAATCTAATAATATAACTGACTCATATTAAATTTAACCGAATTATACTAGTATGAGTATGCTTAGTCTCAACCTACCAATTTCATTCATGATATTTCATATTTATACCAAATTCTCACCTTGGTCAAATGCCTATATGACCAAGATAAGTAATTCATATTTCATTTACAAAGCCAAGATATCAATAATCAATCGAATACACAAATACTCATAGATACCACTCAAGCATCATAATATATCATCATGTACACATTACCAAAATGGCCGAATACACATGGTTACATTAATAAACATATCATATATCATTTCGAAGACAATCATAGTACATATATATATCCTTATCAAATTCGATTACTTTTATATGATTACTCATTCCATATTTACTTCATAAGTCATTTGTATTAAACATTATTTACTTACTTTACTTTGAATTGGTAACAAATTAATCCATACCTGGCACATAGCTCATTTTACACATTCAAACATAGCTTATCACTGCTCGATGAACCATTCGAAATCAGATAGGACACTTGGATAATCACATAAATCGTACAATGCCAACGTCCCAAACGTGGTCTTACATGTAACCACATATTGATGCCACTGTCCGAGACAGGGTCTTATTGTAAACACATATCAGAATCACATATCGATGCCATGGTCTTACTCGCACACATATATAGGAATCCTATGTCATGACATATGTATCCTAACTATTCCTAAGGTTCATACTGGGCTTTCGGACGTCGTAACTCGGTCAAAACAAATACTTGAACATGGCTACCAAGCTTAATCACATTTGGCAAAAGCATGAATAAATTCATATCTTACAAACCAGCATGTATTTTTAGCATTTAACTACAATTAGTCATGTCTATTTGCTTATAAACTTACCTCAGACGTCGTAAAACGGGACAGGGCTGCTAGTCGACAACTTTCATTTTTCCTTGGTCCAAATATGATTTCTTTGGTTCTTGATCTAAACATATTCAAATTAAGCTCATTCAAACATATTTTGATTCAATTTAGTCCAAAAACACATAAATGGACAATTTACCATTTTACCCCTAACATTTATAATTTTTACAATTTAGTCCCTATTGCACAAAACACAAAATATGCAAAATTTCCCAATACCTATGTTGGGCCAAATTTTACCCACTCTCAAACAAGTCCGTATATTCAATCTATTCCACATTTTAGTCCCTCAAATTATTATTTTTGCAATTAAGTCCTAATTACTCAAAATCATCAAAAACTCCAATACAAAACATGTTAATCTAAAACATATCTTTCATTTTTCATCATCAAACAACAAAAATCACAAGCTATCAACAATGGCACAACTTTTAGTATTTATCAAAATCAAAAATCCAAGCATGGGTTTTGTAGTACTCGAAACAACGATCTCAAAATGTAGAAATTATCAAAAACCAAACAAAAAACGAACCTTGATTGAGGTAAATAGATGGCCGAACCCTAGCTTGTTGTTCTTCTCTTTAGTTTCAGCTATTAGGAAATAAAAATGATGAATAGGGTTTTATTATTATGTTATAATATGTTATATTATAACATTTTATTTCATTTCCCATTTTAACCTTAATGAAATAATAATATTTTATAACCTATGTCCATTACCGTCCAACATCATGTTAATGGATTAATTTCATCATAAAGACTCCATATTAGAAAACCATTAGTAATTCGGACCTTATACAAGTTACTACTTAATTTTTATTTTACGTGATTAAGTCATTTTATTTAATCAGACACTCAAACAACAAAATTAAATCACGAAAATAAACACAGAAAATAATTTTAAAATATTTTTCTAATTCAGATTCGTGGTCCCGAATCCACCATTCTGATTAGGGTCTAAATTGGGCTGTTACAACTCTTCCCCTTACGGATTTTCGTCCTCGAAAATCTTACAGGTGAATAAGTTCAGATAGCGTTCTTTCATTGTATCCTCTGGCTCCCATGTTGCTTCCTCAACACCGTGCTTATGCCACAATACTTTAACTAATGCAATCTTCTTATTCCACAACTCTATAATCTCTCGAGTCAAAATACGAATCGGTTCTTCTTCATAGGTCATATTGGGCTTAATTTCAACCTCAGACAGAGTAATCACATGTGAAGGATCAGATCGATACCTCTGAAGCATCGAAACATGGAATACATTGTGAATCTTTTCTAACTCAGGTGGCAATAATAGTCTGTAAGCAACTGGCCTGATACGTTCTATAATCTCATACGGCCCAATGAATCTAAGACTCAATTTGCCTTTACGACCGAATCTCAGTACTTTCTTCCACGGTGAGACTTTCAAGAAAACTTTATCTCTGATATGAAATTCTATATTTTTATGCTTCAAGTCCGCATAAGGTTTCTGACAATCTGATGCTGCTTTTAGACTTTCACGGATCACTTTCACTTTTTGCTCAGTTTCTTTGATCAAATCAACTCTGTGTATTTTATTTTCACTGAGCTCGGTCCAATACAATAGTGTGTGAAATTTACGGCCATACAAAGCTTCATAAGGTGCCATTTTGATACTCGACTGAAAGATGTTATTATATGCAAATTCAATCAAAGGCAGGTGTCGTTCCCACGTACCTTCAAACTCGAGAATACAACATCTCAACATATCTTCAAGTATCTGAATGATTCGCTCAGACTGGCCATTAGTTTGCGAATGGAAAGTAGTACTAAAATGTAATTTCGTACCTAGCGCATCTTATAGTTTCTTCCAAAACCATGATGTAAATCTCGGATCTCTATCCGAAACAATAGATATAGGCACACCATGTAATCTCACAATCTGAGAAACATATAATTCAGCCAATTTATCCAGCGAGTAGTCCATACGTATTGGAACAAAATGAGCCAATTTAGTAAATCTATCCACAATAAACCAAATTGTATCCTTCTTGCTCGGTGTCAATGGTAAACCAGATACAAAATCCATAGTAACTCTGTCCCATTTCCACTCAGGTATAATGATCGGCTGAAGTAATCCGGAAGGTACCTGGTGCTCGGCTTTTACTAGTTGACAGACAAAACATCTTGCAACGAAGTCGAAAATGTCTCGTTCTATACCATGCCATCAGTAAAGCTGTTTCAGATCATTATACATTTTTGTACTTCCTGGATAAACAAATAACCGACTACTATGAGCTTCATTCTAAATCATCTGAGTCAACTCTGAATTCCTCGAAATGTATATTCGGTCTCTAAATCTCAAACAATCATTAGCATCAACTCTGAATTCTGAATTTGCATCCATCTCACACTGAGCTCGTTTTGTGATCAACTCATTATCAACCTTCTGGGTATCACAAATTTGTTGAATAAATAATGGTCTTACTTTCAGCTCAGCTACTATCGAACTATCATCAGTCATGGCCAAATTCGCATTCATTGCACACAAAGGAAACAGTGATTTTCGGCTTAAAGCATCAGCAACAACATTAGCCTTTCCCAGGTGGTAGTCAACCACAAGCTCATAATCTTTTAGCAATTCTAACCATCGACGTTGTCTCAAATTCAGATCTTTCTGAGTCATCAATTATTTCAGGCTTTTATGATCAGAATAAACATGACATTTCTCACCGAACAGATAGTGACGCAAAATTTTTAATGCGAACACAATGGCTGCCAATTCTAAGTCGTGTGTTGGATAGTTCTTTTCATGTGGTTTCAACTGTCTTGAGGCATAAGCTATAACTTTACCTTCCTGCACCAAAACACAGCCCAAACCATTTAAGGATGCATCACTATAAATAACAAATTCTTTACTCGATTCTGGCTGAACTAGTACTGGACCTTCGGTCAATAGGGTTTCAACTGATCAAAACTCTGCTGGCACTTTTCTGACCACTGAAACTTAACATCTTTCTGCAATAGCTTTGTCATCGGGGCTGCAATCATAGATAAACCTTTCACAAACCGTCTATAATAACCAGCAAGTCCCAGAAAGCTCTGGACTTCAGAAACATTCTTCGGAGGTTTCCAATCAAGTAAAGTTAAAATTTTGCTAGGATCAACTCGAATACTTGATGCTGATACCACATGACCTAGAAAACTGACTTCACTTAACCAGAACTCACATTTATTAAATTTTGCATACAACTGCTTATCTCTCAAAGTCTGTAACACAAATCTCAAATGTTCAGCATGTTCAATTTCATCACCAGAATAGATCAAAATGTCATCTACAAACACAACCACAAACTGGTCCAGATACGATCTGAAGATCCGATTCATCAAAGCCATGAAAACAACAGGTGCATTAGTGAGTCCAAATGGCATAACCAAAAACTCATAGTGTCCAGACCTCATTCAGAAAGCAGTCTTTGGTACATCGGAGTCTCTAACTCGCAACTAATAGTAGCCTGATCTCAAATCTATCTTCAAAAATACTGTAACCCCTTTTAGTTGGTCAAACAGATCGTCAATCCACGGCAATGGATACTTATTCTTTATACTAATTTTATTAAGCTGTCTATAATCAATGCACATTCTCATAGTTCCGCCTTTCTTTTTCACAAACAACACAGGTTCACCCTACAGGGAGAAACTTTGTCGTCCGAAACCTCTATCTGTCAATTCTTGCAACTGACCTTTCAATTCTTTCAATTTCCTAGGTGCCATTCTGTACGGAGCTATAAATATCGGAGTCGTCCCAGGCATTAACTCAATACCAAACTCTACCTCCCGAATAGGTGGAAAACCTGGTTATTCTTTAGAAAACACATCAAGATACTCGCACACAACAGGTACTGATTCAATGTTTCTTTCAGCCACTTTACTGTTGAGCACGTAGGCAAAATAAGCTTCACACTCTTTTCTCACATATTTCTGAGTTAACATCGAAGAAATCACCGCTGGTAACCCTTTCAATTCACTTGATTCAATCAGAACAGTCTCATTATTCTGGCCCCGTAAATCAATAGTCTTTCTTTTACAATTCACAACAGCATCATATAATGTCAACCAGTCAATACCCAGAATTATGTCGAACTCATCAAATGTCAACAGCATCAAATCAGCAGGAAAGCGCAGATCTCGAACCATCAAGGGAAAATTCTTACATATTATCAACCATAACACACCGGCCCAAGGGGTTTAACACTCTAATCACAAACTCAGTAGACTCAACAGGCAGAGTCTTGCTGAATACTAATGTTTCACACACATAAGAATAAGTAGAACCAGGATCAATCAATGCAATTACATTAGTATCATAAAGAGTGAATGAACTGGTAATGACATCTGGGGATGAAGCCTCCTCTCGTGTACGTATAGCATAGGCTCTGGCAGGTGCACGAGCCTCAGATCTAACTTCTATCTCTTTAGTCCCTCTCTGACTGTCACTCGCATTACCAGGATTTTTGGGTGGTTTACCTCGAGCTACAGTATTACCCGATCTTGTATTCTGCACTGGATTTTCCTCAACTAATACTGGGCAATCTCGAATATAATGATATGTGGATCCACATTTAAAGCAAGCCCGATCATGCAATCTGCAACTGCTGGGATGTCATTTACCATAGTGTTTACACTCAGGTTGATTCGATCTGACATTACCCACACTCGCTGCTAAGGTAGCTCTCGAGCTCACTTGTGGTCTATTCTGATCCCGTCTAAAGTAACCTGAAGTGGCTTTAGAATGGCTAAAATCATCTCGGAACTTCTTTGATGCCGACTGGAATGACTTACCTGATATTCTTTTACGTTCATCTCTAGCTTCAAAGTCAGCTTTTCTTTTCACTTTCCCGAGCTCTTCAGCTTTGGAAACTCGTTGAACTAGTACCATGAACTCTTTTATCTCAAGTATGCCAACTAATAGTTTAATGTCTTCATTCAGTCCATCTTCAAATCTTTTACACATTATGGCTTCAGTAGAAACACACTCTCTGGCATACCGACTGAGTCTCACGAATTTCCGCTTGTACTCTGTCACGGTTATCCGACCCTATTTCAGCTCTAGAAAATCTTTACGCTTCTGATCAATAAATCTCTGGCTGATATATTTCTTACGAAACTCAGTCTAAAAGAATTCTCAGGTCACCTGCTCTCTTGGAACCACTGATGCTAGGGTATTCCACTAGTAATATGCTGTGTCTCGAAGTAAAGATATGGCACATTTCAAGCACTCATCTGGGGTACAAGATAGCTCATCAAACACACGGATGGTATTATCAAGCTAGAACTCAGCCCGCTCAGCATCATCCTCATCGGTAGCTTTAAACTCTTCAGCCCAATGTTTTCTGATTTTATCAATAGGTGGCTTATACAATCTCAACAGATCAGTTACTTGAGGTACAACAGGCATCGAAAAAGTATTAGTTGGGGGTGGAGGTTGTTGTGCAGCCGGGTTAGTCCGGATATATTGAGTAAACTAGTCATTCATCATTTGATAGAAGGCTTGTTTAGCCTCACTTTGTTGATTACTCGAAGTCGGTCGAGAATTAGTCGGCACTATCCCTTACGCGGGAGCAGGTGCTACACTCTCCACATCATCAGCCACAGCTCTTTCGGGATCCATTTACCCCTGACATTTACAATTTTTATAATTTAGTCCCCATTGCACAAAACACAAAATATGCAAAATTTCCCTATACCTATGTTGGGACAAATTTTACCCATTCTCAAACAAGTCCATATATTCAATTTATTCCATATTTTAGTCCCTCAAATTATTATTTTTGTAATTAAGTCCTAATTACTTAAAATCATTAAAAACTCCAATACAAAATGTAACGTGTTGAATTTTGGGCCTAGATGAATTGGGCTTTGGGCTTTGGGTCTCATAATTTTTTTTAATAGAAGCAAGAAAATGACAAATGACATGTTGGCTATAAGGGTTTAAGGAATTTGGAGTGTCTTGGTATGTTGGAAAAGTTTTGGGTTCGAGTTTTGTGTTCGAGGAATTTTAATTTATTTATTAAAAGAACAAGGATTGGGAGTAGTTGGGCTTTTAAATAAAAATATGGGGAAATGGCATAAAAAAGCCTTGTGGAGGAGTGGTTAAGTGACGCCACTTAGAGTGTAGGGAGGTGGCATTAGTGGCTATCAAGGAGATTCAATGTTCGATTCCTAGCTTAGGATTTTTAGAAGTTTAATTTTGGCCTTCTAGAAGATTGGAAGTGGCGTGAAGATGGACTCCAAGGGGAGTGTTCAGAAGAGAAAATTGAGGAAAGGATCAAGGGGTTATTAGGGAGAAAAACGAGGAGATGAGAAGGGGGAAGTGATGGAGTCGAATGGGGAATTGAGGGTCAGGCAATTCGGCTATAGGTGCTATAAATAGGTGCCGAATGCAAGGTTGCCTGGCTAATGCCAAAATCTCTCTCACTTTGTTATCGAAAACCCTTTTCTCTTCAAGATCCAAAAAGCTGAAAACCTTTGCTTCTTTCTTTCTTTTCTTGTGTCGATTT
The DNA here is from genome assembly GCA_025698465.1 of Gossypium longicalyx. NCBI lineage: Eukaryota > Viridiplantae > Streptophyta > Magnoliopsida > Malvales > Malvaceae > Gossypium > Gossypium longicalyx. The sequence continues at coordinate 31,188,464 of CM047001.1, read as the reverse complement.
TCTATTCATCTTCTACTCTTCTTCTTTAATCTGTGCCAAATAAACCTTGTTCACCATACTAAGCTTGAAAGCCGAATACTCTTTGGCCGAATAGCCTTGGTGCAATCACTACTCCTTTTACTTAGGTTAAATCTAGTGTAAGTGTTGTTTTCCCAATCGATTTTGCTAAGAATCTATTATGATGTTCTTTCCTCACTCTTTCTAATCAACTGTGGTAGGGAATTAGTATCGGATCTCGGATCTTAGCTCTCTGCCGAAATTGCTCCTAAGGTGTTTTACGGTTTTGGTAAGTATTACTCTCTTGTTGGCTAAGGTTGGCCAAATGGTCGTAAGTGAGATAAGGGGATGAATGATGTTGGACATGAGTCCCCTAGTATTCGGTTTTAATGAGTAAGATTAATACAGATCTAGGGAGTATGTGATTAAGGAAAAGCTATTAGGGATTGGTGTTCAAGGTAAGGTTAAAGTGAGGTTTCGATTTTATGGTAAAATATGTATTAAACATACGATTAATTGAAGGGTGATATCATTTGTAGGTTTGCGACTAAGGGAATCGCAACATGCTCTATTATTAGGTGTGTACATACACTACACACACACATAATGAATCGGCAAAAGTCGAAATGCCGAAAAGCCAAAACTTGGGCTATGGTAGTCTTGCGAGTGTGCGAACACTCGTGAAGAGGAAAATGATAGGTTGTCTGAGGCCCATGGATGATTCCATGGACTTGGGCTGTGAATTGGCCAACCGGGCCAGAATAAGCTTAATGGGTCTGACGGGCTATTGGGCCCATAATAGGCAAAAATTGATAATTGATGCTATGTGATAGAAATTAATATATGAGCATGTGTATAATGTGATTTGGGCCTAACGGGCCATATAAATGGGATTTGGGCCTAATGGGCCGTATACAGGTGATTTGGGCCTAATGGGCCATATGACTGAGATTGGGCCTAATGGACCATATGTATGTATGTAGGGGTTTTAGGCCTAGTATATGATGATTGCATAAAACTTAATTAACTAAATAATTAATTGTGACTGTGGACAAGTCATAGGGTTAAAGTGTGGTAACGTGTAGATGCATGTCTAGGATTGGATCTAGAGAGAGCTTGGTACTTAAGTGGTCTTAATGACCCACCTCCTCTTTTCTGGAATCCTACCTGGTGCATAGTGCTCGTTCATTTTAGCTCACGAATTTGTTAAGGGCCAAGGTAAGTAAAAACCCATAATAAAGGAAATTTACCGAAATGACCCTAAGGGCGAAAATGACCAAAGTACCCCTATGTGATGAAGGTAAGATTTATGTATGTTTCGAGTATAACTGCCGCATACATACTACATAAACACGATATCCTGTTTAGGATGCATTTGTGTTGGGAATTTTGGAGCGGAGGAAGTATATGAGGATCGCATGGTTGCTTGACGACCGTGGATCCACCAAAGGCTTTTTAAGCCCATTATATGATTAGCAGCTTGCTGCAATGAAGGTAGTTCCGCAACCGGGCTACCATTGAAGTGTATCGGTTGGGTGGGTCGATATTTATATCCCTACATGAAGTGTACCGAGGGATGGAGCTGAAGTGTAGCGGATGAATTATTGGGGTGGGTTGCATTGCACTGCATTGCATGTGTGATTTTATGATGATTGATGAATGCTTGCTTCTTAACGAGGGTGTACACATTGAGTTTGTGAAAACTCACCCCCTCTTTTATTTTTCTCAGGTAATGCTCAATAGGAGGTTCGATGTTTGGAAGGACTCTGGGTGGCCAGCTAGCAAGACAACTTGGACTTGGTTGTTTTAAAAGCATTTAGTTCCTGATTTATTAAGTGATTTTAGACTGGATTGTAATAAGGCCTCCCCTTTTTGTTATTATTTGGATTATTATTCTTATGCATTGTAATTGCAAGAAGATGAACAAGGATCTTTTAAACCATAGTTTTTATTTACTACGTTTCCGCAACCAAACTTTTAATTGATAAACTTTCTTAAATCAAATGTTTGAAACAAAGCTTTCGCAACTGAAAAGAGTGTTTTCATAAGTTAACTAAGGTTTCATATCTTAAGGAAGGGTTTTCAATGAAAACAAGGTTTTCGCTAAAACACTTCAATGTGATGCGTCAAACTCAACCATAACGTCTGGGCCAAGTTTAGGGTGTTACACAAAACATGTTAATCTAAAACATATCTTTCATTTTTCATCATCAAACAACAAAAATAACAAGATATCAACAATGGCACAACTCAAATATTCATCAAAATAAAAAAATTCAAGCATGGGTTTTGTAGTACTCGAAGCAATGATCTCAAAAACGTAGAAATTATCAAAAATCGAACAAAAAATGAGCCTTGATTGAGCTAAATAGATGACCAAACCCTAGCTTGTTGTTCTTGTCTTTAGTTTCGGCAATTAGGAAATAAAAATGATGAATATGGTTTTATTATTATGTTAGGATATGTTATATTATAACATTTTATTTCATTTACCATTTTAACCTAAATGAAATAATAATAATATTTTATAACATATGTCCATTATCGTCCAACATCATGTTAATGGATTAATTTCATCATAAAGACTCCAAATTAGAAAACCATTAGTAATTCGGCCCTTATAGAAGTTACTAATTAATTTTTATTTTACGCGATTAAGTCCTTTTATTTAATCAGACACTCAAACAACAAAATTAAATCACAAAAATTTCACAGATATAAATTCACACAAAATAAACACAGAAAATAATTTTAAAATATTTTTCTGGCTTGGATTCATGGTCCCGAAACTACCATTTCGATTAGGGTCTAAATCGGGTTGTTACAGCTATACATACCACATTTACAAGCCAAAATCTCATGGCTAATAATATGACTCAAAACATAACAAAATAACACTAGCCTATACATGCCATATACCATATATACAAGTTTCAAAAGTACCAACAAATGATTGATAGTGTGACGGCGTTTCTCGACGATCCCTGAGTCCGAACTAGCTTTGATTATCTATAAAACAAAGACAAATAACACACAGTAAGCTTCATAGCTTAGTAAGTTTGTACCAAACATACTCAATATTTCAAATATACAAATTATCAATTAATAAACACTTAGTAGTTTTCATATCATCATTCAATTCTAATTCATGATCCTTTATCATGTATATAAAAATTCATCAAGCGTCATACACATAGTATCAACTACCACACAGGTATCGTATGTACCTGTACTTTCCCGTATTTATTTATTTCATTCTTACCTCTTTGTTCAATACGTTAAATCGTTCGAAAATCTTTCAATGCTTTAAAAACTCGCACACTTAGTGCATAAATGATTACCTGAAGCTATAATGATATCGCACACTTAATGCCACCACATTAAACCAAAGCTATCTCGGTATCGCACACTTAGTGCCACATAAAGCCGAAGCTATTTCAATTCGCACACTAGTGGCACATAAAGCCGAAGCTATTTCAATTCGCACACTAAGTGCCAAACATCATAGTTTTATCGTCGTACGCAATCATAATCACATATATACAATTTATATATTATTAAATCATTGAAAACATAATTGTAACAACATTTATCATGTACGAACTTGCCTCGTACTTGGAATTGACGAATTAGATCGATTACTCGATAACCTTCGATTTTCCCCGATCTAAATCCGAATTCTTTCTTTCTTGATCTATATGTATTCAAAATTAACCTATTTAATCACCAATTCATTCAATTTAATCCACAAACACATATTTGGGAATTTTTGCACTTTAGCCCCTAAAATTTCACATTTATTAAATTTAGTCCCTATTTCACAAAAAAACACAAACTACACAAAATTTAATTACACCCAAGCCTAGCCAAATTTCCTAGGGACCCCTAACAGCCCAAAAATTTCATTTATTTCACAATTTAACCCCTCAATTTTACACTTTTCTTAATTTAATCCTTAATATGCATTTTTACTCAAAATCACTTTTCAAAACATGTATATCAAACACCAAGCTTTCATAATTCATCATCAAACATCACAAAATACATGAATTCATCGATGGAAACTTTAAAAATCATCAACACTTTCAAAAATTGAGACATGGGCTAGCTAGAACACAAAGTAACGATCACAAAAACGTAGAAATCATCAAAAATCGAGGAAAATACATACCTTAATCAAATAACAAGCTAGCAGAACCCTAAAAGGACATGGAAGCTTTCCTTTTCTCTTAATATTCGACTATAGATGATGATAATGAAGACACATTTTACTTTGTTTTATTTTATTATAACTTATTATGTAAATTACCATATTAACCTTGTTATAAAACATTTAATATCATCCATTTAATGCCCATTTATGTCCATTCCCAATATTCATGGTCTAATTACAATATAAGAACCTTTCATTTAATAAGTCATGGCAATTAAGCACTTTTAACAAGTGGAATGCAACTTTTGCATTTTACACGATTTAGTCCTTTTTCTCAAATTGAGCTATTAAACAATAAAATTAGCTCACAAAATTTTCACACATATATATTCAAATGTTGTAAACACCAGAAATAATATTAAAAATAATTTTACAACATTGGATTTGTGGTTCCAAAACTACTATTCCGATTTAACTAAAACCGTGTTGTTACATTACCATGCATATAATAATCAAATATTATAACATAATTAAATGTAAATTTACCATAGTCTTATGATCATAACTCATTCTACCACAAAACTTACCTCATATTCATTGTTTCAAGCATATAATAAACATGAGCTTTTTGTACATACCTAAACCATCTCGAAACGAATTTACACATTCTTATATTTGACTTGCTCGTGAACCACTCAGAATAATAATGTCGGATACTCGGGATTTTTGCACACTAAGTTCAACATACGTAGGCAATGCTACCTCAATCTCATATCACATAATCGCTCACTCTAGAGCTATTGACGGGCCTGCTCACACAAGATGTCAGTCAAGACGTAGCTACACAGTGCTGCTCACACAAGCTGTTAAGTATTCGCAACATATGCTGGTATACTCAATCATCGGTAGGATGTACAAGACCAGCACCCGGATCACATAATCACATAACACATAATGTCCCTAGTGACATGTCACTTGTATCCTAATCTATTCCTAAGGTTCAATGGGACTTCTCACTTTTCGAATCGTCGTTGAACTCGTTCATAGAATTATACTCATTCACATAATCAAACATACAATTCATGCAATATTAAAGCATTTAAGTACAATTATTCTAAAGCTTATTTTTAACATATGAACTTACCTCGGTACAAAATGGCTAATAGTTTGATTTAGTCCACAATCTTGTTCTTTCCTCAGTCTAGGTCAGAACCTCTTCTTTCTTGATCTATAATATCAAATTTAACTCATTCAATCATCACATTATTCAATTTAATCCCAAAAACACCTTATGGAAAAAATTACAATTTTGCCCTTAAGTTTTCAACATTTTACATTTTAGTCCCTAGGCTCGTAAAATGATTTTCATTCAGTTTCATCACAACCAAGCCTAGTTGAACTTAGTCCTTACTCATAATAGTCTACATTTTTCATTTATTTACATTTTTACACACATTTTATAACTTTTACAAATAGGTCCCTATTTGACATTTTCCTCAAAAATCACTTGGTAAATGTTGTTTATCTAACACTAAACATGCATTTTCTACAACTTTTATTTTCTTCCAAATTATTCCATGAAATAGCTAGATTAGGTTGACACATCTTCAAAAACATAAAAATCATTAAAAATGGGACAAGGACGGACTTACAATCAAGCCTGAAAGCTCGACCAAAACCTTAGCTATGGTGACCTTTGGAATTCAGCTATGGGGGATGAAATTGGAAAGATGAACATCTTTTATTTGTTTTATTTTGTCTTTATTAACCAAATGACCAAAATGCCCTTAATGCGAACTTTGAAATTTCACCTAACCATGTCCATTTTTGTCCAACTTAGAGTATAATGGTATGATTACAATTTAAGGACCTACAATTTAAAATTTCATAGCAATTAGACACCTCTAGCTCCTAGAACACATATTTTTGCACCTATTGCAATTTAGTCCTATTAGTCGAATTGGACACTCTATCGATAAAATTTCTTAACAAAATTTTCAAAAAATTATTCAATCATACTGTAGACCTTAAAGTAATAATAAAGTTAACATTTCTACTTCAAACTTGTGGTCCCAAAACCACTGTTCTGATCTGACCCAAAAATGGCCTGTTACAACTCTTCCCCCTTTAAGGATTTTCGTCCTCAAAAATCTTACCGAAAAAGAGGTTTGGGTACTACTTTATCATAGCTTTCTTGGTTTCCCACGTAACTTCTTCAATCCTATTTCTTTGCCACAAAACTTTCACTAGGGCTATATTTTTATTTCTCAACTGTTTAACTTTCCAGGCTAAGATCTTGATCGGTTCTTTACTATAAGTCATGTCGGGTCAAATCTCAACTTTAGTTGTTGAAATCACATGAGAGGGATTTGATCGATATCATCACAACATAGACACATGAAACATATTATGGATTCTCTCTAATTCTGATAGTAAAGCTAGTTGATAAGCCACTAGTCCTATCCTTTCAATAACCTCATACGGACCAATAAAGCACAGACTCAGCTTGCCTTTGCAACCAAATCTAAGAATTTTCTTCCACAGAGACATTTTTGGAAATACCTTATCATCAAATTCAAATTCAATTTCCTTTCCTTTTAGATCTACGTACGATTTTTATCTATCCGAAACTGCTTTCAAACAATCAAGAATTATTTTCACAGTTTCTCAAACCAAATCAATCCCTTGAATCTGTCTCTTACTAAGATCAGTCTAGTACAACATAGTTCGACACTTGTGACCATACAATGCCTTATAAGGTGCCATATTTATACTCGACTGAAAACTATTGTTATAAGAAAATTTGACTAAAGGTAGATATTTTTCCCAACTACCTTCAAACTCTAAAACACAACAGCGAAGCATATCTTTGAGTACCTGAACCGTCCTTTTAGATTGACCGTCAGTCTACGGATGAAATGCGGTACTAAAATTCAACTTTGTGTCCAAAGCCTCTTGCAACTTCTTCCAAAATCGAGACGTAAACCTCAAATCTCTATCCGAAATAATAGAAATAGGCACTCATTGCAATCTAACAATTTCAGCAATGTACAATTCAGCTAGCTTATCAAGTGAATGGTCAGTAAATATCGAAATAAAATGAGCCAATTTTGTCAATCTATCAATAACGACCCAAACAACATCTTTCTTCTTCGCAGTCATAGGTAATCCAGTTACGAAATACATCGTAATTGTAACATCCCGATTTTAGGCCTAGTCGATATAGTGGTTTTGAGACCATAAATTTGAAGTAGAAATAATTATTTTATAAACGTGTTGAGGTTTATGATATGTTTGAATGATTTTTTGAAAGTTTCATTGAGAAATTTTGTTGTTAGAGTGTCCAATTTGATTTTTAGGACTAAATTGCAAAAGTTACAAAATATGTGATTCTAGAAGCTTTAAACACAAAATTGCTATAGATTAATAATTAGAGGTCCTTGAATAGAAATTTGACCAATTTCTATTTTTATGGACAAAAATAGGCATGAGTAAGTAAAATTTGAAGGTTTAGTAAAAAGAGTATTTTGGTCATTTGGTTAATAAAAGAATAAAAAGGGAAAATTAAGTCAAAATTTACTCATCTTCTCCACGCCATAGTCGAAATTCCTAAGGTCACCATAGCTAGGGTTTCTTCAACTTTCAAGCATGATTGTAAGTGCATTGTAGCCCCATTTTTAATGTTCTTTACATTTTTGAAGTTGTTATCAACTAATCTAGCCATTTCTACCATTTATTTGAGCTAGGGTTGATGTCTAGGGTTTGACCCATGTGTGACATGCATGTATTTTGATGTTTCATGGTAGATTATGAAAGTTTGATGTGTGATAAACAACTTTTACTAAGTGATTTTTCATAAAAACACCTAAAAAGGACCTATTTGTAAAAGTTGTAAAATGTGTAGTAAAAATCTGATTTGATGAAAAATGTGGGCTGATATGAGCATGTGTGTGGGTTGGCTAGGCTTGAGTAACAAAGAAATTGAATGAATTTCATTTTACGAGCCTAAGGACTAATTTGTAAATATGTGAAAGTTTAGGGGTAAAACTATAATTTTGCCAAAGGATGATTTTTGGACTGATTTGAACAATTTGATAATTAAATGAGTAAATTTGCTATTATATATTAAGAAAAACAGAGTCCGAAACTAGACAGGGGAAAGAACAAGGTTTTGGACTAAGTCGAATTAGTTAGCTATATTTTGTACCGAGGAAAGTTCATGTGTAAGGAATGCAATAGTATGATCATATTTTTAATGCATTAATATTGTATGAATTGTATAATTGATTCGATGAAAACATTCGACAAGTTCTGATAAGAGAGAGAAAATCCCGTTTGAACCTTAGGAATAGAATAGGATACGAGTGACATGTCACTAGGACCCCATGTGATGTATAGGATTATGTGATCCGGCTACTGGTCATGTATGTCCTACTGGTGGCTAGGTAGTTCGGCATGTGTTGCGGATACTTGACAGGTTGTGTTAGCAGCCCGCATAGCTACGTCTTGACCGTCAGCTTGTGTGAGTAGACTTGTGATTAGCTCGAGAGTGAGCCTTTATGTGATATGAAATATGAGGTAGCTTTGGCTACATATGTGGCGCTTGTGTGCAAAGACCTTCTGTGTATCCGTTTAGTACTCCAAGTGTTCAATGGGTATTTCAAGAACTAGAAAGAGTATGTTAAGTCACGAGTTGGTATAGGTATGTACGAAAAACTCATAAGAATGAGCTTGTTAAGTGATGAGCTTTTGGTAAGATTAAGAATGATAAAGTTATGCTTATGAAACTATGATGATAAATATGTGATTTATGTTAAGTTAAAGTGTATGATATTTACGCTAAATGTTATTTAATATTGTTTATTATTGCATGTGAACTTACTGAGCTTTATGCTTACTCCCCTTCCTTTTCATTTCTTATAGTGTCACCAAGTAAGCTCGGGGATGAGAAATAGTCAAAGCATCGATCACACTATCAATTTGATCATTTGGGTATAATTGGTTTAGGTATTTTGAATATTGCATATATATGGACTTGGTCTTTTTGTGATATCTGTCATTATTGATTTGGCCAAATGTGTTAGCTTGTAATGGTAATTGATTCATTTTCTAAATCCATATGGTATTGGTTAATATTGGTTGAGTATATATACATATGATGATGTCTTTCATGGATGTGGTTATTGCATTGTTTGTGATGATAAGTATGAGATGTTGTATGTGATAGAAAATAACGTGAAATTGATGTGTCGATGTCTTGGTTGTAGCTAAATTAGTAGTATGTATATGCTTGGATTGGTGTGGTTTGATGTTGTGAAGGTTGGTGCAAGTATAGGTGGCAAAAAATCTTGGTAAATAGCCTTAATTTTGGTCCACACGGGTGTGTGTTTAGGTCGTGTGTGACACACGGCTTGCCCTTTTGGGTGTGTGATCCGGCCGTGTGTTCCCTGCATTCTTGAATTTTAGCTTCGATTTGGCCACATGGTGAGACACACGGCCCTGTGTCTCAGCCGTGTGAAGGACATGGGCTAGGGACATGGGTGTACAACTAGGGCGTGTGAAGTCTACACCTATTTTAGGGAAAATTATGAAATTAAATCACCCACACTGCCTAGCACACGGGCGTGTGCCTTGGCCCTATGACTCTAACTCATTGATGATGTCATAAACAGGGAGTTACACGGGCTGTGGACACAGGCGTGTCCCAAGCCACACAGGCGTGTGTGACCATATGGTCTACCCACACGGGCATGTGACCCTTGTTATTATGAAAAATTTTCTAAGAGTTGGGAGAGTTTCAAAAGTTCTCAGTTTAGTCCCGAACTGCCCACAACGTATGTTTTGGGTCTCGTAGGCTCGTTTAAGGGACGATATGAATGTTTTGAAAAGTTTTAAATTTGAGTGGAAATATATGTCTCGGTTTTGAATGTTAGTTTGAGTTTAAGTCCTATAATGCCTCGTACTCTGTTCCAATGTTGAATATGGGTAAAGGGTGTTACATTTAGTGGTACCAGAGCTATAGTTTAGTCGGTTCTCAGACTAGCGTAGCGTGTGTAAGAGTCTAGCTATACATGCCTTATATATATTGTGATAGTGTGATGTCTCCTGACAATTATAAAATTGTGTTTTCATATAGTAAATGGATCCCAACCGAGCCATGGCAGATGATACAGAAAGTAATGTGCCGGCTCTTGGTCAAGGGGTAGCACCAGTTGAAAGTAGACCCGTAACCATGGGTCAGAGAGGAGGAGAAGGGGATAAGGAAGCCTTTCTCCATATGATGAATGCATGGTATATGGAGTTCATTCGAACGAACCCAAACACTCAACCCCCTCCACCCATACCAAATCCTCAACCTATCCCTGTCACCCCCCAAGTTGTGGAAATGGTAAGAATAAACAAGCCTCTGGTTGACAGAATTCGTAAACTAAGAGCTGAAGAATTTTGAGCTAATATAGATGATGATCCCGAAAGGGAAGATTTCTGGCTCGAGAACACCATCAGGGTATTTGATAAGTTGCCTTGCACAACTGAGGAATGTATGAAATGTGTTGTGTCACTCCTGAGAGACTCGGCTTATCAGTGGTGGAACACCCTTGTGTTGGTTGTACCAAGGGAAAGAGTAAATTGATATTTTTTCGAAGAAACATTCCATAAGAAGTACATTAGCTAGAGGTTTATCAACCAGAAATGAAAAGAAGTACTTGAGTTAAAACAGGGCCGAATGACAATAACGGAGTACGAGCGTGAGTTTGTAAGACTTAACAAGTACGCTCGGGAATGCGTAACGATTGAGGCCATCATGTGTATGAGATTTGAAGATGGATTGAATGAAGATATTCGATTGTTGGTTGGTATTCTTGAACTAAAAGAATTTGTGGTACTTGTAGAGAGAGCTTGCAAGGCCGATGAATTGGCTAAAGAGAAAAGAAAGGCTCAGATTGAAGCTAGGGACTCAAAGAAAAGACCTATGAGTAAGTCATTTTAGTCTTCATCAAAGAAGTCGAGGGATTTTTATTCTCGTTCCAATGCTTCTGTTGGGCTCTCAAATAGAAATCAGAATAAATAGTATTTGGGTTCGAAAGCTCAAACCACTTCGATTGCTAGTGTTGGCAATGCTTGACCAAATACATCAGAATGTCCCCATTGCAAAAGACGTCACCCCGGTGAGTGCTGGAAGAATAACTGAGCATGTTTCAAGTATAGTTCACACGATCACTTTATCAAAGATTGCCTTGATATGGTTGAGAAAGAAAAATTTTAGAGTGCTAGATCTGGTAATATTGCTGCTAGGGGGAGGCCACAGAGAAATCCGAAAAATGGAGCAAGTAGCAAGAGTGCACCTAGAGGTTTGGCTGTGAGAACCGAGGGTAGAAAACCTGCGAGGACTTATGCCATTCGCGCTTGCAAAGAGGCTTCATCTCCTGATGTGATTATGGGTGCTTTTTCTCTTTATGATACTCATGTTTTTGCTTTGATTGATCCGGGATCAACCTATTCCTATGTTTGTATGAAATTGGTATCTAGTATGAATATGCCTGTTGAGTCTACAGAATTTGTGATAATAGTGTCAAACCCTCCAGGCAAGCATGTGTTAGTTGACAAAGCAAGTAAAAATTGTCCTTTGATGATTAAAGGTCACGATTTTCCGGCTAATCTTATGCTTTTTCCATTTGATGAATTTGATGTAATTCTTGGTATGGATTGGTTGACCATTCATGATGTGGTAGTGAATTGTGGAAGAAAAATTATTGAATTGAAATGTGAAAGTGGTGATATTCTTCGGGTTGAATCAAATGAATCGGATAGATTACCAGTTGTGATCTCTTTTATGACAAGTCAGAGGTACATGAGAAAGGGGTATGAGGCTTATCTTTCTTTCGTGTTGAATACAAAAGAGCCTGAATTGAAAATTAAATTAGTGCCTATAGTGTGTGAATTTTTGGATGTGTTTCTAGAAGAGTTGTCAGGATTGCCTCCAATTAAAGAAGTTGAATTTGGCATTGATCTAGTCCCTAGTACAACATCTATTTCAATTGCTCCGTATAGAATGGCACTGACTGAATTGAAAGAGTTGAAAACTCAGTTGCAAGAGTTGACGGATAAAGGTCTTGCGAGACCAAGTTTTTCTCCGTGGGGTACACTGGTATTATTTGTGAAGAAGAAAGATGGTTCTATGAGACTATGTATAGATTACGGATAGCTAAATAAGGTAACCATAAAGAACAAGTATCTGTTGCCAAGAATAGATGATTTGTTTGACCAATTGAAAGGAGCAACAGTGTTTTCTAAGATTGATTTGAGATCCGGTTATTACCAGTTGAGAGTTAAGGAGTCAGATGTGCCGAAAACTGCATTTCGAACGAGGTATGGGCACTATGAATTCCTTGTTATGCCATTTGGGCTAACAAATGCTCCTACTATTTTTATGGACTTGATGAACCGGATTTTCTGACCATATTTGGATAAGTTTGTAGTTGTTTTTATTGATGATATAATGATTTATTCTCGAGATGAGTTCGAACATGCCAAGAACTTGAGAATTGTTTTGCAAATTTTGAGAGAGAAACATCTTTATGCTTAGTAAAAGTGAGTTTTGGCTTCGAGAGGTTGGATTTTTGGGGCATATTGTTTCGAGTTAAGGTATTCGAGTTTACCTGAGTAAGATTTTAGCAGTTGTTGATTGGAAACTGTCAAGGAATGTATCCGAGGTTAGAATTTTTTGGGCTTAGCCGGTTACTACCGACGGTTTGTTAAAGGATTCTCACTAGTAGCTACTCTAATGACAAAGTTGCTACAGAAAGATGCCAAGTTCGAATGATCAAAAAGGTGTCAACAGAGTTTTGAGAAGTTGAATGCATTGTTGACTGAGGCACCGGTTTTAGTACAACCTGAGCCGGGAAAAGAATTTATGATCTATAGTGATGCATCCTTGAACCAATTGGGTTGTGTGCTTATGCAAGAAGGCAATGTGATAGCTTATGCCTCGAGGCAACTGAAACTACATAAGAAAAATTATCTGACACATGATTTGGAGCTAGCCGCCATTGTGTTTGCGTTGAAGATTTAGAGACATCATTTGTATGGTGAGAAATGTCATGTTTATACTAATCATAAAAGTTTAAAGTACTTAATGACTCAAAAGGATTTGAATTTACAGTAGAGGAGATGGTTGGAATTGTTAAAAGATTACGAGTTAGTGATTGACTACCATTCGGGAAAGGCGAATATGGTCACCGATACTTTGAGTAGGAAGTCATTGTTTTCTTTGAGGGCTATGAACACCAGCTGACTTTAACCGATGATGGTTCGATTCTAACTGAGTTGAGAGCTAGACCGACATTTCTTCAGCAGATTTGTGAAGCTCAAAAATGTGATACTGATTTACAAGCAAAAAGAGTCCAGTGTGAATCAAGTATTGAATCAAATTTTCAGATTGGTTCCGATGAGTGTTTGATGTTCCAAGATAGGATTTGTGTTCCTAGAGATACCAAGATGATTTAGAAGATTTTGCATGAGGCACACAGTGGTTGTTTGTCAGTTCACCCCGGTAGTATAAAATGTATAATGACTTGAAGAAAATATATTGGTGGCTGAGTATGAAAAGAGATATTTTCGAGTTTGTTTTGAGGTATCTGATTTGTCAACAAGTAAAGGCCAAAAACTAAGTACCTTCGGGTTTACTTCAGGCTATGATGGTTCCCGAGTGGAAATGGGACAGAATTACTATGGACTTTGTGACAGGTTTGCCCTTGACTTGATAGGCTAACGAAGTCAGCTCATTTTATTCTAGTACGTACCAATTACTAACTTGATAAGTTAGATGATTTGTACATTGGTGAAGTTGTTAGATTGCACGGAGTGCCGATTTCGATTATATCAGATAGAGATCCGAGGTTCACTTCACGGTTTTGAAAAGAGTTGCAAGAAGCTTTACGTACAAAGTTAAACTTTAGTACCGCTTTTCATCAGCAAACTAATGGTCATTCTGAGCAAGTAATTCAGATTCTTGAGGATATGCTTCGGTGTTGTATTCTTGAATTCGAGGGTAGTTAGGAAAAACATCTACCTTTGGTAGAATTTGCCTACAATAACAGTTTTTAGTCGAGTTTGAAAATGACACCTTATGAGGCATTGTACAGTCGTAAGTGTCAGACACTGTTGTATTGGACTGAACTCAGAGAGAATTAGATTCAGGGGGTCGATTTAGTTAGAGAAACTTAAAAAAAAGTGAAGATAATTCGTGATTGTTTGAAAGTAGCTTTGGATAGACAGAAATCCTATGTGGATTTGAAACGAAAAGAGATTGAGTTTTAGGTCAGTGATGAGGTATTCCTAAAAGTGTCTCCATGGAAGAAAGTTCTTAGATTTGACCGGAAGGGCAAGTTGAGTCCATGTTTTATTGGACCGTATAAGATTACCGAAAGGATAGGGCTAGTAGCATATCGGTTGGGCTTGCCATCTGAACTGGAAAAGATTTACGATGTCTTCCATGGCCGATACCGATCAGATCCTTCACATGTGATTTCACCGATAGAGGTTGAGATTCGACCGAATATGACTTATGGCAAAGAGCCGATTAAGATTTTGGCTCGAGAAGTCAAACAATTGAGGAATAAAAGTATAGCTCTGGTAAAAGTATTATGGCAAAGATATGGGGCTGAAGAGGCTACATGGGAACCCGAGGAAACCATGGGAAAACAATAACAAAATCAATTTACCGGTAAGATTTTCAGGGACGAACATCCTTAGGGGGAGAGTTGTAACATCTCGATTTTGGACAAAAATGTGATTCTAGAAGCTTTAAGCATGAAATAGCTATGGATTATTAATTAGAGGTCCTTAAATATCAATTTCACCAATTTCTATTTTTATGGACAAAAATGGGCATGAGTAAGTAAAATTTGAAGGTTTAGTAAAAAAAGGTATTTTGGTCATTTGGTTAATAAAAGAATAAAAAGGGAAAATTAAGTCAAAATTTGCTCATCTTCTCCATGCCATAGCCGAAATTCCTAAGGTCACCATAGCTAGGGTTGCTTCAACTTTCATGCTTGATTGTAAGTGCATTCTAACCCCATTTTTAATGTTCTTTACATTTTTAAAGTTGTTATCACCCGATCTAGCCATTTTTACAATTTATTTCTACCATTTCTATCATTTGAACTAAGTGATTGTTCATGAAAACACCTAAAAAGGACCTATTAGTAGAAGTTGTAAAATGTGTAGTAAAAATCTGATTTGATGAAAAATGTGGGTTGATATGAGCATGTGTGTAGGTCGGCTAGGCTTGAGTAACAAAGAAATTGAATACATTTCATTTTACGAGCCTAAGGATTAATTTGTAAATATGTGAAAGTTTAGGGGCAAACTATAATTTTTCCAAAGTATGATTTTTGGACTGATTTAAACAATGTGATAATTAAATGAGCTAAATTTGCTATTATAGATCAAGAAAAATGGAGTCTAGACCTAGACCGGGGAAAGAACAAGGTTGTGGACTAAATCAAATTAGTTAGCTATATTTTGTACCGGGGTAAGTTCATGTGTAAATAATGCAATATTATGATCATATTTTTAATCCATTAATATTGTATGAATTGTATAATTGATTCGATGAAAACATTCGACAAGTTCCGATAAGAGAGAGAAGATCCCGTTTGAACCTTAGGAATAGAATAGTATACGAGTAACATGTCACTAGAACCCCATGTGAGGTATATGATTATGTGATCTGGGTGCTGGTCACGTACGTCCTACTAGTGGCTAGGTAGTCCAGGATGCGTTGCAGATACCTGACAGCTTGTGTGAGCAGCCCACATAGCTCTATCTTGACCGCCAGCTTGTGTGAGCATACCCGTGATTAGCTGAAGAGGGAGCCTTTATGTAATATGAAATATGAGGTAGCTTTGGCTACATATGTGGCACTTGTGTGCAAAGACCTTCCGTGTATCTATTTAGTATTCCAAGTGTTCAACGGGTATGTCAAGAATGTGAAAGAGTATGTTAAGTTTCGAGTTGGTACAATATGTACGAAAACCTCATAAGAATGAGCTTGTTAAGTGATGAGCTTTTGGTAAGATTAAGAATGATAAAGTTATGCTTATGAAACTATGATGATAAATATGTGATTTATGTTAAGTTAAATTGTATGATATTCATGCTAAATGTTATTTAATATTGTTTATTATTGCATGTGAACTTACTAAGCTTTATGGTTACTCCCCTTCATTTTCATTTCCTATAGTGTCGCCAAGAAAGCTCGGGGATCGGAAGTAGTCAGAGCATCGATCACACTATCAATTTGATCATTTGGGTATAATTGGTTTAAATATTTTGAATATGGCATGTATAGGGACTTGGTCTTTTTGTGATATGTGTCATTATTGATTTGGTCAAATGTGTTGGCTTGTAATGGTAATTGATTCATTTTGTAAATGGCCATATGCTATTGGCTAATATTGTTTGAGTATATAGACATATGATGATGCCTTCCATTGATGTGGTTATTGCATGGCTTGTGATGATAAGTATGAGATGTTGTATGTGATAGAAAATAGCATGACATTGATGTGTGGATGTCTTGGTTGTGGATGAATTGGTAGTATGTATATGCTTGAATTGGTGTGGTTTGATGTTGTGTATGTTAGTGCAAGTAAGGGTGGCAAAAAGGCTTGGTAAATAGCCTTAATTTTTGTCCACACGGGTAGACACACGAGCGTGTGTTTAGGCCATGTGTGACACACGGCTTGGCCTTTTGGGTGTGTGATTCGGCCGTGTGTCCCTTGCATTCTTTAACTTTAGCTTAGAATTGGCCACACGAGCAGAGAGACAGCTGTGTGTCTTAGCCATGTGAAGGACACGGCCCAGTGACATGGGCGTGCGCCCAGAGCATGTGAAGTCTGCACCTATTTTAGGAAAAATTATGAATTAAATCACCCAAACGGCTTAGGACACGAGCGTGTGCCTTGGCCGTGTGACCCTAATTCGTTGATGATGTCACAAACATAGAGTTACACGGGTTGTGGACATGAGCGGGTCCCAAGCCACACGGGCGTGTGTGACCACACGGCCTACCCACACGGGTGTGTGACCCCTATTATTATGAAATTTTTTTTTAAAGTTGGGAGAGTTTCCAAAGTTCTCGATTTAGTCCCAAATTGCCCTCAACATATGTTTTGGGCCTCGTAGGCTCGTTTAATGGACGATATCAATGTTTTGAAAAGTTTTAAATTTGAGTGGAAATTCATGTCTCGGTTTTAAATGTTTGTTTGAGTTTAAGGCCGGTAATGCCTTGTACCTTTTTCTGGTGTCGAATACGGGTAAGGTGTGTTACAGTAATTCTGTAACGCCCCCAAACCCGAGACCGTCGCCGGAGTCGAGTATGAGGTGTTACTAGACTTAATTTAACATTTTAAGAACTTTGGATCATTTGTTTCTACATTCACAACTTTCTAGCTACTTGCGTCATAGTTGCAAGAAAAATCATATCTCTAGTTACGAAACTCGAAATCAAGATCTGTAAATTTTTCCTAAATCTAGACTTATATTACTATTTATTAAATTTTTTCTAGAATTTTTGGTTGGTCCAATTAGTAAAGTTTATTAGTTAAATTTACCCCTGTTTCAGGACTTGACTGGACTGACCTCTGTTTACTACAAACCATATTTCTCCCTGTAAAAAATTCATATGACTATGATGTTTGTTTCTTATGAAACTAGACTAAATAAGTATTCCGAGAATATAAAATAAACCACCTAATTATTTTTTTTCAATTTATAGTGAATTTCTAAAGTTGGAACAGGGGATCCAAAAATTGCTCTGGCCCTGTTTCACTAAAATTCAAATATCTACTAACATAAAATTCCTTTACCTGTTTAGTTTGTTTTATGTGAAACTAGACATATTAGGCTTCGATTTCACATTTAATACATCACCAAATTTGATTTCTATGATTTTTAGTAAATTTTCAAACTCACATCAGTGTTGCTGTAATATTCTGTTTATGGCAAATTTCATCCTTTTTATGAGTTTTCATGAACTAGATAACCTATTAACCTTCCATGACATCAAACATAATCTAAACTAACCATTTCCATGACTTATCATTATCAAGCATTTTCTCAACCAATCCATCACCATATCATAAGATCATTTACGCAAAATAGGTATATTGCTATACATGCCATACTTAAATTTTACAAGCCATTTACCAAAAAGTCCTTCAGATAGTGTGATCGAGCCTTTGACCTATCCCAATTCCTGAGCTGGCTTGTCCAAAACTACAATGAATAAGAAGGAGGGAGTAAGCATAAATGCTTAGTAAGTTCATATGCAAATAACAAGTAACATAACAAAGCAATTATACCAAACAACATTAGCATGGTATCACCAATACATATATCACATTTCTAATCATTATTCATCATCTTACTATCTTAACGTTGTTGTATCAATACTCAACCCGAGGGTTAAGTACATACCTGTCCAAAGTATCCATTTCACAACACTTACCAATACGTCCCTTTTCATCTCGAGTATTCCTCCATTTGAGTAGAACTTTACCCGTTGAACACATCGGAATATAATTCGGATACATGGATAATTTGCACATAAGTGTCACATATGCAGTCAAGCAATCATGTAACCCGCCCCTAAGTGAACTCAGACTCAACTCAACGAGCTCGGGCCTTCGCATCCATAAGTGAACTCGGACTCAACTCAACGAGCTCGGATGCCTAGTTACATCTCACGAACTCGGACTCAACTCAACGAGTTCGGACATTCGCATCCATAAGTGAACTCGGACTCAACTCAACGAGTTCGGATGCTCAACCATCATAGTGACATGTCACTTGTATCCTAATCTATTCCTAAGGTTCAAACGGGATTTTCCTCGAACACATATCCTTGCCGTCTTCCGTAGAATACCGAAACCAATACTCGGTAACAATTTATATTTAACAAGTACCTCACATAATTTACATTTTATTCGAAAATAACCACAAAACATATATTTCATGATAAAAATCAGCATATCATATAATTAACATCAATGACTTAAAAATAACAATTATGCTACATTATTTACACATGAACTTACCTTGGTACCAAAATATAAAGATTTTGCAATTTAGTCCACAATCTTTTCTTTTCCTCGATTGGGTCGATTCCATGTCTTTCTTGATCTAAAATAACACATTTAGCTTATTTAATACTCACATTATCAAATTAATCCTTAATTCAAATTTTGGCAAAATTACAAATTTTACCCCTAAACTTTTGCATATTTATACTTTTGCCCCTAGGCTCAGAATTAAACTTAATCCCTTATTCTTATGTTTTATGACATGCTGATCACTTTTCCCTTCTATGGAAACATCAAATTCTCACTCTAACATATACTTATGACTATTAGGTATTTTTACCGATTAAGTCCTTTTACTCGTTTTCACTCAAAACCGAGTAGCACAAGTTGTCTAACATAATTTAAAACCTCATATTCTATCATAAAA
Source organism: Gossypium longicalyx (assembly GCA_025698465.1). NCBI lineage: Eukaryota > Viridiplantae > Streptophyta > Magnoliopsida > Malvales > Malvaceae > Gossypium > Gossypium longicalyx. The sequence continues at coordinate 31,168,801 of CM047001.1, read as the reverse complement.
CATCAAAATACACAAATTTCACCTATGGGTATTTTTCCAAATATGAACCCTAGGTTAAATTATTGCTAGAATAAGCTAAATCGAGCTATCGGGATCCGAAAAACGTAAAAATCATTTAAAACGGGGCTTAGAATCACTTACTATGAAGCTTGAAAGTTGAAGAAACCCTAGCTATTGTGAGAGCAAAATTCGGCAGCAACCATATGAAGAAGATGACCATTTTGTGTTATTTTTCCCATTTTATTTCATTTAATATCCAAATGACCAAAATGCCCCTCCATACTAAACTTTCAAAAATTCCTTCCATGTCCTAATTTTGTCCATGAACTTAAAATTTGTGAAATTGCTATTTAAGACCTCCTAATTAATATTTCAAAGCAATTTCATACTAAAAACTTCTAGAATGCAAGTTTTGCAACTTATTCGATTTAGTCCCTAACTTTAAATTAAACTCGTTATGCCAAAAATTTCTTCACGAAATCTTCACACAATTATGCAATCATATCATAAACCTCAAAATAATTATAAAATAATTACTTCTATCTCGGATTTGTGGTCACGAAACCACTATTCCGATTAGGCCCTAATTCGGGATATTACAAATTATGTCCCATTTCCACTCAAGAATCATCACAAGCTGAAGTAAACCCGAAGGTACTTGGTGTTCGGCCTTTGCTTGTTGACAAATTAAACATCTCGATACGAATTCAGAAATATCTCGTTTCATACCTGATCACCAATACAATTTCTTCAATTCATTATGCATTTTCATACTTCCTTGCTGAACAGATAGACAACTACTATATGCCTCGTGAAGAATTTTCTGAATAAGCTCGGTATCTCTCGGTACACAAATCCTACCTCGGAACATCAAACAATCATCGGCCCCAATTTAAAAATCTGAATCACTAGTCGATTCGCACTGAACTCTTTTAGCTTGAAGTTCTTTGTCACTTTTCTGAGCTTCGCAAATCTGCTGAAGAAATATCGGTCTAGCTTTCAACTCAGCTATAATCGAGCCATCATCAGATAAAGTCAGTCGTGTTTTCATTGCTCTTAAAGCAAACAAAGATTTCCTACTCAAAGCATCGGTGACTACATTCGCCTTTCCCGGATGATAATCGATTACTAACTCATAGTCTTTCAACAACTCGAGCCATCTCTGTTGTCACAAATTCAAATCCTTTTGAGACGTTAAATACTTCAAACTCTTGTGATCGGAAAAGATGTGGCACTTCTCACCCAATAAATGATGTCGCAAAATCTTTAAAGCAAACACAATGGCAGCCAATTCCAAGTCGTGCGTCAGATAATTCTTTTTGTGCGGTTTCAACTGGCTCAAGGCATAAGCTATCACTTTGCCCTCTTGCATCAACATACATCCAAGACCGTTTAATGACACATCGCTGTAAATCAGGAACTTTTTTCTCGACTCAGGTTGCATTACTATCGGTGCCTCAGTTAACAATGCTTTCAATTGTTTAAAACTCTTTTGGCATTTCTCCGACCATTCGAACTTAACATTTTTTTGTAACAACTTTGTCATAGGTGTAGCAATCATTGATAATCTCTTAACAAAATGTCGATAATACCCGGCAAAGCCCAAAATGCTTCTAACCTCAAATACATTTCTTGGCGGTTCCCAATCAACAATTGCCAAAATCTTACTCAGATCAACTCTTATACCTTCCACTGAGACAATATGCCATAAAAATCTAACTTCTTGGGGAAAAAACTCACTTTTGCTGAATTTAGCAAAAAATTTCTTATCTCTCAAAGTCTACCATACAATTCTTAAATGTTTGGCATGCTCAGACTCATCTCGGGATTAAATCAAAATATCATCATTGAACACAACTACAAACTTATCTAAATACGGTCGGAAGATCCGATTCATCAAATCCATAAAAACAACAGGAGCATTAGTTAATCCAAAAGGCATAACAAGAAATTCATAGTGCCCATACCTCTTTCTGAATGTGGTTTTCGGCACATCTGAGTCCTTAACTCTCAGCTGATAATAACCAGTTATCAAATCTATCTTCGAGAAACCGTTGCCCCTTTCAGCTGGTCAAAGAAATTATCAATCCTCGGTAATGGATAGATGTTTATCGTAACCTTATTGAGTTGACGATAATCAATACAAAGTCTCATGGATCCGTCTTTCTTCTTGACGAATAATACTGGTGCACCCCAAGGAGAAAAACTCAATCTCGTAAAACCCTTGTCTGTCGACTCTTGTAACTGAGACTTTAATTCTTTCAACTCAGTTGGAGCCATTCTATACGGAGCCATCGATATTGGTGCAATCCCCAGTACCAAATCATTAGCAAACTCCACCTCTCTGACCACTGGTAACCCTGGCAACTCTTCTAGGAACACGTCCAAATATTCACAAACTACCACTACAGATTCGATCTTCAATTCAGACACCTTAGTATTAAGTACATACACGAAAAATGTTTCACAACCTTTTCTTACATACCTCTGAGCTGACATCGATGAAATCACAATAGGCAATTCACCTGACTTATCCGACTCAACCCGAAGAGTTTCATTGTTTTGACATTTCAATTCAATAACCTTTTGTCTACAATTCACTACGACATCATGCAGAGTCAACCAATCCATTCCAAGTATCACATCAAACTCATCAAATGACAAAAGCATTATGTCAGCTAGAAAATAGTGACCCCGAATTATTAAACGACAATTCTTGCAAATTTTATCAACTAGAACATTTTTGCCTAAGGGGTTTGACATCTTAATCACAAGCTCAGTAGATATTGCTTCCCACGATCTCTGTTGGGATACTCGGCTGAAGTATTGGATCGAGCATACAAATCTCTCGATTTCTTTGACGAAGATTGAAATGACTTATTCATTAGCCTCAAACTCGGGTTTTCTATTTCCTTACTCACTTCGGATTTGCAAGCTCGTTTGACTGGCACAAAAATTCTTTCAACTCTAAAATCCCAACTAACAACCTGATGTCCTCATTCAGCCCATCTTCGAATCTCTTACACATAATAGCCTCTGTTGAAACACATTCCCGAGCATACTTATTGAGTCTAACAAACTCCCGCTCGTATTCAGTCACAGTAATTCGACCTTGTTTCAACTCCAAGAACTCTTTGCGTTTCTGATCAATAAACTACTGACTGATGTACTTCTATCTGAATTCCTCTTGGAAGAAATCCCAAGTAACTCTTTGCCTCGGTACCACAGAAATAAGAGTGTTCCTCCATTGATATGCCGTATCCCTCAGGAGTGATATAGCACATTTCAAGTACTCATTCGGGGTGCAAGAAAGCTTATCAAATACACGAATAGAGTTTTCAAGCCAGAATTTTGCTCTTTCGGGATCATCATTGACATTTGCTCTAAATTCTTCAGCCTTTTGTTTTTTAATCTTATCAACTAGAGGCTTATTTAGTCTTACCAATTCCACACCTTGGGGAGCTACGGGAACCGGTTGGGGGTTAAGTGGGGGTGGAGGATGTTGGGCAGCCAGATGTTTTCCGAACAAACTCGGCAAACCACTCATTCATCCTTTGGAAGAAGGTTTCTCTAGCCTTTCCTCCTTGACTAATTGTCACTGGCCTACTTTCAGATGGCGCGGTCCCTTGGGCAGGAGCCGGCGCATTACTCTCAACGTCATCAGCCACTTCTCAGTTGGGATCCATTTACTATATGAAAACATAGTTTAAATTGTTAGGAGTCGTCACACTATCAAAATTTATATATGGAATGTATAGCTAGACTCTTACACACGCCACGTTAGTCCAAGAATTGACTAAAGTATAGCTTTGATACCACTAAATGTAACATCTCTTACCCATATTCAATGTCGGATCAAGGTCCGAGGCGTTACTGGACTTACCACACAAAAAATCATACAATTCTGAGCCATAAATTTGTGTCCAACTTACAACCATTTGCAATTAATCATGAAGTCCCTAATACGAGCCTACGAGGCCTTAAACATGCTTTAGGAATGGTTTGAGACTAAACCGAGAACTTTAGAAATTTTTACAAAACTTAGCAAATTTTTGCACTAAATAGGGGTCACATGCTCGTGTGGATATGGGACACGCCAGTGTGATTAGGTCGTGTGGTCACACATGCCCGTGTCCCGATCCCGTGTAACTTTTTGACTTGTAACTCATGCACAGATTGGGATCACATGGCCAAGTCACACCCTCCTGTGCTAAACCGTGTAGAAAATTAATTTTCATAAAATAAGTGCAGATTTCACACGGTCAGGGCACACGCCTGTGTTTGAGGTCGTGCCTTCCATATAGCTGAGACAAATGCCCGTGTCTCTGCCTGTATGCTCCATTCTAAGCATTCTGTTTCTCAAAATTAAGGTGTAGAGGACACACGGCCAAAACACATGCCCATGGGACAGGCTGTGTGTCACACACGGCCTAGATACATGCCCGTGTGTTTACCCGTGTGGACAAAAAAAAGGCTATTTACCAAGCCATTTGCCACCCTTGTTCACACATACAGATACACAAATTCAATGGCACAAAACATAATATACTTAGGCAACCGAAACACCCACAATTAGGACCAACACATGCCAATACAATAGCAATATCTATCATACTCACAACATTTTTTATGCCCTAAATCAATCATGCAAATTTCACATTCATTAAGCCTCAATTTACTACTTTCAAGACACCTAATTGTGTACAAATTTATCATCTCCTCAATATATCACATTTCCAAACATTTCACATTCATGCTATGAATCACATTCCATTATTCACCAAAGATATTGGCACATATATGAATATACTTAGGCTTACAACCATGTTAGCCAAAATAAGCCAATTTACACAGCCAAATATCAAATCAAGCCTTTGACAATTACAAGCCAATACATTGGCTAAAATCATATTGACACACATAACAAAATGACCAAGTCCCTATACATGCCATACTTTCAAAATACTAAGATCATCAATACCCAAAAATGAGAGTTTGATAGTGTGATTTGAACCTCCGACGATCTTCGATCCGAGTTAGCTTGGTGACACTAGAAAACATGAAAAAATAAACAGAGTAAGCTATATAGCTTAGTAAGCTCGTATGCAAGAAATAAACAACCTTGCCATGCATATAACATTCAAATATTATAACATTATTAAATGTAAATTTACCATAGTCTCATGATCATAAATCATTCTACCACAAAACTTACCTCATGTTCAGCGTTTCAAGCATTTAATAAACATGAGCTTTATGTACATACCTGAACCATCTCGAAACGAATTTACACATATTCTTATCTTTGACATACCTGTGAACCACTCGGAATAATAATGTCGAATACTTGGGATTTTTGCACACTAAGTGCCACATACGTAGCCAATGCTACATTAATCTTATATCACATAATCGCTCGCTCTTGAGCTATCGACGGGCCTGCTCACACAAGTTGTAAGTCAAGACGTATCTACGCGGTGCTGCTCATACAAGCTGTCAAGTATCCACAACATATGCCGATATACTCAGCCACCGGTAGGACGTACAAGACCAGCACTCGGATCACATAATCACATAACACATAATGACCCTAGTGACATGTCACTTGTATCCTAATCTATTCCTATGGTTTAATGGGACTTCGCACTTGCCAAATCATGGTCGAACTCGTTCGTAGAATTATACTGATTCACATTATCAAACATCCAATTCATGCAATATTAAAGCATTTAAGTACAATTATTCGAAAGCTTATTTTTAACATATGAACTTACCTCGGTACAAAATGGCTAATAGTTCGATTTAGTCCACAACCTTGTTCTTTCCCCAGTCTAGGTCAGAACCTCTTCTTTCTTAATCTATAATGTCAAATTTAACTCATTCAATCATCACATTATTCAATTTAATCCCAAAAACACCTTATGGCAAAAATCACGTTTTTGCCCCTAACTTTTCAAATTTATACATTTTAGTCCCTAGGCTCGTAAAATGATTTTCATTCAATTTCATCACATCCAAGCCTAGCCGAACTGTAATATCCCGAATTAGGGCCTAATCAGAATAGTGGTTTCGTGACCACAAATCTGAGATAGAAATAATTATTTTATAATTATTTTGAGGTTTATGATATGATTGCGTGACTGTGTGAAAATTTTGTGAAGAAATTCCATGCATAAAATGCTTAATTTGAAGTTAGGGGCTAAATCGAATAAGTTGCAAAACTTGCATTCTAGAAGTTTTTAGTATGAAATTGCTTTGAAATATTAATTAGGAGGTCTTAAATAGCAATTTGACCAATTTCTAAAATTTTGGACAAAAATGGGCTTGTACATGAAAATTTTCAAAGAAAGGCATTAAGGGCATTTTGGTCATTTGGATAATTAATGAAATAAAATGGGAAAAATGACACAAAATAGTCATCTTCCCCATTAGTTGCTGCCGAATGCTCCATGTCTCCATAGCTAGGGTTTCTTCAACTTTCAAGCTTCATAATCAAGAAAGACGTGGAAACGACCCCAATCGAGGAAAAGAAAAGATTGTGGATTAAATTGCAAAACCTTTGTATTTTGGTACCAAGGTAAGTTCATGTGTAAATAATGTAGCATAATTGTTATTTTTAAGTCATTGATGTCAATTATGTGATATGCTGATTTTTATCATGAAATATATGCTTTGTGGTTAATTTGAATAAAATGCAAATTATGTGAATTACTTGTTAAACATAATTGTTAATGAGTATTGGTTAGGCATTCTACGAAAGACGACAAGGATATGTGTTCGAGGAAAATCCCGTTTGAACCTTAGGAATAGATTAGGATACAAGTGACATGTCACTAGGATGGTTGAGCATCCGAACTCGTTGAGTTGAGTCCGAGTTCACTTATGGATGCGAATGTTCAAACTCGTTGAGTTGAGTCCAAGTTCGTGAGATGTAACTAGGCATCCGAGCTCGTTGAGTTGAGTCCGAGTTCATTATGGATGCGAACGCCCGAGCTCGTTGAGTTGAGTCCGAGTTCGCTTATGGGCGGGTTACATGGTAGCTTGGCTACATATGTGGCACTTATGTGCAAACTTCCTACGTATCCAAATTATATTCCGATGAGTTCAACGGGTAAAGTTCTACTCAAATGAAGGAATACTTGAGATGAAAAGAGACGTATTGGTAAGTGATGTGAAATGGATACTTCGGACAGGTATGTACTTAACCCTCGGGTTGAGTATTGATACAATAACGATAAGGTAGTAAAATGATGAAAGATGATTAGAAATGAGATTTATGTTTTGGTGATACCATGCTAATGTTGTTTGGTATGATTGCTTTGTTATGTTACTTATTATTTGCATATGAACTTACTAAGCATTTATGCTTACCCCCTCTTTCTTACTCATTGTAGTTTTGGACTAGCCAGCTCGAGAGTCGGGATTGGTGGAAACTCACCACACTATCGGAAGAACTTTTCGGTAAAATGGCTTGTAAATTCAAGTATGGCATGTATAGCAAAATACTTATTATGTGTAAATGATCTTAAGGTATGGTGATGAAATGGTTGAGGAAGTGCTTGATAATGATAAATTATGGAAATGGTTAATTTAGAATATGTTTGATGTTATGGAAAGTTAATAAGTTACCTAGTTCATGAAAATTCATAAAAAGGATGAAATTTGCCATAAACAGAATATTACAGCAACAATGACATGAGTTTGAAAATTTACTAAAAATCATAGAAATTGAATTTGGTGATGGATTAAATATCAAATTGAATCTTATTATGTCTAGTTTCACATGAAACAAACTAAACTGGTAAAAGAATTATATGTTAGAAGATATTTGAATTTTAGTGAAACAGGGTCAGAGCAGTTTCTGAATCCCCTATTCCAACTTTAGAAATTCACCATAAATTGTACAGATATAATTAGGAGGTGTATTTTATATTCTCAGAATCCTTATTGAGTCTAGTTTCAGAAGAAATAAACCTCATATTCATATGAATTTTATACAGAGAGAAAAGTGGTTAGTAATAAACAGAGGTCAGACCAGTCAAGCCCTGAAACAGGGGTAACTTTAACTAATAAACTGTACTAATTGGCCCAACCAAAAATTCTAGAAAAAAATTAGTAGATAGGCATATGAGTCTAGATTCAGGGAAAATTCACGGATCTTGATTTTGAGTTTCGTAACTTGAGATATAATTTTTCTTGTGACTGTAATGCAAGTAGCTAACAAGCTGTGAATGTAGAAACAAATAATCTAAAGTTCTTAAAATGTTAAATTAAGTTTAGTAACACCTCATACTCGACTCCGGTGACGGTCTCGGGCGTGGGGGCGTTACACGAACTTATTCCTTGCTCATAATAGCCCACATTTTCATTTATTCACATTTTTACACACATTTTATAACTTTTACAAATAGGTCTCTATTTGACATTTTGATCAAAAATCACTTGGTAAATGTTGTTTATCTAACACCAAACATGCATTTTCTACCATTAAACATCAAAATACACAAATATTTAACATGGGTAAAATTTTGGACTTTGATTTTCTTCCAAATTAGTCCTTCATATAGCTAGATTAGGTTGAGACAACTTCAAAAACATAAAAATCATTAAAAACGAGACGAACATGGACTTTCAATCGAGCTTGGAAGCTTGGCCAAAACCCTAACTATTGTGACCCTCTAAATTCAGCTATGGGGGATGAAATTAGAAAGATGAACATATTTTATTTGTTTTATTTTGTCATTATTAACCAAATGACCAAAATGCCCTTAATGCCAAACTTTGAAATTTCACTTGACCAAGTCCATTTTTGTCCAACATAGAGTATAATGGTCTAATTACCATTTAACGAAATTTAAAATTTCATAGCAATTAGACACCTCTAGCTTCTAGAACACATATTTTGCACATATTGCAATTTAGTCCTATTAGTCGAATTGGACATTCTATCGATAAAATTTCTTAACGAAATTTTCACACAATCATTAAATCATACTTTAGGCCTTAAAGTAATAATAAAATCAACATTTCTATTTCAGATTTGTGGTCCTGAAACCACTGTTCTGATCTGACCCAGAAACGGGCTGTTACATCAACAACCAATGAAAGAACTAAAATGACAAAAACTTGCATTCATTAACACTCAACCAATTATGTCGAGAACCTCAACGCAAAACTTCCAACAAATGAATGCTTACCGACAAATTGACAGAGCTAATTCAGAATTTCACGTGAAAGACCACTTCCCTTCGTATTCATGCATAAGGAAAAGAGATGAATGACCAATTAACAAAGAATTTATGCAAAGTAGTCAGAGAAATCCCAATTTACTATGCAAACAGAAACCAACAAAACTTTTCAGAAACATAATATTTTCTGATAGAACTTACACAAAAATCGTCTAACAATGCACTGAACAACTTAGTACCCTCAAATATTCCAATAACCACTTGCTGAATGCAATAAAAATGGAAATTCAAAAGAAAGAGGAAATGTAAAAAGAAAAGAAAAAATAAAAGGAGAAAGGGGATGGGAAAAAGAATTAACGTTAAAAAAATGCTAATTAACTACCAGTACATGTCTAACATTTAGAAAAACTTTTATAGTGCCAACGCTGAGACTCAAACACATGATCAGAGAGTAGAGAAATGCTTAACCAGTGAACCAGCAGGCTCATTCTTGACATAGGATTACATTGAAGTAAACTTAACTATGCAATTCAAGGATAGAGGTTATTTAGAAAAAAATTAGTAAAACTTCTAAAGATGTAACTCGAACTCCTGACCTCGATCACATAAATAGAGCACATAACCATAGATACAAAGACTTAATTACGTGAAAATACAACATTCAACTTTTGAGGGCATTAGAACTACCTCCCCCTAACGTAAATTTTTTCCTTGAATTTTACCTGACTCAAACAGATATGGGTACTGCGGTCGAATTTAATCTTTGGGTTCCCAAGTGGCTTCCTCAGTGCCATGGTTTTGCCACAACACCTTAACCAAGAGTACAGTTTTCCTTCGTAATACTTTGACATCAAGATCTAGTTTCTGAATAGGTTTTTCCTCAAAAGTAAAATTCAGTCGCAACTCAACCTTGTCGACGGGATGATATGTGACAGGTCAGATCAATAACGTCTTAGCATCGAGACATGGAACACATCATGAATCCACTCTAACTTTGGTGGTAATTCTAGTTGATACGTAACGGGTTTGACATGTTTCAAAAAGCGATAAGGTCCAATGAACCTCGGTCTCAACTTGCCCTTGCGTCCAAATCGGAGGACCTTTTACCACAGTGACACTTTTAAGAACACTTGGTCAGTTACAGAAAACTCAGTGTCCTTTATTTGTAAATCGACATAAGGTTTCTGTAGATCGAAAATGGCTTTAAGACGGCCACGGATCAACTTGACAGTATTCTCAGTTTCAGAAACTAACTTGATGCCTAAAACCTGACGTTCATTTAACTCAGTCCGACATAGAGGAGTATGACACCTATGACAACAGAGCCTTGTAAGGTGCCATTTGAATACTAGACTGAAAGCTATTATTGTGTGCAAGCTCAACCAATGGTAAGTAATCTTCCCAACTACCTCAAAAATCTATTACCTAACTCCGAAGCATATCCTCCAGAATCTGAATGACCCACTCAGACTGTTCGTCGATTTGGGGGTGATACACAGTACTAAAATCAAGTCAGGTTCCTGAAGCCTCATGAATCTTCTTCCAAAATCAAGATGTGAAACGCAGATCTCTATCAGAGGTAATCGAGACTAGAATTCTGTGCAATCTCACGATTTCAACAATATACAGCTTAGCGAGCTTCTGCAGTGAATAGTTTGTTCTGATATGAATGAAATGATCAGATTTGGTCAATCGATCAACAATGTCCCAAACTAAATCTTTCTTGGTGGGGGGTTAAAGGCAACCCACTAACAACATTCGTCGTTACATGCTCCCATTTCCATAGAGGAATCTTAACTGGCTAAAGCAATCCTAAGGGCAACTGGTGTTCGACTTTAACCTTTTGACACATTAGATAATGGGACATAAAAGCAACCACTTCCCATTTCAGACCAGGCCACCAATAAAGTTCTCGGAGGTCCCAACACATTTTGTTTCCACTAGGATGCATAGCATAAGGGCTACTATGTACGTCTTGTAGAATCAATCACCTCAGCTCCCTATCATTAGTCACACAAATCTGACCCCTAAAACACAAAACTTTTTCGTTATTCAAACTAAAATATGAGGTTTCACTCAAACCAATCTGTTGTAGTAGTTGAACTAGAGACTCGTCGCTCTATTATTTAACACGAATATGCTCGACCCAAGTCAACTTAATCGGCAATTCAACTAACAGTCCTCTGTCCTCAATTAAACTTAAGCAAGCAAACATCGCTCTCAGGTCAGTTATTGCTCCACAGCTAAGAGCATCAGCCACCACATTAGCCTTACGAGGATGATAGTCTACTGTACAGTCATAATCCTTAAGCAACTCAACTCACTTACAATGCCTAAGATTTAACTTCTTTTGAGTTAACAAATACTTAAGACTCTTGTGATCAGTGTAAATGATACACTTCTCACCATACAGGTAATGCCTCCAAATCTTTTGAGCAAACATGACTGCAGCCAGCTGAAGATCATGTGTAGGGTAGTTACTTTCGTGTGTTTTAAGCTGCCACGATGTGTAAGCAACCACTTTACCGTCTTGAATTAAAACACATCCTAGCCTGACGTGCAATGCATCACCTGAAATCCAGAAACTCTCGACTCGATTCCAGTTGAACTAGAATAAAAGCTTGTGTCAAAATTGACTTGAGCTTATTGAAGCTAAACAACTATGCCTCAAACCACACAAATAGAGCATTCTTACATAGTAGCTTTGTCAGAGGTGACACAATTAGGGAGAATTCCTTGACAATCCTTCGGTAGTAACCTACTAAACCTAGGAAACTACAAAGCTTAGGTACATTTCTCAGTTGTTTCCATTCAACTATAGCTTTTATTTTATTAGGATCAACCTGTATTCCATCGGTAGTTGCCACATGTCCAAGGAAAGAAACCTTTTGTAACCAAAACTCACACTTACTAAACTTAGCATACAACTGTTTTTCTAGGAGTGTCTAGAGTACAGTACAAAGGTGATGATCATGCTCAGATTCAGTCTTGGAATAAATTAGTATGTCATCGATAAAGACTACTACAAACTAGTCTAAATATGGTTGGAACACCCGGTTCATTAAGTTTATGAATGCCGCCGAGGCATTCATCATCCCAAAAGGCATTACCAATAACTCATAGTGTCCATAACGAGTCCTGAAGACGGTTTTGTACACATCAATCTCTTTAACCTTGAGATGGTGGTAACCAGAATGTAAACCAATCTTGGAGAAAACCAATGCCCCTCAAAATTGGTCGAACAAGTTGTCAATCTATGGTAACGGATACTTATTCTTGATTGTTAATTTTTTTCAACTGTCGATAATCTATAAACATTCTCATCAACCCTTCCTTTTTATTAAAAATTGTAACGCCCCCAAAATTCTGAAACCCAAAAATCTCAAAATCTCAAAATTTTCTTTTTGTGCTTAGCAATTCCGGTTAAGTGTTAATTACGTGATGGTAGGTCTTGGTCAAGGTTTGAGTTTGAATCAAGGGGTAGAAGAAATTATAGTTTAATTATTAAAAGAATCAGGGTTGGCAAGTAGTTGGGCTTTTAAATAAAAATAGGGGAAAAATGGCATCAAAAAGCCTTGTGGTGGAGTGGCTAAGTGACACCACTTAGGGAGTAGGGAGGTGGTGTTAGTAGCTAGCAAGGAGATCCAAGGTTCGAATCCTAGCTTAGTATTTTTAGAAGTTTAATTTTGACCTTCTGGAAGGTTGGAAGTGGCGTGAAAATGGACTCCAAGCGAAGTGTTCAGGAGAGAAAATTAAGGAAAAAATAAAGGGGTTATTAGGGAGAAAAACGAGGAGATGGGAAGGGAGAAGTGATGGAGCCAAATTGGGAATTGGGCATGGAAAATTCGACTATAAGGACTATAAATAGGGGCTGAATACAAGGTTGCCAAGCTATTGCCGAAATTGTTCTTCACCTTGTTGCCAGAAACCCTTTTCTCTTCAAGATCCAAAAAGCCGAAAACCCTTTTGTTTTTCTTTCTTTTCTTTGTACCGATTTCTATTCTTCTCTACACAATTTTATTTGTTTCACTTAGCCAATTTCTTCTTCTACTCTTCTTCCTTAATCTGTGCCAAATAAACCGTATTCACCATACTAAGTTTGAAAGCCGAATCTTCCAAGGGCTGAATACTCTTTGAACAAATCTAGTGTAAGTGTTTTACAATCGCTTTTCTTTGCTAAGTATTGATTATTGTCCCTCACTCTTTCTAATCAGCTGTGGTAGGGAATTAGTATCAGATCTCGGATCTTAGCTCTCTACCAAAATTGCCTTTAGGTGCTTGCGGTGTTGGTAAGTATTCCTCTCCCATTGGCTAAGGTGGCCGAATGTTCATAGTTAAGGTAAGGGGACTTGTGTTGGATACGAGTCATCTATTATTCAGGTTTTAATAGTTAAGATTGGTGCAGATCTAGGAGTTGATCATGGTTAGTGATTTAAGAAGGGGCTGTTATATTTATCGCGCAAGGTAAGGTTAAGGTGAGGTTTCGGTTTTAGTAAAGATATGTATTAAACATGCGATTAATGGAAGGGAGATATCATTTTTAGGTTGGTGAATAAAGGAATCGTACCACGCTTGCTTACCAGGTGTGTACATACACTGCACACACAATGAATCGACAAAAGTCGAAATGCCGAAATGCCGAAAAGTCGAAATGCCGAAAAGTTGAAAGTTTGGCTACGACAAACTTGTGAGTGCGCAAACACTCGTAAGGGGTAAGCCGATAGGTTGTCTGAGGCCTCATGGGCGATTCCATGGTCTTGGGCTGTGAGCTGGCCAACTAGGCCAGAATAGGCTTAATGGGCCAAAGGGTTGTTGGGCCAATAATAGGCAAAAATTGATAACTGATGCTATGTGATAGAAATTCGTATGTGAGCATGTGTATAATGTGATTTGGGCCTAATGGGCCATATAAATGTGAAGTGGGCCTAATGGGCCATATACAGGTGATTTGGGCCTAATGGGCCATATGAACATGATTGGGCCTAGTGGGCCATATACAGGTATCTGAATTTGACTGAGCTTTGTAAAGGGGTTTTGGCCCTAGAATATGATAACTACATAAAACTTAATAATTATTTGCGACTGTGGACAAGTCATAGGGTTAAGGTGTGGCAACGGGTATATGCATGTCTAGGATTGGATCTAAGGAGAGCTTGGTACTTAAGCGGTCTTAATGACCCACCTCCTCTTCTCTGGAATCCTACCTGGTGCATAGTATTCATTCATCCTAGCTCACGAGACTTGTTAACGGGCCAAGGTAAGTGAAAATCATAATTAAGGGAAAGTTACCGAAATGCCCCTAAGGGTAAAAATGACCAAAATACCCCTAGGTTTGAATGTAAGTGACATGCATACATATCATATTCTGCTTAGGTTGCATATGGGTTGGGAATTATGAAACGGAGGAAGTATATGAGGACCGCATGGTTGCTTGACAATTGTGGATCCATCGACAGCTTTTAAAGCCCAATATGTAAATGAAGGTAGTTCCGCAGTCGGGCTACCCTTGGTGTGTCGGTTGGGTGGGTCGATATTGATATCCCCACATGGTGTTACAGGGGACGGAGCTGGTGTGTAACAGATGGATAATTTGGATGGGATTGCATTACATGTTTGATGTATGATGGTTTTGGAATGCTTGTTTTTTTTTGTGCGTTGAGGGTTGTACACACTGAGTTTGCGAAAACTCACCCCCTCTTTTATTTTATTTTTAGGTGAAGCTCAGTAGAAGGTTCGATGTTTGGAGGGACTTTGGGTGGCCAGCTAGAAAGATAATTTGGACTTGGTTTTTTTTAAGCATATAAGTTTTTATTTTATTAAGTATGTTTTAGACCAGATTGTAACAAGGTTTCATTATGTTATTCTTACTTGAATTATTATTATTATTTTCATTGTAAACACGAAAAGTTGAACATGATTTTCCTAAATTATAGTATGTTTTCTACGTTTCCGCAACTAAATTTTAAAATGACATGTTTTCATAAAATCATATGTTTTAAACAAGTGATTGAAAGGAGTTTTTTTTAAGTTACTTAAGGTTTCTTTTATTTTAAGAAGGGTTTTCAATGAAAGCACGGTTTTAGCTAAAACACTTCAATGTAACATGCCAAATTTGGCCATAACATTTGGGCCGGGTTTGGGGTGTTACAAAAACAACATCGGTGCCCCCCACGGAGACACACTTAGTTGAATGAACCCTCTATCGAGAAGTTCCTGAAGCTGAGTTTTTAGCTTTGCAAGCTCCTACGGTGCCATGCGGTAGGGTGCAATGGACACCGGAGCAGTACCTGGTAAAAAATCAATACTAAACTCTAGCTCTCTGTCCGAAGGTATTCTGGGAAATTCCTTGAGAAAGACATTTGGGAATTCCCTCATAGTGTGAATATCTCCCATATAAAGCTTCATAAGAACGAGATCGGATACAAAGGCAAAGTATGCCTCGCACCCTTTTCGGACTAACTTGCCAGCTACAAGAGCAAATATTACATTGGAGAGGCAATCTAGCTGCTCACCAACCATAACAACCTTATTATTCTTATCTATCCTCAGAGTAACTCTCTTAGATGCACAATCTAGATTGGCCTGATACTCTTTGAGCCAATCCATTCCTAGAGTTAAATCACATTCATCAAAATGAAACTCTATTAGATCAGCTAGAAATACTATACCCTAAATTTCTAAGGGTACTCGACTATGTACCCTATCAACATGAACTGAGTGACCCAAGGGACAAATCACAATGAACTCTCTATTAGTATTTTCAACATTATACCCAGATTTGTAGAAATAGTACTAGCTATAAATGAGTGAGTAGACCCAATGTCAATGAGAGAAAAATATGGAACAAAATGAATAAAGAATGTACCTTTTATGATGTTGGCGTCATCCTTATCCTCACGGCGTCTCACCATATAAACTAGTACCACCTATCGAGCCTTAATATGACTCGCACCTCTGCCTAATGCTCTCTGTCCTCTCCCCGAACCATTACCTTCTCGGACACTATCACGATTGGAGGCTCCTGACCTACTCTCGAAGGCTAAACAGAACCCATGTGCCATAGCTGGCACCTGATCTGGTCAACGGGGACAGTTCGTAACTCAATGTCTATCGACCCACAATGAAGGCATGCTCCTAAATTTCTCTAGCACTCGCTCGGATGTTGATTCCAACAGTCACTACAGAGCTGAATTTCAATCACTACAGCTGGTACCTTGGATCCCAGAGGCCTATCATACCTTGTCCGTTTCTTAGGGCACTATCTAGAGCTAGAGAGACTCGAATCCCTTTTAATCTTACTCACGCCACTCATGCTCATTGTGCTTCACCTCCTCTAATATCTTAGCCTTATCAGCCAAGGCTAAAAAAACCTGCTCCTTCTGAGGAGCTACCAGAACCTACAGATCATATCGTAACCCTTCTTCAAATCACACACATTTATCATTATCAGACACCCAGAAACTTGACCTCATATTTAGTCATAGATCGATCACCCAGAACCAGGCTTAGAAACTCGCATCGGTGAACCTCTACATAACTTGCCCCCACATACTTGCTCTAGAAGGCGTTCTTGAAATAGTCTAAACTAACTATTTAGGTTGAGCATCTTGTTCAACCATCAGCCACCACTGATATGATTCATCCTAGAGCAGGGATACAACACCCCTCAATTTCTGAGCGGGAGTGCAATCAATGTTAGTCATGATACGCTCTGTAGCTTTCAGCCAATATTTAGTGACAGAAGGGGTAACTCTAATGACGCCCCTGAACAACTCAGCACCATTTGACTAGAGTCGTTCAGTAACCGACCCTCGGCCTCCAAATTTAGAATGGGTGCCTGTGACCCATTCCAATGTCTAAATCATGGCCTCAGATATTGCACTGTCTTCAGCTATCGGAGTCTGGGACCTTGTCTCAACCGTAGGAGTAGCAACTATCTCGTTTGTAACAGCCCATTTTTGGATCAGATCGAAACAGTAGTTTCAGGACCACAAATCTGAAGTAGAAATATTTAATTTATTATTTCTTTAAGGTCTACAACATGATAGAATAATTGTGTGAAAATTTCATTAAGAAATTTTATGATTGAGTGCCCAATTTGACTAGAAAGACTAAATTGCAATAGGTGCAAAACTTGAATTCGATAAGTTAAAGGTGTCTAACTGCTATGAACTTTTAAATTGGAGGTCCTTAAATGGTAATTAGACCATTATACCTTAATATGGACAAAAATGGACATGGCTAGGTATAATTTTTAAGTTATGCATTAAAGGTACTTTAGTAAATTGGTTATTAAATGGACTAATAAGTAAGAAAAGGAAAAAAATTGTCTTTCTTCTTCCTCCATAGCTGAAATTTAGGTGAAGCCATAGCTAGGGTTTTTGGCCAAGCTTCCAAGCTCAATTGTAAGTCCGTTCTTGTCCCGTTTTTAATGATTTTTACATTTTTAAGATCGTTGTAACTTGATTTAGCTATTTTAAGGACTAATTTGAAAGAAAATTAAAGTCTAAAATTTTACCCATGTTGGATGTACATGTATTTTGGTGTTTGATGGTAGAAAATGCATGTTTGTTGTTAGTTAAACAACATTTGCAAAGTGATTTTCGATAAAAACATCAAATAGGACTTATTTGTAAAAGTCTATAAAATGTGTAGAAAAGTGTGAATAAATGAAAAATATGGGTTGTTATGAGTACAAACAATAATCGGCTAGGCTTGGACTGTGAATAAATTGAATAAAATTCATTTTACGAGCCTAGGGTCCAAATTGTAAAATGTTGAAAAGTTATGGGCAAAAATGTAAATTTTTCCATAATGTGTTTTTGGCCTGAATTGAATAATGTGATGATTAAATAAGTTAAATGAGGTATTATAGATCAAGAAAAGCAAAGTTTGGGTCTAGATCAGGGGAAAACTAAAGTAGTTGACGAATAGATCTCTTTGGCTATTTCTGAAACCTAGGTAAGTTCTTATGTTAAATAAGCTTTTCTTTAAATGTACTTTAAATGCTTTAATTTATGCATGAATTGTGTAATCGACCTTACGGACACATTTGATGATGTTTTGACAAGCGAGAAACCCCAATCGAACCTTATGGATAGATTAGGATACAAGTGACATGTCACTAGGGTTTTATGTTATGTGATTCGGGTTCTGGTCCTGTACGTCCTACTGGTGGCTGAGTATACCGGCATATGTTGCGGTTACTTGATAGCTTGTGTAAGCAGCACTGAGTAGCTATGCCTTGACTGACAGCTTATGTGAACAGGCCTGTTAATGGCTTGAGAGCGAGCATATATGTGATATGAGCTGGAGGTAGCAATGGCTACATATGTGGCACCTTATGTGCAAGATTTCCCCAATATCCGACATTATTATTCCGAATGGTTCATTGGGTATGACAAGGATAAGACTGTGTACAAAATTATTTTGAGATGGTACAGGTATGTACTTAAAGCTTATGATTACTAATTCGTGATATGACAATGTTTAGGTAAGTTTGTGATGGTAGTGATTTTTTATCATGAGATTATGGAAAATTACATTGCCTTATGTAATACTACTTGCAAGTCAATGTATGGTAAGGTTTTCTTATTTCTTTCATATGAGCTTACTATGCTATATAGCTTACTCCATTTTATTTTCCATGTTTTATAATGTCACCAAGCTAGCTCGGATTGGAGATCGTCGGAGTTCGCATCACACTGTTCATTTTGGGTATCGATGATCTTAACATTTTAAGAATATGGCATGTATAGGGACTTCTTCATTTTTTTTTATTTGTGTCATCATGATTTTAGCCAAATGTATTGACTTGTAATTGTCAAAGGCTTTATTTGATATTTGGCCATGTAACTTGGCTCATTTTGGTTGAATTGGTTGTAAGCTTATATATAAATATTTATATATGCATGCATGTATAATTACCTCTTGTGTGATGTGGTTCATAAATGCTCGGTAAGTGGTTGAATGTGGCTTAATGGTTTTGTTGTTGAATGGTTACGATTAACTCATTGGTATGCTAGGAAAACTAATTAAAATTATGCATGTTATTAGTAGCCATATTGGAACATTTAGAATGGGAAGTTGGTATGCTTGATTTGGCATAATGAAATGTCTTGAGCATGATAGATGATGGCATTTCTCTAACCTGTATTGGCCATGATTGTGGATGTTTTAGTTGCCTAAGTACACCATGATTTATGTCATTTAAATTGTGTAAGTGGATGTACAAATGAGGGTGACAAATTGCTTGGTAAATAGCCTTTATTTTGTCCACACGGGTAGACACACAGGCGTGTGCCTAGGCCGTGTGTGACACACGATTAGCTCCATGGGCATGTGTTCCAGCCGTGTGTCCCCTGCACCTAATTTTGAGAAACAGAATGCTAAGAATTGAGCATACGGGTAGAGGCACTAGCGTGTGTCTCAACCATGTGAAGCCTGGACCTATTTTATGAAAATTAAATTAACCACACGGCCTAGCACACAGGAGTGTGGCTTGGCCGTGTGACTTCAATTTGTTCATACAAATTAGAGAGGTACATGGGTTAGGGACACGGACGTATGTGACCACATGACCTGCCCACATGGGCGTGTCACCCTTGTTCATAGCAACAATTTTCTACTTTTTGTAAAAATTTCCTTAGTTATCGATTTAGTTCTGAACCACTTCTAAAGCATATTTTGGGCCTCGTAGGCTAGTATTAGGGACTTTATGATTGAATACAGTTGTTTTTAATTTGGATGCAAATTTATGACTCCATTTGTATGTTTTCTTGTGATGTAAGTCTGGTAATGCCTTGTATCCTAGTTTCGGCATTGAATACGGGTAAGGGGTGTTACATTTACTAGTGTCAGAGCTGCGGTTTAGTTGATTCTTAAACTAATGTAGCGTGTGTGAGAGTCTAGCTATACATGCCATATATAATTTGTGATAGTGTGACGACTATTGACAATTTAAATTATGTTTTCATCTAGTAAATGGATGTCAACTGAAAGGTAGCTGATGATGTTGAAAGTAATGCACCAGCTCCCGCCCAAGGGACAGCCTCATTTGAAAGTAGACCAGTAACAATTATTTAGGGAGGGGAGGCTAGGGAAGCCTTCTTCCAAAGGATGAATGAGTGGTTTGCCGAGTTTGTTCGAACAAATCCGGCTGCCCAACATCCTCCACCCTAACCTAACCCTTAACCGGTTCCTATAGCTCCCCAAGGTGTAAAATTATTAAGACTGAACAAGCTTCCAGTTGATAAGATTTGAAAACAAGGGGTTGAAGAATTTAGAGCCAACATTGATGATGATCCCGAGAGAGTAGAGTTTTGGCTTGAGAACTCTATCAGGGTATTTGATGAGCTTTCTTGCACACCAGATGAGTGTTTGGAATATGCTATATCACTGCTAAGGGACTCGACATATTAGTGGTGGAATACTCTTTTATCTGTAATACCCAGAGAAAGAGTTACCTAGGAATTCTTTCAAGATGAGTTAAGAAAGATATATATCAGTCAACGGGTCATTGACCAAGAACGCAAAGAGTTTTTAGAGCTAAAACAGGGCCATATGTCTGTGGCTAAATATGAGCAAGAGTTTGTTAGGCTCAGTATGTATGCTCGGAAATATGTTTCCATCGAGGCCATCATGTTCAAGAGATTCGAAGATGGGTTTAATGAGTATATCAGACTATTAATTGGGATTTTAGAGTTGAAAGAATTTGTCGTGTTGGTCAATCGAGCTTGCAAAGCTGAAGAATTGAGCAAAGAAAAGAGAAAAGCTGAGGTTAAGGCTAGAGATTCAAGGAAAAGACCGATGAATAAGTCAGTTCAGTCTTCATCAAAAAAATCAAGGGATTTGTATACTCGTTCAAATGCTTCAGCTGGGTATCCTAACAAAGATCATGGGAAACAATATTTGGGTTCTAAGGCCCAAACTACGTCAATAGCGAGCGTTGGTAATGCAAGGTCTAATAGACCTGAAGGTCAACACTGTGGTAGATGACAGCTCAGTGAATGAAGGATGAAGAACTAGGCTTGCTTTAAATGTGGCTCCCAAGATCACTTTATTCGAGATTACCTTGAAATGACTGAGAAAGATAATTTTTAGAATGTAAGGTCGAGAATCATAGGTCAGAGCCACTAGAGGGAGGCCACCGAGAAACACGAGAAATGGAAGCAGTAGCAGAGGTGTAACGAAAGATTTAATTGCAAGATCATAGGTCAAAGCACCTGCTAGAACCTACGTTATTCGCGCTCGTGAAGATGCGTCATCCCCTAATGTTATCACTAGTACATTTTCTCTCTATGACACTAATGTAGTTGCATTGATTGATCCTGGATTGACTCATTCTTATATTTGCATGAATTTGGTATCTAGTAAGAATTTTCCTGTTGAGTCTACTGAGTATGTGATTAAAGTGTCGAACCCCTTAGGCAAATATGTTCTAGTTGATAAAGTTTGCAAGAGTTGTCCTTAAATGATTTGGGGTCACTATTTTTCGGCTGACTTAATGCTTTTACTGTTTGATGAGTTCGATGTAATTCTTGGAATGGATTGGTTGACTCTACATGATGTAGTAGTGAATTGTAGATGAAAGATTATTGAATTGAAATGTCAAAATAATGAAATTCTTCAGATTGAATCAGATGAGTCAAGTGAGTTACCTATTGTAATTTTGTCGATGTCGGCTCAGAGGTATGTAAGAAAAGGTTGTGAGGCTTATCTTGCATATGTACTGAATACGAAAGTGTCTAAATTGAAGATTGAATCTGTGCCAGTAGTTTGTGAATACCCAGATATGTTTCCAAAAAAATTTCCTAGATTACCACCAATCAGAGAGGTTGAATTTACTATTCATTTGGTACTGGGAACTTTACTGATATTGATAACTCCACATAAAATGGCTCTGACCGAACTGAAAGAATTGAAGTTTTAGTTGCAAGAGTTGACAGGTAAGGGTTTTGCGAGACCGAGTTATTTTCCTTGGGGTGCACCTGTGTTATTCGTCAAGAAGAAAGACGGATCCATGAGACTTTTTATTGATTATCGTCAACTTAATAAGGTTACGGAAAAGAACAAGTATCCTTTACTGAGGATTGATGATTTGTTCGATCAGTTGAAAGGGGCAGCGGTGTTCTAAAAGATAGACTTGAGATCAGACTATTATCAGTTGAGAGTTAAAGAGTCGGATGTGCCGAAGACCGCGTTCAGAATGATGTACGGGCATTATGAATTTCTTGCTATGCCATTTGGGTTAACTAATACTCCTACAGTTTTTATGGACTTGATGAATCAAATCTTCAGACCCTATTTAGAAAATTTTGTGGTTCTTTTTATTGATGACATCCTGATTTATTCCCAAGATGAGTCTGAGCATGCCAAACATTAAAGAATCATATTGCAGACTTTGAGAGATGAGAAATTGTTTGCTAAATTCAGCAAAAATGAGTTTTGACTTTGGGAAGTTAGATTTTTGGAACACATTGTTTCAGCAGAAGGTATACGGGTTAATATGAGTAAGATTTCGGCAGTTGTTGATTAGAAACCACTAAGGAATGTATCTAAGGTTAGAAGCTTTTTGGGTTTGGCTGGCTATTATCGATGCTTTGTTAAAGTATTTTCGATGATTGCTACGCCTATGATAAAATAACTACGAAAGGATGTGAAATTCAAGTGATCTGAGAAATGTCAAACGAGTTTTGAATAGTTGAAAGCGTTGTTGACTGAGGCGCCGGTATTAGTGCAACCTGAGTCGGGGAAAGAATTTCTGATTTTCAACGACACGTCATTAAACAGTCTTGGTTGTGTGTTAATGAAAGAGGGTAAAGTGATAGCTTATGCCTCGATACAGTTGAAACCACACAAAAAGAATTATCTGATGCACGACTTGGAGTTAGCCGCTACTATGTTTGCCTTAAAAATTTGGAGACATCATTTATTTGGTGAAAAGTGTCATATCTTTACTGGTCACAAGAGTTTAAAGCATTTGATGACTTAGAAAGATTTGAATTTATGACGATGGAGATGGCTCGAGCTATTGAAAGATTATGAATTAGTGATCCACTATCACTCAGGGAAACCAAACGTAGTCATAGACGCTTTAAGTAGAAAGACTTTATTTTCTTTAAGGGCAATGAATACGCGGTTAACTTTATCGTATAATGGATCAATTTTGGCCGAGTTGAAAGCTAGACTGATATTTCTTCAACAAATTTGCAAAGCTCAAAAAGATGATAATTATTTGCAAGCTAAAAGAGTTCTATAACACCCGTAACCCGTATCCGATGCCGAGATAGGGTTTGAGGCATTACCAAACTTAAACGTAAACAAACATACGTAACCGAGCCATAAAATTTCATTCAATTCAAAATCACCAACATTCAATCTTAGCGTCCTTATTATAGGCCTATGAGGCCCAAAACATACATTGAAAGCTATCCAAGACTAAATCGAGAACTTTGAGGAATTTTGGGAAAACTTAGAAAATTTTCCATGGAATAGGGTCACACGCTCGTGTGCCTTCGACACGCCCGTGTCCTCAAGCCGTGTAACTCTCTATTTATGACATCAGCAAACAAAATGAACCACACGGCCAAGCCACACGCCCATGTGCTAGGCCGTGTGATGAATTAAATTCTCGTAAAAATACTACAGACTTCACATGCCCTGGACACACGCCCATACCTCTAGGTCGTGTCCTTCACATGGCTAGGACACACGGCGGTGTCTCTACCTGTGTGACCAATACTTAGGCTATTTTCCAAGCCTTTTGTTACTCTTAATCCCAATCATACTTATACACATCAAAGGCATATAAAATAGCATCAATTTAATGATTAAACATCCTCATTTAAGGCACAATTACGACATTTGCATGCTATCATTCATGTGTTCCACATACTCATATTTTACCACATCTAAACACACAAATTCACATTCATTTAGCCTTGTCATTTTGATGACTACTTTTACTTTTATACTATGATTATCAACTTACCAAGTAATCTCAACTTAATCATCAAGAATACTTATTCAAGGCACTATTATCTTATTACCATATCACACATTTATTCAATGGCTCTAACCACTTCGATTGGTCATAATGCATTCATCAAGCACATATCTAAATATGCCATAACACTATCCATTAATAACAAACAAACATGACCACATCACATGAAATCTTAGCTCATGCATACACAGAACCACATCTCAAGACATTAGCATAGATAGATACGCTTACAAACCCATAACCAATATAAGCCACATCTCATGGCTATATACAATGAATCAATATAAGCCAACATCTTTGGCCAAATCATAAGAACACATATCATAATAACTAAGCCTTTATACATGCCACTCACTCGAAAACATTTAAGACTTTCAATACCCCAAATTGATAATTTGATAGTGTGATGCTGCCTCTGACGATCTCCAACCCTGAGCTAACCTATTAACACTAAAATAAATGGAAAGGAGGGAGTAAGCTTTAAAGCTTAGTAAGCCAGTATAAAAATAATAAGCATTTCATGCCATTTCTTTACTTAGATCAATGATGTAAGCACAACATAACATAAATCAGAAGTATTTCATGGATATACCGACATACTTTCCATTCATAACTCTTACCACACATTTACTCTCCCATGTTGTATCTTATGAACACATAATTTATACATTACCTTATACTCATCACTCGTTCAAACATAATTCACCACAAGATCATCAAGTATCTTAAACATATTGTAATTCATATCATTAACATAGTGTACAACAAAGTCTTATAATCATGATTCATTCATTTACATCTCATCAAGATCTTATAATCATAACTTTCTCATGTACAACATACCGCATGTTCACCACATATTAAGCTCATTACTCATGAGTTTCGAGTACGTACCTGTACTATCTCACATCATAATCACTTACTTTCTCATCTTTGATATACTCAATGGATTACGCTTTGAACTTCTATTTAGACTACCTGTTAAACACTTGGAATACCATCGGATACATCAGAATCTCGCACCTAAGTGCCACATATGTAGCCAACGCTACCTCATATCACATATCGATGCCAATGCCATGTCCCAGACATGGTCTTACATGGGATCACGTATCACATGTTGCTCGCTTTCGAGCTACTCATAGGTCTGCTCACACAAGCTGTCAGTCAGGATGTAGCTACACGGGCTGCTCACACAAGCTGTCGGTCAGGATGTAGCTACACGGGCTGCTCACACAAGCTGTCAAGTATTTGCAACACATGCCGAACTACCCAACCACCGGTAGAACATACAAGACCAGCACCTGGACCACCATAACATGTGTCACATATATCATGAACTCAGACCACAACTCATGAGCTCAGATCACATAGTTCCTAGTGAGATGTCACATTGTATCCTACAATATTCCTAAAGTTCAAATGGGATTTCCACGATAACACATATTTGTCAAACTCGTTCACAATGTCATGCTCATAGACAATAAAGTCGTTCATTCACTCATCATAATAATTAAACATAGAGATCATACATAAATAAAACATTCAAACAAGATATATCATTGCATCATTTACATATGAACTTACTCGAAGAGCCATTTTTACAACTCATAGCACTCATCATAATATAAGCCTTCATTTCATTGCACTTTTTCACAATCTATTCAATTCAATAAAATATCATGTTCCATCAAATTTCCAATACATTCAACCATCACATAGCACATTATCGACACTTGGACTATCGAATATTTCATGGGGTACGTCACTATCACGTACATATTATCATAAACAAATAATTCATCACAACCTGTAACACACCGAACCCAGCCTGGACATTATGGCCAGATCCAGCGTGTCACATTGAAGTGTTTTATCGAAAACCTTATTTTCATTGAAAACCCTTCAAGAGAAAATTAAATAACATTCAGTTTGTATTTAGTTTCATAAGCATAGTAATGACAATGAAATAATATCTAGCGAATAGGCCTTATTACAATCTGAACTAAAATAACTTTAAATACTAGAAATGATATACTTA
This sequence comes from Gossypium longicalyx, assembly GCA_025698465.1. NCBI lineage: Eukaryota > Viridiplantae > Streptophyta > Magnoliopsida > Malvales > Malvaceae > Gossypium > Gossypium longicalyx. The sequence continues at coordinate 31,142,565 of CM047001.1, read as the reverse complement.
AAAAAAACAAGTCCAAGTCGTCTTGCTAGTTGGCCACCTCGAAGTACCCCAACAGTCGAACCACCTACTGAGGATCACGTAAGAAAAATAAAGAGGGGGTGAGTTTTTGAATACTCAGTGTGTACAACCCTCAAATAGTATCAAGCAATCATTAATTACCATAATGTCATACATACAATACTGTGCAACCCACCCTAATAATCCAACCGCTATACACCGACTCCATCCCTCGGTACACATCATGTGGGGATATAAATATCGACCCACCCATCCGATACATATCAATGGTAACCTGGTTGCAGTACTACCTTCATTGCAGCAAGCTGCTAATCAAATATTGGGCTTAATAGCCATCATTGGATCCACGGTCGTCAAGTAACCATGCGATCCTCACAAACTTCCTCCGTTCCATAATTTCCAACCCATATGCAACCTAAACAGGATATCATATGAATGCAGTAGGTATACATGTAACATCCATAAGTCTTACATTAAACATATAGGGGTATTTTAGTCATTTTTTACCCTTAGGGGCATTTCGGTAAATTCTCTCTATTATGGGTTTATTACTTACCTTGGCCCGTTAACAAGTCCTCGTTGGCTAAAGTGAACAGATACTATGCACCAGGTAGGATTCCAGAGAAGGGGAGGTGAGTCATTAAGACCGCTTAAGTACCAAGCTCTCCCTAGATCCAATCCTAGACATGCATATACCCATTGCCACACCTTAACCATATGACTTGTCCACAGTCACAATTAATTATTTATTTAAGTTTTTATGTCTGTTTAAGCAGTTATTAGATACTAGGCCTAAAACCCCTTACAAAGCCCAAACAAGTCTACATACCTACACATGGCCCACTAGGCCCAATCTCATTCATATGGCCCATCAGGCTCAATCACATTCATATGGCCCATCAGGCCCAATCACATTCACAGTCATGTAATCATATGCTTTTTCATCACTTAGTATCAAATTGCCAATTTTGCCTATTATGGGCCCTACAGCCCATCAGCCCATTTAGCCCATTTTGGCCCGGTTGGCTGATACACGGCCCAAGACCATGAGATCGCTCATGGGGCCTCTGATAACCTATCGGTTTCCCCTTTATGAGTGTTCGCACACTTGCAAGACTATTGTAGCCCAACTTTCAGCTTTTCGGTATTTCAACATTTCAGCACTTTGGGATTTTCCAGTCTACTGTGTGCGTGCAGTGTATGTACACACTTGGTACTAGAAAGTGCTACGATCTCCTTAGCCACGAACCTACAAATGATGTCAATCAATGATTAATCACACACTTATCAAATACGATAACCACAAACTGAAATCTCACCTTTGCCTTACCTTGAACGACAAGTCTTAACAACCCTTCCTTGATCACTAATCATGAGTATTCCTTAAATCTACATCCATCTTAATCATTAAAACCTAACAACAAGTGACTCACAATCATCTTAAGTCACTTTTAAATCACCCATGACCATTCGGCCAACCTTAACCAACAAATGAGGAACACTTACCCAAAACCCCGAAAATGCCTAATGAGCGATTCAGCAGAGATTTGAACTCTGAGTTTCGATACAAATTCCCTACCCAAATTGATTTAAAAAGGTGAGAGAGAGAAGAAATCGATCCTAGGAAAACCAACTGAAAGAGAAAAGCACTTACACAAGAATCGGCCGAAATAGAGGGAGTAGTGGCAAAACATAATGTCTTCAGCTTAAAGGGTATTTGGCTTTTAAGATTTGTATGGTGAAATGGGTTATTTGACACAAAGAAGAAGAGAAGTAGGAATCGACTAAAACCAAAGGTAAATCAAAAGAGAATTTGAATAGAGAAAGAATGGAAAATTGGCACAAAATAAAAGAGGAAGAACAAGGGATTTCGAGTTTTAGATCTTTGGAGAGAAAAGTGTTTTCAATAACATAGAGAGGAAGAATCCAGCATTAGCCTAAAATCCCCACAATCGGCACCTATTTATAGACTATAGCCGAATTTCCTATCCTCAAATTCCCAATTCGGCTCCACCTCTCTACACCGCACATCTCCTAACTTTTCTCCCTGATAACTCCTTAATCCCTTCCTTAAATTTCTCCTTTGATCACTCCCTTCAGAGTTCATATCCATCGCCACCACTGGCCGTTCATTGAGCAAAAATAAATCCTTCTTTTGAGAAAGGAAGGATTCAAACCCCAAACCTCCTTGCCATGGATATGATGCCACCTCTAAGCCCCACATGTGACGCTACTTGCCACTCCAACACAAGGCTCTTTGTGTCTAATTCCTCCTTCATTTATTTAAAAAACAAACTACTTGCCAACAAGGTTCTTTTAATTATTAAACTATAATTCCCTTCACCCCAAATTCGAACTCAAAACTTAACCAAGGCCTATTATCACATAAATAACACTCGACTAGGAATATTAAGACCACTTTTTATCACAACCGAAAAAAAAGGTTCGGGATTTTCGGGGCGCTACAACTCTAACCTCTAAAAGAAATTTCAACCTAAAAATTTTACCTGATCCAAACAGTTGAGGATATTGATGTCGCATCGTTTCCTCAGGTTCCCAAGTAGCCTCCTTAGCCTTGTGATTACGCCAAAGCACTTTGACTAATGGGACAGACTTCGTTCTCAGTACCTTAACATCACGACCAATTATTTGTATGGGCTCCTCCCCGAAGGTTAAGTCTGGCCTAACCTCGATCTCCTCAACCGACACGATATGTGAAGGATTCGAGCAATACCATCTTAGCATGGAAACATGAAACACATCGTGGATTTGACTTAGTTTAGAAGGTAATTCCAGCTGATAAGCGACTGCCCAATCCGCCTCACAACCCGATATAGCCCAATGAACATTGGGCTTAGCTTCCCCTTCCGTGCAAACCTTAATACGTTCTTCCACGGAGAGACCTTAAGAAAAACTAAGTCCCCCACTACATACTCTATCTCTCGATGCTTAAGGTTAACATACGACTTCTGCCTACCCAAGGCCTCCTTCAACCGATCCTGAATCAATTTTACCTTCCCCTCAGTATCTGCTACTAACTCAGGGCCCAAAACTCTCCGTTCGTCTAATTTCATCCAACATGTTGGAGTTCGACACCTTCGCCCATACAGTGCTTTATACAGAGCCATCCCAATAGTTGCTTGATAACTATTATTGTATGCAAATTCGACTAACGATAAATAGTCTTCCCAGCTACCTCGGAACTCAATTACACATCCCCTTAACATATCTTCCAAAACTTGAATCACCCTTTCTGACTGCCCATCAGTTTGAGGATGAAATGCCGTACTGAAGTTTAACTTGGTACCCAATGCCTCGTGCAGCTTCTTCCAAAATTGCAAAGTGAAATGTGGGTCCCTATCAAATATTATGGAAACTAGCACTCCATGCAATCTTACAATCTCCGCCACATACAGCCTAGCCAGCTTTTGCAACGAGTAATCAATGCGGGGCAGACTTGGTTAACCAATCCACTATAACCCATATTGAGTCTTTCTTAGTAGTCGTTAAGGGTAGCCCACTAACAAAGTCCATAGTAATCCTTTCCCACTTCCAAAGTGGAACCTTTACTGGCTGAAGTAATCCTGAAGGCAACTGATGCTCCGCCTTCACCTTTTGACAAATAAAGCATTTACTTACGAACTCCAAAGTTTGAGTCAAGGAATGTTTTAATAAATGTGAGTATTAAATAAGCTAAATTTGTTATTATAGATCAAGAAGAATGAAATTCAGAGTTAGACCGGGGAAAGAAAAAGATAGTGGACTAAATCGATATAGTTGATCTATTTTGTTTCGAGGTAAGTTTGCGGTAAATAAATACAATATTCTATTATTTCATGTTAATGTTGTTAATTTCCAGCATGTGTATATTTATTTTATGAAATTGTTCAAAGAAGACTCAAGCATGAATTGACGGAGAAGTAATTTCAGAAAGTCCCAGTTGAACCTTAGGAATGTGTAGGATACAAATGTCATGACATTAGGGTTTAAGGATAGCATGTAAGACCATGCCAAGGCATGGCAATTGGTAAGGTTTCTAAGGCAAGAAAATCATGTAAGACCATGTTAATACATGGCATTGATAAGTTACTATAAGGCAAATGTCCCATGTAAGACCATGCCAAGGCATGGCATTGGTGAGTTCATAAGGCAAGGATACCATGTAAGACCATGTCAAGCCATGGCAATGGTAAGTTTCAAAAGGATACCACGTAAGACCATGAAAAGTCATGGCAATGGTAAGGTACCCGTGTATCCTTAGTATTCCAAGTGGTTCAACGGGAAAATTTAAAGAGAATATCAAGGTAAGGCAAGGTAAGACGAGTTATACTAAAAAGGTAAGACAAGTTCATGCTAGAAGAACAAAGGTAAGTATATAATGTTCATGCATGCTTGATAAGGAAAAAGGTAAGTAAAATGTATTAATAAATTTGATTAAGTAAGTAAGTATTTAAGTAAGTGAGTAAGTGAAGAAGTTAATATGTCTATGACAATTAATGAAGTTGCATTAAGTAGTATCATGCCAAGTAGTAAGATAATTCTTATGAATGTTGTTATTTATTTGCATGCAAACTTACTAAGCTTAATTCTTACCCCCATCATTTTCCTTCTTTTTATAGTTTTATCAAGCTAACTCGAGGATCGTAAAGTATGTCGGAGGTCCGGGCACACTATCACAAGGATTATTTTGGTATAGCTTGACGTTTCATTTTGAGTATGGCATGTACAGCATCATAACCATTTTGTGTGTATGATCTTATGATATTGATAATGAATGGTATGTAAATGCTTGATAATTATTAGCTATTGGAATGGCTAATCAAGGAAATGTTTGGTGTTCTGTATGCCTAAATGCTAATTATTCCATGGAAATCTTGACAAAGGTGAAATTAGCTTTAAAACAGTATCGGACAGCAGTAATGACGTGAATTTGGAAAATCACTAAAAATAGTAGAATTGGATTTAGATAGTGAATGATATATATAATTAAATATTATTGAGTCTATTTTCATATGAAAGAAACAGATTAGATAAAGGAGTTGTATTTTATGAGTTATTTAAATTTTGGTGAGATAGGGTCAGAGTGATTTCTGAATCTCCTGTTCTGACTTTAGAAATTCACTAAAAACTGTAAAAAATAATTAGGAGTTATACTTTATATGTATAGGTTCCTTATTAAGAGAAATAAATGTCATGGTTATTTGAATTCTATACAGGGAGAAAATTAATTCGTAGTGAACAGAGGTTAGAGCAGCCAAACACTAAAATAGGGGAAACTTTAACTAATAAACTGTACTAATTGGCTAACCAAAAATTCTGAAACAAATTTAGTAAGAAGATATATGTGTCTAGTTTCTGATAAAATTTACGGATTTGAATTTTGAGTTTTGTAACTCGAGTTATGATTTATTTAGTGACTATGATGCATATGGACAGTTTATTTATGAAAGATGAAATAAATTGTTTTGATTTGTTTAAGTGATCGAAAAAATGTTATTGATTCCAGTTTGTTCTCGAACCATTTCAATTTCATGTTTTAGGGTCTCGAGTACCCTTTTTAAGGACATATTGAATGAAAGAAACTATATTAATCTTAAAAGCAAATTTTTATGCCCTGAATTTGTAAGCTAAGTCTCGTAACGCCTCGTGCTCGACTCTGGCGACGGTCTCGGGTAAGGAGTGTTACATCCTTATCCTCCGCCATTCTTAACACCATTCACTTTGCAGCGCAATCCAAGGTTGCTCAGTGTTTCACCAGCCAATCCATACCCAAGATTAAATCATACTCGCTAAACGGTAGTTCCATCAAATCCGCTAAAAAGGTAACCCCTTGGACTACTAAGGGTACCTCCCTAAACAACTTATTCACTCCCACTAACTAACCTAACGAACTTATCACAGTAATCTCATTCGCAGTAATTTCAAATATATCAACCAAAGGTTCAGTCATATTGCATGCAACATATCAATACATCGATCCGATATCAATCAATGCAGTGTAAGGTAACTAGTGTATAAAGAACATACCCGTTATCACATTTGGGGTATCCTCGTCTTCTCGGTGACGAGCAGCATAAACCAAAGCTGCCTGCCTCACCGCAGCATGGCCTACATTTCCTCCTGGTGCTCTACGTCCACGTCCACGTCCAATGCCGTTACCGCCCCTGGCCTGCCCACAACCCCTTGACGACAGCTGACCAACTCTTGGTGGCTGAACACCACCTCGGCCATGACTGGCACCTGACCTGGCATTCTAGGGCAACTCTTGATCCTATGCTTCATAGATCCACAAGCTAGACAAGCTCCCGTCCTCTTCCAACACTCACCTACATGACCCTTCCCACAATCAGCACAAGGTGGTACCCTTGGATTAACATCAGGGGGCCCTGCTCTAACTGGCCCATTAACTCTGGCCCTAGCCCTAGGCCTCTTTCCAACACCAGAAGTCTTAGCCTCCCTTTTATTCTTACCCCTTTCTTTTTCCTGATTTAGGCGCTCAATGCGCTTCATCTTCTCTACTATCTTTGCTTTCCCTACCAACTCTGAGAAAACTTGCTCCCTTTGTGGAGCAATCAATACTCTGAGGCTATCCCTAAGACCATCCTCAAACCTAATGCAACGTTCATAGTCCGTTGCCACCGTAACTCTTGCATACCAACTAAGGCGTAGAAATTTCGCCTCATACTCCGGCATTGATTTTTTTCCCTAGGTTAAGTTCAGGAACTCCTTCCTTCTAGCATCCATATAACTCGCACCCACATACTTCCCTTGAAATGCAATTTTGAAGAACTCCTAAGTGACCTGCTCAGGTTGGGTGCCCACTTTCACTGTCAGCCACCACTGGTAAGCTTCTTCCCTAAGTAGTGACACTACCTCATTCAACTTTTGTTCAGGTGAACAATCCAAGTCCTCCATTATCCTTTCAGTGGCCTCCAACCAGTATTCAGCCAAGTTAGGAGCCACACTAGCCACGCCCTTAAAGATCTTAGCCCCATTTGATCTAAGTCGCTCCGGAATTGACCCCTAATTTCTCGTGCCATTATTGGGCCCTGCGACCCTTTCCAAAATCCTCAGATTGCTTGCGACAATGCATCATCCCCCGCGGCCCGACCATACGGTCTAGTCTCAGCCACGGGTGAGGCTGGAGCCTCTCCTACTCCAACATTGGGCATATGGCCCGATGCCGATGATTCAGCCCTAACGCTTCCGCGGCCTCGACCACGATCTCTTGCATCTCTTCTAGCACTTATCGTTGATTCACGTATTATCTGGATTAGAAATTTTATGAAGTTTTAGTTAGTTCCAATAATTAAGTCGATGTTTTATGAAAGTATTAAAAAAAAGTTGTTTTCATAAATCCTCTACAGTTTCAAGGTCCTACGGGCTTCAGTTTCACTCCAACTAAAAGCCTCAGTATAATCATCTAAAGTACCCCACTAACTATCTACAGTATATCAAATTAAGCAAGCTTAATAATAAAAGAGCTTACTTGTTTCGATGTCGGAGACTCAGTGTGCCACACAACAAGATTTTTTTCCAAAACATCGTGATCTAAAATTTTTTTAAGACAAACCCAAATAATAAGGCCCACTTCACAGCCTGAGTTTTGTAACTTGACTCTGATACCACTAAATGTAACACCCCGAACCCGACCCTGATGTTATGGCCAGATCCAGCATATCACATTGAAATGTTTTATCGAAAACATTGTTTTCATTGAAAACCCTTGAATAGAAAATTAAGTAACATTCAGTTTGTATTTAGTTTCCAAAGCGTAGTAATGACAATGAAATAATATCTAGCGAATAGGCCTTATTACAATCCGAACTGAAATAACTTTAAAAACTAGAAATGATATGCTTAAAAAAAACAAGTCCAAGTCGTCTTGCTAGTTGGCCACCTCGGAGTCCCCCCAACCGTCGAACCACCTACTGAGGATCACCTGAGAAAAATAAAGAGGGGGTAAGTTTTCGAAAACTCAGTGTGTACAACCCTCAAAGAGTATTAAGCAATCATTAATCACCATAATGTCACACATGCAATGCTGTGCAACCCACCCCAATAATCCAACCGATATACACTGACTCTGTCCCCAAGTACACATCATGTGGGGATATAAATATCGATCCACCCATCCGATACACATCAATGGTAGCCTGGTTGCGATACTACCTTCATTGCAGCAAGCTATTAATCAAATACTGGGCTTAATAGCCATCGGTGGATCCACGATCGTCAAGCAACCATGCAATCCTTATATACTTCCTCAGTTCCATAATTCCCAACCCATATGCAACCTAAACAGGATATCATATGAATGCAGCAGGTATACATGTAATATCCATAAGCCTTACATTCAACATATAGGGGTATTTTAGTCATTTTTTGACTTTAGAGGTATTTCGGTAATTTTTCTCTATTATGGGTTTATTACTTACCTTTGCCCGTTCACAAGTCCTCGCTGGCTAAAGTGAATAGATACTATGCACCAGGTAGGATTCCAGAGAAGAGGAGGTGAGTCATTAATACTGCTTAAGTACCAAGCTCTCCCTAGATGCAATCCTAGACATGCATATACCTATTGCCACACCTTAACCATATGACTCGTCCACGATCGCAATTAATTATTTATTTAAGTTTTTATGTCTGTTTAAGAAGTTATTAGATACTAGGCCCAAAACCCCTTACAAAGCCCAAACAAGTCTACATACCTGCATATGGCCCACTAGGCCCAATCTCATTCATACGGCCCATCCGGCCCAATCACATTCATAGTCATGTAATCATATGCTTTTTCATCACTTAGTATCAAATTGCCAATTTTGCCTATTATGGGGTTGTTCAGCCCATTTAGCCTATTTTGACACGGTTCGTCGATACACGGCCTAAGATATCCTATCGATTTCCCCCTTACGAGTGTTCGTGCACTCGCAAGACTATCTTAGCCCAACTTCCGGCTTTTCGGCATTTCGAGATTTATCAGTCTACTGTGTGTGTGCAGTGTATGAACACACTTGGTACTAGAACGTGCTGCGATCTCTTTAGCCACGAACCTGCAAACGATGTCACTCAATGATTAATCACACACTTATCAAATATGATCACCACAAATTGAAATTTTAGCTTTGTCTTAACTTGAACGACAAGCCTTAACAACCCTTATTTGATCACTAATCACGAATATTCCTTAAATCTGCATCCATCTTAATCATTTAAACCTAAACAATAAGTGACTCACAATAATCTTAAATCACTCTTAAATCACCCATGACCATTCGATCAACCTTAACCAACAAATGAGGAACACTTACCCAAAACCCCCAAAACGCCTAAGGAGCGATTCAGCAGAGATCTGAACTCCGAGATTCGATACTAATTCCCTACCAAAATTGATTTAAAAATGTGAGGGAGAGAAGAAATTGGTACTAGGAAAACCGACTAAAAGAGTAAAGCACTTACACAAGAATCAGTCGAATTAAAGGGAGTAGTGGCAACATAGAGGGTCTTCAGCCAAAGTGGTATTCAGCTTTTGAGATTTGTATGGTGAAAGGGGTTATTCGGCACCAAAAAAAAAAGAAGTAGGAATCGGCTAAAACCAAAGGTAAATCAAAAGAGAATTTGCGTGAAGAAAGAATGTAAAATCGGCACAAAATAAAAGAGGAAGAACAAGGGATTTTGGCTTATAGATCTTTGGAGAGAAAAGTGTTTTCAGTAACATAAAGAGGAAGAATTCAGCATTAGCCTAGAATCCCCACAATCAGCACCTATATATAGACTATAGCCGAATTTCCTATCCCCAAATTCCCAATTAGGCTCCACCTCTCTACACCCCTCATCTGCTAACTTTTCTCCCTAATAACTCTTTAATCCCTTCCTTAAATTTCTCCTCTAATCACTCCCTTCAGAGTTCACATCCAACGCCACCACTAGCCATTCATTGAGCAAAAAAAAATCCTTCTTTTGAGCAAGGAGGGATTCGAACCCCAAACCTCCTTGCCATGCATGTGATGCCACCTCTAAGCCCCACACGTGACTCTACTTGCCACTCCAACACAAGGCTCCTTGTGTCTAATTCCTCCTTCATTTATTTAAAAACCAAAGTACTTTCCAACAAGGTTCTTTTAATTATTAAACTATAATTTCCTTCACCCTAAATTTGAACTCAAAACTTAACCAAGGCCAATTATCACATAAATAACACTCGACTAGGAATATTAAGCCCACTTTTTTTATCACAACTGAAAATTAAGAAGGTTCAAGATTTTTGGGGTGTTACACAACTAAGTTAACATACCATTTTAGGTTTCAAGCATAAACGACAATAACATTAACAACATACTTATTTTATCATACGAACATACCTTGAATGCAAAAACAGCTATTTATTCAGATTTACCCCATAACCTCGTTCTTTCCCGATCTAAACCTGAAATTTGTTTTTCTTGATCTAACATATCAAATATAACTTATTTAATACTCACATTACTCAAATTGGTCCAAAAATCACACTTTGGAAAATTTACATTTTTGCCCTTAAAGTTTCACATATGTACACTTTAGTCCCTAGGCTTGTAAAATGAAATGCATGCATTTTCTTAATTACCCAAGCCTAGTTGAACCTATACCATGCTCATATCAACCCACATTTTTCTTTATTGCACATTTTTACTACCCACTTTTACATGTTTTTCAACTTGGTCCTTTTTAGGTGTTTTCATTCAAAATCACTTTGTAAAAGATGTTAAACACACATCAATGTAACACCCCTAACCCGAATCCATCGCCGGATTAGGGTTGTAAGGTATTACCGGACATAACATAGTTCTATACAATTCATCTCATATTCAAATGGAATATGTAAACTCAACATTCAAAGCATACTAATAGTTTATAAGTAAATGGATCTATCAACTTGCAAATTTATATTCACCAACTCAAATTTACAAAGTCACACATCATCATGCTTCATATAAATAACATATATCTCAATGCCCATTTCATTTATTAAACATTATCTAACATTATAACATACATTACTTAACCATAATTATTTTATTCCACAATTATAACATGAGCATATAAGAAAATATATAATGACCTATTTTTATCACATTTGACAAACCAAAAAGGTAATACATGAATAAGTCGAATTAACATACTCAACTTGGCTCCACTTAAACAGTTCACTACATAAATAATCATCACATATGCCTATATTTATGTGTACTCTTATATTGCTTTTATATCCAAATTAAAACGGCTAATACCTACTCACCATTATATGTATTTCATAATCATTTCATTTCAATGCTAATCGAAATTTGTATACCATTCTCCAAAAACAAGCATATTAGATAATACACATATGCCAAAATAAGTTCTAGTCATATGAAAATATAGCCAAATACACTTTAATACCAAGCATGATATAAAATATACTTTTCAAAGATAATTTAATCATCAATTATGTATATATATATTCAAGACACAAATTCCATGAACCATATTTTAAAGAAACATACAATATATCTCTCATAACATTCGGTCAATACAATATATCCTTTAATACCAACTCATTTATAGCATGTTAATCTAACATAATAACCTAAATTTCATATATAACTTTTCTTAATATAGACCGCATCCAAGTTGAGCAAACATATTTATACATGTATTATGACCATTTCATTTATCAACCAATCTTAATATGCACACACACAACACAAGTTCTAATCATCCAAGGTATAACGCATAATAACTAAAATAGACTCAAACCATTGTTTAACCAAAACATACTCAAGCATAGAGATTAAGCCACTTTCTCATGGCCTTTATACATAAACCAAAATACAGCATTCCAAAACACATTCCAGCCTATACATGCCATAATTTCCAAATGCAATTTATAAAATACCGAAGATAGTCGATAGTGTGATAGACTTTGCTGACAATCCCCGAGCTTGTAACTTGAATCCAAAATCTATAAAACAGAATGAACATGAAAATACAAAGTAAGCTATAGAAGCTTAGTAAGTCATAAGCAAATAAACATCCCAATGATATAATCAACTCATTTTAAACTAATCCAAATTTCATTATCATTATCAAGCTTAACCTCAAATCTACAAATGAGACAAATAACACATTTTCATACACAAAATCTACCTTGGCTGAATGCTCACTTAATCAATTTGACCTAATATTATTCAACTCTCAAAGAAAAATGTCTGAATATAATCAAACATACACATACGCATTTATATAAGCTCAAGAACCATAATATAACATCCTGTACATATACCACTTATATGGCCGAATATACATGATCACATTTATGCACATATCTAAGAATCAATTCTATAATATTCATACCATTTATTTACAAGGCCGAATGCACATACTAAATTCACATGTAATCTTCATTTGTATCACATATAATTAGTAACAAATATCAAGTTACTTATTTACCTTATATTAATTAAACGATAAGCTAACTCATACCTGATCATTTAGCTCGTTTAATGTATCCAATTACCGCATCAGCATAAAGTCTCTTAGGCATAAACTTATAATAATTCACCGGCGTAAAGCTTGCTAGGCCTAAGCCTGTATCACACACCAGCACAAGGCCTGCTAGACTCAAAGTCTGATTTTATACACCAGCGATAAGCCTGCTAGGCATAAGCCCGATTTAATTCACCAGCACAAGGCTTGCTAGGCCCAAAGCCCGAATATCACTATTATAAAGTTGTCTCATAAACAATTCATATATCGAAATCTCCAGATATTCCATATAGCTCATAGGACTTTCAAATGTTATAACTCAGTCGAATTAAACTCAAATACATTGATTCCATGCTTAATCATATTCGACTAACTCTACTATAAATTTATTAATTCCAAATCAACATATTAACTCATACATAATTAGAATTAAGGATATCTATTCGCTTATAAACTTACCTCAGACGATGAAAAATCGATACGGATCGGCTAGTCGACAACTTTAGTTTTCCCCCGATCTAAATTCGATTTTCTCTTTTCTTGATATTAATCAAGCATAACTTTGGCCGAACCCTTGAAAATATTTTTCTTTCTTTTTTATTTTTACATTCGGTCAAGAGTATGAACATTATGCATGTCTTTTAAATTTTATGTTTTATTATAATAACATTTTATTATTCTTTTACCAAAATAACCTTAATAGTTTAATATTACAACTTAATAATGCATGCCATTACCGTCTAAAAATCTATTCAATGGCATAATTGCAACATAAATACTTCAAATTATAAAGACACATTCAATTTGGTCATCACACATTAAACCATCAAATTTTCATTTTATGCGATTAAGTCCTTTTATTAAATTAAGCACACAAACGATCAAATTTTCATACGAAACTTTCACACATGCAAATTCACATATAATAAACACGGAAAATAATATTTAAATTTACTTTTGACTTGGATTCGTGGTCCCAAAACCACCATTCTGACTAGGGTCTAAATCAGGCTGTTACAACTCTCCCCCTTAAGAATTTTCGTCACCGAAAATCTTACTGGTGAATAGGCTCAGATAGCGTTCTCTCATTGCATATTCTGGCTCCCATGTTTCTTCCTCAACTCCATGTTTATGCCACAGTACTTTAATTAACAAAATCTTCTTATTTCGTAACTCTTTAATCTCGTGAGCTAGAATATGAATCGGTTCTTCTTCGTACGTCATATCGGGTTTAATCTCAATATCAGACGGGCTAATTACATGTGAGGGATCAGATCGATATCTACGAAGCATCGAAACATGGAATACATTGTGGATCTTTTCTAACTCAGGTGGTAACAATAATCTATAAGCAACTGGTCTGATACATTCTATAGTCTCATACGGCCTTTATGACTTAATCTGAGTATTTTCTTCCACAGTGAGACTTTCAAAACACTATACCCTCGATCTGAAACTCCGTATCTTTACATTTCAAGTCCGCATATGATTTTTGATGATCTGATGCAACTTTTAGACTTTCATAGATCACTTTCACTTTCTGTTCAGTTTCTCTAATCAAATCAACCCCGTGTATCTTGTTTTCAATTCATCTATTATCGAACCATCATCAAACATAGCCATATGCGCATTCATTGCACGCAAAGCAAACAGTGATTTTTGGCTTAAAGCATCAGCAACAACGTTAGCCTTTCTCGTGTGATAATCAATCAAAAGCTCGTAGTCTTTTAGCAATTCTAACCATCGGTGTTGTCTCAAATTCAAATCTTTCTGAGTCATCAAGTATTTCAGACTTTTGTGATCAGAATAAACATGACATTTCTCACCGAACAGATAGTGGCACCATATTTTCAATGTAAACACAATAGTTGCAAACTCTAAATCGTGCGTTGGATAGTTCTTTTCATGCGACTTTAACTGTCTTGAGGCATAAGCTATAACTCTACCTTCTTGCATTAAAACATAGCCCAAACCGTTTAAAGATGCATCACTATAAATAACAAATTCTTTTCTTGATTCTGGCTAAACTAGCACTGGAGCTTCAGTCAAAAGGGCCTTTAACTGATCAAAACTTTTCTGGCACTTTTCTGACCACTCAAACTTATCATCTTTTTGTAATAGCTTCGTCATCGGGGTTGCAATCATAGAGAAACCTTTCACGAACCATCTATAATAACCAGCAAGTCTTAGAAAACTTCAGACTTCAGAAACATTCTCGGAGGTTTCCAATCGGGTATTGCTGAAATCTTACTCGGATCAACCCAAATACTTGATGCTGAAACAACCTGTCCTAGAAAGCTAACTTCATGTAACCAAAACTCACATTTACTGAACTTCGCATATAATTTCTTATCTTTCAAAGTCTGTAACACAAATCTGAAATGTTCAGCATGTTCAGTTTCATCACGTCAGTAAATCAAAATATCATCGATAAACACAACTACAAACTGATCCAGATACTGTCTGAAAATTTGATTCATCAAATCCATGAAAATAGCATGTGCATTAGTAAGTCCAAAAGGCATGACTAAAAACTCATAGTGTCCGTACCTCATTCGAAAAGCAGTCTTTGGCACATTGGAGTCTTTGACTCGCAACTGATAACAACCCGATCTCAAATCTATCTTCGAAAACACTGAGGCCCCTTTCAACTAATCGAACAGGTCGACAATCTATGGCAACAAATATTTATTCTTTATAGTCACCTTATTTAGCTTGCGGTGATCAATACACATTCTCATAGTTCCGTCTTTCTTTTTCCCAAATAAAAGTCGCACACCCTAGGGAGAGAAACTCGGTCGTGCAAAACCTCTATCAGTTAACTCTTGCAACTGTGCTTTCAACTCTTTTAATTCAGTAGGTGCCATCTTGTATGGAGCTATCAAAATTGGATTTGTTTCTGGTACTAACTCAATTCCAAACTCTACCTCTTGGATAGGTGGAAAACCCGGCAATTCTTCAGGAAACACGTCCGGATACTCACACACAACTGGTACAGATTCAATCTTCTTTTCAGTCACTTTACTATCAAGCACATAAACAAAGTAAGCTTCACAACCTTTTCTCACATACTTCTGAGCTAACATCGAAGATATTACTGCTGGTAAACCATTGAAATCATTAAATTCAATCCGAATAATCTCGTTGTTCTGACATCTCAAACCAATGGTCTTTGTTTTGCAATTAACAACGGCATCGTGCAATGTCAGCAGTCCATACCCAAAATTATATCTAACTCGTCAAAAGGTAACAACATCAAATCAATTTGAAAGCATGAATCTCGAATCATCAACGAGCAATTTTTACACACTTTGTCAACCAAAACACACTGACCCAAGGGGTTTGATACTTGAATCACAAACTCAGTAGACTCAATAGGAAAGGTCTTACTGGATACTAATGTTTCACACACATATGAATGAGTCAAACCAAGATCAATCAATGCAATAACACTAATATCATAAATAGTGAAAATACCGGTAATAACATTTGGGGGAAAAAGCCTCCTCACGAGCACGTAGAGCATATGCTCTGGCAGGTGCACGAGCCTCAGATTGAACTGCTGTATCTTTCATCCCTCTCTGACTGCCACTCACATTACCCGTATTTCTAGATGGTCTGCCTCGCACTGGCACATTTCCTCGCCTCTCACTCTGAACAATGTTTTGCTCGGCTAACATCGGGCACTCTCAAATAAAATGATCCATCGATCCTCATTTAAAAAAGGCCGATCATGCAATATGCAAGCTCCAGAATGCCATTTACCACAATGCTTACACTCGGCTTTATTCTGTTGAACATTGCCAACACTTGCTATCGAAGTGGCTCGTGAACTCACAGGGGGTCGGTCTCGATCTCGTCTAGAAAAGGCCGCAATAGGCTTAGATCGACCAGAATCATCTCTGAACTTCTTCGATGCAGGCTGAAAAGTTTTACTTGATAACCTTTTACGAGAATCTCTAGCTTCAAAATCAGCTTTTCTTTTCTCTTTCCCAAGTTCTTCGGCTTTGTAAGCTCGCTCAACAAGTACCACGAACTCTTTGATTTCAAGTATGCCTACTAGCAATTTAATGTCTTAATTCGAACCGTCTTCAAATCTTTTACACATAAAAGCTTCGGTTGAAACACATTCACGGGCATATCGACTGAGTCTCACAAATTTCCGCTCATACTCTACTACAGTCATAATACCTTGTTTCAATTCCAGAAATTCTTTGCGTTTCTAATCGATAAATCTTTGACTGATGTATTTCTTTCGAAACTTAGTCTGAAAGAACTCCCAGGTTACTCACTCTTTCAGAACCACCAATCCTAGCGTATTCCGCCAGTGATATGCGGTGTCTCGTAATAAAGGTATGGCACACTTTAAACATTCATCCGGAGTACAAGATAACTCATCGAACACACGGATAGTATTATCAAGCCACAACTCAACCCACTCAGCATCATCATCATCAGTAGCCTTAAACTCTTCGACCCTGTGTTTTCTAATTTTATCAACAGGTGGCTTAAGCAATCTCAACGGATCACTCACTTGAGGTATAGCAGGTATCAAAGATGGATTAATTGGGGGTGGAGGTTGTTGTGCAGCCGAATTAGTCTGGATATATTAAGTAAACTAATTGTTCATCATTTAATAAAAGGCTTGTTTAGCCTCTCCTTCTTGGTTACTCAAGGTCGGTCGAGAACCAACCGACGCTGTCCCTTGCGTGGAAGCAGGCACTATGCTCTCGCCATCATCAGCTACAGCTCTGTCGGGATCCATATACTATACGAAAACATATTTTCAAGTGTCAGAAGTCATCACACTATCACAGTATATATTATGTCATGTATAGCTAGACTCACACATGCTATGTTAGTCCTAAAATCGACTAAATCGTAGCTCTGATACCAATCAAAGGTAACACCCCTAACCTGTAACACCCCGCCATTTGGGCCTAAAAGTATTGGGCCTTGAGTATGGGTCGATAAGGAGGTTGTATATAAGTATTTAATTGTGCAAGGAAATGACACAATTAAATGTCTACTTTGGTGGTTAATGGCTTTGAGAAGTGTTGGAGGAATCTTGGGTTCAAACCTGGGCTTTAGTAAAAATTTTGGTATTAACTGAATAAAACCCTGGATGCTTAGATGATGGCCTTTTAAATTATTGTGTTAAATAAATGACATAAGGAAGCTTGTGGTCTAGTGGTTTTGGCATCATTAAGGTTGCAAGGGAGCCTGGGTTCAAGTCTTGGCTCTTACAATTCATTTTGGGTTTTTCTCTTAAGTGAATCTGGACGCTGGCACATATGTCTTAAAGTTAATTATGGACGTTTTTGACATAGGAAGAGCTTGTGGTAGAGTGGCAATGTGGTGTGTTGTGTAACTGTGAGGTCTGAGGTTCAAGTCTTGGGATGCGCAGTGGAGTATTTATTTTGCTATTTGAGTTGTGTAGGAGTGGAGCTGGACTAGAACTCTGTGGTTGAAGTAGTCATAAGAATGAGGAATTTTCCTAATGGTTGAAAGTAATCCCACATCAGGAAGCTAACATGAGAATTAGTGAGAAGCCGGCTTTAAATAGAGCGTACCAAATGAGTTGGGGAGGAAGACTGAATGTAGGATGTGCCGAGGTTGGTGATCGTGGACTTCAGCGCATTCTCATAAACAAGTGTGTATTCATGCCCTTTTTTGTTGGAAGTCGAAAAAGCTGAAAAGCCAAAACTTCGGCATTTGAGGCTTCACGAGGGTGCGATCGCTCGTGTGGTAAATCAAACCCACAGATCATGGGCGATAGACTGAAGAGGCTGTCAGGAGCATTCTCGTGTGCTGGGGCAATTCTAGGCCTCGATGGGCCCGTGGGCCCGCTTGAATAAATCTCACTGTTAGGTGGGAAGTAGTTAGACTTGTCATGTCATGTGCATGGCATAGGCCGTGTGGGACCAATGGGCCCGTGGCCGCACATAGATTAAATCCACAGTAAGTGATAAATGTTGGGCTGGGCTTTGTAGGTCACATAGATGTAACTGAATTTGGGCTAAATGGGCCAAATGAGCGTATCGGCCCACTTAGGCTAAGTAATGGGCCTTAGGCCCATTTGCACTGTTAGGTCTTTTTAGGTTACTTAAGTCGCTCGAGGCAACAGTGGACCTTCTGTTGGGTCGTTAAGACCTCCTATTTATAAAATTACTGAAATACCCTTAATTTGTAAAATTATCGAAATACCCTCGATTTGTAAAATTACTGAAATACCCCTAACTTGTAAAATTACTGAAATACCCCCAGTTTGTAAAATTATCGAAATACCACCAATTTGTAAAATTATAAAAATACCCCCAGTTTGTAAAATTATCGGATTACCCTTGTAGTGTAAAATTACTAAAATACCCCTTATAGGGTAAAATAACTATTTTGCCCTTGTGGGTAAAAGATTGACTTGAACTATGAATTTGACTGATTGACTGTGATTGTATGGTTGTGTTTTAATTGACTTGACTGTGGTTGTAAAACTGATATGTGTTTAATATATGTTTAAATGATTGTTACTGAGCATGACCATTTTGCATATACGTGTGATGATTGAGCATGACATGCACGACATATTTCATGGGGTTGGAATTGTGAAACGGAGGAAGAAATTGAGGATCGCATGGTTGCTTGACGACCGTGGATCCACCGATTAAGGATCGCATGGTTGCTTGATGACCGTGGATCCACCGGTGGCCTTTAAGCCTAATATATGATTATTGACGACTCTGTGTCAATCGTATTTACCTGAGGTTGTGTGCTGACTGTATTACCGTCACTGATGGCTATGTGCCTAACATGAAACAGTTACCGATGGCTTAAAGCCAATTATTCTTGTAATATCCCGAATTAGGGCCTAATTGGAATAGTGGTTTCGTGACCACAAATCTGAGATAGAAATAATTATTTTATAATTATTTTGATGTTTATGGTATGATTGCATGATTGTGTGAAAATTTCGTGACGAAATTCTATGCATAAAGTGCTTAAGTTGAAATTAGGGACTAAATCGAATAACTTACAAAACTTGCATTCTAGAAGTTTTTAGTATGAAATTACTTTGGAATATTAATGAGGAGGTCTTAAATAGAAATTTAACCAATTTCTAAAATTTTGGACAAAAATGGGCTTGTACATGAAAATTTTCAAAGAAAGGTATTAAAGGTATTTTGGTCATTTGCATATTAAATGAAATAAAATGAGAAAAATAACACAAAATAGTCATCTTCTCCACATAGTTGCTGCCGAAATTTGCTCTCTCCATAGCTAGGGTTTCTTCAACTTTTAAGCCTTGATTGTAAGTGATTTCTATGCCCGTTTTTAATGTTTTTTATGTTTTTGGAATCCCGATAGCTCGATTTAGCTTATGCTAGCAATAATTTAACCTAGGCTTCATATTTGGAAAAATACCCATAGGTGAAATTTGTGTATTTTTGTGTTTTATGATAGAATATGAGGTTTTAAATTATGTCAGACAACTTGTACTACTCGGTTTTAAGCGAAAATGAGTAAAAGGGCTTAATCGGTAAAAATACCTAATAGTCATAAGTACATGTTAGAGTGTGAAATTGATGCTGCCATAGAAGGGAAAAATGATCATCATGTCATAAAACATAATAAAATAGGATGAAATTTAATTCCCGAGCCTAGGGGCAAAAGTGTAATTATGCAAAAGTTTAGGGGCAAAAATGTAATTTTGCCAAAGTTTGTATTAAATGCTGTTTTGATGAATGTATGTATTAAATAAGATTAATTTGGTATTATGGATCAAGAGAAACGAGATTCAAGTTGCGATCGAGGGAAAAACAAAGTTTACGAAGAATAGGCTCGATTGCTAATAATTTTATACTGAGGTAAGTTCATGTGTAAATGTAGTAGCATAATTGTCATTTTAAGTAATTTAATGTTACTTATGTGATATGATGATTAATATCATGAGATATTATGCTTTATGGTTATTATTGAATAATATGTAAATTATGATTTGCTACCGAGTATCAATTTCGATGTTCCGTGGAAGACGGCAAAGATGTGTAATCGAGAAAAAAAAGCCTGTTTGAACCTTGGGAATAGATTAGAATACAAGTGACATGTCACTAGGATACTTGGGAATCCGAACTCGTTGAGTTGAGTCCGAGTTCACTTATGGATGCAAATATTCGAACTCGTTGAGTTGAGTCCGAGTTCGTGAGATGTAACTAGGCATCCGAGCTCGTTGAGTTGAGTCTGAGTTCACTTATGGACGCGAACGCCTGAGCTCGTTGAGTTGAGTCCGAGTTCGCTTATGGGCGGGTTACATGGTAGCTTGGCTACATATGTGGCACTTATGTACAAACTTTCCGTGTATTCGAATTATATTTCGATGTGTTCAACGGGTGAATCTTAAGAAAATAAGGAGAATGCCTAAAACGAAGGTGACATGTTGGTAAGTGTGGTAAGTGAGAAAATTTGACAGGTATGTGCTTAAACCCTTGGGTTGAAAACTTGGTAAGATGAAATCGTAGAAAGATATTAAATGTAAATGATGTTTTATGAGGGATTGTGTGATTATGTTACTTGCTATTTGCATGTGAACTTACTAAGAATTTATGCTTACTCCCTCCTTTTCTTTCATTGTAGTTTTGACAAGCCAGCTTGAGAATCAGGATAGGTCGAAGACTCGTTCACACTATCTGAAGGCTTAAATCGGTAAAATGGCTTGTATATTTTGAATGTGGCATGTATGGCAAAATACTCACTTTGTGTAATTGATCTTATGATATGGCTATGCTTTGGAAAAAAAAAGGTTTCTAAATGATTAGCCATTGGAATGGCCAATCTAAGTCATATTTGATGTTATGTATGCTTAAAATGATATTTAGTCCATGAAAATCCTTAGTAAAGTGAAATTTGCCATAAAACAGAATCTGACAACAGTAGTGATGTAAATTTGAAAAATCACTAAAATTAGTAGAAATGGAATTAAATGATGAGTAAATTATGAAATTGAAGCTTAATGAGTCTATTTTCATATGGATTGAACAAAACAGGTATATGAATTACAATTTAGGAGACATTTGAATTTTTGTGAAATAGGGCTAGAGTGATTTCTGGATCCCCTGTTCTGACTTTGGAAATTTACCATAAATTGTATAAAAATATTTAGTCTACTTTATATGTACAGATTTCTTATTGAGTCTAGTTTTAATAGAAAGAAATGTAATAGTTATTGAAATTCTGTACAGAGAGATTTTTGATTCGTAATACACAGAGGTCGAGCGGTGAAACTCAAGCAGGGAGCTTTTAACTAATAAACTGTACTAATTGACCCAACCAAAAATTCTAGAAAAAAATTAGTAAATAGATATATGAGTCTAGTTTTAGGGAAAATTTAGTGAATTGGATTTTTAGTTTTGGAACTCGAGATATGAATTTTTAAGCCACTGTGATGCAGATTGCTAGCTTGACTAAAAATTTTAAAATTAAATTGTTTGAGCTGTTTAAGTAATGAATTAAGTCTGTTAACACCTCATTTCAACTCCGGCAATGGTCTCGGGTACGGGGTGTTACAATTCTAATTGTGGCTTTGTGCCACCTAAAAATGGCTCTGTGCCATCTTGACTATGGCTTTGTGCCAAACGTATTTACCTATGGCTATGTGCCTAACATACTTATGGATGACCCTGTATGGATCATATTTACCCAAGGCTATGTGCCAATTATATTACCGTCCCTGATGGCTATGTTCCAAACATA
The DNA here is from genome assembly GCA_025698465.1 of Gossypium longicalyx. NCBI lineage: Eukaryota > Viridiplantae > Streptophyta > Magnoliopsida > Malvales > Malvaceae > Gossypium > Gossypium longicalyx. The sequence goes on along the minus strand of CM047001.1, from coordinate 31,120,299 downwards.
ATACAGTTGCCGATGGCTTTGTTCCAATTATAATACCACTACTGAAGGCTTTTTAAGCCCAATATATGATTAGCAGCTTTACTGTAATGAAGGTAGTACCACAACCAGGCTACCATTGATGTGTATCGGATGTATGGATCGATATTTATATTCCCACATGATGTGTACCAGGGGACGGAGTTGATGTGTAATTGTTGGATTATTGGGATGGGATAGCATGCATCCATGCATTCACACATTCTGTTCTGTTATTGGTTTGGGCTGGGCCCAATGGATTCTGTTATGGGCTGTGACCCAAATGACATTGTAATAGGCTTTGGCCCATGTATGCTCTGAACTAGACCTGCATCATTATCATAATGTGCTCTAGCCTGCATCGTTTTCATTTTTTGTTTTCAGATATCGATTGTTACTCTAGTAAGGGGATTACACACTGAGTTTTCGTAAACTCACCCCGTTTATTAATCATGCAGGTAATCCCCAACGTTAGGTGGATCGGTGTCGCAGAGGGACTCGGAGACGACCACACAACTGCACATATTTTTCTATTTCATTTATTTAGTTAAGCACTTTGGTTTTGATTTGGGTTGTAATAAGGCCTCTTTATTTCCTTAACGTTTTATTTGGAAATTTTATTTAGTATGTCTAATATCTGTTAGAAGTAGGACACGGTTTTCTAAAACAACAACTATTTTCAAAACACTACGTTTTCGCAACTTAACTTTTAAAACATCACATTTTCGTAAATCGATTACTTTTAGAATTAGCTTCCGCAAACTAAAAAGGAGTTTTGGAAATAAAATTAAGAAGTTTTCAATGTACTATGATGGGTTTCTAATGAAAATATGGTTTTCAAAAAATACTTCAATATGACATGCCAGATTCGGGTCTAACTTCTGGGCTGAGTTTGGGGTGTTACATTTAGTAGTATCAGAGCCAAGTTACAAAAATCAGCTGTGGAATGGGTTTTAAAATTGGATTTCTGAAAGAATTGTTTCAAAAAGGTTCAAAAAGATTTGAAGTATTTGAAATGTTTTTTTGAATATGTTCCTGAAAGTGTGGTTACCGAGTCTCTAGCGCCGAATCTGTAAGTTTTCTGTTAGACTGTACTTAAAGTTAGATTTTTTTATTTAATTAGTGTATGTTCTTGAAATCAGATTTTGTTTAAGTTTGCAACAGTACTGTGATGGATTTCGAAGGCAAGCAAGGTCACGAGGAATTGCCCGTCTCCCCGGAACTTGAGATGGTTCATGAAATTGTAGTCAAAGTAAGTCTACCTACTATGGGTAACAATAACTCGTAGCTTGGTACGGAGGCACTGGCCCGGTTGGTAAGGGAAGTGCTAGAAGAAGTGTTCGAGGAAAGTGTTAAGGCGTGTGGTGAAACACATCAGGCTAGGTGCTTGGAGTGTAGCAGAAAGAGGGATCATAGTCCTCTGAAGTAGGACCCTATTCTGTGAAACGCGTTAAGACGCATCCGAACTTTCTGGCTTACGAGCGTTGCAAAAGGCGCCATTCGAGTGAATGCTGGAGGAAGTTAGGAACGTGTCTCAGATGAGGGTCTAAGGAGTATCGGGTTTAAGATTGCACAGTTCCTTTTAAGTCAGGTGTGTTTTGTTTGGATGTGATGTTTGAATATAGAAATTGTATGCTTGTGTGGTAAATATCTGTTTGCTTCTCTGGTTAGATGCTTGGTTGGGTGTGAGAGGTTTTGAGATTAAGTAAAAAGTGTATTTGTGTAGTTTGGAACTAGAGTGTGCAACGGGAGCATAGTAGTGTAGGTTGAGCTAAGCGCTTGTTCAGATAGTTGGAAATTTCGAGGACGAAATTTCTTTAAGGAGGTAGAATTGTAACGCCCCGCATTTGGGCCTAGAAGTATTGGGCCATGAGTATGGGTCCGTAAGGAGGTTGTATATAAGTATTTAATTGTGTAAAGAAATGACATAATTAAATGTCTACTTTGGTGGTTAATGGCTTTGAGAAGTGTTGGAGGAATCTTGGGTTCAAACTTGGGCTTTAGCAAAAATTGTGGTATTAAGTGAATAAAACCCTGGATGCTTGATGATGGCCTTTTAAATTATTGTGTTAAATAAATGACAAAAGGAAGCTTGTGGTCTAGTGGTTGTGGCGTCATTAAAGTTGCAAGGGCGCCTGGGTTCAAGTCTTGGCTCTTACAATTCATTTTGGGTTTTTCTCTTAAGTGAATCTCGACGCTAGCACATATGTCTTAAAGTTAATTATAGACGTTTTTGACACAGAAATAGCCTGTGGTAGAGTGGTAAGGTGGCGTGTTGTGTAACTGTGAGGTCTGAGGTTCAAGTCTTAGGATGCATAGTAGAGTATTTATTTTACTATTTGAGCTGTGTAGGAGGTGAAGTTGGACTGGAACTCTATGGTTGAAGTGGTCATAAGAATGAGGAATTTTCCTAATGGTTGAAAGTAATCCCACATCGGGAAGCTAACATGAGAATTGGTGAGAAGCTAGCTTTAAATAGAGCGAACCAGATGAGTTGGGAAGGAGGACTGAATGCAGGATGTGCCAAGGTTGGTGATCGTGGACTTTGGCGCGTTCTCATAAGTAGGTGTGTATTTGCACCCTTCTTTGTTGGAAGTCGAAAAAAGCTGAAAAGTTGAAACTTCGGCATTTGAGGCTTCACGAGCGTGCGATAGCTCGTGTGGTACATCGAACCCACAGATCATGGGTGATAGACTGTAGAGGCCGCCACGAGCGGTTTGGTGTGCTGGGGCTATTCTAGGCCTTGATGGGCCCGTGGGCCCGCTTTAGTAAATCTTATTGTTAGGTGGGAAGTAGTTGGGCTTGTCATGTCATGCGCATGGCATAGTAGTGTGGGCCCAATGAGCCCATGGGCCCCATACAGATTAAATCCACGGTAAGTGATAAATGTTGGAATGGGCTTTGTAGGTCATATAGCTGTAACTCAATTTGGGCTAAATGGGCCACACGTGCGTGTGGGCCTACTTGGGCTGAGTAATGGGCCTTAGGCCCATTTACACTGTTAGGTCTTTTTAGGTTACATAAGTCGCTCGATGCGACGGTAGACCTTCTGTTTGGTTGTTAAAACCCTCGATTTGTAAAATTACTAAAATACCCCCGATTTGTAAAATTATCGAAATACCCCTAATTTGTAAAATTACCAAAATACCCCCGATTTATAAAATTACCGAAATACCCCTAATTTGTAAAATTACCGAAATACCCTCAATTTGTAAAATTACTGAAATACCCTTGGTTTGTAAAATTATCGGATTACCCTTGTAGTGTAAAATTACTAAAATACCCCTATAGGGTAAAATGACTATTTTGCCCTTATGGGTAAATGTCTGATTTGGACTATGAATTTGACTGATTGACTGTGATTGTATGATTGTGTTTTAACTAACTTGACTGTGGTTGTAAAACTGATATGTTTTTAATATATGTTTAAATGATTGTTACTGAGCATGACCATTTTGCGTACATGTGTGATGATTGAGCATGACATACACGACATATTGCATTGGGTTGGAATTGTGAAACGGAGGAAGAAATTGAGGAGCGCATGGTTCCTTAACGACCGTGGATCAATCGATTAAGGATCACATGGTTGCTTGACGACCGTGGAACCAACGGTGGCTTTTAAACCCAATATTTGATTATTGACGACTCTGTGTCGATCATATTTACCCGAGGCTGTGTGCTAACTGTATTAACATCACTGATGGCTATGTGCCTAACATGAAACAGCTACTGATGGCTTAAAGCCAATTATTCTGATTGTGGCTTTGTGCCAACCTAAAAATGGCTCTGTGCCATCTTGACTATGGCTTTGTGCCAAAAGTATTTACCTATGGCTATGTGCCTAACATACTTATGGATCACTCTGTGTGGATCATGTTTACCCAAGGCTGTGTGCCGATTATATTACAGTCGCTGATGGCTATGTGCCAAACATAATACAATTACCGATGGCTTTGTGCCAATTATAGTACCACTACTGAAGGCTTTTTAAGCCCAATATATGATTAGTAGCTTTGCTGTAATAAAGGTAGTACCGCAACAAGGGCTACCATTGATGTGTATCGGATGGGTAGGTCGATATTATATCCCCACATGATGTGTATCGAGGGACGGAGTTGATGTGTAACGGTTGGATTATTAGGATGGGATAGCATGCATCCATGCATTCACACATTTTGTTCTGTTATTGGTTTGGGTTGGGCGCAATTGATATTGTTATGGGCTGTGACCCAAATGACATTGTAATAGGCTTTGGCTCATGTATGCTCTGAACTGGACTTTACTGTTACTATTAACGAGCTCTACCCTAGACTGTTTCTGTTTTTGTTTCTATTTACTGAATGTAACTCTAGTAAGGGGATTACACACTGAGTTTTCATAAACTCACCTCGTTTATTAACCGTGCAGGTAATCCCCAACGTTAGGTGGATCGGTGTCGCAGAAGGACTCGGAGACGACCACACAACTACACATGTTTTTCTATTTCGTTTAGTTAGTTAAGCATTTTGGTTTTGATTTGGGTTGTAATAAGGCCTCTTTATTTCCTTAACGTTTTATTTGGAATGTTTATTTAGTATGTCTAATATCTGTTAGAAGTAGGACATGGTTTTCCAAAACAATAACTATTTTCAAAACACTACGTTTTCGTGACTTAACTTTTAAAACATCACGTTTTCGTAAATCGGTTACTTTTAGAATTAGCTTCTGCAAAGTAAAAAGCAGTTTGGAAATAAAATTAAGAAGTTTTCAATGTACTACGAAGGATTTCTAATGAAAACATGGTTTTCGAAAAACACTTCAATGTGACATGCCAGATTTAGGTCTAACTTCTGGGTCGAGTTTGGGGTGTTACATAACCCGAATCCATCATCGAATTAGGGTTATAAGGTATTACCGGACATAACATAGTTCGATACAATTCATATCATATTCAAATGGAATATATAAACTCAACATTCAAAGCATACTATTAGTTTATAAGTAAATGGATCTATCAACTTGCAAATTTATATTCACCAACTCAAATTTATAAAGTCACACTTCATCATGCTTCATATAAATAACATATATCTCAATGTCCATTTCATTTATTAAACATTACCTAACGTTATAACATACATTACTTATCCACAATTATTTTATTCCACAATTATAACATGAGCATATAAGAAAATATATAATGACCTATTTTTATCACATTTGCCAAACCAAAAAGGTAATACATGAATAAGTCGAATTAACATACTCAACTTGGCTCCACTTAAACAATTCACTACATAAATAATCATGACATATGCCTATATTTGTGTGTACTCATACATTGCTTTTATAACCGAATTATATGTATTTCATAATCATTTCATTTCAATGCTAATCGAAATTTTTATACCATTCGCCAAAAACAAGCATATTAGATAATACACATATACCAAAATAAGTTCTAGTCATATGAAAATATAGCTGAATACACTTTAATACCAAAGCATGATATAAAATATAATTTTCAAAGATAATTTAATCATCAATTATGGATATATATATTCAAGACACAAATTCCATGAACCATATTTAAAAGAAACATACAATATATCTCCCATCACATTCGGTCGTTACAATATATCCTTTAATACCAACTCATTTATAGCATGTTAATCTAACATAATAACCTAAATTTCATATATAACTTTTCTTACTATAGACCGCATCCAAGTTGAGCAAACATATTTATACATGTATTATGACCATTTCATTTATCAACCAATTTCAATATGCGCACACACAACACAAGTTCTAATCATCCGAGGTATAAGGCATAATAACTAAAATAGACTCAAACCATTGTTTAACCAACCAAAACATACTCAAGCATAGAGATTAAGCCATTTTCGCATTGCCTTTATACATAAACCAAAATACAGCATTCCAAACCACATTCCAGCCTATACATGCCATAATTCCAAAATGCAACTTATAAAATACCGAAGACAGTCGATAGTGTGATAGACTTTGCTGACGATCCTCGAGCTTGTAACTTGAATCCAAAATCTATAAAACAGAATGAACATGAAAATACAAAGTAAGCTATAGAAGCTTAGTAAGTCATAAGCAAATAAACATCCCAATGATATAATCAACTCATTTTAAACTAATCCAAATTTCATTATCATTATCAAGCTTAACCTCAAATCTACAAATGAGACAAATAACACATTTTCATACACAAAATCTACCTTGACCGAATGCTCACTTAATCAATTTGACCTAATATTATTCAACTCTCAAAGCCAAAATGTCTGAATATAATCAAATATACACATACGCATTTATATAAGCTCAAGAACCATAATATAACATCCTGTACATATACCACTTATATGGTCGAATATACATGATCACATTTATGCACATATCCAAGAATCAATTCTATAATATTCATACCATTTATTTACAAGGCCGAATATACATACTAAATTCACATGTAATCTTCATATGTATCACATATAATTAGTAACAAATATCAAGTTACTTATTTACCTTATCTCAAGTAAACAAAAAGCTAACTCATACCTGATCATTTAGCTTGTTTAACGTATTCAATTACTACATCAGCATAAAGTCTCTTAGGCATAAACTTATAATAATTCACCAGCATAAAGCCTGGTAGGCCTAAGCCTGTATCACACACCGGCACAAGGCCTGCTAGACTCAAAGTCTGATTTTATACACCAACGATAAGCCTGCTAGGCATAAGCCCAATTTAATTCACCAGCACAAGGCTTGCTAGGCTCAAAGCCCGAATATCACTATTATAAAGCTGTCTCATAAACAATTCATATATCAAAATTCCAGATATTCCATATAGTTCATACGGACTTTCAAATTTATAACTCAGTTGAATTAAACTCAAATACATTGATTCCATGCTTAATCATATTCGGCTAACTCTGCTATAAATTTATGAATTCCAAATCAGCATATTAACTCATACATAATTAGAATTAGTGATATCTATTCGCTTATAAACTTACCTCAGATGATGAAAACTGGTACGGATCGACTAGTCGACAACTTTAGTTTTCCCCCGATCTAAATCTGATTTTCTCTTTCCTTGATCTTAATGAAGCCTAACTTTGGTCGAACCCTTGAAAATTTTTTTTTTGCTCTTTTATTTTTACATTCGGTCAAGAGTATGAACATTATGCATGTCTTCTGCTCATTTTATCTGTACACTTTTTAAACAAGTATGGCTCTTCCCAGAAATAGTACTTCACATTGTGAAGAAACTTTTTCCTTTGATGATACATCTTATCAATCGACATCAAACCACAAGCTAAATAGTTAGCAATATCAGCAAACCAAGGGGTATTATGGACATGATTTACCTTCAGTATGTGTTCATCTGGAAATGTTTCCTGAATGGGTATAAGTGGAGAATTCCCTTCTTACAGCTCCAATCTGGACAAGTGATCTGCTACTTGATTTTCTACTCTATTTCGATCTTGAATTTCTAGATCAAACTCTTGAAGTAGATGTACCCACCGGATTAGTCTCGGCTTAGCGTCTTTCTTGGAAAGTAAAAACTTAATTGCCAAGTGGTCTGTATAGACAATCACTTTTGTACCTACAAGATAATATCAAAACTTGTCAAAAGCAAACACAATAGCAAATAACTCTTTTTCTGTTACCGTGTAATTCAATTGAGCTCTTGTTAGAGTCAGACGCGCATAGTAGATTGGATGAAAAACTTTGTTCCTTCGCTAGCCCATGACAGCTCCTATTGCGAAGTCACTTGCGTCACACATCAATTCGAATGGCAAATACCAGTCTGGTGTGACGATTATGGGTGCCGTAACTAACTGACTCTTCAAATCTTTGAAAGCCTTTAAGCATTCCTCATCAAATTTGAATGTCGCGTCCTTCTCCAATAATTTGCATAAGGGCTTAGCAATTTTGGAGAAGTCCTTGATGAATCTTCGATAGAAACCAGCATGGCCCAAAAAGCTCCTAACACCCTTTACAGATGTTGGAGGTGGGAGTTTCTCAATAACATCTACATTTGCTTTATCTACATCGATTCCATGTCTTGTTATCCGATGCCCTAGAACAATCCCTTCTCGTACCATGAAATGGAACTTTTCCTAGTTGAGTACTAAGTTTGTTTCTTCGCATTGCCTTAGTACCTTGGCTAGATTGGCTAGGCAATCATCATATGTATCTTCGAATACTAAAAAATCATCCATAAAACCTTCCAAATACTTCTCAACCATGTCAGTAAAAATAGACATCATACATCTTTGAAATGTAGCAGGTGCATTACATAAACCAAATGGCATGCGTCTAAATGCAAATGTACCGTACGAGTAGGTGAATGTTGTCTTGTGCTGATCTTTCGGTGCTACTGTAATCTAATTATACCCCGAGTATCCATCGAAAAAATGGTAATAGTCTTCCCCTGCGAGTCAATCTAGCATCTGGTCTAAAAATGACAAAGAAAAGTGATCTTTCCTAGTCGCCTTGTTCAGCTTCTGATAATCGATGCAGATTCTCCATCCTGTAACCGTTCTAGTCAGTATCAACTCGTTATTCTCATTTTTAATTACCGTGATACCTCCTTTCTTTGTCACACATTGGACCAGACTTACCCATGAACTATCTGAGATGAGGTAGATTATACCTATATCTAAACCACTTGATGATTTCTTTCTTGACTATATCCTTCATGAGGGGGTTTAGTCTTCATTGTCCATCAATCGTCCCTTTTTCGCCATCTTCTAGGATAATCTTTTGCATGCATACAGATGGACTAATTCTGCAAATATCGGCTATGGTCCATCTGATAGCCTTCTTGAATTGTTTCAATACAACAATGAGTTTCTCTTTTTGCTCACTAGTTAATTCTGCTGAAACAATCACAGGGAAAGTACAAATGTTACCTAAATAAACATATTTTAAATGTGATATAGTACCTTGACTTCTAATTTAGGTGGCTCCTCGATTGACGCTTTCGGTTGGGCATAATCCCTTTTCTCTAATTCCAAAGATTCAAAATGGGATTGCGGATTAAATCCCTTTTGATTAGCTTCTAACAGTGCTAAGTATTCATCCTCCTCTTCATCATTCGGAGGATCTAATGTCAAAATTTGTTCCAACGGATCCTCAACATAGTTAAGCTCCTTCTCTACTATTAAATCCTCTAAATCGGATACTACAGATCAATCATCAATTGTGTCAGGAAATCCCATAAACTTAAAAATGTTAAATGTTACCTGATCATCCTCAACACGAATAGTAAGCTTGCCCTTCTGCACATCAATAAGGGTCCTTCCGGCTGCAAAGAATGGCCTCCATAAGATAATTGGCACTTCTTTGTCTACTTCAAAGTCTAGATTGACAAAATCAGCACGGAAGATAAATTTATATACATGTACCAATACATCCTCGATTTTTCCTTCTACATGTGCTAGGGATCGATCCACTAATTGATACACCTTAGTGGGTCTAACTTCACCTATCCCTAACTTCCTAAATATTGACATAGGCATCAAGTTAATACTCGCACCTAAGTCACATAATGCCTTACCACAATATGTTGCTCCAATGTTGCAAGGGATGGTAAAACATCCAGGATCCTTCAACTTTGGGGGTAATTTGTCTTAAAGATATGCACTGCATTCCTTCATCAGAGCTACCGTCTCAAATTCTCCAAGTCTTTGTTTTTTGGACAAGATATCCTTCATGAATTTGACATAGTTCGGCATTTCCTCAAGTGATTCAACCAATAGGATGTTGATTTGAAGTTGCTTGAGTACGTCTAGGAACTTCTTGAATTGAATCTCCTGCTTCTGTTTTTAAAGTCTTTGAGGGTAGGGTGGTGGTGGTTTCTTTACTGGAATTGATTGATTCGTCTTCTGTGGCAATACTGCATCTAACGGAGTTATTAGTTGATCAGAATTAGCTGGTTCTGAAATTACCTTGTTAGGTTTTGTAGATTCTAGTTCTTGTGAAACTGGAATTTCAACACTCCTTTGAAATTCCTCTAAATCTTGAGCGTCAGCTTGCTCCTTTTTAGCTTCGACGGAATTGGGCTCTAAAGTCTTTCCACTCCTCAATGTCAATGCTTTGCAATGCTCCTTTCCTGGATTCCTTGGATTCTCTATATCACTAGGTAAAGCACCTTGTGGTCGGTTCCTGAGTTGAGTTGTAACACCTCTAACCCGCATCCGTTGCGGGATTAGGGTTAAAGGCATTACCAGACAAATCAAAACATTTGACATTCATTTCATAAACATCATAGCATCATAGATCAAGCATCAACATAGAGTCCCTTATATAGGTCATCAAGACCTTAAACATGCATTAGAAAAGGGTCGGGACTAAACCCAAGCTCATACAAAATTTTCCAACATTTAAACATCTCTCAAAGTTGTACAGGTCACACGCCCGTGTGAACAGGCCGTGTGCCTTACACGGCATTAGACACGCCCGTGTGTCTAGGCTATTTTAAAACAAGGCATACTTACTGACTTGCTCACATGGCCACAAGACACGCCCGTGTGTCTTGGCCGTGGTCGACACTGACTTGGGTCACACAGCTAGCCACACGCCCGTGTGCCTTGGCCGTGCTCGAGCCTGACTTACAATTGTAGGGTATCCCAGGGGACACATAGCTGTGCAACATGACTGTGTGTCGTACACGGCTGAGACACATGCCCGTGTCTCTGCTCGTGTGGACGAAAATAGGTCATTTGAATAGCCAAATTGCCACCTCAATTAGGTAAAACCTACAAGCACCAAACCAAGCATATATACACAACAACTTCAGCCAATTTCTATACCAAGCCTTACATCATTCATGCCATAACATTATCAACAATTTACATGCTTATAACTCAACTTAATTGTGCCAAAGTATGAGACCAAATCATATCAAACATATGATTTCATAATCTCTAAGTTCATGACTAAATCTCATACCAAAACTTAAACTAAAATCATACCTAATCATATTATTAATACATCATTCAATTCCATGCTCCAAACTTACCACACTCAATATTGACCATTTCCTTTAGCCAACCAAAAACATGCCATAGTTGTACATTAGCATCACATACTATAAGCCATTATCAAACTATAAGTTCAAACACAAACTAGCCATATCACATGGCTAAATATATACATCACATAACATAATCCCACAACTTCTAGCCTATACATGCCATACTTTAATTTATACATTTTCAAAATACCAAAATGAGGTTCGATAGTGCAGTGACAATCCTCGACGATCCCCGAGCTCACAATAGCTTCGATATCTATAAAACAATGCAAACATACACGAAATAAGCTTTCAAAAGCTTAATAATCTCATACTAAAAATCATCAACAGTATATAAAATAAAATACATCAACACATAAGTACTTATAAATTCTCAATTTATATATTAATTCTATGTCAATACCATCCATATGTTTACACCAATTCAATGAACTTTATATACATAACACCATCTACCATATAGGTATTATACGTACCTGAACCATCCCGTATTCATTCACTTTCATTCTCACCTCTCATTCGAATATTTTAAGACTTTTAGAAGAATATTCATGCTTTAAACATCCGCACACTTAGTACTGTAAGGATTAGCTGAAGATAAAATGATTTCGCACACTTAGTGCCATCTAAATTAACCGAAGCTATATTGATATCGCACACTTAGTGCCTCATGTAGCCGAAGCTATTTTGGATCGCACACATAGTGCCAAATATAGTTGATTTATCATCGTATTCATCCATAATCAAATATATATACAATCTATGTAATATAAAATTATCAAAATATACTTGTAACATTAAGTTTTACGTACGAACTTACCTCGTGCTCGAAATTATCGACTCGGTTTGTTTACTCAATAACCTTCGACTTCCCTCGGTCTAAATTCGAATTCTTCTTTTTTTGATCTATATGTATTCATAATTAACCCTTTTATTCACCAAATAATTCAAAACAATCCATAGACACATATTTAGGGCATTTTGCAAACTAGCCCTCACATTTTCACATTTCGACACTTTAGTCCTTAAATCACAAAATCACAAAATATACATAATTTGCTTGGACACAAGCTTAACCGAATTTTCATAGCTCTCATACAAGTCCATACATTTCATTTATTTCACATTTTAGTCCCTTAAAATAACATTTTTACAATTTAGCCCAAATTAATCAAATTCATCAAAAATCTAAAGACAAAACATGTAAACCCAACATCAAGCTTTCATAATTCAACATATAACATCACAAAGCTAATGAATTCATCCATGGCACATTTCAAAATCATTAACAAAATCAGAAATTAAGGCATGGGTTCGATAGTATACGAAGCAACGATTACAAAAACATAGAAATTATCAAAAATCGAACAAAACACATACCTAAATCACCAAATCAAAGTGTCGAATGTGAAAACACTTCCAACCCTAATATCCTTTGTGATTTTTGGCCAAAAAGATGAACTAATGGCCTATTTCATGCATTTGTTTTATTTAACATATGTTTAATATGCTAAAGACCAAAATACCCCTTTTAATAAACAATTTAAAATCACATATAATAAGGTCATTTTATGTCCATTATCAAAGTGAATGGCATAATATCCACATAAGGACCTCTCATTTACAAATCCAAGTCAAATAGGCACTTTTAACTAGTAAGCAACTTTTACGTTTTACGCGATTAGGTCCTTTTTCAAAATTAAACACACAAATGATTAAATTTTCAAATGAAACTTTCACACATGATAAGCCACACATCATAAACACGAAAAATAATATTTAAAAATTTTTCTGACTCGAATTTGTGGTCCCAAAACCACTATTTTGACTAGGTTCTAAATCAGACTGTTACATCAGTAGCAAGCTGGCCCACTTAATTCTCCAAATTCCTTAGAGTGGCGTCGTTTTTCACCATGTATTCCTTCAATAAATTCTCTAAGATATTGGATGATTCAACCTAAGTTGGTTCCTGAACTTGTTTGGGGGAAACTAGGTGGCTAGGTTGGTCTAGGTTAGGCGTAAGTGTTACTAGTTCCAGCCCCTTGGTTACTCCAGGAAAAATTGGGGTGATGTCGCCACGATGGGTTATAAAAATTTGATTGCAGTCCTCGACTTACTCAATTTTGGTTCTGGTTACCGATGTAATACACGGATTCTGGGTTCGATGGACATTCTTCAAACAAATGTCCTTCCCCATAATAAACACAGGCTATACTTTCAAATTGATTTGGTGGCTGTGCTGCCAAACTATTACACCCATTAGTAGTAAATTTTTTAAGCATTGAGGATATTGATGATACCTGAGATGCAAGTGAAGTAAGAGTGTCTACTTCATGTATTCCAACGACTCGTCTTACTAACGCTGCTCGATTTGTTGGCCATTGATAATTGTTGCTGGCAATCCTTTCAATGATTTCATAAGCCTCATTATAAGACTTAGAAAGGAGAGCACCATTAGCAGAAGCATCCACTACCATCCTTGTGTGAGCATTGAGACCGTTATAAAATGTCTTAAGTTGGATGCAATGTGGGATTCTGTGGTGAGGGCACTTCTGTAATAATTCTTTGTACCTTTCCCATGCCTCATTCAAGGACTCATCATCCATTTGTTGGAAAGCAATGATCTTGTTCCTCAACTTAGCATTCTTGCTAGGCGGGAAATACTTCATAAGGAATCTTTCTACTAACTCTTGCCATGTGGAAATTGAATTTGGTGGTAATGAGTTTAACTAGGCTCGAGCTCTGTCCCTTAGTGAATATGGGAACAACTTCAATCGTAATGCATCTTTGGGTACTCTAGTTAACTAGAAAGAATCGCTCACATCCATAAATAGTCTTAAGTGTAGTTGAGGATCTTCGGTAGGCATTCCACTGAATTAGCCCACAATCTGAAGCATTTGGAACATAACTGGCGTCAGCTCGAACTGTTGTGCCTCAATTTTGGGTCTTCTAATACCCAGATTAAGATCATGAAACATTGGCACAGCATACTATCTTAAAGCTCTATCCCTATCATCAACAATAAGGATAGGAAATTGAGCAGGGTTTGCTCCATTTCCTTGATTCAGATTTTCGAAGTTCATCTCTTCAGCCCTTCTCTGACTTGCTTGTCTTCTTGCTGTCGAAAAGTTCGTTCAATCTCAGGGTCTACAGGGAGTAGGTCAATAATTTGGTCAATATTCATAAACACCTGAAATAATCACAGAAAAATTAATTAAGTTAAAAATTAAATAGAAAATTATACCAAAAACCAAAACTAACAAATTCACAAATAATGTATTTTTAAAACAGTCCCCGGCAACGGCGCCAAAAAATTGAAATGACGAAAATGTGCAAGTGTACACAATCACAACAAGTAATAAAGTGAAAAGTAAATGTTGAGTTATCGTACCCACAGGGACTGTGAAAAGAATTATTTATGAATGCTATTTAAAACACTTTGGTGAAGAAAAATATTTTGTTTGGAAAGGGTGATTAAAAACTAAGATTAAAAACTAAGTAAACTAAATTAATAAATCTCAAATGCATGATTTCAAAATACGATTTTAATCAAGATGATATAGTCGTGTTAGATTAATTACATTTCTTAACTTAGAAATATTAAACTCATGTTTATATTGTTACAAATAAATTCACGGCAACTCGATAATTTGGTAACTTCTGAACATACTCACCTACACAAATGCATTCATCTCTTAACATATTTCTATGCCACTTCAATCGATTAATTAAATCTAATGAGAACATAAAAGACTATGTGAGATAACAAGGTATCCTTACCTTGAAACAGTTTAATCACAATAATCTTGCAAGTTATGCAAGGCAAATGTATCGCCAGATACAATGCTAATTTAACCTTCAGCTACCTTAGAAGAATAAACATGCACTGATTCAATCCGTATAAATAATTAATTCATTAGTTCCCTCACAATTATAATGTAAGAATAACTTAGGCATGATTTTACTTAATCAATCATTTTACCGAGGCCTATAACAACATAAACACAATTTTAATAATTTAAGAGGACGAAATGCAATCAACCCAACATGAATTAAATTTAAGCTAAGCTAATTAAATTAACCATTCCAACAACATAAATATTCATAGATATGTTCATCACAAAAAATTTTTTTAAAGAGATAGGGAACAAGAATCAAATCCGGTGTTTTTCTGTGGCTTGACTAGGTTGCTCCGTTCTTCCTTCTTTGTTGTCCTTGCTGATCAAGGCTGCTATGAACACTTAATTGTTACTCCAAAATGGCTGAAATAGAACCCTTTCTCAAGAGGAGAAATCGGCAAAAGAGCAAGGAACTTTGAATGTGAAAATAAGAAGAAAAGTGAAAGAGGAGAATTGTAAGAGAAGAGATGTGAATGAGGGATGTCTTGAATGATCAGCCAATGGGGGTTTTTATAGCTGAATGTGGCAGATGAAATTTGCTAAAAATAGCAGCCAAAGAGCCACCCCCTTGCCGGCCTACCATGTAGCAAAGTTGATGGCTTCAACTTTGTTAAATATGGCTTGGGGCAAATCTACAAGGCCACCAATTGTGGAGGGGTTTAATTGCAATTTGAACAAGTCTTCAAGGGCCTCTTTGCAAGCTTAAATAATCAACTAATGAGCTGAATTGGGTCAGCACTTGGACGATTTTGGGCTGTCCTTTTCTTGGCCGGTTCGGTTCACACAGTTTAGTTCAATTGGACCACTTTTTCATAATTAATTAATAATAATTTATTAACCCAAATTAACTTGCATATAAATTAAAATTAATTATATTATGAATTCATACACATAATTTTGGACTGCCTAGGGCTAGAAATTAATTTGCCTTGGTACTTCAAATTGTTTCTTGATTTTGTGCTTCAGTAGTGTCTACCGAGCCAATTTTCGCCCTTTGTGCAATTCTATCGAAAATAACCAAATTTAATCAAAATTAATTATAAAATTAATTAAAATTCAACATGTTCATAATTTAAGTACAATCTAATTATTTTATATTAATTAATTATTTTTCGACAAGAATTTAACTGAATTCGCCTAAATTTAAGTTAAAAGAGGGTACGAAAAAGTGTGTAAATTTTTGTTTTTCCAATATAAAATTTTATTTCGTTTCATAAAATCACCATAACCCTTTGAAACACAACGTTCAACCGGAACAATGACATTTTACCCATATTTCTCAACTTATGGTTATTTCATTTTGTACATCATCACATACATCTCATGATCTCTTATTCATACCTTTCTAAGTTTTAACTTATCACAAACACATTTTAAAATATCTTAGTATCACTTCCAACATTTTTGAAAGTAGCTCGGTTGGAAAGCATCTCTGTTTCAACAAAAAAATTTCATCAGAGTTGGGAGAAATCACACTATCACAGATTATATATGGCATTTATAGCTAGACCCTCATACGTGCTAGGTTAGTCCAAGAATCAACTAAACCATAGCTCTGATACCAATAAATAGAACACCCCTTACCCGTATTCGACTCCGGAATAGGATATGAGGCATTACCAGATGTAAACAGAAGCAAACATACATTCTGAGTTGTAAATTTGACACCAACTTAAAAAATTTTAACAATCAATCACATCGTCCCAAAAATGAGCCTACGAGGCCCAAAACATGCTTTGGAAGCGATTCGGGACAAAAACTGAGAACTTTAGAAAATTTTACTACACTTAGAGAATTTTTTTTGCTAAAACAGGGGCCACACGCCCGTGTGGGCAGGTCATGTGGTCACACACGCCCGTGTCCCTAACCCTTGTAACTCTCAGTTTGTCACCCAAGAACAAATTGAAATCAGACACACGACCGTGTTTGATGCCCATGTGCTCGATACTGAGCATTCTGTTTTGCATCAATTTAGATGTAGGGGACACACGACCGGATCACACGCCCATGGGGTTAACCGTGTGTCGCATACGCCCTAGACACATGCCCGTGTGTCTACCCATATGGATAAAAACAAGGCTATTTACCAAGCCATTTTGCCACCCTTATTCACACATACACTTACCCCAATTCAAAGGCACAAAACAATACATACTTGGGCAACCAAAACATCCACATTCATGGTCAAAACATATCAACTAAATGTTTTTATCTAACACATTCACTACATTTATTAAGCCCTAAATCAAACATACAAATATCAGATTCACTAGACTTCATTCAATTACTTTCTAGTTACCAAATTATACTCAAATTTCTCATCTCATCAATAGGTCACATTTCCAAAAATTACACAATCATGCCATAAATCACATTTCCAAATATTTCACATTCACCAAGCATACCATGATCATATCACCATAAACATTGACACATATATGAATATACTTAGGCTTACAATCATGTTGCCACTATATACCAACTTACATGGCCAAATAGCAAAACCAGCCTTTGACGATTACAAGCCATTACATTGGCTAAAATCATATGACGCATATAACAAAATGACGAAGTCCCTATACATGCCATAAACTTGACATACTAGGGTTTTATGTTATGTGATCCGGGTGCTGCCAAATCACATGCAATATGTAACATCAATTTACTTCCATTTTATATATTCATGCCTTAGTTGTTATTATGCCATTTACTTACAATCCCATCATCAAACATCCATGATCATATTCACAAATTCATCCATGCGAAATGCATTTAACCACATCATGAGTGACCATAGCATATGCATGCATATATGAATAGGATTACATCCCTATAATTAATATGAGCCATATCTCATGGCCATATACAAAATGAATCATCAAATCATTATAAGCCAACACATTTGGCTACACAAATATGGCATATAACAAAAAGACCAAGTCCCTATACATGCCATACTCGAAATACTTGAATTCACCATACCCAAAAGATTAGTTGATAGTGTTAATCGAGCTCCGACATCCTTCAATCCTCGAGCTAGCTTGGCGATACTATATTGAAATGGAAAAAGAGAGGGGAGTAAGCATAATGCTTAGTAAGTTCACATGAAAATAAATAGCAATATAAGCATGAATATTATACAATTAACATAACATAATTTACATATATGTCATCAAAGTTACATAGGCATAACTTACTCATTCTGAATCTTACCAAAAGTCTCATTCATATGAGTTTTTCGTACATACCTGTACCAACTTGTAATACATTCTCGTATTTCCTCATCATTGATTTACTTGTTGTATATCTCCCTAATTTACCCATTGAACACTTGGAATACTATCGGATACACGGAAAGTTCCACAAAGTGCTTCATACGTATCCACATGCTACCTCATATCACATATCACACATTGGTCGCTCTCGAGCTAATCACGGGCTTGCTCACACAAGCTGACAGTCAGGACGTAACTACATGAGCTGCTCACACAAGCTGACAGGTACCCACAACACATGCCAGGCTACCCAGCCACTAGTAGGCATTACATGACTAGCACCTGGATTCACATAGTCACATATACACATAATCTCATGAGCTCATAATCACATAGTTCCTAGTGACATGTCACTCGTATCCAAATCTATTTCTACGGTTCAAATGGGATTTTCTCGATATTACATATTCGTCGAACTCGTTCACAATATCATTCTCATAGACTATAACATCGTTCATACACTAGTCATGACAATTAAACATATAGACTCATACATTAATAAAACATTAAAAAATTATATAATATTGCAATATTTACACATGAACTTACCTCAGTACCAAAATATGGCTAATTATTCGATTTAGTCCACAACCTTGTTCTTTCCTCGGTTTAGGTCTGGACTCTGTTTTTCTTGATCTATAATAGCAAATTTCACTTATTTAATTATCACATTGTTCAAAATAGTCCATAAATCATACTTTGGCAAAATTATAATTTCCCCTAAACTTTCACATATTTACATATTACTCCCTAGGCTCGTAAAATGCAATGTGCTCATTTTCTTTGTTACCCAAGCCTAGCTGAACTTATAACATGCTTATAACAACCCACATTTCTCATCAAATCACACATCTTACTACTCTTTTTACAAACTTTACAAATAAGTCATTTTAGGTGTTTTATGAAAAACCACTTAGTAAAAGATGTTTATCATACATCAAACTTTCATATTCCTCCATTAAACATCAAAATACATGCATGTCACACATGGGTAAATTTTTAAACATGAACTCTAACTCAAAATAAGGCTAGAATTAGGTAGATCATGCTTCAAGGATCTTAGAAATTTAAATAACTTTAAAAACGAGGCTAGGGTGTACTTACAATGAGCTTGAAAGATGAATAAAAACCCTAGCTATGGCTCTTCTAATTTTCAGCACACACTTGAAGAAGATGAGCAAATTTTGCTTTATTTTTCCCTTTTTATTCTTTTATTAACCAAATTACCAAAATGCCCTTTTGTGCCTTTCTTTCAAATTTTCCTATGTCCATTTTTGTCCCTAAAAATAGAAATTGGGAAATTTCTATTTAAAGACCTCTAATTAATAATCCATGGCAATTTCATCCTTAAAGCTTCTAGAACTCACATTTTGCAACTTTTGCAACTTAGTCCTAAAAGTTAATTTGGACATTTATTCACAAAATTTCTTCATGAAATTTTCACACAAGCAAGAAATCATATCATAGACCTCATAATAATCATAAAATAATTATTTCTACTTTAGAATTATGGTCTCAAAATGACTGTTCTGACTTGGCCCTAATTCGACATGTTACAAGGTATGTACTCAAAGCTTATGATTATTAATTTGTAATATGACGATTTAAAGGTAAGTTTGTGATGGTAGTGATTTTTGATCATGAGATTATGGAAAATTACATTGCCTTATGTTATATTACTTGCATGTCAATGTATGGTAAGGTTTGCTTATTTCTTTCATACGAGCTTACTAAGCTATATAACTTACTCCATTTTATTTTCCATGTTTTATAGTGTCACCAAGCTAGCTCAGATTGGAGATCATCGGAGTTCGCATCAGACTATCAACTGTCATTTTGGGTATCGATGATCTTAACATTTTGAGAATACGGCATGTATAGGGACTTCGTCATTTTGTTATATGTGTCATCAAGATTTTAGCCAAATGTATTGGCTTGTAATTGTCAAAGGCTTGATTTGTTATATGGCCATGTAACTTGGCACATTTTGGTTGAATTGGTTGTAAGCTTATATATAAATATTTATATACGCATGCATGTGTAATTACCTCTAGTGTGATGTGGTTCACAAATGATTGGTAAGTGGTTGAATGTGGCTTAATGGTTTTGTTGTTGAATGGTTAATATTGGCTCGTTGGTATGCTAGGAAAACTAAGTAAAATTATGCATGTTATTAGTAGCCATATTTGAACTTGTAGAATGTGAAGTTGGTATGTTTGATTTGGCATAATGAAATGTCATGAGCATGATAGATGATGGCATTTCTTTGACCTGTATTGGCCATGATTGTGGATGTTTTGTGTAACATCTCGAAATAGGGCCTAAATGGAATAGTGGTTGCGAAACCAGAAATCTGAGATAGAAAAGTTTATTTCGATTAATTTTTATGATTTAATGAGTGATTAGATGCATGTGCTAGAGTATTGATAAGAAATTTTATAGATTGCATGCTTAATTTGCCTATTAGGGCTTACTTGCAGAAGTTGCTGTAACAGCCCGATTTAGGGCCTAAACAGAACGATGGTTTTAGAACCACGAAATTGAAGTCAAAAAATTTATTCTGATTAAGTTTTAAGGTTTATTTATTGATTAAAATATTGTGTAAAAATATCGTTAATTAATTTTACTGATGAAGTGCTTAATTGGACTTTTAGGACTAAATTGCAAAAGTTGCAAAATATATGTTCTAATTCATAAGTACTTGATTGAAATGAGGGTTTAAAGAGGAGGTACTTAAATGGTAATTAGACCATTATATTTTGTTTGGACAAAAATGGGCATGAATAGGACAAATTTTTAAAGAAAGGCTTTAAGGGCATTTTAGTCATTTGGTAATTAAAAGAAATAAAAAGGGAAAATAAAGCCAAAATTGACTCATCTTTTTCATGGAGGCCGAAATTAGCATGGGGAAAGCCATGTCTAGGGTTTTCAAGCTTTCCAAGCTCAATAGTAAGTTCGTTTTAGCCCCGTTTTTCAAGTTCTTTACGTTTTTGGAATCCCGGTAACTTGATTAAGCTTATTCTATCAATAATTTAAGCTAGGGTTCATATTTGGAAAAATACCCATAGGTTAAATGTGTTTATTTTGATGTTTTATGATAGAATATGAAGGCTGAAATTATGTTAAACAACTTTTGCTAAGCGGTTTTAAGCAAAAATGAGTAAAACGGCTTAATCGCAAAAAGTTGTTATTGTTCATAACTATATGTTAGAGCTAGAATTTGATGTTTCCATAGAAGGGAAAAATGATCAGCATGTCATAAAAAATAAGAATAAGGGATGAAGTTTAATTCCCGAGCCTAGGGGCAAAAGTGTAAATATGCAAAAGTTTAGGGGCAAAATTATAATTTCTCCAAAGTTTGAGTTAAGGACTGTTTTGAATAGTACATTAATGAAATAAGTAAAATATGATGTGTTAGATCCCGGAAAATGATATTTGAACCTAGAATGGGAGAAAAATAAAAAATCGGCAAAGTTGGTAAAATGGCCATTTTAGTATCGAGGTAAGTTCATATGTATAATAAGCATTAATTTATGCATGTTTCAATGTAAAATTGATATATTTACTATGATTGACGAGGTGTTGAAAGTAAGTATAATTATGATGATTTAAATGTTCAATATTAATTCGACATGGAAATGAGAAAGTATGTAAGTTTGTATGTAAATAATACATTATCTTTATTATGTTTTTATATTTCAGCATATTTTATGTATTGTAGCTGATTTTTGAATCATAATTGACTATTGGAAGTATGGAATCAAGTATTAGAAAGAGAGAGAAATCCCGGTTGAACCTTCAGAAAGATTGGATGATATAGATGGTATGTAGCTAGGTCACATGTATGGTGCTGAGTGCACATCATGTGTACAAGAGAGTTACGAGACATTATGATGTAGCTAGGTCGCATGGGTGATACTATGTGTACACCATGTAGACAAGAGAGCTACGGGATATATGTAGCTAGGTCGCATGTGTGGTTCCAGGTGAAGGACACCATGTAGACAAGAGAGCTACGAGATAAACTGGCTAGGTCACATGGGTGGTACTAAGTGTTCACCATGTGTACAAGAGAGCCAAAATTATGTGTACAATCGAGCTAGGTCACATGAGTGGTGCTAAGTGAAGGCCACTATGTGTACAAGAGAGCTTCGGTTTTAAAGGTGGGCTGTGTGCGATACTATCGCATATCTGTTATTATTCCGAAGCGTTCAACTGGGAAATTGATTAAATGAAATTGTGTATGACTTTGTGATGATAAGTGTAAGTATATACTTGTGTAACTTATGAGCAATATGCTCGATATGTGATTGGAAATTGGAAAGATTGTTATGGGCAAGTGATGAATACAATTGAAGTGTCAAAGATCAAAATTGACAATAAAACTGTTATGGATAGTTGCAGTGACGTGAATCTAAAAATTTACCAAAAATAGTAGAAATTGAATCAGAGACTGAATGAGATATCAAATTAAAGCTTAATGAGTTTATATCCATATAACAGAAACAAAGCAAGCAAAGGAATTCTATATTATTGGATATTTAAGTTTTTGAGAGACTGGTTCAGAATGACTACGTGATCCCCTATTCTGACTTGAAAAAATCATTAAAAATTGTACAAAAATAATTAGGGGATGAGTCTAGTTTCAAATAAAATAAACAAGAACATCCTTTGAATTGTGTAAGAGAAGAAAATTGATTCGTAGTGAAGAGTGGTCAGAACAGTTGAGTAGTGAAACTGGGGTAACTTCAATGAATAAACTGTACTAACTGGCTAGACCAAAAATTCTGAACATTTTATGGTAAGAATATACATTAATCTAGTTTCAATAAAAATTAACGGTTTATAATTTGGAGTTCTATAGCTCCAGAAATAAATAATTTAGCTGCTGGTACTCTGCTAGACAGCTTATTTTGAACCTGTTTTTATGATTGTAATAGTGAAAGTATGTGTGTGTTTGTGATGGTAATTGTAGACACTCAATTTTGCCCGGGCCCAGAAATAAGTCCAAAAACAAAAATAATAAACCCCCAAAAAAAACGAAGTCCAAGTTCAGTCCAGAATTACAAATATAATTTGGCTCGATCGGAATGGCCCATTTCTTGAAAAGATTTAAGGTCCATCTACAAGCTTGACTCATATGGAAATATAATCTTCAATGATATACAACCTTAGATATGATTGCAATCTTAGATATGATATGCAATCTTAGATATGATACAATCTTAGATATGATTGCAATCTTAGATATGATATGCAATCTTGAAGATATGATCTTGTAATCTTGGAGATTTAATTTGTAGATATCCTTTAATCTTAACCGCTGATGTAATTGATCTGTACCGTTGGATTTGGGAAGGCTCAACTATAAATAGAAGCCTCTCCCTTCATTGTAAAATCACTTGAGTTTTGGGAAGCAATAAGAATTCTTGAGAGCATTCACTCAAATTTCTCTCCCTCTTGCGTTCTTACTTTCTGTGGTTTGTTCTTATTTTATTCTTCGTCTATATTAGTTTTTCAACCTTTTCTTTATTTTAATTTCTTCATTTTTAAAATATGTATATTTATTTCTATCTTTTATACATTTGATTATGTATTTTATATATTATAATATTTAACCTTTTTATATAGTTTATTTTCAAATATATATTTTCTATGCATGTATATATATATTATATTATCATTTCATGTATTTTGAACTATTGCATTATATTTTTATAATTTGTAAATGTTCTATTTATTCATTTTTTTTAGTGTATGTCATTTATCTTATTTGTGCATAGTTTCATTTTTTTTATATGTGCTATGTTTAATTATTTCTTTTATGTGCTATTTTATGATATATATTGTTGTATAATTTTTGCATGTATTATGTTTTTCTTTTAGTTTACTCATGTTTTTATTTGTTTATTATCTTATATTTACCCTAGTATGCTTTTTTTTCATTAAACGTATGTTCATGTTATTTAGTTTTGTCTTAATGATATTATTTATGTTTGTATGGAAATGTTAGAATATTTTGTACATCTATGCTTCATGATGCATTAATATGTCATCCTAAAACGTCATTTAAAATAATATTCCAAGCTTTTTAAAGAAAAAAATAAAAGGCAATGCTTGATGTTTGGAAACTTCGAGAAAGGTAGTGCCCTAACTTACTGGGTTGCGACTTTTCTTGTTGAATTCGAATAGTCAAGCACCCTTCTAAGTGATTTTGAGTTTTCAAAACTTAAACAATTATTTCAAGATTTCAAAACATAGTGTCCTAACTTACTGGATATGGCGTTTTGTTGTTTGAGATAGAATTTTGAAAGAAAGACGAGCTTAGTTTCGAAGGTTTTAAAATGTTGCGTCCTAACTTACTGGATGTGATGTTTTTACTCGTTTGAAATAAGTGAGCCTTAATTTTCAAAATTAAGACATTCTAATTAAAAGAGGTTTGCATCTTAAAACTTTCAAATTTCTGACATTAAAGACACTTGATAATCAATTAGGTACCAATTTTTGGGCGTCACGAGGGTGCTAACCCTTCCTCGTACGTAACCGACTCTCAAATCCGTTTTCTTGACTTTCGTAGACCAAAATTAATGTTTTAAAACAAAACATTTTATAACGTGATCCAATCACACCTAAAAAGATTTGTGGCGACTCCCGTTTTCGTTTTTCTTAAAGTCGAACCCCATTTTCTAAAACCCGATTTAAAAATGGTTTCAATGACTTAAGCGACTCCAATCGGGACTAATAAGAGAGTCAAGCCGTATAATTGATTACCTTTTGTCTTAATGTCGAAAATTTGAAAAATTTTAAAATTCAATCCTCTTTGCATTACATGTGTTTGTATTATGCTGATACGCATTGCATTTGCATGACCGTTGTGGTCACACCCTTAAGTGGGAGTGAGAAACTACGCCTTCGTGAGGTTTTCGCCTCTGTGCAGGATAGTGGATCACTTTCGGGATACATTCGTACCTATGGTTTCGTGAGATTTTCATCTCCGTGTAGCCATAGGGAAATGTATTCCCCGAACTAAACTCGATTCAAATGAGCCTATAATGGGTGAGAATCGAGGAATCACTTGTTGTAAGTACCTCAACTTTAGAACTAAAACCTCATATAGAAAAACCCTAAGAGCTCAATTTAGTTAGAATTATACTTTAGATATTACCCACACATATCATTCTTGAGTTTATTAATATTATGTGATACTGACTATTTCCTTTTTTCATTGCATGTCATTTCGCATTTAAAAGGTATTGATTCACAGTCAGTTTCTAAGTTAGAAAGTTTTATTATGGAGAACGGACTTCTTGATAGAGTGGAGGGCAACGCTAACGTCCATAGATGGTCTGAGCAAACTAAGCTAGGAAAAGGGGATAGCATAACTGTGGGATATATGTCGAAGCTGTCAGACTACACTCGTATCAGTGTCACACAGAATAATCTGCAGGAGCTTAAGGCGATTTGGGATCAGTGGGGAAATGAGACCAAGCAATCTTTCTACGGTAATTACAGAGATTTGCCCTATTTGTTTGATATTCAGGTTAATGAGCACTTGTTCCGAGCTCTCGCTCAGTTTTGGAGCCCAGCATACAGTTGTTTTACCTTTGGGGAGGTAGATTTAGTGCCTACTGTGGAAGAGTACACAGCCTTACTTTGGTGTCCTAGATTTCAGTGTGGTAGGATTTATTCTCGAGCTGCTTGTGTCCCAACCTTTCGTAAAAAGTTGATGACCATTACGGGGATGAGCGAGCAGTGGATCATGTGTAGAATTAAGGAAAAGGGTGAGAGTAAGTGCATTCCATGGGAAGCTTTGAAAGATCTGATCCAGACACATCCAGACGAGGCGAAGAGGGTAGACATTTTTGCCTTAAGCTTATATGGATTGATGGTTTTCCCCAAGGCCTTGGGATATGTGGATGAGGCGACCACAGATCTCTTCCATCGAATTAGCAAATGGATCACTTCTGTTCTTGCAATTTTGGCAGAGACATTCAGGTCCTTGAATGCATGTAGGAGGGCTGGTGCAGGCAGGTTTGTTGGTTGTGCTCAGTTACTTTTAGCTTGGTTCTATAGTCACTTCTGATTGATAGATAGGGTGGTTTGTCGGGTCTTCTTTGAGGATTACTCCCCGTTGAAGGACATAGCAGCTTCAACTAGGAGAGTTGATGTTCCCGAAAAAAATTGGATAGCGCTACTTCAGAACCTGCAGTCAAAAGATTAGGAGTGGAGGGCTCCATGGATGATTCCTGGTGAGATTCTTTACCGATGCGGCAGTTTTGATTGGGTCCCTTTGTTGGGAATCTGGGGTGCCATTGGTTATGCCCCTTTGCTTGTGCTGAGGCAACATGGATTGAGACAATTCATACCAACAACTTACGGGTTGGTTCAGAGTGAGTTCGCGTATAGAGGAGCCAAATACAAGAGGAAGGTCAGTGAGATCTCTAGTACTTGGAACAAAACTTGTCGATTAAAGGGAGTAGCTATTAGCCCTGCTACGACTCCGGAGTACGTCGAGTGGATAGGTAGAAGGATTAATGATAACATCCCTAAGCCAAGCATGGAAGGAGCTCGACCGATGGAGGAATATTTGCAAGTGACGCCCTCGGAGTTAGAAATTATGAAGCAAGAGTTCGAGAGAAAGAACTTGGAGCTCAAAAAGAGGATAGCAAAGCTCGAGGAAGAAAAGATATACTTGCGCCTAGACGTCGACGTGCAAAAGATGGAGGTTGAAAAAGAAAAGAAGGAGAAGAGGAAGATTGAGGAAGATCGAGATGATTTAAAGGAGCATTACAAAAGGGCACAAGTATCTTTGAAGAGAGCGAGAATATGAGGGTCTTCACATCAGTTGCAGAAAGAGGTCCAAGAGGAAAAGTCCAAAGCCAAATATGGGGAGAGGAAGTTCCAAGAGGTGCAATTACAGAATTTGACTTTAGAGAAAGAAAATCAAGGGTTAAAAATTAGGGTGACTGAGCTTGGGCGATCCCTTTGTCGAAACCATTTTTAAATCGGGTTTTGGAAAATGGGGATCGACCTTAAGAAACGAAAATGGGAGTCGCCACCAATCTTTTTAGGTGTGATTCGATCACCTTATAAAAGGCTTTGTTTTAAAACATTAATTTTGGTCTACGAAAGTCGAGAAAACTGATTCGGGAGTTGGTTACATACGAGGAAGGGTTAGCATCCTCGTAACGCCCAAAAATTGGTACCTAATTGATTATCAAGTGTCTTTAATTTCGGAAATTTCAAAGTTTTAAGATGCAAACCTCTTTTAATTAGAATGTCTCAATTTTGAGAATTAAAGCTCACTTATTTCAAACGAGTCAAAACATCACATCTAGTAAGTTAGGACGCAACATTTTAAAACCTTCGAAACTAAGCTCGTCTTTCGAAAATTTCTATCTCGAAACAACAAAACGCCATATCCAGTAAGTTAGGACACTATGTTTTGAAATCTCGAAATAATTGTTTAAGTTTTGAAAACTCAAAATCACTTAGAAGGGTGCTTGACTATTCGAATTCAACGAGAAAAGTCTCAACCCAATAAGTTAGGGCACTACCTTTCTCGAAGTTTTCAAACATCAAGCATTGCCTTTTAATTTTTTTTTTAAAAAAATCTTGGAATATCATTTTAAGTGACGTTTTAGGATGACATATTAATGCATCATGAAGCATAGATGTACAAAATATTCTAACATTTCCATACAAACATAAATAATATCATTAAGACAAAACTAAATAACATGAACATACGTTTAATGAAAAAAAATCATACTAGGGTAAATATAAGATAATAAACAAATGAAAACATGAGTAAACTAAAAGAAAAACATAATACATGCAAAAATTATACAACAATATATATCATAAAATAGCACATAAAAGAAATAATTAAACATAGCATATAAAAAAAATTAAAGTATGCACAAATAAGATAAATGGCATACACTAAAAAAAAATGAATAAATAGAACATTTACAAATTATAAAAATATAATGCAATAGTTCAAAATACATGAAATGATAATATAATATATATACATGGATAGAAAATATATATTTGAAAATAAACTATATAAAAAGGTTAAATATTATAATATATAAAATACATAATCAAATGTATAAAAGATAGGAATAAATATGCATATTTGAAAAATGAAGAAATTAAAATAAAGGTTGAAAAACTAAGATAGACGAAGAATAAAATAAGAACAAACCACAGAAAGTAAGAACGTAAGAGGGAGAGAAATTTGAGTGAATGCTCTCAAGAATTCTTATTGCTTCCCCAAAACTCAAGTCCTTTGCAATGAAGGGAGAGGCCTCTATTTATAGTTGAGCCTTCCCAAATCCAACGGTACAGATCAATTACATCAACGGTTAAGATTAAAGGATATCTACAAATTAAATATCCAAGATTACAAGATCATATCTTCAAGATTGCATATCATATCTAAGATTGCAATCATATCTAAGATTGTATCATATCTAAGATTGCATATCATATCTAAGATTGCAATCATATCTAAGATTGTATATCATTGAAGATTATATTTCCATATGAGTCAAGCTTGTAGATGGACCTTAAATCTTTTCAAGTAATGGGCCATTCCGATCGGGCCAAATTATATTTGTAATTCTGGACTGAACTTGGACTTTTTTTTGGGTTTATTATTTTTGTTTTTAGACTTATTTCTGGGCCCAGGCAAAATTGAGTGTCTACAGATGCCCCTCTTTGCTCATTGCTGTGTAACAGGGATAGAGCAAAGACTGTAAAAGGACCAATTTTGCCCGGGCTCACCGAGTCTTGAGTTCTTGATCCTTGATCTTCTTTAAATGGCCTATTGACGACTTCATTCTGCTTTACTACAACTCAGGAAGGCGATATCTTCTATCTTCAACTTGTTCCCTATAAACATAGGGGTGCCATGTTAAAATCTTTGATCTGCTTCGCTGTAAGCACAGGAATGTCAGATTTACTATGTCTTCGATCTGTTCCCTGTAAACACAGGGCTGCCAAATCATCCTGGATCTGCTTCGATACGAAAACATCCAAAGGTTAGATCTACTACGTCTTCGATCTGCTCTCCGTCAAATATGAAGATGCCAAATCTGTTTCTTCAATTTGTTCTCTGACAATACAAAGATGCCAAATCATCTTGGATCTGCTTCAGTGTAAACACCTGAAGGTCAGATCTTCTATGTCTTCGATTTGCTCCTTGTAAACACAAGAATGCGGAATCATCTTGGATCTGCTTAGATGTGAAAACATCCAAAGGTCAGATCTGCTATGTCTTCGATCTGCTCTCCGTCGAATATTGAGATGCCAAATTTGTTTCTTCGATTTGTTCTCTAACAATACAGAGATGCCAAATCATCTTGGATCTGCTTCAGCGTGAACACCTGAAGGTTAGATCTGCTATGTCTTCGATTTGCTCCTTGTAAACACAAGAATGCCAAATCATCTTGGATTTGCTTCGATGTGAAAACATCCAAAGGTCAGATCTGCTATGTCTTCGATCTGCTCTCCGTCGAATATGGAGATGCCAAATCTGTTTCTTCGATTTGTTCTCTGACAATACAGAGATGCCAAATCATCTTGGATCTTGCTTCAGTATAAACATCTAAAGGTTAGATCTGCTATGTGTCTACTCTCCATCAAATATGGAGACGCCAAACTTTGATTTGTTCTCTGACAATACAGAGATGCCAAATCATCTTAGATTTGCTTCATCGTAAGCACGTGAAAGCCAAATCAGCTATGTCTTCGATTTGTACGTTGTAAGCACAAGGATGCCAAACCATCTTGGATCTTGCTTCAGTATAAACATCTGAAGGTCAGATCTGCTATGTGTCTGCTCTCCGTTGAATATGGAGACGCCAAACTTTGATTTGTTCTCTTACAATACAGAGATGCCAAATCATCTTAGATTTGCATCATCGTAAGCACGTGAAAACCAAATCAGCTATGTCTTAGCCTGTTACCCTATTGCTTAGGGGGTTATGGCGCATCAATCTTTATTGTCCCTTGAAAGACATAACCTTTATAATGTGTATAAGTTCATGCGTAATGATTAGGATGCTATGATCGAAGTGAATCAAATGCTCCTAATTAAACCTGTTATAATGCAAAATGTTTATGAATATGACCCCTATTCTACATGTCACCATTCATTCTTTCATCGAAGTTTATCCTTATTTCTCTCGAAATATCATTCTTACTCAGCTTGTGGGTTTGTACCATTCTTCAAATGCTATGACCCACCAAAAATGTCTCTAAGATGGTCCTTTCTTAGGATCGAATCGTTTGATTTGTCCAATCATCATTTTGGACTAAAGAAAGAATTTCCCCGAGTTCTTTCGAACCTCACTTACGTGAATTCTTCGAATAATTGTTTTGTTTTAGTTTCTTATATTATCTAAAAATTTCCAGAGTAATGAGCAAAACTTCATTTGTGAAAATTATTTAGTTCATCCATCATTATTTTAATCCAACATACTTTAAGAACAATGGAAGATGAATTTAATCTTGAGAATAATTAGATTGGAATGAATTTGTCAAAAAATACAAAGAAAATTAATTTGAAAGCCTATCTTTGAGAAGAAAGAGAATCTAAAGATAGCAAACAGGACAAAAGTTAGATGCCCTAGATATCGCCGCTTGAGCGTTTATACGCCAGCTCCATGAAGACTTTCTTGAGTTCAACATGTGTTTAAAAGATCCAAAGTAGTTTGTTGATGCCTTGATATGTAACATACTTCACTTCTCGTTGAATCCGGTATAACAAGGTCACTGCATGACTTTCCAAATTTGAGTTGCCCTTTCGGGTTTTCAACTCAAAACCCCTTTGGTCTCAAGGCGCCCTTTGCGGGTTTTCACCTTGGCCTCTCCATTTTTCTTTTTTCTTTTTTTCTCTTTTTTCTTTTTATTTTATTTTCTATTTTTCTTTTCTTTTCTTTTTTCCTTTTTTTTTGAAATAGAAGTCCCAAAGTGCCCTTTGCGGGTTTTCATCTCGGCTTCCCTTCTCCTTCTGACAAAGTACTCCTTGATCGAGTCCGAATTCACTGGATCAGATAAATTCTTCCTATCCATTTCTTGTCAAAATCAGTGCACCTCTAGAGAAAGCCTTCTTCGAAACATATAGCCCTTCCCAATTCGGCATCCTTTTGCATGGGAAGGATCTCTTTCAGCATAAGGTTTCCTTTATGAAATTCTTTTGGACGAACCTTCTTTGTCATAACTTTATGTCATCCATTCTTGGTACATTTTCTTAGGATGAATACTTTCAAGTTAAGTTTACTAGAGGTATTCAATTCTTGACTCCATCAAAGCTTGGAGGAAAAATCTTGATTCATAAACCCATGAGAAAGGGATTGCCCCAGCAGCAGTCCTGGCTGTTGTTTGTCAAACCCTACAAAAAGATGGTTCAATTATTCTCAGCAGACAAGAATGAAGTTGCTGACTTTATTCTTCAACCTGGAAAGCTGAGGTACAGAGATTACTCCTGGAGCATACATCCCACCATGGCTCGATGATGTTTCTGAAGCATCCCTAATCTTCATAAATTGCCCCCAACTGTGAAGTTTCCAAATGAGCGTGGCAAAAAGGAGCTACAAAAAATATGGCTGTGGTGCTCCTTTGATACATATTGGATAGAGAATGAACAAACTCTTGCAGATCGTCAGCCGAAAACCTAGCCTGGTCTAACAGAACATGATAGTGGGTCTATCTCGTGATTCCAATCATTCCAGCATGGGTACCAAGGTAAAAATCATTGTTCTTTGGATGGCATACTTTATTGTTAATGACAATACCATGTAGCACATTGTCAGGAGATCCCTGCTAAAAAAAACTTGGTATGATGGTTTTTCGTACAACAATAACCACAATCTTTAGGGTTCCACTTCTCGTCAAGGAACTTGTAAGCCTCAATAACTTGATCAAAACTTGATTGAAATGAGACTCGCTAACCCCATCCCTGAAAATAATGATTTGATTAGGTTTCCTCTTCCCTGAACTTGTATAGAAGTCTAAGAGAGCATCCTTCATGATACCATCATCCACTTTGTCAGAAACTGGTTTTGAAGAAAGAATCTATCATTTTAAGCTTCAGAAACTGTGTACGGCCTAATGCCCCATAGCTGGAAATCAATGGCCACCGCCTGGAGCTAACCATCGTAGCTATTGACAAAGACATCGATCGCCAGAAAGCCAAACAATGCACCCATTCCAAGGATGATGGTTGGAACCTTTGAAACAACTAGAATTGAAGGTGTTTTCCCCAGTGTAAGCATAGAGAGTAGGCGGTAGTTTCTTATGCCAAGTTTTACCAGTCTCGGTCATCTTCTGTAATTTGTTTTTTCTTCTTTTTCTTTTCTTTTGGCAACCTTTGTTGTACTGTGGTATGACACATTATCTTTGAAAAGACTGCAAACTTTTGGCATTCTGCAGTTATATATAATCTCTTTTTCTTTTTTTTTCTTATTTTTTTTATGAAATGGATGACTTTTGACTTTGTAATATTGGCATATGAAGCTATCTCCCCCTCTTAATGGAGTAGTTGACGTCCACAAAGATGAGTCATTGTCAGCTTGAAACTTTTAACGAGCTCAGGCCCATAACATACATGCCCCATAAGTCTTGACTCTTTTAAATTTGGCATTCATTGTACAACTGATGCGATCCCTTTCCATGGTGGACCAACAGTGCCCCAAAACCTCATGTTTATCTTGGCAATTGCAAATCCTCCTGCATGCATCTTTGGACCACATTTTTGAATTCCCATAATAGTCTTAACAAGGTCTTGTTTTAGCTCCTCAGCTAATTCCAATTTCGCAATCTTTCCTTCCTCTAAGGCTATATTTCCTACCACCACTTCATGGGGTAAAAACCATTTTCAACAAATTCAGAAACAAGTCACAATTTCTGTCACCTTCAAAATACTGAGATTCCTCTAAACACATATCGCACTCAAAAGAATCTCTGAATCTGTAGTATTGTTGCCCATGTCATTGATATCTAGGGATCTATGATAGGCACACAAAAAAATATACAAGGAATAAATGAATTCAAGAATGACTATTTACATGAAATGAAAATTTATAAATAATGTCAATGGTCAAAAGAATCAGAATGAAAGAATATTTACTCGGATAAAGTATGCTTTATTGAAAATAAAAATGTCTGAACATGAGCCCACTTCTCAAAAGAAATCTCATTACTCCTAGGCTTTAGAGCAACAAGAGTGTTCTGAATATTACTCCATAAAATTCCTATAGATTACAAGAAGTTCTTCTGCAGTCCAATTGTTTAAAGAACTTCCTGGTTCGTAAGGGCGAATGCCCTCAAGGTTTCTTTGTTCAGTCACTTCCTCATGTATGACATTGATGGGATAATTTTCATTTCCAAACACCCCCTTCTCCGGGTAAGCTATCCCTCCTGACACAAAAGTCAGGGATATGTAAGGGAACGTCATTAATTCCCATTCAACTTCTTTTTCACTCAGCCGTGACCCTCTTCTCTCTCTCTTTTTCTTTCTCTTTTTAATAACTTTAACTAATTAGGGTCTTTTTACAATTTTGAATGCAAATGATGCAATGAAATGCTATAATATGCAAATGAATGCAAAAGGTATCAATCTCGATTCAATCTCATTTAGAAAACTTTATTTAGAAAAAGAATATCTTTACATATAAGAGGATTACAAATACGCTTTCGCCCTAATGCCCAAAGTTTTAAATCTATCTAATAAAAATGCTAACTCTCAACCTACATCCGACGATAACTCATGCATCATACTCAATACGTCAGCTCGTACTGCCAAGTCTCGAACATGCTCAGCTACCTCTCGAATCTGAATTATGGCTTCTCTAATAAGGTAATCTCTATCTCTGACTTGTTCTTTAGACTGGCACAGTTCTCCCTTTAAATGATCCTCTTGTGCCTCAAGCTGCTCGATAAAAAGCTTACTATCTTGCAATGCTGATTCCAACTCCTCAACTTTTCCTTTTAGCTTCTTTACCTCTACCGTGGAATCACGACTTCATTACAGATGAAGGGATCACCCAAGCTCAGTCACCCTAATTTTTAACCCTTGATTTTCTTTCTCTAAGGTCAAATTCCGTAATTGCACCTCTTAGAACTTCTTCTTCCAATATTCGGGTTTGGACTTTTCCCCTCGGACCTCTTTCTGCAACTGATCTGAAGACCCTCCTATTCCCACTCTCTTCAAGGATACTTGAGCCCTTTAGTAGTGCTCCTTTAAATCATTTCGACCTTCCTCTATCTTTCTCTTTTCCTTCTTTACCTTCTCGACCTCCATCTTTTGCACATCGACGTCTAGGCTCAAGTATATCTTTTCTTCCTCGAGCTTTGCTATCCTCTTCTCGAGCTCCAAGTTCTTTCTCTCAAACTCTTGCTTCATAATTTCTAACTCCGAAGGCGTCACTTGCAAATATTCCTCCATCAGTCAAGCTCCTTCCACGCTTGGCTTAGGAATGTTATCATTAATCCTTCTACCTCTCCACTCGACGTACTCCGGAGTTGTAGCAGGACTAATAGCTACTCCTTTTAATTGACAAGTTTTGTTCCAAGCACTAGAGATGTCACTGACCTTCCTCTTGTAGTCGGCTCCTCTATACGCGAACTCACTCTGAACCAACCTGTAAGTTGTTGGTATGAACTGTCTCAATCCATATTGCCTCAACACAAGCAAAGGGGCATAACTAATGGCACCCCAAATTCCCAATAAAGGGACCCAATCAAAACTGCCGCATCGGTAAATAATCTCACCAGGAATCATCCATGGAGCCCTCCACTCCACATCTTTTGACTATAGGTTCTGTAGTAGCTCTATCCAATTTTTTTTCAAGAATATCAACTCTCCTAGTTGAAGCTGCTATGTCCTTCAACAGGGAGTAATCCTCAAAGAAGACCCGAAAAACCACCCTATCTATCAATCGGAAGTGACTGTAGAACCAAGCTAAAAGTAACTGAGCACAACCAACAAACCTGCCTGCACCAGCCCTCCTACATGCATTCAAGGACCTGAATGTCTCCGCCAAAATCGCAAGAACAGAAGTGACTCGTTTGCTAAGTCGATGGAAGAGATCTATGGTCGCCTCATCCACATATCCCAAGGCCTTAGGAAAACCATAAATCCGTATAAGCTTAAGGAAAAAATGTCTACCCTCTACGCTTCGTCTGGATGTGTCTGGATCAGATCTTTCAAAGCTCCCTACGGAATGCACTTACTCTCACCCTTTTCCTTAATTCTAGCCATGATCCACTGCTCGCTCATCCCCGTAATGGTCATCAACTTCTTACCAAAGGTTGGGACATAAGCAGCTCGAGAATAAATCCTATCACACTAAAATCTAGGACACCGAAGTAAGGCTGTGTACTCCTCCACAGTAGGCACTAAATCTACCTCCCCAAAGGTAAAACAACTGTATGCTAGGCTCTAAAATTGAGCGAGAGCTTGAAATAAGTGCTCATTAACCTGAATATCAAACAAATAGGGCAAATCTCCGTAATTATCGTAGAATGATTGCTTGGTCTCATTTCCCCACTGATCCCAAATTGCCTTAAGCTCTTGCAGATTATTCTGTGTGACACTGATACGAGTGTAGTCTGACAGCTCTGACATATATCCCACAGTTATGCTATCCCCTTTTCCTAGCTGAGTTTGCTCAGACCATCTATGGACGTTAGCGTTGCCCTCCACTCTATCAAAAAGTCCGTTCGCCATAATAAAACTTTCTAACTTAGAAACTGACCGTGAATCAATACCTTTTAAATGCAAAATGACATGCAATGAAAAAAGGAAATAGTCAGTATCACATAATATTAATAAACTCAAGAATGATATGTGAGGGTAATATCTAAAGTATAATTCTAACTAAATTGAGCTCTTACGGTTTTTCTATATGAGGTTTTAGTTCTAAAGTTGAGGTACCTGAACTAGCAGATTCCTCGATTCTCACCCATTATAGGCTCATTTGAATCGAGTTCAGTTCAGGGGAATACATTTCCCTATGGCTACACAGAGATGAAAACCTCACGAAACCATAGGTACGGATGTATCCCAAAAGTGATCCACTATCCTGCACGGAGGCGAAAACCTCACGAAGGCGTAGTTTCTCACTCCCACTTAAGGGTGTGACCACAACGGTCATGCAAATGCAATACGTATCAGAATAATACAAACACATGTAATGCAAAGAGGATTGAATTTTAAAATTTTTCAAATTTTCAACATTAAGACAAAAGGTAATCAATTATACGGCTTGACTCTCTTATTAGTCCCCAGTGGAGTCGCCAAGCTGTCGAAACCATTTTTAAATCGGGTTTTGAAAAATGGGGATCGACTTTAAGAAAAACAAAAACGGGAGTCGCCACCAATCTTTTTAGGTGTGATTGGTTCACCTTATAAAATGTTTTGTTTTAAAACATTAATTTTGGTCTACGAAAGTCAAGAAAACTGATTCGGGAGTCGGTTACGTACGAGGAAGGGTTAGCACCCTCGTAACGCCCAAAAATTGGTACCTAATTGATTATCAAGTGTCTTTAATGTCAGAAATTTGAAAGCTTTAAGATGCAAACCTCTTTTAATTAGAATGTCTCAATTTTGAGAATTAGGGCTCACTTATTTCAAACGAGTCAAAACATCACATCCAATAAGTTAGGACGCAACATTTTAAAACCTTCAAAACTAAGCTCATCTTTCGAAAATTTCTATCTCGAAACAACAAAACTCCATATCCAGTAAGTTAGGACACTATGTTTTGAAATCTCGAAATAATTGTTTAAGTTTTGAAAACTCAAAATCACTTAGAAGGGTGCTTGACTATTCGAATTCAACGAGAAAAGTCGCAACCCAGTAAGTTAGGGCACTACCTTTCTCGAAGTTTCCAAACATCAAGCATTGCCTTTTATTTTTTTTTAAAAAAACCTTGGAATATCATTTCAAATGACGTTTTAGGATGACATATTAATGCATCATGAAGCATAGATGTACAAAATATTCTAACATTTCCATACAAGCATAAATAATATCATTAAGACAAAACTAAATAACATGAACATACGTTTAATGAAAAAAAATCATACTAGGGTAAATATAAGATAATAAACAAATAAAAACATGAGTAAACTAAAAGAAAAACATAATACATGCAAAAATTATACAACAATATATATCATAAAATAGCACATGAAAGAAATAATTAAACATAGCATATAAAAAAATGAAACTATGCACAAATAAGATAAATGAAAAAAATGAATAAATAGAACATTTACAAATTATAAAAATATAATGCAATAGTTCAAAATACATGAAATGATAATATAATATATATACATGCATAGAAAATATATATTTGAAAATAAACTATATAAAAAGGTTAAATATTATAATATATAAAATACATAATCAAATGTATAAAAGATATGAATAAATATACATATTTGAAAAATGAAGAAATTAAAATAAAAAAAGGTTGAAAAACTAAGATAGACGAAGAATAAAATAAGAACAAACCACAGAAAGTAAGAACGCAAGAGGGAGAGAAATTTGAGTGAATGCTCTCAAGAATTCTTATTGCTTCCCCAAAACTCAAGTCCTTTACAATGAAGGGAGAGGCCTCTATTTATAGTTGAGCCTTCCCAAATCCAACGGTACAGATCAATTACATCAACGGTTTAGATTAAAGGATATCTACAAATTAAATCTCCAAGATTACAAGATCATATCTTCAAGATTGCATATCATATCTAAGATTGCAATCATATCTAAGATTGTATCATATCTAAGATTGCATATCATATCTAAGATTGCAATCATATCTAAGATTGTATCATATCTAAGATTGTATATCATATCTAAGATTGCAATCTTATCTAATATTGTATATCATTGAAGATTATATTTCCATATGATTCAAGCTTGTAGATGGACCTTAAATATTTTTGAGTAATGGGTCATTCTGATCGAGCCAAATTATATTTGTAATTCTAGACTGAACTTGAACTTCTTTTTTGGGGGTTTATTATTTTTGTTTTTGGACTTATTTCTGGGCCCGGGTAAAATTGAGTGTCTATACCCTTCATCTGCAACGAAGTCGTGATTCTACGGTTGAGGTAAAGAAATTAAAAGGCAAATTTGAGGAGTTGGAATCAGCATTACAGGATAGTAAGTTCCTAATCGAGCAGCTTGGGGTACGAGAAGATCATTTAAAGGGAGAACTGCGCCAGTCTAAAGTACAAGTCAGAGATAGAGATTACCTTATTGGAGAAGCCATAATTCAAATCCGAGAGGTAGCTGAACACGTTCGAGACTTGGTAGTACGTATTGAGTATGATGCATGAGTCATCATCGAATGTAGGTCGAGAGTTAGCCCTTTTATTAGTTAGAGTTAAAACTTTGAGCATTTGGACGAAAGCGTATTTGTAATCCATTTATATGTAAAGATATTCTTTTTCTAAATAAAGTTTTCTAAATGAGATTGAATCGAGATCGATACCTTTTGCATTCATTTGCATCTTATAGCATTTCATTGTATCATTTGCATTCAAAATTGTAAAAAGACCCTAATTAGTTAAAGTTATTAAAAAGAGAAAGAAAAAGAGAGAGAGAGAAGAGGGTCACGGCTGAGTGAAAAAGAAGTTGAATGGGAGTTAACAACGTTCCCTTACATATCCCTGACTTTTGTGTCAGGAGGGATAGCTTACCCGGAGAAGGGGGTGTTTGGAAATGAAAATCATCCCATCAATGTCATACATGAGGAAGGGACTGAACAAAGAAACCTTAAGGGCATTCGCCCTTACGAACCGGGAAGTTCTTTAAACAATTAGACTGCAGAAGAACTTCCTGTAATCTTTAGGAATTTTACGGAGTAATATTCAGAACACTCTTGTTGCTCTAAAGCCTAGGAGTAATGAGATTTCTTTTGAGAAGTGGGCTCATGTTCAGTCATTTTTATTTTCAATAAAACATACTTTTATTATTTATCCGAGTAAATATTCTTTCATTCTGATTCTTTTGACCTTTGACATTCTTTATAAATTTTCATTTCATGTAAATAGTCATTCTTGAATTCATTTATTCCTTGTATATTCTTTTGTGTGCCTATCATAGATCCCTAGATATCAATGACACGGGTAACAATACTACAGATTCAGAGTTCCTTTGAGTGCGATATGTGTTTAAAGGAATCTCAGTACTTTGAAGGTGACAGAAATTGTGACTTGTTTCTAAATTTGTTGAAAATGGTTTTTACCCCATGAAGTGGTGGTAGGAAATATAGCCTTAGAGGAAGGAAAGATTGCGAAATTGGAATTAGCTGAGGAGACAAAACAAGACCTTGTTGAGACTATTATGGGAATTCAAAAATACGGTCTGCAATTGCCAGGATAAACATGAGGTTTTGGGGCACTGTTGGTCCACCATGGAAAGTGATCGCATCAGTTTTACAATGAATGCCAAATTTAAAGGAGTCAAGACTTATGGGGCATGTATGTTATGGGCCCAAGCTCGTTAAAAGTTCCAAGCTGACAATGACTCATCTTTGTGGACGTCAACTACTCCATTAAGAGGGGGAGATAGCTTCATATGCCAATATTACAAAGTCAAAAGTCATCCATTTCATAAAAAAAAAGGATTATATAACTGCACAATGCCAAAAGTTTGCAGTCTTTTCGAAGATAATGCGCCATACCATAGTACAACAAAGGTTGCCAAAAAAAAAGAAAAAGAAGAAAAAAAACAAATTACAGAAGATGACCGAGACTGGTAAAAATTGGCATAAGAAACTACCTCCTACTCTCTATGCTTACACTGGGGCAAACAGCTTCAATTCCAGTTGTTTCAAAGGTTCCGACCATCATCCTTGGAATGGGTGCATTGTTTGGCTTTCCTGAGCAGTTTGATGTGCTGTCAATAGCTGCGATGGTTAGCTCCAGGCGGTGGCCATTGATTTCCATCTATGGGGCATCAGGCCGTACACAGTTTCTGAAGCTTAAAATGATAGATTCTTTCTTCAAAACCAGTTTCTGACAAAGTGGATGACGGTATCATGAAGGAATCTCTCTTAGACTTCAAACAAGTTTAGGGAAGAGGAAACCTGATCAAATCAATATTTTCAGGGATGGGGTTAGCGAGTCTCAATTCAATCAAGTTTTTATCAAGTTATTGAGGCTTACAAGTTCTTTGACGAGAAGTGGAACCCTAAAGATTGTGGTTATTGTTGTACGAAAAACCATCATACCAAGTTTTCTCAGCAAGGATCTCCTGACAATGTGCTACATGGTACTGTCATTGATAACAAAGTATGCCATCCAAAGAACAATCATTTTTTCCTTGGTACCCATGCTGGAATGATTGGAATCACGAGGCAAACCCACAATCATGTTCTTTTAGACCAGGCTGGGTTTTCGGCTGATGATCTGCAAGAGTTTGTTCATTCTCTATCCTATATGCATTAGAGGAACACCATAGCCATATTTGTTGTGGCTCCTATTTGCTACGCTCATTTGGCAGCTTCACAGTTGGGGGCAATTTATGAAGATTAGGGATGCTTCAGAAACATCATCGAGTCATGGTGAGATGTATGCTCCGGGAGTAATCTCTGTACCTTAGCTTTCCAGGATGAAGGATAAAGTCAGCAACTTCATTCTTGTCTGCTGAGAATCATTGAACCATCTTTTTGTAGGGTTTGACAAACAACAGCCAGGACTGCTGCTGGGGCAATCCCTTTCCCATGGGTTTATGAATCAAGATTTTTCCTCCAAGCTTTGATGGAATCAAGAATTGAATACCTTTAGTAAACTTAACTTGAAAGTATTCATCCTAAGCAAATGTACCAAGAATGGATGACACAGACTTATGACAAAGAAGGTTCGTCCAAAAGAATTTCATAAAAGAAACCTTGTGTTGAAAGAGATCCTTCCCATGCAAAAGGATGTCGAATTGGGAAGGGTCATATGTTGCGAACAGGGCTTTCTTTAGAGGTGCACTGATTTTGACAAGAAATGAATAGGAAGAATTTATCTGATCCAGTGAATTCAGACTCGGTCAAGGAGTACTTTGTCTAAACGAGAAGGGAAGCCAAGGTGAAAACCCGCAAAGGGCACTTTGCGACTTCTATTTCAAAACAAAGGAAAAGAAAAAGAGAAAAAAATAAAAGAAAAAAGAGAAAAAAAGAAAAAAGAAAAATGGAGAAACCAAGGTGAAAACCCGCAAAGGGCGCTTTGAGACCAAAGGGGTTTTGAGTTGAAAACCCGAAAGGGCAGCTCAAATTTGGAAAGTCATGCAGTGACCTTGCTATACCGGATTCAACGAGAAGTGAAGTATGTTACATATCGAGGCATCAACAAACTACTTTGGATCTTTTAAACACATGTTGAACTCAAGAAAGTCTTCATGGGGCTGGCGTATAAACGCTCAAGCGGCGATATCTAGGGCATCTAACTTTTGTCTTGTTTGCTATCTTTAGATTCTCTTTCTTCTCAAAGATAGGCTTTCAGATTAATTTCCTTTGTATTTTTTTGACAAAATCGTTCCAATCTAATTATTCTCAAATATTAAATTCATCTTCCATTATTCTTAAAGTATGTTGCATTAAAATAATGATGGATGAACTAAATAATTTTCACAAATGAAGTTTTGCTCATTACTCTGGAAATTTCTAGATAATACAAGAAACTAAAACAGAACAATTGTTCGAAGAATTCACGTAAGTGAGGTTCGAAAGAACTCGAGAAAATTCTTTTTTTAGTCCAAAATAATGATTGGACAAATCAAATGATTCGATCCTAAGAGGGAATCATCTTACAGACATTTTTGGTGGGTCATAGCATTTGAAGAATGGTACAAACCCACAGGCTGAGTAAGAATGATATTTCGAGAGAAATAAGGATAAACTTCGACGAAAGAATGAATGGTGATGTTTGGAATAGGGGTCATGTTCATAAACATTTTGCATTATAACAGGTTTAATTAGGAGCATTTGATTCACTTCGATCATAGCATCCTAATCATTAGGCATGAACTCATACACATTATACAGGTTATGTCCTTCAAGGGACAATGAAGATTGATGCGCCTTAACCCCCTAAGCAGTAAGGTAACAGGCTAAGACATAGCTGATTTGGTTTTCACGTGCTTACGATGAAGCAAATCTAAGATGATCTGAAATCTTTGTATTGTCAGAGAACAAATCGAAGTTTGGCGTCTCCATATTCGACGGAGAGCAGACACATAGCAGATCTAGCCTTCAAATGTTTATACTGAAGCAAGATCCAAGATGGTTTGGCATCCTTGTGCTTACAAGGAACAAATCGAAGACATAGCTGATTTGGCTTTCACGTGCTTACGATGAAGCAAATCTAAGATGATTTGGCATCTCTGTATTGTCAGAGAACAAATCGAAGTCTGGCATCTCTATTTCGACGAAGAGCAGATACATAGTAGATCTGACCTTCAGGTGTTCACGCTGAAGCAGATCCAAGATCATTTGGCATCTCTGTATTGTTCGAGAACAAATCGAAGAAATAGATTTGGCATCTCCATATTCGACGGAGAGCAGATCGAAGACATAGCAGATTTGACCTTTGGATGTTTTCACATCGAAGCAGATCCAAGATGATTTGGCATTCTTGTGTTTACAAGGAGCAGATCGAAGACATAGCAGATCTGACCTTTAGATGTTTTCATATCGAAGCAGATCCAAGATGATTTGGCATTCTTGTGTTTATAAGGAGCAAATCAAAGACATAGCAGAATCGACCTTGGTGTGTTTACAATCAAGCGCATCCAAGATGATTTGGCAT
Organism: Gossypium longicalyx; assembly: GCA_025698465.1. Classification (NCBI taxonomy): domain Eukaryota; kingdom Viridiplantae; phylum Streptophyta; class Magnoliopsida; order Malvales; family Malvaceae; genus Gossypium; species Gossypium longicalyx. Next base: position 31,077,223 of record CM047001.1, on the reverse strand, counting down.
CTCTGTATTGTCAGAGAACAAATTGAAGAAACAGATTTGGCATCTCCATATTCGACGGAGAGCAGATCGAAGACATAGCAGATCTAACCTTCGGATGTTTTTGCATCGAAGCAGATCCAAGATGATTTGGCATCCCTGTGTTTACAGGGAACAGATCGAAGACATAGCGATCGACATTCTGTGCTTACAAAAAGCGAGATCAAAGATTTTAACATGGCATCCCTATGTTTATAGGGAACAAGTTGAAGATAGCAGATATCGCCTTCTTGAGTTGCAGTGAAGCAGAATGAAGTCGTCAAAAGGCCATTTAAAGAAGATGAAGGATCAAGAACTCAAGACTCGGCGAGCCCGGGCAAAATTGGTCCTTTTATAGTCTTTGCTCTATCCATATTACACAGCAATGAGCAAAGAGGGGCAGCTGTAGACACTCAATTTTGCCCGGGCCCAGAAATAAGTACAAAAACAAAAATAATAGACCCAAAAAAAAATGAAGTCCAAGTTCAGTCCATAATTACAAATATAATTTGGCCCGATCGGAATGGCCCATTACTTGAAAAGATTTAAGGTCTATCTAGAAGCTTGACTCATATGGAAATATAATCTTCAATGATATACAATCTTAGATATGATTGCAATCTTAGATATGATATGCAATCTTAGATATGATACAATCTTAGATATGATTGCAATCTTAGATATGATATGCAATCTTAGATATGATACAATCTTAGATATGATTGCAATCTTAGATATGATATGCAATCTTGAAGATATGATCTTGTAATCTTGGAGATTTAATTTGTAGATATCCTTTAATCTTAACCGTTGATGTAATTGATCTGTACCGTTGGATTTGGGAAGGCTAAACAATAAATAGAGGCCTCTCCCTTCATTGTAAAATCACTTGAGTTTTGGGAAGCAATAAGAATTCTTGAGAGCATTCACTCAAATTTCTCTCCCTCTTGCGTTCTTACTTTCTGTGGTTTGTTCTTATTTTATTCTTCGTCTATCTTAGTTTTTCAACCTTTTTTTTATTTTAATTTCTTCATTTTTCAAATATGTATATTTATTCCTATCTTTTATACATTTGATTATGTATTTTATATATTATAATATTTAACCTTTTTATATAGTTTATTTTCAAATATATATTTTCTATGCATGTATATATATTATATTATCATTTCATGTATTTTGAACTATTGCATTATACTTTTATAATTTGTAAATGTTCTATTTATTCATTTTTTTAGTGTATGTCATTTATCTTATTTGTGCATAGTTTCATTTTATTTATATATGCTATGTTTAATTATTTCTTTTATGTGCTATTTTATGATATATATAGTTGTATAATTTTTGCATGTATTATGTTTTTCTTTTAGTTTACTCATGTTTTTATTTGTTTATTATATTATATTTACCCTAGTATGGCTTTTTTTCATTAAACGTATGTTCATGTTATTTAGTTTTGTCTTAATGATATTATTTATGTTTGTATGGAAATGTTAGAATATTTTGTACATCTATGCTTCGTGATGCATTAATATGTCATCCTAAAACGTCATTTAAAATAATATTCCAAGGTTTTTAAAGAAAAAAATAAAAAGCAATGCTTGATGTTTGGAAACTTCGAGAAAGGTAGTGCCCTAACTTACTGGGTTGCGACTTTTCTCGTTGAATTCGAATAGTCAACCACCCTTCTAAGTGATTTTGAGTTTTCAAAACTTAAACAATTATTTTGAGATTTCAAAACATAGTGTCCTAACTTACTGGATATGGCGTTTTGTTGTTTCGAGACAGAAATTTTCGAAAGACGAGCTTAGTTTCGAAGGTTTTAAAATGTTGCGTCCTAACTTACTGGATGTGATGTTTTGACTCGTTTGAAATAAGTGAGCCTTAATTTTCAAAATTAAGACATTCTAATTAAAAGAGGTTTGCATCTTAAAACTTTCAAATTTTCGACATTAAAGACACTTGATAATCAATTAGGTACCAATTTTTGGGCGTTACGAGGGTGCTAACCCTTCCTCCTACGTAACCGACTCCCGAATTTGTTTTCTCGACTTTCGTAGACCAAAATTAATGTTTTAAAACAAAACATTTTATAAGGTGATCCAATCACACCTAAAAAGATTGGTGGCGACTCCCGTTTTCGTTTTTCTTAAAGTCGAACCCCATTTTCCAAAACCCGATTTAAAAATATTTTCGACAGTAATATTCCGGGAACATATTGTGACTTCATTTAAAGTATGATAATGTATTGTTTATTAATATTTACATACTTACTTACTAAGCTATAATGCTTACTCCCTTCCTTTCCTTTTTCCTATAGTGTCTCAGATGTTAGCTCGAGTTGGAGGTCGCCGGAGGTTAAATCACACTATCAAACTATTGATCGATATATAAAGGTTTTAAAGTATTTTTAACTCTTTGGCATGTATGGAGACTCGTTTAATTGTTACTAAGTTGCTAGGAATTGGCCTAAAATACTGACCTATGTTATTTGAAGGTCTCTATTGTATAAAGTCATTTAATGTAGATAGTCTTGATTATGTTATTAATTAAATGATGCAATTTATGAATGTGCATGCTTGCCTATGTGTGTGGTTGAATTAAAGAATGATATGGCCCTTGTAAGCTCTTTTTAAGGGACAGCTTGAATGTGTTTGAAAAAGTTTTAAATTAGAGTGAAATTATAAATCAATTTTTATACGATGATTAGTGATTAAGTCCGGTAATGCCTCATACCCTGTTCCGATGTTGAACACAGGTAAGGGGTGTTACATTTAATGGTATCAGAGCTATGGTTTAGTCGGTTCTCGGACTTACCTAGTATGTGTAAGAGTAAAGCTATACATGCCATATTACTACCTGTGATAGTGTGATGCCTCCCGATCCCAATGAAATAGTTCTGTTGAGACAGAAGTGTTTTCCAATCGAGCTACCATCGACAGTGTAAAAAGGTGTTAAGTAAGTTCGTATAATTTGGTCGATATATTAGTGTACTTAAATTGATCTTGGTGACTTGTGATGATATGTGTGGGATGAAGTGTAAAATGAAATAGACATAAGTGGAGAAATATAGAAAAGTGAAAAGAAACGAAAGTTTACCTCGTTATAAACTCATCTATGTTCGTTTGACATTGACATGATATTATGTGTCTAACTTATTTGACTAAGTGAATGTGATAAATAGATTTACTCAAATTTGTGGAATGTATGTTTGAGTGCATTTGTTTTAAAATATGAATATGTGTGTAAGTCTATCTAAAGTGAATTATATAACTGTGATAATATTAAGATGAAATGAGACTCGTAAAAGGTAAGAGTACTAGTTCATGATGTTTATGTGATAATGAATGAGTCGTGAATAAGAATTTCTCTTGGAATATGAGAGATGAGATGAACGGAAAGTTTATATTATGAGAAGTGTTCATGTTGATTGGCAATTGTGTGATGCTATGAGTGTAACTTATGAAATTAAATGAATGTTATGAGTAATTCTATTTGAGAATTATGAACGTATGTATAAGTGTATTTTTTTGTATAAGATGATAGGAGGATTGTGTAAAATGAATATGCATGTTGAGTTATTTGAAACAAATTATATATATATTGATGAGTGTTAAGTTATATGCATGAATATATAAGAGGCAAGTTAGAAGTGTTACAGCCTCACCCCCTTCCAATAAGATTAATTGACAATGTGATAGCATTTGAGAATGGTTTAATAAATGAACTCAATTGCAGAAAAGATGTCAGGTTAATATGAAGATTTTTTGAATTTTGAAATGTTACAGTTAAAGAAAAATTAGACTTAGTTAATTAACTCATCCAGGTATGATGCTTAAAGTATATGATTGCTGGATTTTTTTTCAAAAAAAAATTTGATAGTGAATGAGATAATGTGGATTTAGTAATGATAAAATTAGACAGAAGAATAATGATTGAGCTGTATTAATAGCTGAATGCAGAGTTTTTAGTTAAAAAAAAGGTGAAAGCAAATGTGAGAATTGGAAATAGTTTTCGATTAATGTAAAGGTCATACCGAGTTGAAACTTAGTTATATTGGATTTCAATTTGATAGTGGGGAGATTTTGAAAGTACTGCTTTGAAGAAAATTTGTTTGGAGATGTTTAAGAAAATTTGAGAAAAGATATTGAATCTTTTTACCGGTAAGATTTTTGGGACGAAAATCCCTAAAGGGGGGAGAAATGTAACATCTCGAAATAGGGCCTAAATGGAATAGTGGTTGCGAAACCACAAATCTGAGATAGAAAAGTTTATTTCGATTAATTTTTATGATTTATCGAGTGATTAGATGCATGTGTTAGAGTACTGATAAGAAATTTTATAGATTGCATGTTTAATTTGCCTATTAGGGCTTATTTGCAGAAGTTGCTATAACAGCCCGATTTAGGGCCTAAACAGAACGATGGTTTTAGAACCACAAATTTGAAGTTGAAAAATTTATTCCGATTAAGTTTTAAGGTTTATTTATTGATTAAAATATTGTGTAAAAATATCGTTAAGTAATTTTACTGAAAAAGTGCTTAATTGGACTTTTAGGACTAAATTGCAAAAGTTGCAAAATATGTGTTCTAATTCATAAGTACTTGATTAAAATGGGGGTTTAAAGAGGAGGTCCTTAAATGGTAATTAGACCATTATATTTTGTTTGGACAAAAATGGGCATGAATAGGACAAAATTTTAAAGAAAGGCTTTAAGGGCATTTTAGTCATTTGGTAATTAAAAGAAATAAAAAGGGAAAATAAAGCCAAAATTGACTCATCTTTTTCATGGAGGCCGAAATTAGCATGGGGGAAGCCATGGATAGGGTTTTCAAGCTTTTCAAGCTCAATAGTAAGTCCGTTCTTGCCCCGTTTTTTCAAGTTCTTTACGTTTTTGGAATCCCGGTAACTTGATTAAGCTTATTCTAGCAATAATTTAAGCTAGGGTTCATATTTGGAAAAATACCCATAGGTGAAATGTGTTTATTTTGATATTTTATGGTAGAATATGAAGGCTGAAATTATGTTAAACAACTTTTTCTAAGCGGTTTTAAGCAAAAATGAGTAAAACGGCTTAATCGGTAAAAGTTGTTATTTTTCATAACTATGTGTTAGAGCTAGAATTTGATGTTTCCATAGAAGGGAAAAATTCTCAGCATGTCATAAAACATAAGAATAAGGGATGAAGTTTAATTCTCGAGCCTTGGGGCAAAAGTGTAAATATGCAAAAGTTTAGGGGCAAAATTATAATTTAGCCAAAGTTTGAGTTAAGGACTGTTTTGAATAGTACATTAATTAAATAAGTAAAATATGATGTTTTAGATCCCGGAAAACGAGATTTGAACCTAGAATGAGAGAAAAATCGAAAATCAAGAAAGTTGGTAAAATGACCGTTTTAGTATCGAGGTAAGTTCATATGTATAATAAGCATTAATTTATGCATGTTTCAATGTAAAATTGATATATTTACTATGATTTCCGAGGTGTTGAAAGTAAGTATAATTACGATGATTTAAATGTTCAATATTAATTCGACATGGAAATGAGAAAGTATGTAAGTTTGTATGTAAATAATACATTACATTTATTATGTTTTTATATTTCAGCAAATTTTATATATTGTAGCTGATTTTTGAATCATAATTAACTATTGGAAGTATGGAATCAAGTATTAGAAAGAGAGAGAAATACCGGTTGAACCTTCGGAAAGATTGGATGATACAGATGGTATGTAGCTAGGTCACATGTATGGTGTTGAGTGCACATCATGTGCACAAGAGAGTTACGAGACATTATGATGTAGCTAGGTTGCATGGGTGATACTATGTGTACACCATGTAGACAAGAGAGCTACAGGATATATGTAGCTAGGTCGCATGCGTGGTTCCAGGTGAAGGACACCATGTACACAACAGAGCTACGAGATAAACTGGCTAGGTCACATGGGTGGTACTAAGTGTTCACCATGTGTACAAGAGAGCCAAAATTATGTGTACAATCAAGATAGGTCACATGAGTGGTGTTAAGTGAAGGCCACTATGTGTACAAAAGAGCTTCGATTTTAAAGGTGGGCTGTGTTCGATACTATCTCAGATCTCATTATTATTCAAGCGTCAAGCGGGAAATTGATTAAATGAAATTGTGTATGACTTTGTGATGATAAGTGTAAGTATATACGTGTGTAACTTATGAGCAATATGCTCGATATGTTATTGGAAATTGGAAAGATTGTTATGGGTAAGTGATGAATACAATTGAAGTGTGAAACATCAAATTTGACAATAAAACTGTTATGGATAGTTGCAGTGACGTGAATCTAAAAATTTACCAAAAATAGTAGAAATTGAATCAGAGACTGAATGAGATATCAAATTAAAGCTTAACGAGTCTATATTTATATAACAGAAACAGATCAAGCAAAGAAATTCTATATTATGAGATATTTAAATTTTTGAGAACTAGTTCAGAATGACTATGTGATCCCCTGTTCTAACTTGGAAAAATCATTAAAAATTTTACAAAAATAAATAGGGGATATAATTTATTGTCTTGAAATCCTTAATGAGTCTAGCTTCAAATAAAATAAACGAGAACATCCTTTGAATTTTGTATGAGGAGAAAATTGATTCGTAGTGAAGAGTGGTCAGAACAGTTGAGCAGTGAAATAGGGGTAATTTCAATGAATAAAATGTACTAATTGGCTAGGCCAAAAATTATGAAAATTTTATGGTAAGTTTGTAATTTGGAGTTCTGTAGCTCCAGAAATAAATAATTTAGCTGCTGGACAGCTTATTTTGAACTTGTTTTTATGATTGTAATAGTGAAACTATGTGTGTGTTTGTGATGGTAATATTCCGGGAACATATTGTGACTTCATTTAAAGTATGATAATGTATTGTTTATTAATATTTACATACTTACTTATTAAGCTATAATGCTTAGTCCCTTCCTTTCCTTTTTCCTATAGTGTCTCAGATGTTAGCTCGAGTTAGAGGTCGCCGGAGGTTAAATCACACTATCAAACTATTGATCGATATATAAAGGTTTTAAAGTATTTTTAAGTCTTTGGCATGTATGGAGACTCGTTTAATTGTTACTAAGTTGCTAGTAATTGGCCTAAAATACTAACCTATGTTATTTGAAGGTCTCTATTGTATAAAGTCATTTAATGTAGATAGTCTTGATTATGTTATTAATTAAATGATGCAATTTATGAATGTGCATGCTTGCCTATGTGTGTGGTTGAATTAAAGCATGATACGGGCCTTGTAATCTCTTTTTAAGGGACAGCTTGAATGTGTTTGAAAAAGTGTTAAATTAGAGTGAAATTATGAGTCGATTTTTATACGATGATTAGTGATTAAGTCTGGTAATGCCTCGTACCCTATTCCGGCGTCGAACACGGGTAAGGGGTGTTACATTTTGGTTGGCTAAGTACACCATGAGTTATGTCATTTAAATTGTGTAAGTGGATGTGCAAATGAGGGTGACAAATGGCTCGGTTAATAGCCTTTATTTTGTCTACATGGGTAGACACATGGGCATGTGTCTAGGCCATGTGTGACACACGGTGTGCTCCATGAGCATGTGTTTTGGCCGTGTGTCCCCTGCCTCTTAATTTTGAAAAACATAATGCTCATAATTGAGCATATAGGTAGAGATACAGGCGTGTGTCTCAGCCGTGTGAGGAAGACGGCCTCAAGCATAGACATGTGTCCCGACCGTGTGAAGTTTGCACCTATTTTATGAAAATTAAATTAACCACACGGCCTAGCACGCGGACGTGTGGCTTGGCCCTGTGACTTCAATTTGTTTATGCTTTACAAAATAGAGAGTTACATAGGTTAGGGACACAAGCGTGTGTGACCACACAGCCTGCCCACATGGGCGTGTCCCAAACCATATCGGCGTGTGACCCCTGTTCATAATAACAATTTTCTAAGTTTTGTAAAAACTTCCTGAGTTATTAGTTTAGTCCCAAACCATATCCAAAGCATTTTTTGGGCCTCGTAGGCTCGTATTAGGGACTTTATGATTGAATACAATCGATTTTAATTTGGATAAAAATTTATGACTCGATTTGTATGTTTGATTGCGATGTAAGTCCAATAATGCCTCGTTTTTCTCAAGCATGAGAATAAGATTTTATCTTTTTCGGGTAAAAGATAGATAGTTTGATTGGAAAGTGTATGTATCTTAGAAAACTTTGATACGATTTAAAGCTGCTATGAATGATAAATTTTTTTTGTGAAAATTGAATGGTCTATTACATGTTAATTAGTAAAACTTTGAGTAGATAAGGACATTGTTAACCGAAGCATTCGAACTAGTTTAGTCTGCATTGAGCAAAGACTTTTTGATTTTCAGTGATGTGTTTTAAGACACGAAATGTAGTGTGACAGCTCAACGTATTTGATGTTATAGACAGATTTAACTTTGTGATAGTGTAGCTGACTTGAATCGTGAAAGGATTATAAGATAGTTATGGTATGATCTCTGAGAAAGAGTTACTATGGATTTCATATACGGATTATTCCTGTCTTTAAAAAGGAAAGATGTTATGTGGCTTGTATTAAGTATTTGATGAAATTTGCAAATCATTTTGGTATATGTTAAATTTCTGTCTAAAGGATTAATGGAATTATGTATCTTTGAGATTGTCGGATTCTTGGAATGCTAGTCCTAGTTAATTAGATTGAGATCCGGATTCTATATTATAAGTTATTGAGAAGCTAAATAAGACCCTGGTTTATAATCAAGGCTAAAGTAAAAGTTCTTTAGTAATGTTTACAAGATAGTAGAGTTTATGAGGTACTAAACCACTCTTCTGGTAAGATTTTTGAGGACGAAAATCCCTAAAGGGGGGAGAGTTGTAACATCCCGAATTAGGGCCTAGTTGGAATAGTGGTTTCGAGACCACGAATCTGACATAAGAAAATTCATTTTTATTATATTTCTATGGTATAAAATTCTATGTAATTGTTTTGTGAAAATTTCGTCCGAAAATTTTGACGTTTGGGCACTCAATTTAGTAAAAAGGACTAAATCGTAAAAGTGCAAAAGTTGAGTTCTACATGCTAGAGGTGTCCAATTGTTATGAAATTTTAAATTGGAGGTCCTTAACTGGTAATTAGACCATTGGTTAATTTTTTCGACAAAAATGGACATGAAATGGGTGAAATAGAATATTTTTAAGTTAGGGGCATTTTGGTCATTTAGTAATTAAAATGAATTAAAAACAAAATTAAAAGCCAATTTTTGTCCATCTTCAACCTTACGGCCGAAACTTGCATGGAGAAGACATAGCTAGGGTTTTTCAAGCTTCCAAGCTCGATTGTAAGTCCGTTTTAGCCCCATTTTTAATAATTTTTTCATTTTTGAAATCCTCGTAACAAGATCTACCTATTTCTACCATTTATTTGAGTTATAATGAAGGTCTAGGGTTTGACCCATGTTATACATTTGTGCATTTTGATGTTTAATGGTAGATTATGCATGCTTATGGTTGGAGAAACGACTTTTACTAAGTAGTTTTCAGTGAAAACGCTAAAAAGGACTAAATTGTAAAAGTTATAAAATTTGTCATAAAAGTGTGATTTAGTAGAAATTTTGGGCTGATATAGTTATGAAAATGATTCTTGTAGGCTTAAATTACAGAAAAATTGAATAAAAATCATTTTACGAGCCTAGTGGCAAAAGTGTAAATATGATATAGTTTAGGGGTAAAAATGCAAATTTGTAAAAGTATGATTTTTGGGTCAATTTGAATAATTTGAATAATAATGAGCTACATTTGAAATGTTAGATCAAGAAAACTGAGATTCGGGCCTAAATCAGGAAGTTCGAGATTATGGACTAAATTGGAATAGTTGGTCGTAATTGCATTTAAGGTAAGTTAATGTGAATAAATAAGCATGATATTGATGTTATTGTTGTTACACTTGAAATATATTTTGCTATGGTTGTATTGATTTATATTTTAATGATATTGTGTATGGGAATGTGATGTACCCATGAAGTAATCGATAGCTCAAATGTCGATAACATGTGATGGGATGATTGAATATAATGGAAATTTGACGGAACATGATATTTCTTTGAAACAAGTAAGTTTGTATGTAAATAATATATCATTTTTACTTATGTTATAATACTTTGTTATTATATGAGATGTGGTTGCATATTGAATGATCACTTGATGTAAATTATGAATTGAAATTAATTATGGATGAATTGGTAAAATGTTGAAAAGTGAGGAATTTCTCGGTTGGACCCTCGGAATAGAAAAGATACGAATGACCCATTGTGAGAACACATGTGTAGTACTATGTGCAGGCTACTATGTGTTTAAGATGGTTTTAGGTCACGTGTGTAGTACTAAGTGCAGGCTACTATGCGTACCCGATAGCTTCGATCACATGTGTGGTATTAAGTGCAAGCCACTATGTGTAAGAGATAGTTTTGGTCACAGATGTAGTACTAAGTGCAGGCTACTATGTGCACTGGATAGCTTCAGTTACAAGGGTCGTAATATGTGTAGGCCACCGCATATCTATTATTATTCTGATGAGTTTGAAAAGACATGTGATCATGTAATGATTAAGTGTAAATGAATATGACTATGTGATGAATAAGTGCAGGTATATGTGTGTGAAAATTTATGAGCAATGTGCTCGATAGTTGATCGAACTTTCGGTAAGATGAAATGGAGTAAGTGAGATTATGTAAGAGTGAATTTTTTAATAAAACAGTTTTGGACAAAAGTAGTTGTGTGACTTTGAAAAATCACCAAAAATGGTGGCAATCAAATTAGAGGTTAAAAAAGATATGAAATTAAATCTTAATGAGTCTATTTTCACATAAAAGAAACGGTGAAAGCAAAAGAATTTCATATTCTGTGATATTTGAATTTTTGTGAGACAGGGTCAGAATGATTTTGGAATCCTCTTTTCTGAATTGGAAAAATCATTAAAAATTGTTAAAATATAATTATGGTTATAATTTATATTCTTAAGATCCTTAATAAGTCTATTTTCAAAAGAAATAGATGGGAAAATTATCTGACTTCTGTACCATGAGATAATTAATTTTTAGTGAAGAGAGGTTGGAACTGCCAGACAGCAAAATAGGGGTGATTTTAAAGAATAAACTGTACATATTGGATGAACCAAAAATTCTGAAAATTTTATGATAAAAATATATATGAGTGTAGTTTCTGAGGAAATTAACGGATCTTAATTTGGAGTTCCATAGCTCCGAATATTAATAATTTAGTGGCTATGAGTTGAGAAAATAGCTTGACTGGACTTTGAATAAATAGAGAGAATTTGGAAATAGCATGTTAATACATTGTTTATTATTTTTCATGCGAGCTTACTAAGCTTTAAGCTTACTCCCTCCTTTCAATTTTCTTTATTATTTTCAGGTTAGCTCGGGGTTGGAGATCGTCGGAGGCAGTATCACACTATCAAGCCAATACCCTTGAATATTGATACATATGTTAGAAATATCAAGTGAGTGGCATGTATAGGAACCTAGTTTTATAACATGTGTTATCAAAATTTGGCCAAAGGTATTGGCCTATATTGAGCTATTGTATATGGCCATAAGGTGTGGCTCATATTGATTATGACTAGTAAATCTAGCTATTCATGTTATGTCTAATAATTATGATGTGAATATGTTTGTTTGCCATTTATGGTTGGTAAAATGTTACGTCTGTTGAATGCATGCTTTGTGATCAGTCGAGGTGGTCATGATCATGCATTAAATGTGTAATATGGTAATAAGATGATAATGCCTTGAACATGGATGTTAGATGGATAAGTTGGTAACCATGGTATAATGGTATAAAGTGAGAATAAATAATAATGTTAATTGAATATGAAATTGGTGTGGAATGTCTTAGTCAAGCATATTATTCTATGTATATGAAATGTCGGTACTCTATAAAGACATAACTTGGCTAGAATATGTATGCTTAATGATAACTTAGAATTAATTAGCAAGATGATAACTATGGTATAAAATTATAAGTGGTAAGGTATTCGGCAAAGCCAAATGACTAAGGTATGGTATGTCTAGACTTGGTTTAATGTGAGAAAGGGGTAATACATGTATGATGATTTGTAAATATTATGTTTGTTTCATAATTGAGAATGTTGAATGCCATTGGAATCATGTATGTGTGTGTGCATGTAAGGATGACAAAAAGGTGTGGAAATAGCCTAAGTTTTAGCCACATGGGCAGAGACACAGCCGTGTGGAGGACACGGCCTCTGGCCATGGGCGTGTGCCTTGGCCGTGTACCCTTAAATGGTTGTTGACGCCATAAACAGAGAGTTACACGAGCTTAGGACACGGGCGTGTCCAAAGCCACACAGGCGTGTAAATGTCCAAAATATGAAAAAAAATTTCCTAAGTATTATAAAACCTTCGAAAGTTTACTATTTAGTCCCGGACCACCCCTGAAGTTTGTTTTAGGTTTCGTTGACCCAAATAAGGGACTATGTGTATGTGATTAAATGTTTCAAAATATGAATGAAATTTTATGTCCCGGTTTGCATGATTGATTGCGTTTAAGTCTGGTAATGCCTCGTATCCTATCCTGGCGTCGGACATGGGTAAGGGGTGTTACAGGTTCAACGTCGGAGGCTCGACCATTTACAAAAAAATTAGATTTTAGATTAACTCAGATATCGTATTTTCATTTATCCACTTGTTAACACACACTATGAACCCATAACACAATCCGAGTGTTGACTAAATTAGCTCTGATACCACTAAATGTAACACCCCAAACCCGGCCTAAGTGTCAAGACCAAGTCAAAATAGTTACATTGGCGATATTGGAAACCCACATTTATAAATGCAAATAAAAGAAAAACCATTCAACATGTTGTAACAATCATAGCAATAAACCAACCATTCAATCTTCCTACAACGTCATATTCCTAGAGAAACTAAAGCTACTAATAGTATACTTAAAAGGAAGATAAAGCGGATTGATCGAGCTCCCACAATACCAACCAGTTCAAGTGTGTGAACCACTTGAAATTCAATAAAAAATGAAATGAGTTGTGAACCTAGTGCGTAATAGAAATAAATTGAACCAAAGTACGATTGTAAAAATAGTTCTCGAATCTCAAGTTCAATTGAAATCAGAAAACATTCAGTACAAATTTAACATATCAGTTATATAGTATAGCAACTCTAGTTTAGATATAGAGCACATTAGAAACAAATTTAGTTATTCCTACCCCCATTCGCTACACACCATCTCTGACCATCCGAATAGACTATTTAGGGTATTGAATACCTATCCAGTCCTACACATCGCTCAGTGTCGATACAACATATTTCAGAATATTCACAGCTTAGCTGCCAAATCAATAGGCGACTAAATGCCATATTCATATATATGTTGTAGCCTAGCCACTGATTCAGAATAGACCACTTCCTTTTTTACACGATTCCCACTCAATGCAAATTTAGATTACAGATGTCAAAATGTATGAACAAAAATTTAGTTTTAGTAAACATTTGTATAATTAGAATTTCAGTATCAGATTGTTAGATAGTAGACGTACAATCTAATTCAGATCATATATATACACACTACAAATCATCTATATTCATGTGAACAATGTTTATGGCCTAGAAAAGAGTTCCAACCCTAACCTACACCCTATTCTCATGCTCACCTAGCCATAAAAATGGTATCATTTCATCACATATATGGGCAGTCTAAACATTCCAAATCACATATAATTCATATCATTACATAATCAACCAATTCACTACTTAAATTCTCAATCACAATCATGCCAAAACCATCAAACTTGCATAACTTCTAAATGCATTTCATCATCATCATCTTATCACCTATTTCAAGCTATAAGACTTACCATTTCAATATCACATAATCAAGTCACAACATGCCATTATTCCAACCTTAATACTCTCATTTACAACTAATTAAAATTACAACCATATAATAATACCAAACAAGCCAACATATAAGGCATTATATATATCACATAAATAACTTATCAAACACATAACTTAAGCCAACTTAAATGGCCAAATTTACACCAACATTTACAAGCCAAATCTCATGGCTAAAATCAAGTCTCAAAACATACCACAATGACACTAGCCTATACATGCCATATACCAAAAATACAAAGCTGCCAAAAATACCAACAAGATAATCGATAGTGCAATGACGGATTCCTGACGATCTTCGAGTCTGACCTAGCTTCGATAATCTATAAAACAAGGAAAGAACACACAAAGTAAGCTTTAAAAGCTTAGTAAGCCATATACAAATAAAGCTATCATATGAATCATAACATTTCCATCACTAGGCCATGTACAAGTAAACATATATAGATACAGAAACCTTTCTCATTGAATACATATTCATTTTCCCATGTAAATTCATCAATTACTTCACTTTCCAATACTCGTATAAATCACATACGTACCTGAGTCGTTTAACTTATTAACATATTCTTTTCTAACTTGTCTTTACAAGTTGTACCATTTGGAATAGTTAAGGACACTCGAAAATCACATAAGCTCGTACAATGCCATATCCCAGATATGGTCTTACTTATCACATATTGATGCCACTGTTCTAGATAGGGTCTTACACGAAATCACTTAATGATGCGAATGTCCTAGACATGGTCTTACACATAATCTCAATACAATGCCAATGTCCCAGACATGGTCTTACATGTAATCACATCTCGATAACCTAATGTCATGACATTCGCATCCTATACTATTCCTAAGGTTCGTACGGGACTTTCGGATGATGAAACTCTGTCGATTCTTGCTTGTAAGTGCTCGTTCAACATTTATAACAATTCAATGGCAAGTAAACACATATAATTCAATTTAAAGACATTTATTTTTATATGAACTTACCTCGTAGTCAGAATAAGCGGGCTAGATCGACTATTCGATAACTTTTGACTTCTCTCGGTCTAAATCTGATTTCTTTCGTTCTTGATCTATATGCATTCAAAATTAACTCTTTTATTCATCAACACATTCAATTTAGTCCAAAAACACATATTTGGGTATTTTTACACTTTAGCCCCTAAAGTGACACATTTTTACAATTTGTTTTTTAATCACAAAAACACAATTTACTCAAAATTTAACAAAGCCCATACTTAGCTGAATTTCATGTAAGTCCCTAGCAGCCTAAAACTTTCATTTATTTCATAATTTAGCCTGTCAATTTACACTTTTCTCAATTTAATCCCTAATTGACATTTTTGTCAAAAATCACTTTAGAATACTTTAATATCTATCATCAAGCTTCAAAATTCATCAAAAATCATTCAAAATCTCAAGCATTCATCAATGGAAACTCACAAATTCATCAACAAATTCAGAAATTAGGGTTCAGGCTAGCTAGGACACGAAGCAACGATCAAAAAAACATAGAAATCATAAAAAATCGAGCTAAAACCATACCTTAATCAAGCTTAGTGTTGGCCGAATATCAAAATCCATAAATAGCTTTCTTATTCCTCTAATTTTTTGCTAGACCAAAGATGATAACTCAAATTTATGGCTTTCATTTTATTTATGTTATGTTAAATAACATTTTTACTAATTTACCCTTAATGAAACAATTATGAAAACACCTAATACAAGCCCATTTATTTCAATTTCCACTTCCAGTGGTCTAATTACAACATAAGGACCTTTCATTTAATAAGCCATAGCAATTAGGCACTTTTAACTTATAGAATGCAACTTTTGTATTTTACGCGATTAAGTCCTTTTTCTCAAATTAAGCTATTAAACGATAAAATTAACTCACTAAATTTTCACACATATATAATCAAATGTTGTAAACACCAAAAATAATATTAAAATAATTTTACAACCTCGTATTTGTGGTTTCAAAACCACTATTCTAATTTAACTAAAATCAGGCTATTAAACGTGTGAACCCTCCACTAAAATGCCCACACACGGCACGCCTGTGTCTGTTGCCCGTATGGCTTGTAATTTGTAACATCCCAAAATAGGGCCTAAACGGAATAGTGGTTGGAAAACCATGAATCTGAGGTAAAAAAAATTTATTCCGATTAAGTTTTAAGGTTTATTCATTGATTGAATAATTGTGTGAAAATTTCATGAAGAAATTTTATGTATAAGTGCCTAATTTGATAATTAGGACTAAATTGTAAAATTAGCAAAATGTGTGTTCTAGATAATAAAGGGGATTTAATTGAAATGAGTTCTTAAAGTGGAGGTTCTTATTTAGTAATTAGACCATTATATTTAAGTTTGGACAAAAATGGGCAAGAATAGGACAAATTTGAAAGAAAAGCCTTTAAGGGCATTTTGGTCATTTAGTAATTAAAAGAATTAAAAAGGGAAAATAAAGCCAAAATTGGTCCATCTTCTTCATGGAGGCCGAATATAACATGAAGGAAGCCATGGTTAGGGTTTCTAAGCTTTCCAAGCTCAATAATAAGTCTATTCTAGCCTCGTTTTTAATGTTCTTTACGTTTTTGGAGTCTCGGTAACTTGATTTAGCTTATTCTAGCAATAATTCATGCTAGGGTTCATATCTGGAAAAATACCCATAGGTTAAATGTGTTTATTTTGATGTTTTATGGTAGAATATGAATCTTGAAATTATGTTAAACAACTTTGGCTAAGCGATTTTAAGTGAAAACGAGTAAAACGACATAATCGGTAAAAATACCTAATGTTCATAAGTACATGATAGAGTGGGAATTTAATGTTGCCATAGAAGAGAAAAATGTTCAGAGTGTCATAAAACATAAGAAAAAAGGATAAATTAAAATTTCTGAGCCTAGGGGCAAAATCATTATTTTGCAAAGGTTTAGGGGCAAAATTGTAATTTTGCCAAAGTTTGAGTTAGGGAATGTTTTGAATAGTACATTAATTAAATAAGTGAAATATGATGTTTTAGATCCCGAAAATGAGATTGGGACCTAGAACGGGAGAAAAATCGAAAATTGAGAAAGTTGGTAAAATGGTCGTTTTGGTATCGAGGTAAGTTCATATGTTTAATAAGCATTTAATTATGCATATTTGAATGATAAATTGATATTTTGGCCAATAATACTTTAGTATTGAGTTTTAGATATAATGATTAATGTTCGAAAGTAATTCGATATTGGAAAGAGAACTTGTATAATTTATATGTAAGACCATATTTTGTATTATGGCTTTGCATGATAACAAGAAAGTATTGACTAGCATAGTTTGATGAGAATAAGTTAAGTTGATGATATGATGAGATTGAGAATGTAAGTATGTAAGTTGAGTAGCATTTTATTATTATGCAATTATTGTTATTAGTATTGTTATTATTGAGTTATACGACTAAGCTTGAGAATTTGAGAAAGTATGTTTCAGCTATGACTTGACAAGGCATTGATATCTCAAAGTCCATTGTTGTACCATGGAAATTAAGGAAGAATTGACGAAAAATTCCATGTTCATAACATGGCATTTAAGGAGGAATTGATGGTTAAGGATACCATGTAAGACCATGTAAAGACATGGCATTGGTAAGGCAAGGATCCCGTGTAAGACCATGTCAAGACATGGCGTCGACATTGATCAAGGACTCCATGCAAGACCACATCAAGATGTAGCATTGGCACTAAGACAAGGATACCATGTAAGACCATGTTTGAAACATGGCATTTGGTAAGATAAGGAGACCATACCAAGGCATGGCATTGATAAGTTCTATAAGGCAAGGAAATCATGTAAGACCATGTCAAGACATGGAATTGATTAGTTAATATAACGCAAAGGTCCCATGTAAGACCATGCCAAGGCATGGCATTGGTGAGTTCATAAGGCAAGGATAGCACGTAAGACCATGTCATGACATGGCAATGGTAAGTTCAAAAAGGAAAGGGTTCCCGAGTAATCCAAAGAGTAAGACAAAGAAACGATAAGGTGAGAAAATGAAGAAAGAGTACATGTATGCATTTAAGGCATATTTAATATTGAGATTGTAAGTAATTGAGATTATCAAGTATTAAGTAAGTGATGAGTTTTCAGTTATGCTTGTGACACTTTATGACATGACTAGCAATATGCCTATATTATGAAAGAGTACTCATGTGTTAAGTGAGATGTTGCATGTATGTAAGCAAGCTATTAAGTAAGGTGCCTTTTGTATTCTAAGCCTTTGGTAAGGTTACCGATGAGTAAGATGGGAAAGTAAGAACTAAACATTATTTAAGCATATTATGATAGCATAGTAGTAAGCTAAATTGATTGCTAATGCTTATTATTTTACATGTGAACTTACTAAGCTTTATAAGCTTACTTCTTTCACTTTCCCATGTTTTAGAGTACTTAAAAGAAAGATCGGGTTGGAGGTCGTCAGAGATCACTTCACACTATCGACTATTAAGTTACCAAATGGGTATCTTTGTTTACAAACATTCTAGTTTACGGCATGTATAGGGACTTAGCCATTTTATGTGTATGTCCTTATGATTTGGCTAAAAAATGGTATGTAAATATTTGATAATGATTATCTATTGAAATGACTAATGAAGAACATGTTTCGGTGTTATGTATGCTTAAATGGTAGTTAATACAAAGAAATCATGAAAAAGTGAAATTAGCATTAAAACAGTATTGAATAGCAGTAGTGATGTGAGCTTCAAAAATCACCAAGAATATTATAAATGGAATTTGGTGATGAATAAGATATAGAATTAAATATTATTGAGCCTATTTTCATATGAAAGAAACAGAGTAAGCAAAAGAAGTGTATATTAAGAGATATTTGAATTTTAGTGAGACAGGGTTAGAGTGATTTCTGAATCCCCTGTTCTGATTTTATAAATTCACTAAAAATTATACAAAAAGAATTAGGATCTATAGTTTATATTTCTTGAGTCCGTAGTGAATCTAATTTCAAGAGAAACAAACGGAATGGTTATTTTAATTCTGTACAAGGAGAAAATTGATTCGTAGTGAGGAGAGGTTAGAGTAGTCAAACAGTGCAATAGTGGAAACTTTAACTAATAAACTATACTAATTGGCCTGACCAAAAATTCTGGAAAAATGTTAGTAAGAAGATACAGGAGTTTAGTTTCATGGAAATTTCACAAATTTAAGTTTTGAGTTTTGTGACTCGATTTATTATTTATTTAGTGACTATGACGCAGGTGGGCAGTTTTTATAAGGAATAATGAAATAAATTATTTTGATTTGTCTAAGTATTCGAAAAAATTTTAATGTTACCGATTTGGTCCCGAACTGTTTCAATTTCATGTTTTAAGGTCTTAAGGGCCCTTTTTAGGGAAATATTGAATGAATGTAAATAAATTAATTTTAAAAGCAAATTTTATGCCCCGAATTAGCAAGTTAAGTCAGGTAATGCCTCGTGCTCGACTCTGGCGACAGTCTCGGGTAAGGGGTGTTACATTTATTGGTATCAGAGCAAAGGTTTAGTCGATTCTTGGAATATTCAGATGAGTAAGAATCTAGCTATACATGCCATATTGAACTATGATAGTGTGCCGACTCCCGACCTAGACATAAAATGTTTTGTCAGACAGACGCACACTGCAACTGAGCTAAGTTTGATAGTACAGACAGTATGTTTATGATGAGTTGAGGCTCATAAAATGTAAGAATAATAGTTCATGGTGTTTATGTGATAATGAATAAATTGTGAATAAGAATTGTTCGGGAAATATGAAAGATGAGATAAGATGAAAGGAAAGTTTATATTGAGATAAGTGTTCACGTTAAATTGGCATTTGTATGATGCTATATGTATAACTAGAGAAGTTAAGTGAATGCTATGAGTAATTTTACTCAAGATTTATGAATGCATGTATAAGTGCACTAATTTGCATAAGATGATCATGAAGTCATTGTATTATGAACATGCATGTTAAGTTGCTTGAAACAATTGTACAATTGTGATAATATTTTAATATGATGAGTGTTAAGTTATATGCATGAGTATGTAAGAGGTAAGTCAGAGGTGTTACAACCTCACCCCCTTATCAGCAAGGTAATTCAAAATGAGATTTCATGAAATTCAGATTGAATAGGCTAAAGTGGAAAACTAAAGAGTTCAGTGACAGATTTATTGACGATGTAATCAAAGTCGAGAATGATTTAGCAAATGAACACAGTTGCAGAAAGGATGCCAGGTTAATAATAAAATCATCTGGATAACTGAAATGTCATAGTAAAAGAAAGGTCAAGCTCAACTAATTCACTTATTCAAGTATGACGTGTAAGGTATATGATTGCTAGATTTTCTTCCGAATAAATTCCAACTGTGAATGGGATAATGTGAATTCAGTAATGATAGAATTAGACAGAGGAATAATAATTAAGTCATATTAATAGTTGAATGTAGAGTTTATAGTTGAGAAATTATAGAAAAATCTTTTCTGACTATTATATGTGTACATTTACTTTCAGAAATATATATAAACATATGCAAGATCATAGACGCAATTCCTGCAGTATGAGAATGTTAGTTAAATTTACAGACAGATGAAAGCATTATAGTTTGTTTGAGCTGTGATTGATATTGCTTTATCTATTCCAGTTTTCTACTTTAGCGTGCAGATAGAAGGTTGACAGTAAGATCTGTATGATGTTAGTGATCTGTATTGTTAACTATTGCTTAATGAAAGTAAAGGAAATTTTTATGGCTTCTGCCATAGTTGTTCCTAGTGCTTGTGAGTATTATCCTTTCCTTTTGGAAATTTTCTAAGATGCTATTGAAACCTTAACTGTTTTACATGAAATGTGGTTACCAGGAATTCTGTATAGCTCCATGTTCTGAGATTTTATTATCTCGATTTTATTAATAAATTACTGTTCAAAGTATCACCCATGAGACATTAGCAAAAAATGCTCTATTGATGAAAATGGTTTCTTCTTATTATGAGTATGTTTATGATGATTACGAGTTCGGGCCTAATAATGAAAGTACAGAGGTATAGTTATCAGAGGTATAAAGATTCTGCTTTTGCACTGGTTGTTATTGAAATTTGTATCTAAATTTCTTAGATGTTCAGGATGTTTTATTTTCACTCGGGACATTATTTACTAAAGTAATTGAGAATCAGTCTTATTATGGCATTATGATTTTTTAGTAGTATGAGTATTGTGGCCTCAGTGTAGTTCAGTTCAGACAGGTGTATTGATTTTTGTTTTTCGTATAATCTTGATATATATATCAGTGAGTTAAGGATCGAATGCTAGGTCCTTTCGAGTTATACAGTAATAATGATTTGTGATTAGCTCTTTGAAGAAATCATGACAGAATATATTTTGAGATATCATGACAGCATAGAGAAGAACAGTTTTTGAAAAGTTATTGTCTTTTAGTTGAGACTGATTCAGTTGAGCAGTTGATTGAGTTATATGTATGTTTGAATTATTCATGGCTTCAGAGGTAAATGCTAATTTTTAATGTATAAATAGATAAATGACCCGAGTAAATAGTACATATTCTAGAGGTTATGGTACAGAGTTGTATACGCATATCAGAATGGTTGCATCAGAGGTATATTTTTGCATATCCAAGTTGTCTGATTGTATGAAGTTTAGTTTAGCTTGAATTCATGCTAATAAAGTATAAATAGTTGAAGATATTGACAATTGAAGTATCCATTATGATTCAGCTTGGTTTGAATAGAGAGTTTATGGTTTCTAGAAATGTGTTAATGAGAAATCAAGAGATTTTGCAACAGTTATGATGCCTAGCATAGTGATAATTATTTGATTATTTGAGAAGTACAGAGATGGATGATAACTTGAGCTAGTTATACTAGTAAGAGTGTGAAATGTTATGTACCAGACTTTGAATCCGATACCTAAACTTTTAAAGAGTTAAAGTTGATTTTCAGTTATCTCAGAAGCTATTACAGTTAGTAGTTATGTTTGTGTGAAAATGTAAGGGTATTTCAAAGAATTGTGCAACAGGATTAGCATTACCCTCGAAGGGTTAAATGAGATATGGTTGATTGCTCAAAGAAGTTTGTGTACTCTTCTTAGTACGAATGAGTTTTTCTACTGAAGGATTATCTGAGTTATTCATTTTGAGGTTGTCAATTCATTCAGAGTGTAAATTTTAGTTGTTATGGTTGGAAATCCAAGGTTGCATCGTGACTTCAGAAGAAAGCTACATTAAGTTTTGACCATGAGATTGCTAAATGTTACTGCATGTCACCTTTGTACTGATAGTTGAATTGAGAAAGAGAAATTCACAGAATTAAATTGAGCAGAAAGGATTAGAAGAAAGTGAAAATTAATTACAGAAATCAGAGACAGATTATCAAAAATTGTATACAGAATTGAAAGGTAAGAATATTGACACTCAAAAGAGAAATAAGTAATTTTTTTGAAAGTACCTTAGTGGCAGAGAATTTCCATTTTGGTAAGAAAAGAAGAGTTAGTTGCGTTTCATCAGAGAGTATGAGGTTAATGATAAAATAAGGTCAGTTACTTATCAGTAGGTATTCCAGTTCAGAGCCTTAGTTTAAGAAGTAAAATGTTAGGTATGCCAAGGCTGAATGAGAATTTGAAAGTGTTGCTGGAACTCAATTTTGAATCCATTTGTAGGTAAGATTTTCGGGGGCGAAAATCCCTAAAGGGGGAGAAATGTAACATCCCGAAATAGGGCCTAAATAGAATAGTGGTTGCTAAACCACGAATCTGAGGTCAAAAAAAATTATTCTGATTAAGTTTTAAGGTTTATTCATTGATTGAATAATTGTGTGAAAATTTCGTGAAGAAATTTTATGTATAAGTGCCTAATTTGATAATTAGGACTAAATTATAAAATTAGCAAAATGTGTGTTCTAGATAATAAAGGGGATTTAATTGAAATGGGTTCTTAAAGTGGAGGTCCTTATTCAGTAATTAGACCATTCTATTTAAGCTTGGACAAAAATGGGCAAGAATAGGACAAATTTGAAAGAAAAGCCTTTAAGGGCATTTTGGTCATTTAGTAATTAAAAGAATTAAAAAGGGAAAATAAAGCCAAAATTGGTCCATATTCTTCATGGAGGCCGAATATAGCATGGGGGAAGCCATGGTTAGGGTTTCAAAGCTTTCCAAGCTCAATAGTAAGTTCGTTCTAGCCTTGTTTTTAATGTTCTTTACGTTTTTGGAGTCTTAGTAACTTGATTTAGCTTATTCTAGCAATAATTCATGCTAGGGGTCATATTTGGAAAAATAACAATAGCTTAAATGTGTTTATTTTGATGTTTTATGGTAGAATAAGAAGCTTGAAATTATGCTACACAACTTTTGCTAAGCGATTTTAAGTGAAAACGAGTAAAATGACATAATCGGTAAAAATACCTAATGTTCATAAGTACATGACAGAGTTGGAATTTGATGTTTCCATAGAAGGGAAAATGTTCAGAGTGTCATAAAAATAAGAAAAATGGATAAATTTAAATTTCTGAGCCTAGGGGAAAAATCGTAATTCTATAAAGGTTTATGGTAAAAATTGTAATTTTGCCAAAGTCTGAGTTAGGGAATATTTTGAATAGTACATTAATTAAATAAGTGAAACATGATGTTTTAGATCCCAGAAAGTGAGGTTTGGACCTAGAACTGGAGAAAAACTGAAAATCGGGAAAGTTGGTAAAATGGTCGTTTTGGTATCGAGGTAAGTTCATATGTTTAATAAGCATTTAATTATGCATATTTGTATGATAAATTGATATTTTGGCTATAAATACTTTAGTATTGAGTTTTAGATATAATGATTAATGTTCGATAATAATTCGATATTGGAAAGAGAACTTGTATAATTTATATGTAAGACCATATTTTGTATTATGGCTTTGTATGATAACAAGAAAGTATTGACTAGCATATTTTGATGAGAATAAGTTAAGTTAATGATATGATGAGATTGAGAATGTAAGTTTGTAAGTTGAGTAGCATTTTATTATTATGCAATTATTGTTATTAGTATTGTTATTATTGAGTTATGCGACTAACCTTGAGAATTTGAGCAAGTATGTTTCACCTATGACTTGACAAGGCATTGATATCTCAAAGTCCATGGTTGTACCATGGCAATTAAGGAACAATTGACGGAAAATTCCATGTTCATAACATGGCATTTATGGAGGAATTGATGGTTAAGGATACCATGTAAGACCATGTCAAGACATGGCATTAGTAAGGCGAGGATCCCGTGTAAGACCATGTCAAGACATGGAGTCGGCATTGATTAAGGACTCCATGTAAAACCACATCAAGATGTAGTATTGGCACTAAGACAAGGATACCATGTAAGACCATGTTTGGAACATGGCATTTGGTAAGATAAGGATATCATGTAAGACCATACCAACGCATGGCATTGATAAGTTCTATAAGGAAAGGAAATCATGTAAGACCATGTCAAGACATGGCATTGATGAGTTACTATAAGGCAAGGGTCCCATGTAAGACCATGCCAAGGCATGGCATTGATGGGTTCATAAGGCAAGGATACCACGTAAGACCATGTCAAGACAAGGCAATGGTAAGTTCAAAAAGGAAAAGGTTCCCGAGTAATCCAAAGAATAAGACAAAGAAACGATAAGGTGAGAACATGAAGAAAGAGTACAGGTATGCATTTAAGGGTTATTTAATATTGAGATTGTAAGTAATTGAGATTATCAAGTATTAAGTAAGTGATGAGTTTTCAGTTATGCTTGTGACACTTTATGACATGATTAGCAATATGCCTATATTATGAAAGAGTACTCATGTGTTAAGTGAGATGTTGCAGGTATGTAAGCAAGCTATTAAGTAAGGTGCCTTTTGTATTTTGAGCCTTTGGTAAATTTACCAATGAGTAAGATGGGAAAGTAAGAACTAAACATTATTTAAGCAAATTATGACAGCATAGTAGTAAGCTAAATTGATTGCTAATGCTTATTATTTTACATGTGAACTTACTAAGCTTTATAAGCTTACTTCTTTCACTTCACCATGTTTCAGAGTACTTAAAAGCAAGCTCAAGTTGGAGGTCATCAGAGATCACTTCACACTATCAACTATCAAGTTACCATATGGGTATCTTCGTTTACAACCGTTCTAGTTTATGGCATGTATAGAGACTTAGCTATTTTGTGTGTATGTCCTTATGATATGGCTAAAGAATGGTATGTAAATATTTTATAATGATTAGCTATTGAAATGACTAATGAAGAACATGTTCCGGTGTTATGTATGCCTAAATGGTAGTTAATACAAAGAAATCATGAAAAAGTGAAATTAGCATTAAAATAGTATTGGACAACAGCAGTGTCGTGATCTTGAAAAATAATCAAGAATGGTAGAAATGGAATTAGGTGATGAATGAGATATAAAATTAAATCTTATTGAGTCTATTTTCATATGAAAGAAACAGAGTAAGCAAAACAAGTGTATGTTAAGAGATATTTGAATTTTAGTGAGACAGGATCAGAGAGATTTCTGAATCCCCTGTTTTGACTTTATAAATTCACTAAAAATTTTACAAAAATAATTAGGCATGGTTATTTGAATTCTGTGCAGAGAAAAAATTGATTCGTAGTGAGGAGAGGTCAGAGTAGTTGAACAGTGCAACAAGGGAAGCTTTAACTAATAAACTATACTAATTGGCTAGACCAAAAATTCTGGAAAAAAATTAGTAAGAAGATATATGAGTCTTGTTTCAGGGAAAATTCATGAATTCAAATTTTGAGTTTTGTAACTCGAGTTATGATTTATTTAGTGACTATGACGCAGGTGGGAAGTTTTATAAGGAATAATGAAATAAATTGTTTTGATTTGTCTAAGTATTCGAAAAAATTTTAATGTTCTCGGTTCGGTTCCGAACCTTTTAAATTGCATGTTTTAAAGTCTCGAGGGCCCTTTTTAGGGACATATTGAATGAATGTAAATAAATTAATTTTAAAAGTAAATTTTATGCCCCGAATTAGTAAGTTAAGTCAGGTAACGCCTCGTGGTCGACTCCGGCGATGGTCTCGGGTAAGGGTTGTTACATATTTAGTGGACAATTTGTTACATGGACTGTCACACTATCGTGTGTCACGCACTGCGTACCATACAACATGGCACCCGACTATATGGCATCGATAGCCATGTTTTTTGGCATCCAAAATTCGTAAAAACTAAGGTTTTTGGCACGCACCTGATCTCATGTTGACGTAGGAACAACACAGAGAATTCCCAAAGCCTAATTTAACCATTCAACAACCAATCAGAAAACTAAAATGAAAAAATGTCGCATTCATTAATACTCAACAAATTATGTTGAAAACCTCAATGTGAAACTGCCAACAAATGAACACTTACCAACAAATCGACAGAACTAATTCGAAATAGCACGTGAAGGACCACTTCACTCCATATTCATGCCTAAGGAAAAGAGATCAATAACCAATTTACAGAGAATTTACACAAAGAAGTCAAAGAAATTCCAATTTACTACGCAAACAGAAACTAACAAAACTTCATAGAAACATAATATTTTCCGATAGAACTTACACAGAAATCTTCTAACAATGCACCGAACAACTTAGGGCCCTTAAATATTCCGATAACCACTTACTGAACACAATCAAAAAGAAAATTCAAAAGAAAGAGGAAATGTAAAAAGAAAAGAAAAAAAGAAATGGAGAAATGAGATGGGAAAAGGAATTGACGTTAAAAAAAAGCCAATTAACTACCACCACATGTCTAGCATTTAGCAGAAATTTTATAACGCCAACGTTGAGACTTGAACACATGATCAGAGAGTAGACAAATGCTTAACTAGTGAATTGGCAGGCTCTTTTTTTACATAGGTTTACACTGAATTAAACTTAACTATGCAATTCAATGATAGAGGTTATTTAGAAAATAAATTAGTAAAACTTCTAAAGATGCAACTCAAAATCCTGACCTCAATCGCATAAACAGAGCACATAACCACAGATACAGAGGCTTAATTATGATAAATTCCAGCATTTAACTTTTTGGGGCATTACAGGTTTGGGCAGTTCGAGTTGGTTCTGGTCAGTTCGGTCTTAGGTATATTTTTACGCAAATGACTACACTGAAATTTGACAAGGCTTGCCCAAGCCATAGAAGAAATTCATTTCTAATTTTTAATGTGCTTCCATAAACTTCAATGACGTGATTAACTTATCACATGGGCAAGTCTTGAAAGCATATTTTTTCCATTTTTACCTTGTTCCCTCCAACATTGTTCTTAAAAAATAACACATTAAAATAGATTAAATAATAATCTTATTTTTTATTTTCAACATAAATCAAATTAAATTCAAAACTAAATAAATTAAAATACATAAATATGGGTTACCTCCCGAAAATTGCTTTTGTTTAACATCATTAGCTCGAGGACCTTAAAATGTTATTTTTTGGCTTCTCGAGAATTAACTTTCCATCTACGTTCACTTGGAAGTTCAAAGGTTTCAACCTTTGCCTATCGACCTTGAAGCTCTTCCCTGATTTTTCGCTCTTAATTTCAAGTGCACCATGAGAAAACAATTGAGTAATAACGAAAGGACCAGTCCATTTGAAGTTTACCTGCAAAGATTCTTAGTATGGGATCATAAAGCAACATCTTTTGTCCTATTAAAAGTTGTTTATGGGATTTCTTCTGATCATGAAACACCTTGTTATTATCTTTATAAATTTAAGCATTTTCATATGCATAATGTCGAATTTCTTCGAGCTCTTAAATTTGAAATTTTTGATATTCTCTTGTTGAAGTTTTAATTATAGTCACACCGATTTTCTTAGGCACTACGTGAACCTGGCTAACCTAGTTACTATCTAAAATTGGGTATATTCTTCCAGTGTCTAGTAATTTTGAATTCCCTTTTTTCTGTTCTCCATCATAGGTGGATTGAGGCGTCTTTGAGATTCTCTACTTGGGCTCACCTTTTCCTTTATTGGGATCTTTAAATGTTCCGGTAATGGTTTGAACTTCAATTCTGGGTTCTGCAAAATGGAAGGCAAGAGTTTAGTTTGTGAAGTCGACAATTCAAAATTTTTACCTAGACTTCTAGGAAACTATGGTGCCTCCATGCAAATGACAGCTCCACGTATTGGTTCTTTGATCGTCAGTAATTCTTATTGTTTTTCCATAACATCGAGACCTACACTCCTGTAATGCACAATTTGTAATTCATCCTTTTTATGATTTTCAAAATGTAAGTTTGTTAATGGTTCAATTATATCGACACTAGAGACATTTTTCATTGTACTAGGGTGACCCATGTCTTCATAAACATTGAACTTAACCACTTCACCATCAAATTCCATAGTCATTGTTCCACTCTGAACATCAATTTTAGATCGCGTGGTGCTTAAAAATGGTCTCCTGAGTAGAATATGGGAAGTATTTGTTGAGCTGTCATCTTCCATGTCAACGATGTAAAAATCTGCGGGAAAGATTAGTTCATTTACTTAGACGAGGACATCTTCCAACACACCTTCCGGATACACAACTAACCTATCCACTAATCGAATGATCACCCCTGTTTCTTTCAAAGGACCCATGTTTAGTAATATATAAACAGAAAAAGACATAATCTTAATAGATGCACCTAAATCACACATGGCCTTTTTAATTCCAACATTACCTATTTTGCAAGATATAAAAAACATATCTTGGTCCTTACACTTAGGCGGGATTTTCTTTTGTAAAATCACGGAGAGGTTTTCTCCTACACCCACTATTTAATTACCCATTAGCTTCTTCTTGCCAGTGCATAATTCTTTTAAGAATTTCACATAGCATGGATATAATAGGCCGTTTTTCAATAGTGTCAGAAATGATGTTTCGGAGCCATAAATTTGACATGAGAGTTTGAAAATATGATTAATTATTATTTATGAGTCAAGTATAATATTATTGA
Source organism: Gossypium longicalyx (assembly GCA_025698465.1). Classification (NCBI taxonomy): domain Eukaryota; kingdom Viridiplantae; phylum Streptophyta; class Magnoliopsida; order Malvales; family Malvaceae; genus Gossypium; species Gossypium longicalyx. The sequence goes on along the minus strand of CM047001.1, from coordinate 31,048,268 downwards.
CATTTAATTTAATGGTTTTTGTTAATTGAAAGAATAGTTAGGTTCAAGTGGTATGTCCCTAAAGTCAAGTAGTCTTAGAAACTGAGGTATCGGGACCTTATTTCTATAAATTGAGCCTGTAAATATTTAATAAAACATTTACAAAGTGTTATTAGGTTCATATTAAAATTTGGTTAAGAAATTCTAACGTTTAAATAGTTAATTAAGTAAAAAAACACTAAATTGTAAAAGTTAAAAAAGTTAGTTTTGTTAGTTAAAGGAGCTAAATAGTTAAAATTTGAAGATCAAAAGGGTTTATGTGGAAATAATTCCTTAAACAAAAAGCATGCACAATTGGTAGCCAATTTTAGTTAATTTATATGATTTATTTTTATTAATAAATAAAGTAAATATTAAGTAATAAGTAATAAGTAATAACCAAACAACAAAACATTTTTCTTTCTTTATGTTCTTCTTCCTCAACCGAGTGAAACAACATTTTTGGGCTAGGGGGTTTGTCCAAGTTCCTCCAATGCATGTGTGAGATTTTGAGATTCGTTTTTAATGATTTTTATATTTTTGTGATTGTTTTAGCTTAATCTAGCTAACCTGGGGGCCAATTAGTAAAACTGTTAAAAGTTTATGGACTTTTCATGAATGAATTAAGTGTGTTTGTGAATTTAATTAATAGATTACTAAGGTTGGTTGTTAAATAGAGGTATTTTGTTAAGTGATTTTAAGTAAATTTAATGTTAAAGGATTAATTTGTTAAGATTAAAATTCATGGGATTTAATGTGAAATTTTTATGAATATAGGTTGTTTAGAAATCCTATGAAAATCAGCTAACATGAATTTTAGCTAAAAATAGTAAATTTGCAAGTTTTGGGTTTAGGGACTGAATTGCATAAAAGGTAGAATATTGGGGGTAATTTCGTAAATTTTCCACTAATAAGGGCTATAAATTGAATTAATTATATAAATTTATTCGAATTATTTGATTGAATAAAACTTATTATTTTGATCAAGAAGCCAACCAAACGAATCAAAACCAAGGAAAGGCGAAGTGTTGGATTAGTTATCAGCTTCGTTTTTACAAATGTATTTGTCAAGGTAAGTTCGTATAAGGATTGAAATCATTATTTTCTTTTTTGGATGAATGTAAATAAATATTTATGCTATGTTTAAATTAAATTGATAAAGGTGTGATAAATTATTATTATGGATCAACTAGGGAAATTAATCAAATTAAAGGATATGTGAACAATTACTAATGAGATTGGTGAATTTGTATTTGGTGATAAGGAATTATAGATTGTCTCTTTAAATGTTTGCTTTGACTAAGGTATGATCATAGCATTTTGATATGTAAATGTAAATGTCTTGTTATTATATCATTGTTTGTTAGTTAGTTGAATATATGTTTGAGAAATTTCATTTGTTATTATTGGATATCGATTATTACGAGTACATATGAGAATGAATAGTTGATGATAACAATTTTTGTGATTTCACACTATTGATATGAATGTATTGGATTTATTGTAAATATACAAAAATGATGAAGTGCTTCCGAATGATGAATGTGTTTAAAAGTATTGAATTTATGCTTAATGCCTGGTTGAACGTAGTAAACACTTAGGATACAATTGGCATGCCAATAGATTTATTATGTACGCTTGTACGGGACTGTACTTCGGTGCCTCTATTTGCACTTTGGTGCCTCTGTTACACTTCGGTGTTCCTGTTTGCACTTCGGTGCCTCTGCTTGCACAATCGTGTCTCTGTCTACAGTTCGGCGATTCTGTTACACATCTACGATGCTTCTGGTATGGTGTAGTTACCCAAGTATTTAAGTCAAGTTACTAGTTCATCAGGCTATGAAATAATTGAACTACAATCTACTTATGTGCTTACATATTATGGCATATTTATAGTATTGGTAAGTGAAATATATTATAATGAGTTTCTTAGTTACATGTATGGGTTGTTACTTTGAGTAAATGTGACTTATGGTATCAAAAAGTTCTTTCAGATGGAGGTTATTTTGATGTATTTGGTTTGAAAAGATAACATTTGAGTTATGTGGAGAAATGATTTATATAGTGAAATTCTTTTAATGATATGAACTAAATGATTTATATAGTGAAATTCTTTTAATGATATGAACTGGTAATTAAAGCTTTATAGAGTATATGACTATATGAAATGACATATGATTTAAAGTAAGGATATGGAATATATGATAAACATATTTAAATGAAAATGAAGGTATATGGTAGTCATATGATAGATGAATGGTGAAGTTGAAATATTTGATATGTTATACGCCTTGATTTGGTTAGATTTATATGTTATTGCTTCACTTACTAACCTTGTGAGGTATGGTGTATAGGAAATGGAAATTTGATCTATGACAATGGAATTACTCATGGTTGATTAATTTAATGCAATTAGTAAGTTTAAGTTCCTTTATACGGGTTCACTAAGGACTAGTTGCTTATACAGTTATTTTATTTGTTTTGTAAATCGTTGGAAAGCTCAAACGATTGGAATCTTCATCAGAGCATGATCACACTATCCATTGATCCATATTGGTAGCTTTGAATATATTGAAATGGTTATAAATGGCATGTATAGGTTTGTATGTCTATGTGGTATGTTTTGGATTGTACCAAGCCTTGGTGTGCCTTAATGCTTTTGTTGATGGTTTGTATATGAAGTGTATTTATTTGATGTTAATGGTTGTGCATGACCTTTTGAAATTAGGAAGGAAATGGTTGATTGATATGTTTTTGGATGTGCATATCTGGTATATTTGAAGTATGTTAAATGATTGAGCTTATGATTTTAAATTGATTTAGGTTAGGTGTTTGAAATTTGGTGCCTTTGAATGACATATCGGTTAGAACATATAGGATGGTTGAATTGATATGTTTTGTATGTGTTTAAGGTGTGTTTTGGTCATATAAATGTGTATTAGAAATGTAACATCTCGTTTTTAGTGAAATCAGAATAGTGGTTTTAAGACCACAAATCTGATGAGTAAATTATTATTTTATAATTATTTTAATGTTTATGGGTTATATAATGGTCATATTAAAATTTCGTTAAGAAGTTTGGATGTTTGCATGGTTAATTGAGGGAAAAAGACTAAATCGTAAAAGGTGTAAGAGTATTTATTAGTTAAAAGGGCTAAATGGTCTTGAAAAAAGAAGCTAATGGATTTATAGGTAATTATACCATAATGAGTGCTAGTGGATGTGCATGGGTAATATGTTAATGTAATTTTTAATTATTACTAAGGTCAATGTGGTAATTTAATAAATAAACCTAAAATTAACTAGGTAAAAGCTATCATCTTCTCATTTTCTTTATGCTTTAACCGAAATCACCATTAGTGGGAGAGCTTGAGCATTCGATTAGCTTTCCACCATGCATGTAAGTGTTCTCGAGCCTCTTTTTAATGATTTTTTTATGTTTTTAAAGTCGTTTTAGCTTAATCTAGCTAGCCTGAGGATCAATTTGCAAAACTGTTAAAGGTTGAGGGTTATGCTAAGAATATTCTTGTATGATTCTTGATGTTATATGGTAGATTATGGATCCTTGTTGATAAATAAACAAGTTTTGTAAAGTGATTTTTGATGAAATTTACATATAGGGATTAATTTCTAAAAATAGTAAAACTTCATGTTAAGCTTATGAAATGATGGTTTGTACACGTTGTTATAAGTCCCTAATAAATTCAGTTAGCTTGAATGGGGGATTAAAATGCTTAAATTTCAATTTATGAGATTAAGGACTAAATTGTAAAAAGTTAAAATATTAGGGACAAAATAGTAATTTTGCAATAATTTGAAATGTGGATTAAATTGAATATTTGAAGCACTTAATTGGATATAATTATCTATTTAGATCAAGATAAACCACATGCGGATCTAGATCAGGGAAAAGTAAAAGCATCAGATTAGTTCGACTTCGTTTCTACACCCCTAGTCATCAAGGTATGTTCGTATAATGGTCATCATATTAATGTTATTCAAATATATTTTATTATGTATTCATAATGTAATTGAATGATTTATATTCAAATAAATGCTATGACGATTATCGAATCCCAGTTGAACCTTAGGAATTCGTAGGATACAAATGACTTATCATTAGGGATTTCATGTTTCGGGTGCTAGTCTTGAATGTCCTACCGATGGCTGAGGTCCTGCATTTGTTGAGGATACTCCACAGCTCATGTGAGCAGCATCATGTAGCTTACATTCCGGCCCACGACTCATGTGTAGCTTATGTTACGGTTATATGTTTAAGTACACTTTGTATGAGCTTTCCCAAGTATCCGATGATATTTTAGATGGTTCAACTGGCATGAAAATGAAATGAAAAGGGTAAGTGTTCAAATGTAATGTATCATGAACTTATGGAAAGGAATGATGATCAAGTTGATATGAATATATGTGCAAACTTCTCATTATGGATGAATTCATTTGAAACATGTGCAATCACACTAACTTGTATATTGATGATGATGTATAGGCTTGTGCCAAGCTTGTGGCTTGGGTTATATTATCCTTTTACTTTATGTTGTGCAAATGAATGGTAACTTATGTTTTACTTTCTACAAACTTACTAAGCATTATGTGCTTACATAGTATTTGTAATTTTTGGTATATTTTGGCCAAGTTTATAATTGCATGTATAGGTTGAATTGTAATTTCATTTTGATGAATGTTTAGTTGGTGGATTGGCTAGTATAAGTTTAGAATGCTATTTTGGTTTGATACCTTTGAGGCTCTAATGGTTTGTGTCACTAAGCTACCTCATGTTGTATGTTTTGAGTTGCTCAAATGGCATGTTTTGTGTTGGTATAGTAATGGTCAAGTTGAGGTATGTTTAATCAGTTTTCAGAACTAGTAATTGATGAATGGTAGGTGGTAAAATATGTACGTTTAGGTAAGTTTTGATGATTACATATGAGGTGCCTTGAGTGACATATTGGTTAGTTGATTTTAGGAATCTTGAATTGGTCATTATACGTATGTTTTGATAGGGTTTTAATGCCTTGATTATGTGCACAAATGGCCTAAAAGATTATGTATGACTCGGTGTTGGGAATGACTTGATTTTAGGCAAATTTTAGGTCCACACGGCCTAAGACACGAGCTGTGACTCAGCTGTGTGTGACACACGGCCTGGCAACACAACCGTGTGACCTTACTCAGAGAGTTACATGGTCGTGTGCTCCTAGTTACGGTTGTGTGTTCCTAGTTCGAAGGTTACATGGTCGTGTGCTTAGGCACATGGCCGTGTGACCCCTGTATTCAAATTTTTGCATCTTTTTCCTAAACTTTCCAAATGATTTCAATTTTATCCCAAATTGTTTCTAAGGTATATTTAATGCTTCAAGGATTAGATTTAGGGACAATACGTATATGAATGAATGTTTTATAATATGTTTATGATAATGTACGAAATGTATATTTAAATGTTTTATTTGTACGGTAATGCTCCGTAACCCTAATCCAGTGGTGGATACAGGTTAGGGGTGCTACATTTAGTTGTATCTGATTTGTAGTTTAGTCGGTTCTCAAACTAAACGTAGCATATATTTAGTTTAGAAATGCTTGTCATTATATAACACGCGATAGTGTGATAAATCCTAACTCAAATTGAACTATGTTTTCATATAGATAAGATGTCATCCAACCAAGCCGATTTTGATGAAGTAGAAAGTAACACACAAGCCTTTGTTCATGAAGCAGCGTCTAGAGGTAGTAGGCCCGTATCTGAGGTCGAAAGGAGAGGCTAAAGAAGCCTTCTTCTAGATGATGTCTGAATGGTTCTCAGAGTTTGTATAAACAAACCTAATGGCTCAACGACCTCCACCCACACCTATACTCCAACTGGTCCCCATAGTTCCTTAAGGATGGGAACCGATATGAGTAAACAAGCCTCTAGTTGATAAAATCTAAAAGTATGGGGCCGAAGAGTTCAGAGGTACAACTAAAGATGATCCATAGAGAGTCGAGTTTTGGTTAGAAAACATGGTGAAAGTTTTTGATGAATTATCGTCTACTCCTATTGAATGTTTGAATTTTCTGTTGAAAAACTCAGCTTATCAATGGTGGAACACATTGATCGCGGTAGTTCTGAGGGAACGAGTAAATTGGGAATTTTTCCAGATAGAGTTTACAAAGAAATATATAAGTTAGAGATTTCTGGATAAGATACGCAAAGAGTTTCTTGAATTGAAGCAAGGCCGTATGTTAGAAGCTGAGTATAAGAGGGAATTTGTGAGACTCAGTAAGTATGCCCGAGAATGTGTACCAATAAAGGTTACTATGTGCACTCAATTTTAAGACAGCGTAAATGAGGATATCAAGCTGCTAGTTGGGATTCTTGAGCTAAAAGAATTTGTGGTTTTAGTTGATAGAGCACACAAGGTCGAGGAACTTAGCAAAGCAAAGAGAAAATTTGATTCTGAGGCTCGTCATTCAGGAAAAGGACCTATAGGAAAATCATTCTCATCTTCATTGAAGAAATCGAAAGAATATCATAGTCGTTCATCAACTTTGGTGGGTTATTTTGGAAAAGATAGAGGAAAGCATCATTAGAGCTCGAAACATCAGGCTACATCTGTAGCGAGTATGGGCAGTGTCAGAAACAATAAGCCTAATTGTCAGCAATGTAATGGATGACACTTTGGTGAATACAGAAAAAAAGATAGGTCGTTTTTTAAATGTAGTTATTATGATCATTATCTCAAAGATTGACCTAAAACGTCCGATAAAGAAAAGGCTCAAACTACTGGTCCGAGTAATACAGCTATAAGAGGGAGACCACTGTGTAATACTTGAAATGCAGGTAACAATCGTAGTGGGACAAAAGATTCTGTTGTGAGATCTGAGGCACAGACTCCAGTTAAAGCTTCTGCGATTCGTGCTTTAGAGAAAGCTTCAGCACTTGATGTGATCACCGATACATTTTATATCTTTGGTACTAATGTTAATGCTTTAATTGACCCTGGGTCAACGCACTCATATGTATTCACAACTTTATTATCAGATAAGAAAATACCTTTTGAGTTTGTTGAGTTTGTGGTTAAAGTAACAAACCCTTTAGGTTGATAAAGTCTATAAAAGTTGTCCTTTGATGATTCGGTGTTGTAACTTTTCAGATGATTTGATGTTATTACCCTTCAACGAATTTGATATGATTTAGAGTATAGACTAATTAACTTTGCATGATGCTGTTCAGAACTGTAGATGAAAGCATATTGTATTAAAGTGTCAAAATGGTGAAAAGCTTCGAATTGAATCAGATAGACTGAATAGTACATTTAATGTTATTTCATCTATGACGGCACAAAAATATGTTTGAAAAGGCTGTGAAGCATATCTCACTTATATATTTGATTCCAGAGTTTCAAAATTAAAGTTAGAACCAGTTTCAACTGTATGTGAGTTTATAGATGTATTTCCAGAAGAATTACCAGGTTATCGCTGATCAGAGAGGTTGAATTTGCTATTGAGTTGATGCCGGGAACATCTCCAATATCGATAGCTCCATACAGAATGGTACCAACAGAATTGAAAGAATTGAAAGCACAGTATGTATCTCCAATATCTCCTTAGGGTGCTCCTGTGTTGTTTGTTAAGAAAAAGGATAAATCAATGCAACTATGTATCGATTATCAACAACTCAACAAAATCACGATCTAGAACAAGTATCCATTTCCACGCACCGATGATTTGTTTGACCAGTTGAAAGGTGCGATGATATTCTCAAATACTGATCTTTATTATGGTTATTATAAGTTAAGAGATAAAGACTAGGATATGTCAGAAACTGCTTTCAAAACTAGGTATGGACATTAGGAGTTTATTATGATGCCATTTGGTTTGACTAATGCACCTACTGTTTTTATGGACTTGATGAGCAAAATTTTCAAATTGTATTGAGACAGATTTGTTGTTGTATTCATTGATGACATTTTTAATCTATTCACGAGATAAGACAGAGCATGCCCAATATTTGAGAATTGTTTTGCAAACTTTACGCGAAAAATAGTTGTTTGCTAAGTTCAGCAAATGTGAGTTTTGGCTCCGGGAAGTTAGATTTTTGAGACATGTGGTATTGGCAAATGGTATTAGAGTTTATTTAAGTAAAACCCCAGCTGTGGTGGATTGAAAACCTCCAAGAAATGTATCTGAAGTCAAAAGTTTTCTAGGTTTAGCTAGATATTATAGAAGATTCGTTAAAATATTTTTTATAATTGCTACGCTGTTGACAAAACTGTTGCAAAAGGATGTTAAGTTCGAATGATCTTAGAAATGTCAGTGAAATTTTAATCAGTTGAAAGCGTTGTTAACCGAGGCACTTGTGTTTGTTCAGCTAGAGTACAATAAAGAATTTGTGGTTTATAGTGATGCTTCATTGAATGGTTTAGGTTGTGTTTTGATGCAAGAACGCAAAGTGATAGCGTATGCTTCTTTATAGTTGAAATTGCACGAAAAGAATTATCCTGTAACAGCCAAATTTCAGTGAAATCAGACACAGTGGTTTCGGGACCACAAATTCGATCCGAAAATAAAATTTATTTTAATTTTATTACATGGCCTATATTATGTTAGAAATGTCATGTGAAAATTCTAATAAGAAAATTTTACCGATTATGTTTTTAATTATGGGATGGACTAAATCCCATAAAATGCAAAAGTTGAATTCTAGTGGCTAGAAGGATTAAATAGCTATGGAATTCAAAACTTGAGGTCCTTATATGGTAATTAGACCATTGAAGAAAATTATATAGATATTTTAGTGACTCATCCATGAAAATTTAGAAAAAGGGAAAGAACTAAATTGGAAATTGAAAAATATTTAATTAATCAAAAAGATGATAAAAGATATCATCTTACTTTTCTCATCATCTTCCCCAAAAATTTTATAGAAACCCTAGGAGAGAGAGAAGAAACTTTCATGGCTCAATTGGGAAAGTTTTCTTGTCCTATTTTTAGTAATTTTGATATTTTTAAAATCGGGATAGCTTAATCTATCTATTTGAAGGATCAATGTAACAACCCGTTTTTAGGGTTAATCGGAACAATGGTTTCAGGACCACAATCCAAAGTCAAAATATTTATTTATTATTTTATTAAGGTTTACAGTATGATAAAATGTTCGTGTGAAAATTTCATCAAAAAATCTTACCGTTTAAGTGGTTAATTCGATAAAAAGGACTAAATCGCGTAAAACATAAAAGTTGTGTTCCATTAGCTAAAAGTGTTTATTAGCTATGGTTTTTAAAATGAGGGTTCTCAAATGGTAATTGTTATTTGAATTGTGTGTGGACATTTATGGGCATTATTATGTATGTTATAATGGTTTTATTATAAGGCAAATATGGTAAATTATTAATAAAGGTTATTTATAATAAAACAAACAAATTTTAATGGCTTTCAACTTCTTGAATTGTTGAAACTTGAAGTTGGGAGAAACCATTTTAGGGTTTGAGGTATTTGGCACTTGTAAGCCAAATTGTAAGTCCATTTTAACTTGATTTTTCATGATTTAAATGTTTCTGTGATCGTTGCAACTAGTACTAGCTAGCCCGTGTCTTCGATTTCAAAACTGTTAAAGATTTTAATAGTTGCCATTGATGAGTTTATGTGTTCTTTGATGTTTAATTGTGAAATATGAATATTAGATGTTAGATTTTCATATTTTATAAAGTTATTTTTGATGAAATATTGAAATTATGTGGTTAAAAGTGTGATTATTTGGAAAATGTGGGCTATTAAGGCAATAAGAAGAATTCAGCTAAGCATGGGTAGGATGAAATTGCATGAAATTGTGATTTTATGTGATAATGACTAAATTGCAAAAATATGGAATAATAGGGGCAAAAGTGTAATTTTGCTAAAATCTTTAAATTGTGTTAAATTGAATGAAATGATAATTAAATAAGGAAATTTTTTTATTATATAGATTGAGAAAATTGAGATTCGGATCTAGAATGGGGGAAAACAAAGTATCGGATTAGTCGACCTAATTCGTCGTTACAGCGAACGAGGTAAGTTCGTATGCTAATAAACGTGCTTAAATTGTGTTATAAATGCTTATTTATTATTGAATTGAATTGAATGCTGAATGGTCATGATCACAAGCTGAAATCGACAGAGTTATGATATTCGAAAGTCCCGTACAAATCTTAGGAATAGTATAGGATACAAATGTCATGACATTAGGATTATCGAGATGTGATTACATGTAAGACCATGTCTAGAACATTGGCATTGTATTGTGATTATGTGTAAGACCATGTCTAGGACATTGGCATCGTTATATGATTTCGTATAAAACCCTGTGTGGGACAGTGGCATCAATATGTGATAACATGTAAGACCATATCTGAGATATGGCATTATACGATCTTTATGTGATTTCTGAGTATCCTCAACGATTCTGAATGGTTCGACGGGAAAAGTCAAGACGAGAATGAAAGTACAAATGAATTAAGTGATATAGGTACGTACAGAACCTATATGAGAATCAAATGAAGATAATTTGGTAAGTTCTTAGTGTATTATGTATATGAAAGGAGAAAGATTTATGTATAAGAATGTTTCATGCCAAAATGTGTTTATTTGGCTATAATGAGGTTTGCAATGATTGCTATGTGAGTTATGAGTTATAGTTGTTTTAACTAAACATACATATGGCACATAATGTGTAAAATACCGTTATTTGATGATATTTCTCATAAATCACTTGGCTAAAGAAAAGGTGATGAATATTGAACTAAATAAAGTTTATATTTATAATTGCTTATGCATATGAAAATGTGAGTGAATTGATAAAAAGTATTCAAACCATACGTGTTTTGAATGAATAAACTCATGAAGATCTTGATTAACTATGTGCAAGAATTCAAGATAGAATGGTGAAATCATATGAGTTATATCATGTTTTGAATAATTGTTTTAAATGTAGTTAGTTAATAGTACAAGTTTATTACCATACGAGCTTACTAAGCTTTATAGCTTACTTTGTGTTATTTTTCTATGTTTTATAGTGATTCAGACGTTCGCTCGGGCTGGAAGTCGGAAGAGATCACATCACACTATCCGAATTTTTTATTTCGGTATTTATACACCTGTGATTTGGTTATATGGCATGTATAGGCTTGAGTTATCTGGAAATGTGTTTGTAATGTTGAATGTGAGATTGGCTTGTATATTATGTAAATGTTGGTGTATTTGGCCATTTATATGTCTTATTAATGACTTATGTTTGATGTGTAGTTTGCCTTGTGAAGTGGCATAATTTTGGTATAGTTGTGATGGTTCAGGTTGATCATTTGGTCATTTGGCATATGATGAGTATATAGTTATGAAAAGCATGATTTTGGACTTGCGAAGTGAATGGCTAATAGATGTTTTATGAGTCAAGCTTTGTGTGTGATTGATGGTAGTAAAAATACACATTGAAATAGGTTGAATTGATGAGTATGACATGTGCTTTGGTATATGATTAAATAGGTGAGTAATGAGGAATGAATCATGCTAGTTTGGTATGTGTTTGAATATACAAATGGTATTGAATTGAGTTGATGAAATGGATAGAATTGGTATTGTAAGTTTGGTGCATGAAATAGCATGGTTTGGCTGCTTATTAATGTATTGAAATGGAATGACATGTGGTGTTTTAGGTATGCTTGAGAAGGGTGAGAAATGTGGCTTCAACCAAGCCTATTTTCACTCCACACGACCTAGCACACAGCGTCTGGCTTGACCGTGTGCAACACATGACCTTAGAACACGATCGTGTGTCCCCTGGGGTATCCCTTCGAATTAATTCAGTATACCCTACAGGTTTGGCACGGCCTAGACACACGGGCGTGTCTACTGGCCGTATGAGACACACGAGCTGGCACATGGGCATGTGGCCTGCCTTGTGACCCAAGTCAGTAACCCCTCCAGATTTCCCACGGCCGAGGTACATGGGCGTGTCTCCGACTGTGTGGTGAAAGTCAGTATGTATGCCTTGTTTTCACACGGCCTGTGACACGGGCTTGTCTGGTGGCCGTGTGAGGCACATGACCTATTCACACGGGTGTGGGACCTTTGAATGCTTGAAAATTCTTAAGTGTTTCCTAAGGTTTGCAAATGTTATCGGTTTAGTCTGGAACCTCTTCCAAGCATGTTTGAAGGTCTTGTAGAGCCTTATAGGGGACATTCTGTTTATATTTAATTGATGTTGTGTCTGATCGGTAAAGCCTTGTAACCCTATTCCGAGGAGGATACGGGTTAGGGGTGTTACAATCAATTTGAAAAGCTATCAAGGTATGAAAATTAGGTCATGGATGAATATGTTAAAAATTTAAAATTTATGGTAGAAAATGAAAGGTTGTTGATAGATAAAAAAAACTTTTACAAAGTGATTTTTGATGAAAACATGATTTAGGGACTAAAATGTAAAGTTGTGAAATTTGATGAAAAATTATAAAATTTATAGAAAATATGTGCTGTAAATTTTATGTTCAAATTTCAGTTAGGTTTGGAATAGGATGCAAATTGCATGAATTTTATTTTCTGAGCCTAGGGACGAAATTGAAATTTATAGAAAAGTTGGGGGCAAAATGGTAATTTTACCTAGGATGTAAATTGAGTCCAAATGAATATGAAATGTGTGAAATTGATGATTAAAGTTATTTATATAGATCCAAACAGCACAAATTTGAGCTTAGATCGAGGAAAAGGAAAGGTTTCGGATTAGTAGATTATTTACCCAAACAAGTGTCGAGGTAAGTTCGTGTAACTAAATCTAGTATGTAAATATGTTAACTTGAATGTTATGATTGTATGCAATATGATTTATATTTACATGAATATTATAAATGTGTGAAATGATTACATGTTTGGAAATGTTGGAAAAAGGGTAAAATCTAGTTTGAATATTGAATTTTGATGGATAAATGTGATTGCCTTATAAAATGAGGTCCTGCATTTGTTGTTGACGGGATTTAGCTTAGACGAGTAATCCTATTGATCTCATTATAGAAAGGATTTAGCCTAGACGGGTAATCTTGATATAATCCCTCTCGAGCATATGTTACAATTAGGATTTAGGCTGGACTGGTAATTCTAATTGAGCTCTTTTGAGCATACGTTACTTAAAGGATTTAGCCTGGACTGGTAATCCTGTAATACGATATGTGGCTCAAGAGTGTGATCTTTGATTAAATGCCTTAATGGGTACTCTTAAGTAAGAATTGATGGGTTATTGAATTGTATACCTTGAGTGTACTACTTAAGTATCCATCGAAATTTCAAGGATTCAACAGACAAAACTCTTGGCATGATGAGAGAATTATGAGATGAAATGATAATTTCTTGAAAGAATATTGCATGATGAGCTCATCTACGTTTATTTGATGTATATGAAAATTTTGTGACTAACATGTTTGATTGAATGCATGTGTTTAGGCAATTTTGCCAGGTTGATGGAAAACATGATATTGTATGCTTAGATTTAATAAACAGGATTGGTAAGTTTAGTTTCTATTATACGAACTTACCAAGCATGTAATGCTTTCTAGATTTTATTTTCCCTATTTTATAGTGCTCTTAAGCTCACGAAGGTTAGAGATCATAGGAGCATCATCACAATATCCACTAGCTTATTTTGGGTACATATAGTAAAATCATTTTGGTATAATAGCATGTATAGGCTAACTTGGCCATAGATGGCTTAAATATGTGGTTTATAATCTAGCCATTGGAATGGCTAGCAAGGGTTGTATTTGATATACTTGTAATGTCATACTATGGTAGCTACATACATGTTAAATGGTTGTTCAATTTATGCCTAACATATGGAATATACAAAGGAAAGATTATAAACAAGTATGCATTTAATGATATGCCATGTTGAATGATAGAGTTTGATTAATTTGAATGCTTGAAATGGTTGGTATTTGGATGTGAGTTTAAGCGCAGGTCATTGGTGTGAATTTTGGGTGAGAAATGAAGCTAGAAATGGCTTTATTTTGTCGACACGGGCAGACACACGAGCGTGTGTCTATACTGTGTGTGACACATAGCCTGGTACATAGGCATGTGGTTAGGCCGTGTGTCCTCTGTACCTTTAATTCGAGAAACAAAATGCTCCGAATTGAGCACACGGGCAGAGACACGGGCGTGTGTCTTAGCCGTGTGTGCTACACAGCCTAGAACACGAGTGTGTGTCTTGGCCATGTGAAACCTGCACCTAATTTCGAAGAATTTAATTAACAACACAACCTAGCACACGGGCGTGTGGTCGGCCGTGTGCACAATTCAGAGAGTTACATGGGTTCGAACACGGCCTGCTGTACGGGTGTGTTCTAGGGTCACATGGGCGTGTCCCTCAGACCACACGGGCTTGAGAGCCCTGTAAGTTAGGAAATTTTTGAAATGGCGCGAAAATTTTTTAGAGTTTCCGATTAAGTCTATACTTGATTTTAATGTTCATATTGGGCCTCGAGGGTCCATGTAAGGGACATTACTAATAATTTCGCAGGATGAATGGGGATTAATATAAATTATCTGTAGATGTTCTGAAAGTTTCGGTAATGCTCCGGAACTCTATTCTGGTGACAGATACGGGTTAGGGGTGTTACATATCCGACTCATGATTTAGAGCTTGCAACTATTGTATTTTCTTTAAAGATTTGGCAACACTATTTGTACGAAAAAAAAATGTCACATCTTCATGGATCACAAAAGCCTAAAGTATTTGATGTCATAGAAAGATTTGAATTTGAGACAGCGTAGGTGGCTTGAGTTACTGAAAGATTATGATTTGATTATCACTATCATCTAAGAAAGGAAAATGTTGTTATCGATGCTTTGAGTAAAAAATCTATGTTTTCTTTACGAGTATTGAACACACGGTTGACGTTAATTGATGACGGTTCAATTTTAGCTAAATTAAAAGCTAGACTGGCATTTTTGCAACAGATTTATGAAGCTCAGAAAAGTGATGTTGATTTGATCGCTAAACGGAAACAGATAGAGTCAACATCTGATTCAGATTTTCATGTTGGTTCAGATGACAGTTTGTACTTCAAAGACAGAATTTGTGTTCCGAGAAATTTTGATCTCATTCAGAAGATTTCACAGGAAGTTCACAGTAGTAGCTTATCGATTCATCCTGGTAGCAATAAAATGTACGGCTATTTCAAATAGATGTATTGGTGGCTAGGGATGAAACGAGAGATTTCAAAGTTTGTATCAAAATGCTTGATCTGTTAGCAAATTAAAGCCAAGCATCATGTACCTTCTGGTTTATTACAACTTGTCATGATTCTAGAGTGGAAACGGGAATATGTTAGAATGAATTTCGTATCGGGATTGCCTTTATCTCTGAGAAAGAAGGACACTATTTGGGTCATTGTAGATCGTTTGACGAAATCTACGCATTTGATTCCAATGGGTACGGATTTTTCACTGAGAAATTGGCTGAGTTGTATGTTTCTGAGATTTTTAGACTATATGGTGTGCCAATCTCTATTACGAATATATGTGCAAACTTCTTGTTATAGATGAATTCATTTAAAACATGTGCAATCACACTAACTTGTTTATTGATGATAATGTATAGGCATGTGCCAAGCTTCTGGTTTGGGTTATATTATGCATTTACTTTATGTTATGCAAATGAATGCTAAGTTATGTTTCATTTTCTATGAGCTTACTAAGCATTATGTGCTTACATAGTTTCTTTCCTATGTTTTATAGATTATCGGAAGCTCGATCAGTTTTGGAAGCTTGTTAGAGATCTATCACACTATCCAGCATAAATATTGGTAGTTTTTGGTATATTTTGGCCAAGGTTATAATGGCATGTATAGGTTGAATTGTAATGTCATTGTGATGAATGTTTCGTTGGTGGATTGGCTAGTATAAGTCGATAATGTTATTTTGGTTTGGTACCTTTAATGCTTTGATGGTTTCTGTCATTGAGCTACCTCATGTTGTATGTTTTGAATGGCTCAAATGACATGTTTTGTGATTGTATAGTAATGGCCAAGTTGAGGTATGTTTAGTAAGTTTTTGGAACTAGTAATTGATGAATGGTAAGTGGTAAAATATGCATGTTTAAGTAAGTTTTGATGATTACATATGATTGCATTGAATGGCATATTGGTTAGTTGATTTTAGGACTCTTGTATTGGTCATTATATGTATGTTTTGATAGGGTTTTAATGCCTTGATTATGTGCAAAAAAGGTGTAACAGATCATTTTTTAGTTAAATCAGAATAGTGGTTTCGGGACAACAAATCCAAAGTTAAAATATTTATGTTATTATTTTATTAAATTTTACAGCATGATAGAATTATTGTGTGAAAGTTTGTAAAGAAATTTTACTGTTTGAATGCTTAATTCGGTAAAAAGGACTAAATCACTTAAAATGTAAAAGTGTTGTTCTATTAGTTAAAGGTTTCAAATAGCTTCTATTAGTTAAAGGTTTCAAATAGCTTTGGCTTTTAAATATGGTGGCCTTAAATGGTAATTAAAGCATTTGAAAGGTGAGTCTACAATTTTGGACAACCATTATGTGATTTTAATGGTTTTATACTAAGGTTAATTTGGTAATATATTAATTAACACAAAATAAATAAAACCAAAATAAAATGTTATCATCTTTGTGGTTCTTTCAACCGAAAATTTAGAAAAGAAAATTCTTAAGGAAGCCATTAGGGTTCGACAACTTCAAGCTTGAATTGGTAAGTGTTTTTGACCCGATTTTTGATGATTTCAATGTTTTTGAGATCGTTGCTTCGTATTCTAGCTAGCCCGTACCTTAAATTTTGAAACTGCTAAGGATTTAACATGTTGCCATTGTTGAATGTTTGAGTAACTTGAGGGTTGATGATGGATTTTGAATAGTTGTTAATAGTTAAACTAGTTTTGTAAAGTGATTTTTGATAAAAATGTCAAAAAGGGATTGATTTGTAAAAATGTAAAATGTGGTGGTTAAAAGTGTGAATAAATTAAAAATATGGGCAGCTAGTAAGATGTATTAAATTCGATTAAGCATGGGTTTGTACTAAATTGCATGAATTTGCAATTTATTGTGATAAGGACTAAATTGTGGAAAATATGAAAGTTTAAGGGCAAAAGTATAAATGTGCCTTAAAGAGTGTTTTGGACTAAATTGAATGAATAGATGATTAAATGAGTTAATCTTGAATATATTTAGATCAAGAAAAGTGAAATACGGACATGGATCAAGGAAAAGATAAAGTTATCGACTAATCGACTCGATTCGCTGTTTTCACATTTGAGGTAAGTTCAAATGTGATAAGTATTATTACAATTATGCTTTAGATGTTTTGATATTGCACAAATTGTGTTTATGAAATTATAGTCATGTTTGAAGACAATTCAGATATATATATATGGCACTTAGTGTGCGATTCGAGAAAGCTTCGGCTATATTTGGCACTTAGTGTGCGATTCGACATAGCTTCAGCTATATATGGCACTTAGTGTGAAATTTGAAATAGCTTCGGTTATGTACGGCACTTAGTGTGCGAGATATCGAGTGTGGCACTTAGTGTGTGAGACATTGAGTATTCAACGGCATTCCGTGTATATATGAACTTGTTATGCATTTGTACAGGTATGTACATGTATATTATGAGCTTAAAATCGAAGAAGTTACAAAGTTTGTATCTAAGCTTATGAATAAGCAGGTGAAAGGTTTATTAGTAATCATAAAGTACATGGTAATATGTTTAGATTGATGAATGTTGTACTTGTGATTAGTTAAGTTTATATCATACGAGCTTATTAAGCTTATTAGCTTACTTTGTGTATTTTCCCATGTTTTATAGTGATATTTAAGCTAACTCAGATTCGGGGATCGTCGTAGACATTGTCACACTATCCAACCATTATTTTTGTACCTTTGAACTTATGGTTTGGTTATATTGTATGTATAGGGACTTTGGTCATTTTGGCTATGTTTTGGTATTGATATTGGCCATTTGGAATGGCTTGTAAATGTTTATGTTTTAGTTTGTATATATATTGTCATGTGAGTTGGTTTTGGATGGTGAATTTGATTATGTATATAAGTGTCCAAATGGCTTTTGTTTTGATTTGGTAATTGACCTATGTTGTGTGATTGAGGTGGATTCATGATAATCATTTATATTAAGAAATTTTGAATGTCAATAGGTGATGAATTGAGAGTTGGTATGTTTGTGGAATTGAGCATAATAAAGCATATGTTGTAAATGGTCATTTTGATATTTTGAGAAGATAAGAATTAGCATGAAATTAGATAGCAATGTGTGGTATTTGTGGCTTGTATTGGTTGCTGTTGGAATTGGTATAAATCATGCTTGATAGGAATTGAAATATATGCCTATTGATGTTATATTGTATGCTATTTGAGAGGTGTAAGTGTATCTAAATTAGGGTGGCAAATTGGCCTTGCAAATGGCCTATTTTTGTCCACACGGGCAGAGACACGGGTGTGTGTCTCAGCCATGTATGACATACGGTCATGTTCCACGGTTGTGTGTCCTCTAATGTTGAAATTTAATTGAATTCAGTATGCTTCACATGGTCTCACACACGGGCGTGTGACTGGCCGTGTGGTACAAGTCAGTATACCCCCTATTTGGCACACGGCCTAGCACACAGGCGTATGACTTGGCCGTGTTACATAAGTTAGTATACCCTACAGGTTTGGCATGACCTAGCACACTGTGTGGCACATAAGCGTGTGTAGCCACTTCGAAGGGTACATAGGCTAGACATACAAGCGTGTGGTTGGCCATGTGACCCAAGTCAGTATGTATCCCCTGTTTTTACAGGGTTAGAGACACGGACGTGTCTGGAGCCGTGTGAGGCACACGACCTGTTCACATGGGTATGTGACCCCTGTATGGTAGAAATTTTTTTGAGTTTCCAAAAATTTTTGTATGTTATTAGTTTAGTCCCAAACCACTTCTAAAGCATGTTTAAGGCCTCGTAGGCCCTTATAAGGGATAATGTGATTATGTTGAATGATTTATGAGAATGAATGTTTTATGTTTAATAAATGTATGCTTTATGTTATGAATTGTTCAGTAATACCTCGTAACCCTAATCTAGCAACAGATACGGGTTAGGGGTCTTACAAAAGGCGTAAAGGATTATGCATGAATTGGTGTTGGGAATGACTTGATTTTAGGCAAATTTTAGGTCGACATGGTCTCAGACACGGACGTGTGACTCAGCTGTGTGTCTCCTGTAGGTTTCTTTGTATACAAGTCTGTGGGTTACACGGCTTGGCACATAGGCATGGAAGGCAATTTTGAGAGTTACATCGCCTGGCACACGAGTGTGTGACACAGCTTTCTGACCCTACTTAGAGAGCTGCACAGGTGAGGACACGACTGTAGGTCCCTAGTTTGAAGGTTACATGGCCTGAGACACGGACGTGTGTCTAATCCATGTGGCCCCTGTATTCAAATTTTTGTATATTTTTCCTAGTCTTTCCAAATGATTTCAATTTAGTCCCAAATTGGTTCTAAGGTATATTTAAGGCCTTGAGGGTTCAATTTAAGGACAAACATATGTGACTGAATGCTTTATAATATGTTTATAATAATGTATGAAATGTATGTTTAAATGTTCTATTTGTGTGATAATGTTCTATAACCCTAATCCGACGATGGATACGGGTTAGGGGTGTTACAGGAAAGGTGTGTTTTGGTATGCAAGTATAGGTTTTGAAATGGCTTGTTTTAGGGGTTAAATTTGGAGCACACGGCTTGGGACATGAGCTATTACACAGCTGTGTGCCACACATGGTCACCTCACATGGTAGTGTGTCTCAAAAGTATTTTTCACATGGTTTAGCACACAACTTGCGACATGGTCGTGTGACCCTATTTCAAATACACACACAGGTGGACACATGGGCTGGGACATGACTGTGAGTCCCTACTTCGAATGTCCACATGGTCTGAGCCATGTCACACGGCCTAGCCATATGGTTGTGTGTCCCTTACTTCCCCAATTTTTGATTTATTCAAAATGATCCCTAATCATTTTAAATTGTTTTCAAGGCCCCGAACACTCAATTTAGGGCCCAAATGTGTACATTTGCTATAATTGGAATGAGTTATTGGAAATCTATAATTGAGTTGGATTATTGTTTTGTTTTGTACTGTATCGCTCCGTAACCCTAATCCAATGACAAATACGAGTTAGGGGTGTTACTGTAGAACTGTTCGTGGTACGACCCCAATTCCTTGAAAGGTTCACCCTCTCCTAGAGATGATCCGAAAAGTTGAAATTAACATACCCCTATTCGACGCCATGTGCTGGCCTCAAAATTGTTCCACTTTTTAAGGTCATAACACATACATTTTGTTGTGGATTTGGCTCTGTTTAAGACGAAAACTTCCCTTAAGATTCCAAATGACTAACTATAAGCCCAAGCTTACTTATTTGCTAATCTATTTCTTATAGGTGCACTTCAGTCTTCTATTGGAACTTTTCGATACTAGCAGCTAATCTCTCCATTATGGCCTTAAGAGATGACTTTGGGGGTTGAAATTGTTAGGTCGGTGATGGCCTTGGTTGATATGGTTGGTTGTAATGAGGATTTGATCCACAGCTCAGATTTGGGTGAGCTTGTTAACTTTATCTTCTAATGATGGAGTACTTAGCCTATGAACCCATCTTCTAAGTTCTGTAGTTGGTCGAAATTGTTTGGAATTCACAGCCATGGTTGAAATCAACTCTCTTGCTCTTTAAGGAGTCATGTAAATAAGTGTTCCTCCATTGATGGCATGAATCATCTTCATTCCCATAGGGAGTAACCCTTATAGAAATATCGAAGTGATTTTTCAATTAGGCCATGTTGTGGGCAACTTGAACACAACTTACTGTATCACACCTAGTAGTCATAAAGTGATTTGGTCTCCTTTTGTCCTATTTCGACAATATATCTCCTTAATTCGGTTGCTCAAGCTATTGGAAGGAATCTGTCAAGAAACAAGTGAGACATGCCAGACCATGTATTAACTAATCCTGGAGGTAAATAAAATAGCCATTCTCTAGTAGAGTCGGCTAACAAGAAAGGATAAGATCAAAGTTTAATTTGATCTTTGATTACTCCCTGAGGTTTCATGCTTAAGCAAATAATGTGTAATTCCTTAAGTTAAGTGTGAGGATTCTCATTTTGTAACTTGTGAAAAGTAGGCAATATATGAATTAAGCCCGATTTTAACTCAAATGGTGTTCCTCTCGTTGGATACATTATGCATAGCAGTTGTTTCTCATCTGATGCTGCAATGAGCTGTCGAATGGTTTGATTCTCCATTTCTTTTGGTTTACTGAGTGTATCGCCAATTTCTTCCATAGAAGAGAGTGTTTCGTATTTGGATTCTTTTACTAACGATTTTTTTCGCATCAATTAGCTTCTCTTCGCAGTGATTGAGCTAACTTATCAATTTTCGGTTCAAACTCTATGGTCATCAATTCTGACTTAGTCATAATTAAAAGAAATGAAAACTTAGTATTATTTGCAATCACCAGCAACGACACCAAAATTTGATGGGCATTGAAACCACCAAATATAATTTCCTATGCTCTAACTGAATTAAACTGTAGTATAGAAAAGTAGGGCTGATCCTATAGGGGATTGGACTCCTAATTTTCCTATTTAGATGACCAGATTCCTGAGTCTAGGCAACTTTTATGCCCACAACCTCTACATTCATACTAAAAAGTAAATAATGAGAGATTTTAGTTGATAAAGCAAAAACAAGTATAAAATAAAATGAAATAATAACATAATGATAGCTGCAAAATAAAATTAAGTAATTTAAATTAAATTGGTAAATCAAATATGTGAATGCTTAGCCTTAGCCTTGGTACACTCCGAACACGAATCGATCGTTGAAAGTGGATTTTTTCTTGCAAACAATAAGTTAGTTATAGGGATCAAGGATGCCTCAACCACAAACTGTTCCTTGTGTAGTTGGTTCTGATATGACTTGCAAACCAACCTTTACCAATTATCTTACCATGTAACACACGTCTGCAATTTATGATCCTGATAGCTTTGTGATCTAGAATATCCCAACTCAAATTAACATCCTAAACTAGGTGGGTCGTTTAAATTCAATCACTATCTTCCTTAATGGAATCTAACTAGCTTTTTCCAACTAGGCATGCCATTTTGTTCGCAATAACTCGAGTATAGTAGACGATTAACTCGCTTTCCTAACTATATGCCAAAATAGCTTCCTCCTAACGTGCACTTTATGCTGAAATTGGATTTATTTTGAGGGACAAATGTGACTATCTTATCCTATATAGGATTACTTAAAAAATAATGGAAGAATGAGTTTATGTTTTTGGACTATCTTGAAACCCAGAAATGAAAATAAATGATTCGTTCATAGTGGACATGTTGAGTTGTGACATATTGAATTAATTTTCTCTAAATTTATCGAGGGTAAAAATGTCAAAATTTTATTAAGGGTAAAATTAGGGTGAGAAAATTATATACTACGTGGATATTAAAGTTTATTTTTGGAAATAGAGAAACTAAATCGAGTTTGATTATATTACAGAGTATTGGGTCAAAAAAGCCTAGGAAGTACTCATAATTGGACCCGATGTGAGAGACCCAAAACCCCTTATATAACATGAAGGGGGCGACAACCCTAGTAGAAATACAAGGGTGAGTCGTTCACCCCTCTCCTACCCTAAGCAGGATATTATTTTTCTATTTAAAATAAACTTCTACAATTTTACAAGGGTTATACCTTCTCTCCATATAAATAGATGGCACCGAAAAAGCTATTAACAACACTTTTGAGAGTTCCAAAAAATGGAGAGAATTTATTCTCAATTTATAAACATATTTTTAGAATAACAATTTTACCTGTTTCTATTAAAGAAGAGAGAATTTTCGTTTTCACCCTAAAAAGAAAACTTTTTCTTGTTCTATATTTTGGTTCAATTGCTTCGAACCCACTTCAAACAAGAATAGCAGAGAAGATTTTTTGGTTGAAAACTGAAAAAATCATGGATCCACTTTTTAAAAAACATAGGTATGAATTCGGTTAAGGTTTATTACTATAAATATCACAAATCGAGTTAGTTTTTAAAATTTTAATTTTCTGCTGTGCAAGAAAACTGTTTTCGAACCGAAATTTTTCCAACACAAACATGGACAAAAATCCTGTAAGTTCAAAGAAATTAATGAGTTTCTTTACCAATATATATATAAACATAACTAAACATCATCTTGTTGATGTTTTAACTAAAAAGGGACAAACATGCTATTCCCTATTTAGCTTAAATGTTCATGCTTTATCCATAGTGGTGGACTCCGAGACGACTTTCATATTTCTTTCTTTTTGGATCAATAACTTAACAATCGTTACATGGTCAAGTTTATGATCAATCAACATGTCGTGGTGATTCTTAGACATTTCTTCATACTTGCGGATTCTCACCTTCCTAAATAAAACTCTCTCATTACATGGAATCCTTTTTGCTAATTCTCTTATCTCATAAAATACTAGCGTATTCATTTGCAGTCACCTAATAAGACTACTAGTACAAATCCTCGCCATTCTGACAGACTTAACCCTATTCCATCTTTCGTACTTCAACCCTTCAGTCGATCGTAATATTGCCGTGTTACTTCCTGGATTACTTCCTTGTAATCTACCTTATTTTCATTACCTTACATCCAAGGTGCATCATGTCTGTCTACTTTGGACCGCTTAAGCCTCTATTTTCCACCAAACTATTATCTAAACTACCGTTTCAGTTTACAATAACTTTTAGGGGTTAGTTCCCTATGGAACCAACTCTATGGCAATTATACTCGTGATATTTTTCCTCAAAGAGGGATAGTCTTGATAGACATATATGTCTTTCGGGTATTCCTTATTAGTACCCCTTTCTCATATTCAGTTTCATTTAGCACCCTCTGGTGGTTCTTAATGGTAGATTTGTATCTACAATTCCCAGATAAATATTATTTTCTTTTCCTATACCCCAAGCATTACTCACACATCACTCCCACATCTAGACCATGCGGGGTTACCATTCGTGTGCCTTATCAGCTTTTACGTTACTATTTTGGCAAGCCTTTACTCATTTC
Source organism: Gossypium longicalyx (assembly GCA_025698465.1). Classification (NCBI taxonomy): domain Eukaryota; kingdom Viridiplantae; phylum Streptophyta; class Magnoliopsida; order Malvales; family Malvaceae; genus Gossypium; species Gossypium longicalyx. Next base: position 31,024,101 of record CM047001.1, on the reverse strand, counting down.
AAGTAACTTTGTAATAGCCCAATTTCGGTGAAATCAGAACAGTGGTCTAAGGACACAAATCTGAGCCGAAAACTAAAATTTATTTTTATTTTATTATATGGCCCGTATTATGATAGACATGTCATGTGAAAGTTTTGATAAGAAAATATTATCGATTAAGTGTTTAATTACGGGAAGGACCAAATAGTATAAAATGCAAAAGTTGGATTCTAGTAGCAAGAAGGATCAAATAGCTATGAAATTCAAAACTTGAGGCCCTTATATGGTAATTAGACCATTAAAGAAACTATGTAGATATTTTGGTATGACTCATCCATAGAAAAATAAAGAAAAGACTAAGGACTAAATTGAAAAGATGAAAAGTTACTAAATGACAATTTAATTAAATTAAAAAGAAAAAAATTTCATATCATCTTCCCCAAATATGTCTATGGAAACCCTAAGAGATAGGAACAAGACTTATTAAGCTTATTTGGGTAAGTAATCAAGCCTCGTTTTAGTAATTTTTATATTTTTGAAACCGGGATAGTCTAATCTATCTATTTGGGGGATCAATTTGAGAAGTTATCAAAGTATGAAATTTGGGTCATGGATGAACATGCTGGAAATATGAAATTTATGGTAGAAAATGAAAAGTTGTTGATAGATAAACAACTTTTACAAAACAATTTTTGATGGAAACTTGATTTAGGGACTAAAATAAAAAAGTGATAAAACTCATGGAAAATTCTAAAATTTTTGAAATGTATGTGTTGTAAATGTAGTATTAAATTTCAATTAGGCTTGGAATAAGGAGTAAATTGCATAAATTTTATTTTCCGAGCCTAGGGATGAATTGGGAATTTATGGAAAAGTTAGGGGCAAAATGGTAATTTTTTCCTAGGATAAAAATTGAGTCCACTTGAATATAAAATATGATAAATTGATTTCAAATTTACTGTATAGATTCGGATAGAACAAATTCAAAGCTAGAATGAGAAAAAGAGGAAAAAGTCAGATTAGTAGATTTTTCGTACACGAATAATTATTGATGTAAGTTCGTATAACTAAATTTTATATGTTTTTATGCTTGAATTAAGTGTTGTGCTTGTGAATTGTATAAATATCATATATGTATATGACGTTGAAAATATACCTGACAAAGCCCGATTAATTAAAATGCCTGATAAAGGATAAACGAGAAAAATGTTACTTTTATGCTTGGAACGAATGTCGAATGTGATCATTTAAATTATATGAATGTTATAGATGCATCTATAAAATAATTACATGTCGAGGAATGCTTGAAAATGTTAAATCTCGTTGAATAAATGAATATGGATGGATATTTGATTTCTTGAAATGAATGAGGTCCTGCATTTGTTGCTGACAGGATTTAGCTCGGACGAGTAATCCTATTAACCTCATTTAAGAAAGGATTTAGCCCGGACGAATAATCCTGATATAAATCCTCTCGAGCATATGTTATGAATTGGATTTAGCCTGGATAGGTAATCCAGATCAAGCCCGTTAGAGCATATGTCATAAAAAGGATTTAGCCTGGGCTAGTAATCCTGTCGTATACATGTGTGGCTCGAGAATGTACTTTCCGATATAGTACCCTATGGGTACCATTGGACATGAATTGAGAAATCCTGATTCGTACACCTCGAGTGTACTACTTGTATAACCATCGATATTTCAGATAAATTCAACAGGTAAAATCTTGATATGAAAAGATATTGATAAGAAATGAGTTATTACACGTATCCGGCTGAAATACAAGTAAATGATGATACATGACATATGATATATGAAAATAGGATATGATGATATTTGTACAAGGACTTTATTTGATAAATATATGTTCATTCTTGATTATAGACTTGTACACCTTGAGTGTACTAATCGTGACCTTGATGTTCTGAGTAATATGAGTAAAGTTCTGATATGAAATGATCTAAACTTGAAATGAACTATTATGAAATTATACTTAAAATAATGATATGAATTATGCATGTTGAATGAATACATGTTGTGGAAAGCATATCTATTTGGAAACTTGATTGTTATTGAGCCCATATATGTTTTGATGTTAATATGGAATATATGACTAACAAGGGAAATGAGAATGTGTGTAGGGCTTGAGATCAAACTGATTGATTATGCCTTATATAGTAAACAAACTTACTAAACTTTATATGCTTACTTAGTTTTATTTCCCTGTTTTAAAGTAAATCGGAAGCTTGTTGGATTGGAAGCTTGGCAGAGATCACTCACACTATCCATCGGCCCATGTCTGTACAATATGGCAAATCAATTACGGTTGTAATGGCATGTATAGGATATATTGGCCATATTGGCATGTAAATGTAAATGATGCTTGTAATCTAGCCATTAGAATGGCTAGTAATGGTTTGTTTAAATATATTTGTAATGTCAAACTATGGTAGCTACATATATGTTAAGTAGTTGATCAAATCATGTTTAATACACGGATTGAACTAAGGTAAGATTGTAGACATGTATGCATGAAATGATATGCCATGATGAATGATGGAATTTGCTTGATTTGAATGCTTGAAATAGTTGGTATTTGGATGTGTGGTTCAAGTGCAGCTCATGGGTTTGATTTTGGGTGAGAAATGAAGCTAGGAATAGCTTTATTTTGTCCACACGGGTAGACACACAGGCGTGTGTCTAAATCGTGTGTGACACACGATGTAGTTAGGCCGTGTGTCCTCTACAACTTAATTTTGAGAAACAAAATGCTTAGAATTGAGCACACGAGTAGAGACACGAGCGTGTGTCTCAACCATGTATGTAACAGCCCGTTTTTCGCTAAATCAGAATAGTGGTTTTAAGACCATAAATCCGAGGCCAAAAAATTATTTTAATATTATTTTTGGTGTTTACAGTGTGTGATTATATATGTGTGAAAGTTTTGTGTGTTAATTTTATCGTTGAATAGCTCAATTTGAGAAAAAGGACTTAATCGCGTAAAATGCAAAAGTAGCATGCTATAAGTTAAAAGTGCCAAATTGTTATGGCTTATTAAATGGGAGGTCCTTATGTTGTAATTAGACCATTGATAGTGGTGATGGACATAAATGGCCTTGAATTATGTGTTTTATAATGGTTTTAACTAAGGTTAAAAAAGTAATTTGGTAATTTAAGTTAATTAAACTAAAACAAATTGAATTATCATCATTATTTTATCCTTCCATAACCGAATATACAAAGAAAATAAAGCTTTGGAGAACATTTAGGGTTCGACACTTATCTAGCTTTATTAAGGTATATTTTGAGCTCGGTTTTTGATGATTTCTATGTTTTTGTGATCGTTGCCTTGTGTTTTAGCTAGCCCATGCTTCAATTTTTGAAAGTGTTGATGATTTTGTAAAATGCCATTGATGAATGGTTGAGCTTTGTGATAGATGATGATGAAAAATGAATAATTGTTTATAGTTTTACATGTTTTGTAAAGTGATTTTGAGTAAAAATATCAATTAGGGGTTAAATTGAGAAAAGTGTAAATTGAGGGGTTAAATTTAGGGACCTATAGGGAATTTTTCCAAGCATGGGTTTTGTTAAATTTTGTGTAATTTGTGATTTTGTGAAATAAGGACTAAATTGTGAGAAATGTGAAAGTTTATGGCTAAAGTGTAAAAATGCCTAAATATGTGTTTGTGGATGAAATTGAATGTGTTGATGAATAAAAGGGTTAATTTTGGATGTATATAGATCAAGAACGAAAGAAATTGGATTTAGATTGGGGAAAACAAAAGTTATCAAATAGTCGACCCCGTCCGTTTATTCCGACTACGAGGTAAGTTCATATGCAAATACATGCTTTTAAATTGAATTAGATATGTACTATTTGTCATTGAATTACAATAAGTATGAATGAGCAACTATGAAAAAGAATTGATAGAGTTACGATATCTGAAAGTCCCGTACAAACCTTAGGAATAGTATATGATACAAATGTCATGACATTAGGTTATCGAGATGTGATTACATGTAAGACCATATCTGTGACATTGGCATTGTATTGAAATTAAGTGTAAGACCATGTCCAGGGCATTGGCATCGTTAATTGATTACGTGTAAGACCCTGTCTAGGACAGTGGCATCGATACGTGATAACATGTAAGACCATATCTAGGATATGGCATTGTACGAGCTTATGTGATTTCCGAGTATCCTGAACGATTCCAAATGGTTCAACAGGCTAAGACAAGTTGAGAAAGAATGTGTTAATGAGTTAAACGACTCAGGTACGTACAAAGTTTATTCAAGTATTGAAGGTGAAGTAATTGATGAGTTACATGAGAAAATGAATATGTATTCAATGAGAAAGGTTTGTGTATATATGTATATGTTTACTTGTACTTGGCATAGTGATGGAAATGTTGTTCTTTATATGATAGCTTTATTTGTATATGGCTTACTAAGGTTTAAAAACTTACTTTGTGTGTTCTTTCCATGTTTTATATATTATCGAAGCTAGCTCGGACTCGGGGATCGTCAGGAATACGTCATCATACTATCGATCATCTCGTTTGTATTTTTGGAAGTTTTGTATATATTGGTATATAGCATGTATAGGCTAGTGTTATTTTGGTATGTTTGAGTTATGACTAAGCCATGAAATTTGGCTTGTTAATGATGTAAATGTTAGTGTATAGGGCAATTTAAGTTGGCTTGAATTATATGTTTGATAGTGGTATATGTGATGTATATAATGTTCTAAGTGTTGGCTTGTTTTGGCATGTTCGCCAAATGGTTATTTATTTGGTTAGTTGGTAATTGATGTTCTAATCCTTGGAAATTGGCATATTGTGGTTTGATCTGAAATTTTAATATTGTAAGTTAAGTGACTTGAAATAGAGGATATGTTGTTGAGTTGATACATTTGGAAGTTAGATAAGTTGTGATGATTTTGGCATAATGATTTAGCATGTTTTGAATGTGAAATTGAGTAATTGAAATGGTTGATAATAGATGGTATGATATGGGCGTGAATTGGCAGGTTTTGGCTGCCTATATATGTTTAGAAATGATGCAATTTAAAGTGGTTTAGGTATGCTTGAAGAGGGTGAGAAATGTGACTTAAACCAAGTCTATTTTCACTCCACACGACTGAGCACATGGGCATGTGGCTCGACCGTGTGTGACACATGGCCTTGGTACACGACCGTGTGTCCCCTAGGGTACCCTTCGATTTAAAGTCAGTATACGTATAGTTTTGATATAGCCTAGACACACGGGCGTGTCTACTGGTCGTGTGTGGCACACGACCTGGAACATGGGCGTTTGGTCGGCCGTGTGACCCAAGTCAGTAACCCCTTTAGATTCCATACGGCTTGGCACATGGGCGTGTCCCCGGCAGTGTGGTACAAGTCAGTATGTATGCCCTGTTTTCACAAGGCCTGCGCCACGGGCGTGTCTGGTGGTCGTGTGAGGCACACGGCCTATTCACACGAGCGTGTGAACTATGATTTCATGAATTTTTTTCTAAGTGTTAGGAAATTTTTATATGTGATCGGTTTAGTCCCGAACCACTCTTAAGCATGTTTTAAGGTCTCGTAGAACCTTATAAGGAACAGTGTGAATGTTTGTGAATAGATTATAACAATGAATGCATTAATGTATTTGAATGATGTGTATATCCGGTAATGCCTCGTACCCTATTCTGATAATGGATATGGGTTAGGGGTGTTACAATGTGTGCTACATAGCCTAGAACACGGGTATGTGTCTTGGCTGTGTGAAACCTGCACCTAACTTCGAATTGAATTAATTAACCACACGTCCTAGAACACAGGTGTGTGGCACGGCTGTGCGCACAAGTCAGAGAGTTACACAGGGTCGAACACGGCCTCCAGCACGAGCGTGTCCGAGGGTCACACGGGCGTGTCCCTTGGACCACACGAGCGTGTGAGCCCTGCACCTTGGAAAATTTTTGAAATTTAGCAATAAATTCTCAGATCTTTTGATTAAGTCCTGACTCAATTCCAAAGCTCGTATTAGGCCTTGAAGGCCTAATTAAGGGATGTTTTGAATGATCTCGACAAATGAATAGTAAATAAAATGAAATATTTGTAAATGCTCTTAAAATCTCTGGTAACACTCCATAACCCTGTTCCGGCGGCGGATACAGGTTTGGGGTGTTACAAACTTCTTAAACCCAACCTAGACGTTAAGGTCAAATCCTAGAAGCTACAATGACCACCAAGAAATGAGTTCCAAATCAATTGTGTTTAACTCAAATTTTTGAAAACATTGATCGTTTATAAAGAGAAGGCTATGATTGAGATTTTTATTAAACCATGTTTAATTTAAGTAAATTTACATTGTAACTGAGATTGTTACATTTTGATTGTTTTGAAAAAAAAAACTTGTTTTCAAATCGGAAACGTTACTTTACAAAATTTTATTATCAAAGTTTGTAGTGGAATAAACAAATTTTTTTTAAATATTTTTAATGTGTTAAAACATTTTGTTCACTAAATTAAATAATTTAAAATTTTAAAATTCAAAGTTTATGCATGTAACCAAATTACCAAAACAAAATTCCTATGTCATAGTTTAAAATAGATAAAAACAGTCCAAAGTCCAAACAAGTCCCAGTTAATCATAAAATACTTTCATCAAATATTATTTCGAGAGACACCTTCTGATGTATTATCCAAGTCCTAGCCATGAGTAGTATCTGAAAAGATTTTCAAAATAAAAGGGTTAGCTAGGAAGCCCTGTGTGATTTTAACTCGAGTATACAAACAATTAACATATCAAACAAATCAATTCGTTATAAAGAACTCACAAATTTTAAATTTGTAAACTTCAAAATGCATGTTTATGACAATGCAAATTTTTCAGAAAATTCCTATGCACCGAATAGAGTTCCCTAGAACTCGTCCATCTAAAGAACACCAACAGATAAATATGGACAGTGCCACTAAAATTGCAGACAATGTAATAACCTGTTTTTAGTCAAATCGGAATAGTGGTTTCGAAAAAAATCCAAAGTCAAAATAATTATTTTATTATTATTTTAATGTCTACAGTATGATAATATGTTTGTGTGAAATTTTCGTTGAGAAATTTATTGTTTAAGTGCTCAACTTGATAAAAAGGACTAAATCGCGTAAAGTGCAAAAGTGTTGTTCTAATAGTTAAAGGTATTAAATAGCTATGAAATTAAAAAGTGTGTAACACCCCAAACTCGGCCTAGACGTTATGGCCGAATCTGTGATGTCACATTGGATTGGGTTTTGAAAAAGAACAATTTAAATAGAAAAGCTCATTCTTTAAAACCTTGTTTAGGATCCTTTGAAAAGCTGATTTGTTTAATCCATTTTCCAAATTTCAGGTTCGTTTAATAAAACATGTCTTACAATAGGTTGTTATTACGCTTTAAAACATTTATCGTTACGGAAGCTTGCAAATCAAGTTACGTAGTATGATAGTTGAAAATCATTTGCCTTTTGAAACCCGAATCCTAAGGCTAACAGGTTTAACTTAGTTTAATAAAATCCCCAAATAAAAGTAAAAACTTAAAATGACCTTATTACATAAAATCAATGTTGAACAGTCTGGGCTTAAGCCTGTATCGGTAACAATATCAGTGTGGACCATAGCCCATTACAGTAGTGGTAACAGTGTGGGCCTTAGCCCAATACAATACAGTATCAGAAATGCATAAAGAGATCCTACCCAACCATCCTCTACACTCCACTCCGTCCAGCCCTACACTCCATGTAGGGAATAAATCGACCCACCAATCCCTACACTCCAGAATAAAATACCGGTATCGGCACTACAGTATTTACAGTAGAGCTGCCAGTATAGGCTTATAGCCTTTCAGTACACTTCCTCCAATATCATACATCCCACCCCATGCAATGCATCATAATATAAATGATCATACGATAAGAATGGCATGCTCAAACAGTCATACATCACACAGAGGTATTTTCGTCATTTACCTCATAGGGGTATAATAGTCATTTCTTAAATAGGGTTTAGGTATACTGACTGACCCAACAATAGGTCCATAGTCATCTCGTGCGACCTGTGCAACCTTAACAATTAAACCCCAAGCCTATAATACGGCTTATGTGGGCCCACACGCTCGTGTGGCCCAAATCAGCCCAAATAATGGCCTTGGCCGTGTAAACAACACAACCAGCCCAACAGTTCCTAAACTTTCGTGCGGTTTACCAGTGTGGGGCCTAGGGGCCCGTAGGGCCCACACGGCCAATTTTAGCCCAGCATGGCCCATAACGATCTATGCCCACGAGATCGCTCGTGGTGGTCTCTATAGTCTCATGCTCACGTCTATGCACTTAAATGACCACACGGGCGAATGTACGCCCATGTCAAATCAACAACAATTATTTTCTGGCTTTTACCGTTGAATGATAGAAGTAGTGTGATTACACACCTGGTTGCAAAAACGAACGAATTAGCCCATGCACTCCACCTACCACAACAGAAACTTTGGTTAACATCCATCATACGCGTTTAAAAGAAGCCCTAACAGAAACTTGTTCCAAAAGACTACTTACTAACGCCTTGCTTGAACGAATATGGTTACAGGCCACTTAAAAAGCTGACGAATGTTAATATCAGACACTTGATGATTATTTGTAAGACAATGTACCCCATAAACATATAGTTTACACAAAGGTTGAACATTGCATAACAACCCAAGATGCATGGACATTCGACCAAGATCAAAAACCCCAAACCAAAGTACCTTAGTTAATAAAAACACCAACGAACAGTGATACCTTAGAACGAGAGAAAAGAGGAAAATTTCTATTGTTCTTAGAGTCCAAGCGCACACCCTCACTCCACGAGTGATACTACAACCCGAACAACAAGTACCATGACAAAGAAAGAAGTGATAAAACAACATTTAGGGAGAAAAGGAAAGGCTAACCGAAAAATAGAGTCAATAGATACTTACCAATTGATGCCTTGCTAACGTAAAAGTGATAGAGTGAAAGGGAGAGAGAGAATCGAATCCAGAGGAAGATGGGAGGGTAAACCACCAAAAACTAGAGAGAGAGAGAAGTAGGAGAGGAATGGCAATGGAGGTTAGGAAGGAGGTTGATAGAATGAAACAGAGTTCGGCTACAAAAGGGGAAGTGTTCGGCACACAAAACAAATGTGAGTAAAGAAAAGAATTACAGTAAGGAGAGAGATAGGAAAAGAGAAGAAGTTGACTAAAGAAAGCACGATATAGGAGAGCAAACCAAAACACTCGAGTGACCACAATTGGTATTCGGCCACCAAAAGAGCAATACCCATAAAAGAATGACCAAAACATAATCACTCCAAAGAACCAAAACTCCACACTCATTTGGCACTAAGAGAAAAAGTGACCGAATATGCACAAAAGGCTTCCCACTTTCGACATGAAACTTCCTCACACCTCAACCTTCCCTATTTTCCTCCTAAAAACTCTCCCATTATCTCTCCTCAAATCCCTGAAACAACCCATTCAAACTCCTTTCAAACTCTCATGACCAATTCAACCTTAGAGTCTCAGTCAACCCCAACTACCAACCCTCTGAGAGCAGTAAAATATAACTCCCTTGTGCACAAGCTAGCTCGAACTCAAGACACCCTAGGCACACCCACACAGTACTTACCATCAAGCTACAAGCATTACATTGACATGCTTTACTTACTAAAATTTAAGAGTCCATACCAATACGCAAGGGTTAATTGAACAAAAGACAAAAATTTGCTAAAGCCTAAGTTTGAACCCAGGACTTCTCACACTTCTCGGGACACTTAACCACTGAAGCAAGCAAGTATTTAAGCACACAACACGAAAAAAATACTAGAGATTTGGGGCGTTACATAGTGGAAGTCCTTAAGTTGTAATTAGACCATTATTAAAGTAAGTGGACAAAGATGGACATGATTATGTGGATATTAAATGTTATACATTAAGGTTAATATAGTAATTTGTAAATAAGTTAAGTGAAATAATGAATAAAAACATAAGGTATCATCATCTTTTCTTCATTTCCACGAAAAATACAAAGAAAGAAAAAGCCATGGAAGCCATTTAAGGTTCGGTCATTGCATTACTCAATTATAAAAAAAAATAAAGTTCGAATCTAGATCGGGGAAAAACAAAATACTCGACTAATCAACCTATTTCATCATTTTTGTGAATTGAGGTAAGTTCGTATGTAATAAGTTTCATTGTAAATGTATTTTAAATGCTTTGATATTGCATTAACTATGAATATAAAACTATGGACATGTTTTATGATGATTCGACACACGTGAAAATCCCGGTTGAGCCTTTGGAATAGATTAGGATACAAATGACATGTCATTAGGGGTTATTGTGATATTATGATCCGGGTGCTGGTTCTGTACATTCTATCGGTGGCTGAGTATACCGGCATGTGTTGCGGTTACTTGACAGCTTGTGTGAGCAGCATAGCTTGTGCGAGCAGGCCTGCTGATAGCTCGAGAGTGAGCACATATGTGATATGAGATTGAGATAGCATTGGCTATGTATGTGGCATTTTGGTGCGAGTTTCCCATGTATCCGATAGTATTCAGAATGGTTCAATGGGTAAATGATAGAAGTGGTTGAGTATAAGATTGATACGAGATGGTGTAGGTATGTACATGAACCATATAAGCTTTAAATTGAAGGAATTTGTGAAAGATACGTATAATCTAATGATTGATTACATGAAAGGTTTGTTAGTTAATATGAGTTACATGTTGACATATTCAATTTGTTAAATTGTATATTTATAATCAAATTGCGTTTATTTCATACGAGCTTACTAAGCTATCAAGCTTATTTTGTTTATTTTACCATGTTTTATAGTGATCTCGAAGCTAGCTCAGATTCGGGGATCGTCAGAGACTTCGTCACACTATCCTATTATCACTTTGGTACTTTTAAGATTATGTTTTGATTATATGACATGTATAGGATTTATGATTATTTTGGTTATAAGTTGATAATGATTTTGGTCATTTGAAATGGCTTGTAAATGTTAAATGTTTTGGTTTGTTTATAGCCATGAAAGTTGGCTTAACTTAGTTTGATTGTGTATATATTTGTGCTTATGGCTCTTATTATGTGCTTGAATATGGAGGTGTGATGATAGATGGTATTTGGTATTTATAAGTACTAAATGATTGTGTAATGAACTTGACATGTTTATAAAATTAGGTAAAATAATGCATGTTTAGAAAATGACCATATTGATGATTTGATAAAGTGAAATATGGCATAAAATTGAATGGCACATTGTCGTATTTGTGTTTTTCATTGGTTGGTAATGAAATGGATGGATATTGCTTGGTTGGAGTTTATTTAATTGCTCATTTACGCTATGTTTTGGTACCATTGAGTTTGGTGTAGGTGTGCACAAGTTTGGGTGGCAAATTGGCTTGGTAAATAGCCTATTTTTGTCCACACGGGCAGAGACACGGGCGTGTGTCTCATCCGTGTGTGATACACGGTCATGTACATGACTGTGTGTCCCCTGGTGTTGAAATTAAATTAAATTAGTATGCTCCACACGGCCTCACATACGGGCGTGTGACTTGGCCGTGTGGCATAAGTTAGTAGACCTTACAAGTTAGGCACGGCCTAGCACACGAGCGTGTATGGCCATTTTTAGGCCACACGGGCTAGCCACAGGAGCGTATGTCTTGGCCGTGTAACCCAAGTCAGAGAGTTACATGAGGTCGGACACGGGCTGGGACACGGCCATGTGCTCCTATTTTTGAATGTCCTTACGGCTTGCAACACGAGTGTGCCTTTGGCCATGTGAGAGACACTACTAGGCCACATGGGCATGTGTCCCTTATTTTTGAGAAAATTTTTCTAAGTGTTCTAAAAGTTTCTAAAGTTATCGGTTTAGTCCTGAACCACCCCGAATGCATGTTTTGGGCCTCGTAGAATCGTATTAGGGATAATATGAATGGTTGTGAGTGAATTGTATTTGAATTGACTAATTGTATGAGAAATGTATGTTTAAATGTGTGATAAGTTTGGTAATGCTCCGTAACCCTATTCCGACATTAAATAAGGGTGAGGGGTGTTACAGATAAACTTCCAAAAAAGATAAGCCACCAGAATCACAATCAAGCTGCCAAAACAAATATGTGGTTAAACCACCAAATAGTGTAGATCATTAAATTGCCAAAACTTCATCCGTACAATTTTTTCCCAACCCCATGCAATGTGACATACCATGCAAATACAAAATCAAAACAAAAAGCACGTTGAACATACGATCGGATATATAATAGAAATTAGTATGCATGGGATTCCATGCTTTGTAGAACAAATGTGTTAGATTTCAATGACAACAAATCAATTTAATCAGAACTTGCATAATGTGACATACCATGATAATTAAAAAAATCATAACTTAATAATAATCATATAATAATCATTAAAAAATAAAAACAAAATACTTACCTTTTTTAACTCAAAAATACTTTAGCACATTCGACCACTTTATGTTGTAAAAATTTTCACATTATTAAATAAATCAAAAATCAAAACATGTGTTAAACTTATCACACGAGATAAAACACACACCTTTGACAAATGATCCAAAATCACTAATCTAAATTGTGTAAACTCCTCGTCACAAATACTTGAATAACTTATTATTTAATTACTCCTTGAATTCATGATTGATTTGATACATTGAAAAAGAATCTTTCAGTCTAAAATAATTTATGGTTAGCATGATCACTCGACCATAAATAGAAATAAAAATCTTAATACAAAATCAAACTTACTTATTTAAATATTTTTGTTTTTAGATACTAAATGTAACATCCCTAACCCGTATCCGTCGCCGGACTAGGGTTAAAGGCATTACCGGACAAAATGGAATACTAAAATTTAATTCATAATTATCATAATAGTAGAGATCAAACATCAATATAAAGACCCTTATATAGGTCATCAAGACCTAAAACATGCATTAGAAAGGGGTCCGGACTAAACCGAGCTCATACAAAAACTTTCAGAACTTAAACAATTTTTAAAGTTGAACAGGTCACACGCCCGTGTGAACAGGCCATCTGCCTTACACAGCATTAGACACGCCCGTGTGTCTAGGCCGTGTCAAAACAGAGCATACATACTAACTTGCTCACACGGCCACAAGACACACCCGTGTGCCTTGGCCGTGATCGAGCCTAACTTACAATTGTAGGGTACCCCAGGGGACACATGGCCGTGCAACAAAGCCGTGTGTCGCACACGGCTGAGACACACGCCTATGTCCATGCCTTTGTGGACAAAAATAGGCCATTTGAATATCCAACTTGCCACCCTAATTGGGTCAAATCTACAAACACCAAACCAAGCATATTTACACAACATTTTATGACCAATTCACAACCAAAACATAAGCCATTCATGACATATCATTGCCAACCAAAACATAAACCAAAACATTTTTGCCCCTAAAGTTTCACATTTTTTTACAAATTAGTCCTTAAGCTCGTAAAATGAAATGTATTAAATTTCTTTGTTACCCAAGCCTAGCCGAACCATAAACATGCTCATATCAGTCCACATTTTTTATTAAATCAAATTTTTACTACCCATTTGACAACTTTTTACAAATAGGTCCTTTTTAGGTATTTTCATGAAAAATCACTCAGTAAAAGTTGTTTATAACACATCAAACTTTCATTTTCTACCTTTAAACATCAAAACACATGCATGTTACACATGGGTAAATTTTTAAACTTGAACCCTACTTCAAAACAATGGTAGAAATGGAAAGATCAGTTGAATACGACTTCAAAAATGTAAAGAGCATTAAAAACGGGGCTAAGATGTACTTACAATCAAGCTTGAACGATGACAAAGCCCTAGCTATGGAGAGCTTGAAAATTTCAACCAAGGTTGAAGATGATGGACACAATTTTGGCTTTATTTTCCCTTTTTATTCTTTTATTTAGAAATAACCAAAATGCCCTTTTTGCCAAACTTTAAAATTTTATCTCATCATGTCCGTTTTTGTCCACTAACTTAACAAATGGTCTAATTATCAAAAAAGGACATCTAATTTAAAATCTCATAGCAATTGGACACTTCTAGCATGTAGAACTCAACATTTGCACTTTTTACAATTTAGTCTTTTTTACTAAATTGAGTTCCCAAACGTCAAAATTTTTGAAAGAAATTTTCACGAAATCATTTCGTGAAAATGTAGACCATAAAAATCGAATAAAATTAAGATTTTCCTACATCATATTTGTGGTCCCAAAACTACTGTCCCGACTAGCCTCAAAATCGAGCTCTTACAACTCTCCCCCTTTAGGGATTTTCGTCCCCGAAAATCTTACCAAAAAAGAGGCTTGGATACTATTTTCTCATGGCCTCCTCTGGTTCCCACGTAGCCTCTTCAACACCGTGTCTTTGCCACAAAACTTTCATTAGGGCTATATTTTTATTTCTCAACTGTTTAACTTCTCGAGCTAAGATCTTAATCGGTTCTTCACCATATGTCATATCCGGTCGAATCTCAATCTTTGTTGGAGAAATCACATGTGAAGGATTAGAACAATTTCGTTGCAACATCGACACATGAAACACATTATGAATCCTTTACAACTCTGTCGGTAAAGCTAACCGATACGCCACTGGCCCTATTCTTTCAATAACTTCATACGGCCCAATAAAATGTTGACTTAACTTGCCTTTACAGCCAAATCTGATAATCTTCTTCCATGAAGATACTTTCAAAAATACTTTATCCCCAACTTGAAACTCAATCTCTTTTCTTTTCAAATCTGAGTATGATTTCTGTCTATCGGAAGCAGCTTTCAAACAACCTCGAATTACTTTTACTTTTTATTCGATTTCCTTAACCAAGTTAACCCCCTGAATCTGTTTTTCACTAAGTTCGGTCCAATACAACGGCTTTTGGCACTTGCAGCCATACAATGCCTTATAAGGTGCCATTTTTATACTCGACTGATAGCTATTGTTATAGGCAAATTCGATCAATGGTAGATATTTTTCTCAACTACCCTCAAATTCTAGAACACACCATCGAAGCATATCTTCAAGTATCTGAATTACCCTTTTGGATTGACTGTCGGTCTGTGGATGAAATGCAGTACTAAAATTAAATTTTGTACCTAAGGCTTCTTATAAATTTTTCTGAAACCTCGAAGTAAACCTCGAATCCCTATTCGAGATAATAGAAATAGGCACCCCGTGCAATCTCACAATCTCAGCAATGTATAGCTCAGCTAGCTTATCAAGTGAATCATCAGTACGTACCAGTATAAAATGAGCCGATTTCATCAATCTATTAACCACAACCCATATGGCATCTTTCTTTCTCGGAGTCAAAGGCAAACCCTTTACGAAATCCATTATAATTCTATCCCATTTCCACTTGGGCACCATCACTAGTTGAAGTAAACCCAAAGGCACTTACTGTTCAACTTTCACTTGTTGACAAATCAGACATCTCGAAACAAACTCGGAGATATCTCTTTTCATGCTCGACCACCAATACATTTTCTTCAGGTCATTATACATTTTCGTACTACACGGATGTACAAATAAACAACCATTATGTGCTTTATGAAGAATTTTCTGAATAAGTTCATCATTCTTTAGTACAGAAACCCTATCTTGGAACACAAAAAAATCATTGAATCCTACATGGAAGTCTGAATCACTAACCGATTCACAATGAGCTCTCTTGGCTTGCAAATCACTGTCACCTTTTTGGGCTTCACAAATCTGCTGAATAAACATCAGCCTAGCTCTCAACTCGGCTAGAATAGAACCATCATCTGATAAAGTCTACCTTGTGTCCAATGCTCTCAAAGCAAACAAAGTCTTCCTTTTCAAGGTGTCTACGACTACATTCGCTTTACCCGGGTGATATTCAATCACCAACTCATAATCTTTCAACAACTCGAGCCATCTTCGTTGCCGCAAGTTCAAGTCTTTCTGAGTCATTAAATACTTTAAACTTTTATGGTCAGTAAAAACATGACCTTTCTCACCGTACAAATGGTGTTGCCATATCTTCAATGCGAACACAATAGCGGCTAATTCCAAATCATGCATTGGGTAATTCTTCTTATGTGGCTTCAATTGTCTTGAGGCATAAGCTATCACCTTGCCTTCCTGCATCAACACACATCCTAGTCCATTCAGTGATGCATCGCTATAAATTACGAATTCTTTTCCCGGTTCAGGTTGCACTAAAATCGGTGCCTCAATCAATAAAGCTTTCAATTTCTCAAAACTTTGTTGACATTTTTTTGGACCACTCAAACTTGACATCTTTTTGCAACAATCTCGTCATAGGAGTAGTAATAATCGAAAATCCTTTGACAAACCGACGGTAGTAACCAGCTAAACCCAAAAAGCTTCTAATTTCAGACACATTTCTTAGTGGTTTCCAATCAACAATCACCAAAATTTTACTGGGATCAACCCAAATACCATCACCTGAAATGATATCTCCCAAAAATCCAACTTCTCTGAGCCAAAACTCACTTTTACTGAACTTAGCATACAACTGTTTGTCCCTTAAAATTTGTAAAATAGTTCTCAAATGCTCGGCATGCTCGGTCTCATCATGAGAATAAATCAGTATGTCATCAATAAAAACAACTACAAACTTATCCAAATATGGTCAGAAAATTTGGTTCATCAAGCCCATGAAAACAGCGGGGGCATTAGTTAATCCAAATGGCATAACAAGGAATTCGTAGTGCTTGTACCTTATTCTAAAAGCAGTTTTTGGCACATTCGACTCTATAACTCTCAACTGGTAATACTCGGATCACAAATCAATCTTGGAAAACATTGTTGCTCTTTTCAACTGATCAAACAAGTCATCTATCCTCGGCAACGAATACCTGTTTTTTATGGTTACCTTATTGAGCTATCGGTAATCTATACAAAGTCTCACAGATTCGTCTAAAGTCTCATAGATCTGTCTTTCTTCTTTACAAACAATACCAGAGCACCCCAGGGGGAATAACTCAGCCTCGCGAATCCCTTATCTGTCAATTCTTGCAACTG
This sequence comes from Gossypium longicalyx, assembly GCA_025698465.1. Classification (NCBI taxonomy): domain Eukaryota; kingdom Viridiplantae; phylum Streptophyta; class Magnoliopsida; order Malvales; family Malvaceae; genus Gossypium; species Gossypium longicalyx. Next base: position 31,007,024 of record CM047001.1, on the reverse strand, counting down.
AGCTTTTAATTCTTTCAATTCAATCGGAGCCATTCTAGACGAAGTAATAGATATCGGTGAAGTACCAAGGACTAACTCTATGCCAAACTTTACTTCTCTAACTGGTGGTAACCTAGGCAACTCTTTCTGTAGCACATCCAGATATTCACAAAATATTGGCACGGATTCAATTTTTAATTCAAACTCTTTTGCATTTAGCACATAAGCTAGATAAGCTTCACATCCTTTTCTTATACATTTTTGAGCTGACATTGAAGAAATCACCACAGGCAATCTATCTAACTCGTCTGATTCAACCCGAAGAATTTCACCATTATCATATTTCAATTCAATAACTTTCTGCCTACAATTTACTATAGCATCATGTAACGTCAGCCAATCCATACCCAAAATAACATCAAACTCATCAAATGGCAACAACATCAAGTCAGCCAGAAAACAGTAACCTTTAATCATCAAAGCACATTTCTTACATACTTTGTCAACTAAAACATGCATGCCTAAAGGGTTCGACACCTTAATCACAAATTCAGTAAACTCGATAGGCAATTTCTTATTAGTTACCAAATTCATACAAATATACGAATAAGTAAATCCAAAGTCAATCAATGCAATAACATCAGTATCATAAAGGGATAAAGTACCAGTAATAACATCAGCTAAATGTCACTTCTTTGCGAGTATGGATAGCATAGGCTCTCATTGGTGCTTGAGCTTTAGATCTCACAACGGTTTCTTTCATCACACTTTTACTACTGGCTCTATTTCCAATATTCCTTGGGGGCCCTCCTCTAGAAGCAGTATTACTAGGCCTTGCACTTTAAAGTTTCCCTTTCTTTTCCATCTCCGGGCAATCTCTGATAAAATGCTCTTGTGAACCACACTTAAAACAAACCTGATCACTCATTCCACATTCGTCGGATGACGTCTGCCATACTGCTGACATCCGGTTCTATTAGACTTTACATTGCCCACACTCACCATTGATGTGGCTTGAGATTTAAAACTCAAATGTTGCTTCTCAGGATCTCTACGTGAATATCCTGCTAAAAAATTTGAATGGGAATACATTTCTTTCAACTTCTTAGACTGAGATGGGAATGACTTACTCATCGGTCTTTTTCTCGAATCTCTAGCTTCAAGATCAGCTTTCCTCTTCTGTTTATTTAATTCTTTGGCCTTACAAGCCCGTTCAACTAATACCACAAATCTTTGAATTCTAATATCTCGACTAACACACGAATATCTTTATTCAATCCATCCTCAATTCCTTTGCACATAATAGTCTCGGTGGAAACACACTCCCGAGCATACTTACTCAACCTGAAAAATTCCTGCTCATACTCTATTACGATCATATGACCCTATTTCAGCTCTAAAAATTTCTTACGTTTTTGATCTGTAACACCTCAAAAATCTCGAACCTTCTTTTTTTTGGTTGTGATAAAAAGTGGGCTTAATATTCCTAGTCGAGTGTTATTTATGTGATAACAGGCCTTAGTTAAGTTTTGAGTTCAAATTTGGAGTGAAAGAAATTATAGTTTAAAAATTAAAAGAACCTTGTTGGCAAGTAGTTTGGTTTTAAAATAAATAAAGGAGGAATTGGACACAAGAAGCCTTGTGTTGGAGTGGCAAGTAGCGTCGCATGTGGGGCTTAAAGGTTGCGTCACATGCATGGCAAGGAGGTTTGGGGTTCGAATCCCTCCTTGCTCAAAAGAAGGATTTCTTTTTGCTCAATGAATGCCCAGTGGTGGCATTGGATGTGAACTCTGAAGGGAGTGATCAAAGGAGAAATTTAAGGAAGGGATTAAGGAGTTATCAGGGAGAAAAGTTAGGAGATGAGGGGTGTAGAGAGGTAGAGCCAAATTAGGAATTTGGGGATAGAAAATTCAGCTATAGTCAATATATAGGTGTCGATTTTGGGGATTCTAGGATAATGATTCCTCTCTATGTTACCGAAAACACTTTTCTCTCCAAAGATCTAAAAGCCGAAATCCCTTGTTCTTCCTCTTTTATTTTGTGCCGATTTTCCATTCTTTCTCTACTCAAATTTTCTTTTGATTTACCTTTGGTTTTAACCGATTCCTACTTTTCTTCTTCTTTATGTCGAATATCCCCTTTCACCATACAAATCTCAAAAGCCGAATACCCCTTTGGCTGAAGACCCTTTATGTCGCCACTACTCCCTCTACTTCGGCTGGTTCTTGTGTAAGTGCTTTGCACTTTCAGTCAATTTTCCTAGTACCGATTTCTTCTCTCCCCCACCTTTTTAAATCATTTTTGGTAGGAAATTAGTATCGAATCTCAAAGTTCAGATCTCTGCTGAATCGCTCCTTAGGTGTTTTGGGGATTTTGGGTAAGTGTTCCTCATGTTTTGGTTAAGGTTGGTCGAATGGTCATGGATGATTTAAGAGTGACTTTAGATGATTACGAGTCACTTGTTGTTTAATTCTTAATGATTAAGATGGATGCAGATTTAAGAAATACTCGTGATTAGTGATCAAGGAAGGGCTGTTAAGGCTTGTCTTTCAAGGTAAGGCAAATGTGAGATTTTCAGTTTTTGGTAATTGTATTTGATGAGTGTATGATTAATCATTGAGTGACATTGTTTGTAGGTTCATGGCTAAGGAAATCGCAGCACGTTCTAGTACTAGGTTTGTACATACACTGCACACACACAGTAGACTGGCAAATCTCAAAATGCCGAAAAGCCGAAATGCCAAAAAGCTAAAAGTTGCGCTACAATAGTCTTGCGAGTGCGCAAGCACTTGTAAGGGGGAAACAAATAGGTTATCAGAGGCCCCATGAGCGATGTCATGGTCTTGGGCCGTGTATCGACCAACCGGGCCAAAATGGGCTAAATGGGCTGATGGGTTGTAGGGCCCATAATAGACAAAATTGGAAATTTGATACTAAGTGATGAAAAAGCATATGATTACATGACTATGAATGTGATTGGGCCTGATGGGCCATATGAATGTGATTGGGCTTGATTGGCCATATGAATGAGATTGGGCCTAGTGGGCCAGATGCAGGTATGTAGACTTGTTTGGGCTTTGTAAAGGGTTTTGGGCCTAGTATCTAATAACTGCTTAAAGAGACATAAAACTTAAATAAATAATTAATTGTGACCGTGGACAAGTCATATGGTTAAGGTGTGCCAATATGTATATGCATGTCTAGGATTGGATCTAGGGAGAGCTTGGTACTTAAGGGGTCTTAATGACTCACCTCCTCTTCTCTGGAATCCTACATGGTGCATAGCATCTGTTCACTTTAGCCAACGAGGACTTGTTAACGAGCCAAGGTAAGTAATAAACCCATAATAGAGAAAAATTACCGAAATGCCCCTAAGGGCAAAAAATAACTAAAATACCCCTATATGTTGAATGTAAGACTTATGAATGTTACATGTATACCTGCTGCATTCATATGATATCTTGTTTAGGTTGCATATGGGTTGGGAACTATGGAACGGAGGAAGTATATGAGGATCGCATGGTTGCTTGACGACCGTGGATCCACAGATGCCTATTAAGCCCAATATTTGATTAGCAGCTTGCTGCAATGAAGGTAGTACCACAACCGGGCTACCATTGATGTGTATCGAATGGGTGGATCAATATTTATATCACCACATGATGTGTACTGGGGGACAGAGTCAGTGTATAGCGGTTGGATTATTGGGGTAGGTTGTATTACATTGCATTTATGACATTATGGTGATTGATGATTGCTCAATACTCTTTAAGGGTTGTACACACTGAGTTTTCGAAAACTCACCCCTTCTTTTATTTTTCTCAGGTGATCGTCAGTTGGTGGTTAGACGATTGGAGGGACTCCGAGGTGGCCAATTAGGAAGACGACTTGGACTTGCTTTTTTTTTAAGCATATCATTTCTAGTATTTAAAGTTATTTCAGTTCGGATTGTAATAAGGCCTATTCGTTAGATATTATTTCATTGTCATTACTACGCTTTGGAAACTAAATACAAATTGAATGTTTCTTAAGTTTCTCTTGAAGGGTTTTTAATGAAAATAAGGTTTTCGATAAAACACTTCAATGTGACACGCTGCATCTGGCCATAACGTCCGGGCCAGGTTCGGGGTGTTACATGATCGATGAACCGTTGGCTAATATACTTCTTTCAGAATTCCTCTTGAAAGAAGTCCCATGTGACCCTTTCTCTCAGAACTACAGATACAAGTGTATTCCACCAATAGTATGTTGAATCTCTCAGAAGCGAGATAACACACTTTAAACACTTTTCTGGTGTGTAGGACAACTCATCGAATACCCTGATGGAGTTTTCGAGCCAAAATTCAGCTCTCTCAGGATCATCATCCACATTAGCTCAGAAATCTTCAGCCCATGCTTTTGGATCTTATCAACCGGGGGCTTATTCATTCTTACAAAGTCCATACCTCGTGGGGCTACGGGAATCAGTTGAGGAATAGGTGGGTGGAGAAGGTTGGGAATTCAGATTTGTTCGAACAAATTTCGTATACCACTCATTCATTAGATGGAGAAAGGCTTCCCTACCTCCTTCTCCTTGACTAACCGTAGGGGGTCTACTATCAGACGGCGCTGTCCCTTAAGCGAGAGCTGGTGCATTACTTTCTACTTCATCAGCCTCAGCTCGATTGGGATCCATTACTATATGAAAACACAATTTAAAGTTGTCAGGAGTCATCACACTATCACAGTTCATTTATGGCATGTATAGCTAGACTCTTACACACGCTTCATTAGTCTGAGAATTGACTAAACTGTAACTCTGATACCACTAAATGTAGCACCCCTTACCCGTATTCATTAGTCATCACACTATCACAGTTCATGTAGGGTACGAGGCATTACCAGACTTAAACAAACATTCAAACTGGGACATAAATTTCCACTCAAATTTAAAACTTGTCGGAAACATTCATATCCTCCCTTAAACGAGCCTATGAGGCCCAAAACATGCATTAGGAGTGGTTCAGGACTAAACCCAGAACTTTTAAAATTTTTACAACACTGAGAAGATTTCTCATCAGAATAGGGGCCACACGCCCGTCTGGCTTTGGGACACACCCGTGTTGGTAGGCCATGTGATCACACACGGCCATGTCCCTAACCCCGTGTAACTCTCTATTTATGAAGTCATCAAAAAATTGAAGTCACACAGCCAAGTCACACGCCCGTGTGCTTAGGCCGTGTGGGCGATTTAATATTTATAATTTTTTCATAAAATAGGTGCAGACTTCACACGCCCAAGTCTCTGGGCCATGTCCTTCACACAACTGAGACACATGGCCGTGTCTCTACCTGTGTGGACAAAAATAAGGCTATTTACCAAGCCATTTTGTCACCCTTTCTTGCATCAACCTACACAACCACAAGAAACACCAATCCAAGCATATACATACAACCAATTCAGCCACAAACAAGATATGAATACATCATTTGCACTTGCTGACATCTATCATGAATAAACATCACAAACTTTCTTTTCCATTCATGCCAATTTCATCATCATGATAAGAATCATCACATAAACACACCAATGACCAATAAGATTAATAGTAGCCAACTTTCAATGGCTATATACAAAATGAATCATTAACCATTACAAGCCAACACATTTGGCCAAATCATAAGTACCCAAAATGGTAATTTGATAGTGTGAATGGATCTCCGACCGTCTTCGATCCCCGAGCTAGCTTGGTGACACTATAAGGGAGAAAAAAAGGGGGAGTAAGCTTTGAAGCTTAATAAGTTCCTATACAAATAATAGGCATCATAAACATACTTTAACATAGACTTAACATAAAATAGATTAACATAAATGTCATTGTGAATTCATAATCAAGCTTAGCATAGATGTATTTAAAATCTTAACATCATAACTTACTCGATCAAACCAATTCGAGGTTTCATCATATATAGAACTCATTAAGCATGAGTTTTGTGTACATACCTGTACCAACTTGCAACTCACCATAATCTTTCACAACATGCCATGGTCTTTCCCAACTTTAACATTGCCGTTAAGTTTCCCGTTGAACCATTTGGAATACTAAAGGATACTCGAGAAATCTCACACACATAATATAATACCAATGACATATCCCAGATATGGTCTTACATGGGATCTGATATCAATGTCAATAGCCCAGCTATGGTCTTACACAAAGTATCATATCGATGCCATATCCCAGATATGGTCTTACACGCAGTCTCAACTAACCCTAATGTCATGACATTTGTATCCTAACTATTCCTAAGGTTCAACCGGGATTTTCTCGCTTGTCAAACTTTGTCGAATTCATGTAAGAGTAAATCTCAATTCGTACAATAATAATAAAATTAAAGCATAAATAATAATGCATTATTTACATACGAACTTACCTCGGTACAAAAATCGTAGAAATGGATTTAATCGTTAAACACCTTATTCTTTCCCCGATCAAGGTCTGAATTTTGTTTTTCTTAATCTATAATATAAAATTTAGCTTATTCATTATTCACATTACTCAATTTAGTCCAAACATCATACTGTGGCAAAGTTACCTTTTTGCCCCTAAAGTTTCACATTTTTACAAATTAGTCCTTAAGCTCGTAAAATGAAATGTATTCAATTTATTTGTTACCCAAGGCTAGCCAAACCATAAACATGCTCATATCAGCCCACATTTTTCATTAAATCAGATTTTTACTACCAATTTGGCAACTTTTTACAAATAGGCCATTTTAGGTATTTTCATGAAAAATCACTTAGTAAAAGTTGTTTATTACACATCAAACTTTCATTTTCTACCATTAAACATCAAAACACATGCATGTCACACATGGGTAAATTTTTAAACATGAACCCTACTTCAAAACAATGGTAGAAATGGAAAGATCTGGTAAATGTGACTTCAAAAACGTAAAGAGCATTAAAAATGGGCTAAGATGTACTTACAATCAAGCCTGAAAGATGACAAAGCCCTAGCTGTGGAGAGCTTGAAAATTTTGGCCAAGGTTGAAGACGATGGACACAAATTTGGCTTTATTTTCCCTTTTTATTCTTTTATTTAGAAATAACCAAAATGCCCTTTTTGCCAAACTTTAAAATTTTATCTCACCATATCCATTTTTCTCCACTAACTTAACAAATGGTCTAATTATCACATAAGGACCTCTAATATAACAATTGGACACTTCTAGCATGTAGAATTCAACTTTTGTATTTTTTATAATTTAGTCCTTTTTACTAAATTGAATGCCCAAACGTTAAAATTTTCAAACAAAATTTTCACGAGATCATTTCGTGAAATCGTAGACCATAAAAATCTAATAAAATTAAAATTTTCCTACGTCAGAGTTGTGGTCTCGAAACCACTATTTCGACTAGCCCCAGAATCGGGCTGTTACAACCCCGAAGGACCAGTTGATATCATTCCACTTAACATTTAACCTTGTTGCTCGAACACTGTAGTGTCCCCTTTGCAAGGCTCGAAGCTTTGTACATCACAGTTTATACTCAACAACACCGTATAACAGAATGTTAATGGAATTTCATTTCCCTATCCATCAGCCCATTCCTCCATTTTGTCAGTTTTAACATTGATGCTTAAAAACTACAGTGTCCCCTCCGCAAGGCCTAATGCTTCGCACCCCTTCGTAAGGCCTAAAGCTTCGCACATCACTGTTTGCACCCAGTAAATCCTAGATGGCGGTAAATGAGAACTCCACTTTTCTATAACACCCCTCACCCGGCCCCGACGCAGAAACAGGGTTCAAGGTGCTACCAAACACTTTTACACTATTTCAGGCTGTGGCATTCAAAAATTACCTTCACGGAATACATCTGATTTCAATTTTCTTATTTATTTATGTATCGGCCCATATCACACATATAAGTGGGTTCGGAGAGAAATCGAGACCCTTCAGTCACTTAAGAAATTTAGCATTTAACTACGTCACACGCCCGTGTGACATTAGACACTGGCCGTGTTACAAAAAGCAGAATAGGGGTTAAGTTGCGGGGACACACATCCCGAGAACACACCAGTATGGTGTGATCGTGTGTCACACACGGCCTAGACACACGCCCGTGTGTCTATCCATGTGGACACTTTTAAGCTATATGACAAGCCATTTGCCACCCTGAACAATCCTAAACACTCATACAATTATTCATACATTCAAAACTTCATAAACAATGAAGTTATATCATATGATTACACATTATCATTATACATAACTCACACTCAGAAAAATGGAGTCCCCTATACATGCCTTAAACCTTAATGATTTACAATCCTTCTCACCTCACATGATAACTCGATAGTGTGGTGTTATCTCCGGCCCTTCCAACTCGAGCTATTATACAGACCTATAAGAAATGGGAAAAGAGAATGAGGATTAAGCTTCATAGCTTAGTAAGTTCATAAGAAAACAATTAGCAACTCATTAACTAGTTTTATCAATGTTTGCAACATAATCACAAATTCACTACAATCTGTCTTCCTAAGCAACAGTCACTAAATTATTTATAACTAGAGCTACGAAATTCCAAATCAAGTGCTATTAATTTTCCCTGAAAATAGATTCATATGTCTTATATCCATAAAATTTTAAGAATTTTTGTTTTGGCCATTCAATACCAGATTTTCTTAAAGTTTCCCCTGTTTCACTGTTTGACTATTCTGACCACTCTTAACAATGAATTAAATTTCTCATTGTACAGAATTCAAAATATGTTCTCGTTTATTTCATTTGAAACTAGACTCATTAGGGAGTCTAAGCATATAAATTTTATCTTATGACCATTTTTGTACAATTTATAATGATTTTATAAAAACGGAACAGGGGATCTAGAAGTCATTTTGACTCTCTCCCACATCACTTCAAATATCTCATTATCGGCAATTCTTTTGCTTACACAGTTTCTTTTATAAGAAACTAGACTCATTAAGATTTAATTACATAATTTATTCAGCCTCTAACTCAACTCCCACAATTTATGGTGATTTTTAAAATTCACGTTACTACTGCTGTCCCAAGCATATTTATTACAAATTTACTCTGTCACACATTCTTTGCATTCATATTATTTAAACATGTATATCACCATTCAATTTCATCACATTTTTATTCAACACAAGCATGGACCTATGATTATAAGGTCACCATAAATTCTATTTTAGATATATATAACATATTCACATAAACTTCTCATTTCACATCCATGATTCAATTTCGATCAATCTAACATATATAGGTATATAACATATACCTGATCAACTTAATGTATTACACAAATTCAATTGCCGATCTAACACAAGGTTTCATAGTTGAACATAAACATGAAACCATTTCTCATATGTTCGATTCACATCAATCATCAAATTCATTTAATTCACATGTACATAATTAGGTTTTTCGTACCTGAATAATTTACTTTACGGAACGAATCCACATATCGTATTAACCCATAATCTTATAGCACCACATTTTTAATAGTTCACCGGCAATTTGCCTGCTGGATAATAACCTGATTTCATCACCGGCAATAAGCCTGCTAGACTTTTAAGTCTGATATCATTTCACCGGTATTACGCCTGCTAAGCTTGGAGCCCGATAATATTCACTAGCTTAAAGCTTGCTAGACCTTTAAGTCCAATATCGTTTCACCGGCATTACACTTGCTAGGCTCAAAGCCCGAAACTCATCATATGGACAAGGCCTGCTAGGTTTGAAACCCGAATATATATTATAATGTATAACTTATATCATCGATCACTAACATTTACCTCATCGAAGTTCACATTTAATCACTTTAGTACCAAGCCACATTCGGCTACCACATATGACTACTAATAATTTTTACACATCATGGTTTCCTTTAGATATTCAATAATCACAAATCGTGATATCTCTTCCAGCATATATACGACATAGTTTATTCATTGTAACACTCATTTGGTGCATCAAATTGCCAAATCCAATTCAACTTAAGCATAATAGCCATAATCGGCTTACAGCCTTAAATCATTACATATTCGGCACATTAACTAAATAAAATTAACATTCTCTTTGCCATATTAATTTAACTCTTAAGCATATAAAAAGAGTCAAGCTTAAACACTTAAGAACTTACCTTGAATGTCATTGAACAATTACAGGTTGATTAATCGACTACTTTTGCTTTCCTCCTATTCGAAATTGGCTCCCTTTGCTCTTGAGCTTAATTCAAGCAAACAAATAAACATTTATTCACCTTCATCCATCTCATGACTGAATGCCTTTAAGCTTAATAATAGCAATCCTCTAAAAAAATAACGCTCAACCAAAACAAATTCAGTTATACAACTATATAATTAAAAGCATCAATCATGCTTAACTAAACGTTAAGCTATAATCGAAATCACTCAAACATATTTATGGTCAAATATAGCAAGAAAACTAAATAGGCTTTACTAGCCACACTTAGCTCAATTATAACATAACTTCACTTACTTATAAGCACATTCGGCAACTTGATAACTAAGTTAATATCATGGTACCATAACTCAACATTTATCAACATGTCATTAGCAAAACATGCTCATGTCAAATTTGCTCCCAATCACATCTCAAAATTCAACAAGCTTAGAGCTCATTTAATAATTAAATTCCATTTCAAAGAATCAAAACATTATGAAATGTATACTCATCCTAAATGACCGAATGCACATTAACTAAGCACTTAATAATTTTCTTTAACCATTAAACTCATTCGGCAATGATAAGGGCCAATTTAACAAACCTTAAATTCAACTTATAATTGTGCATATCTCATTCAAAGCATCCACACCAATTTAGTATCCAATCATCCATAGCCGAATACACATATTTCTTTCATTCATTCTTAACAAAATTTTATCAAGCTTAAATCTCCATTCCATCATTTTAAAACGCAAACATTACTCAAATGTTATCTAAATTCACATTCGACAACTACAAATACACACAAGCCGATTTCCCCTTATCATCTAATCCACCTATATGAACATTTAACTAGCTCAAACTTCACCCATCCACAATTACTCATTAAAACATAAAGACAATAACCATTCCCTTCAAATTCTTCCATGGCCGATTGCTCATATCACCACAAAATTCAAAATTTTGACATAGGCTAAGTAAGGGACTTAGTAACTAGCTTAAAATATGCTAAAATTCCAAGAACTAACATGAATTACTTACCTTAATTCAAGCTTAAAGGTGACCGAATGGCTTAGCTCCCTTTTCTTTCTTTAAATTCGGCTAAGAAGAAACAAAGATGAGCACTTTGTTTTCTTCACCCTTTAGCTATTTTACTTATCTTTATTTTATATTATAAAACCATTTAGTTACTATAATACTAATATGAAATACATATATTTTGTATCAAATATCATCATGGCCGGCCACTATCTGAAAAGTGGGGAATTTGACAAGCAAGTCCACATTTTTTTTTTAAACCATGCATTATTTTACCGCTACAATTTAACCTATCACATTTTCAAAGTTTCACACATAAGTCATTTTTTTATAATTTCACATCCAAATGACAAAATTAAGACATGATACTTTCACACATGATACTTCACATATAATAAACATAGAAAAGAGCATTTAAATAATTTTGTGACTCGGTTTTGTGGTCCTGCAACCACTTTTCAACTAGGGTCAAATTAGGGCTGTCACAACTCTCCCCCCTTAGGAATTTTCGTCCCCGAAAATCTTACCAGGAGAAATAGTTTCCACTCTGAAAACGTTTTCACAAAATTCTCGGAATCAAAAATTTCCATTCTTCACATGTATCTCTTTTTACCAACAATCCGGAACTTTGGTCTACACCAACGGATCATATTATAGATACTTCAGTCACTTCATCAAATAAAACCTTGTATATGCAAAACCCATCATACCAATCTAATCCAATAATATTTCTCTTTTAGAAGATAATAAAAATTTAGATTCAATTTGGATAGAAATTCTATCTCACAACCACTTCTATAATACCACTGATTGCTTTTATTCCATATACACTTAATTAAATTTTTTTTAAGTTTGTTAGATAGCAGCTTGTCATTTGAATATAGATCCGAAATACGCTACCATACACAATCATTCATACACCTGATCCATATACCTGCATAATCTATTACAACTCAGATAAACAAACATTTCACAATTGGAGTTCATATAAAAATCCTTTACATAATCTTTAACCCATCTGTATACTTATTCCATATCAGAACAATAATAACATTAACAGAAATCTTATATGTCCAGACATCCATAATCGAATAACTGTTACTCTGAACTCATTTTGAACTATTACATCTCATATACTTTTATAAGATGGAATACCATTCAATAGAAACAAAAGAATAACATCGTATGAATTTATCCTCGAATTCATTCCGATCATACTACAATGAAATCTCCAATAGAGAAATACGATGATACCGTTTATAATCCAATCAGAATAACAATACTTTTATTAAACATCAAAGTCAGATAACATTCTCACTTTATAGCATTTTCATCAGGAAAAAGGAACAATCACACATGTGTCTCTGAGAATAAGAAATATACAGAATATTCAGAAGAAATCATCAGGATTCACTTGACTATAATTATCCAATTCAGACACCTTTACTATTCATTTGTCATTACAAATTCCATTCTATTTCATTCGCTAACAAAAACCACTTAGGAAGAATTCCCAGTAGATACATACTTAGACATCATATCTAATTGAATTAATTTACCGAACCAACTTTCCGTTACTAATGACAATATTTAATCTGAAGAACCTTCGGAACATTATACTATTCCTTCCAGCCTTAATTCATTGCCAACCTATTCTGAACTTTGTTTACATTATCATTATCTCATTATTTAACTCTTTAACCTTTCTTTGCAAACTCATTGTATTTCGTTCCATTGAAACCTTATAATAATAACACTGATAAGGGGGTGAGGTCGTTAAGCCTCGAAAGGGACTTTCATATTTGTATACACAGATAACTTTATCACTCATCATCATAGTATTACGCACATTGATTCAAACATTTCAAATTTCCAACAAGTTACAAACACATTTTCACATATCTTAGTAATACATGCAACTTTATTTCATGTGAATATTAGCAAAACATAAGTGAATTTATCACGATTCAAACTTTCATTTCTCTTATTCAAATTACCAATAATGTCTTAGCAAGTTTCCACATTTAGTCTCGATCATTTGTCAATATTTATCAAATTGGAAAACATCATACGGTTTTGAGTACATCGCTTACTTGATGCCATAGTCCAACTATGGTCTTATACTAGTTTTGCTCTGTCCGTGCTGATGCCTATTCCCAATAGGTCTTACACTAGCACTCACTAGGCTGTGCCGATGCCTATCCCAGATAGGTCTTACGCTTAGCACAAGTTGAGCCGATGCCACGTCCCAGACGAGTCTTACACTAGCTCACCTGTCTCATGTATTGCCATGGTCCAACCATGGTCTTTTCTGTCAATTCATTAGTGAACGATCGTACTCATTCCCTGCGTTCCACCTAATTTGATCTTTCATTACCATTTACTTTATACAATCTCATACATATCTTTACATTGATGCACACATATCATAAACTTCTTTTCATACCTTTCCAATTCCGTCATATCACAAATATATTACAATCAGTTCAATAGCATTTTGAGATCAATTAATAATAGCTCGGTTGGAACACATCATTACCTGAGCAAAACAATTTATAAGAGCCGGGAGATATCACACTATCACACTTTACTTATGGCATGTTAGTCCTAGAACCGACTAAACCATAACTCTGATACCACTAAAATTGTAACACCCCTCACCCGGCCCGGACGCTGAAACAGGATTTAAGGTGCTACCGAACACTTTTACACTATTTCAGGCTGTGGCATTCAAAAATTACCTTCACGGAATACATCTGATTTCAATTTTCTTATTTATTTACGTATCAGGCCCATATTGCACATATAAGTGGGTTCGGAGAGAAACCAAGACCCTTCAGTCACTTAAGAAATTTAGCATTTAACTACGTCACACGCCAGTGTGACATTAGACACGGCCGTGTTACCAAAACAAAATAGGAGGTTAAGTTGCAGGGGACACACATCCTGAGAACACACCCGTATGGTGTGATCGTGTGTCACACACGGCCTAGACACACGCCCATGTGTCTATCCATGTGGACACTTCTAAGCTATATGACAAGCCATTTGCCACCATGAACAATCCTAAACACTCATACAATTATTCATACATTCAAAACTTCATAAACAATGAAGTTATATCATATGATTACACAATATCATTATACATAGCTCACACTCAGAAAAATGGAGTCCCCTATACATGCCTTAAACCTTAATGATTTACAATCCTTCTCACCTCACATGATAACTCGATAGTGTGGTGTTATCTCCGGCCCTTCCAACTCGAGCTATTATACAGACCTATAAGAAATGGGAAAAGAGAATGGGGAGTAAGCTTCAAAGCTTAGTAAGTTCATAAGAAAACAATTAGCAACTCATTAACTAGTTTTATCAATGTTTGTAACATAATCACAAATTCACTACAATCTGTCTTCCTGAGCAACAGTCACTAAATTAATTATAACTGGAGCTACGAAACACCAAATCAAGAGCCGTTAATTTTCCCTGATAACAGATTCATATATCTTCTATCCATAAAATTTTTAGAGTTTTTGGTTTGGTCATTCAATACCAGATTTTCTTAAAGTTTCCCCCGTTTCACTGTTTGACAATTCTGACCACTCTTAACTACGAATTAAATTTCTCATTGTACAGAATTCAAAATATGTTCTCGTTTATTTCATTTGAAACTATACTCATTAAGGAGTCTAAGCATATAAATTTTATCTTATGACCATTTTTGTACACTTTATAATGATTTTATAAAAACGGAACAGGGGATCTAAAAGCCATTTTGACTCTCTCCCACATCACTTCAAATATCTCATTATCGGCAATTCTTTTGCTTACACAGTTTCTTTTATAAGAAACTAGACTCATTGAGATTTAATTACATAATTTATTCAGCCTTTAACTCAACTCGCACAATTTATAGTGATTTTTAAAAATCACGTTACTACTGCTGTCCCAAGCAGATTTATTACAAATTTACTCTTTCACACATTCTTTGCATTCATATAATTTAAACATGTATATCACCATTCAATTTCATCACATTTTTATTCATCACAAGCATGGACCTATGATTACAAGGTCACCATAAATTCTATTCAGATATATATAACATCTTCACATAAACTTCTTATTTCATATCCATGATTCAATTCCGATCAATCTAACATATATAGGTATATAACATATACCTGGTCAACTTAATGTATTACACAAATTCAATTGCCGATCTAACACAAGGTCTCATAGTTGAACATAAACATGAAACCATTTCCCATATGTTTGATTCACATTAACCATCAAATTTAATTAATTCACATGTACATAATTAGGTTGTTCGTACCTGAATAATTTACTTTACGGAACGAATCCACATATCATATTAGCCCATAGTCTTATAGCACCACACTTTTAATAGTTCAACGGCAATTTGCCTGCTAGGTAATAACCTGATTTCATCACCGGCAATAAGCCTAATAGACCTTTAAGTCTGATATCATTTCACCAGCATTACGCCTGCTAGGCTTGGAGCCTGACAATATTCACCAGCTTAAGGCTTGCTAGACCTTTAAGTCCGATATTGTTTCACCGGCATTACGCCTGCTAGGCTCAAAGCCCAAAATTCATCGCCGGGACAAGGCCTGCTAGGTTTGAAACCCGAATATATATTATAATGTATAACTTATATCATTGATCACTAACATTTACCTCATCGAAGTTCAGATTTAATCACTTTAGTACCAAGCCACATTCGGCTACCACATATGACTAATAACAATTTTTACACATCATGGTTTCCTTTAGATATTCAATAATTACAAATTGTGATATCTCTTCCAGCATATATACGACATAGTTTATTCATTGTAACACTCATTTAGTGCATCAAATTGCCAAATCCAATTCAACTTAAGCATAATAGCCATAATCGGCTTATAGCCTTAAATCATTACATATTCGGCACATTAACTAAATAAAATTAACATTCTCTTTGCCATATTAATTTAACTCTTAAGCATATAAAAAGAGTCAAGCTTAAACACTTAAGAACTTACCTTGAATGTCATTGAACAATTACAGGTTGATTAATCGACTACTTTTGCTTTCCCCCTATTCGAAATTGGCTCCCTTTGCTCTTGAGCTTAATTCAAGCAAACAAATAAACATTTATTCACCTTCATCCATCTCATGACTGAATGCCTTTAAGCTTAATAATAGCAATCCTCTAACAAAATAACGCTCAACCAAAACAAATTCAGTTATACAACTATATAATTAAAAGCATCAATCATGCTTAACTAAACGTTAAGCTATAATCGAAATCACTCAAACATATTTATGGTCAAATATAGCAAGAAAACTAAATAGGCTTTACTAGCCACACTTAGCTCAATTATAACATAACTTCACTTACTTATAAGCACATTCGGCAACTTGATAACTAAGTTAATATCATGGTACCATAACTCAACATTTATCAACATGTCATTAGCAAAACATGCTCATGTCAAATTTGCTCCCAATCACATCTCAAAATTCAACAAGCTTAGAGCTCATTTAATAATTAAATTCCATTTCAAAGCATCAAAACATTATGAAATGTATACTCATCCTAAATGACCGAATGCACATTAACTAAGCACTTAATAATTTTCTTTAACCATTAAACTCATTCGGCAATGATAAGGGCCAATTTAACAAACCTTAAATTCAACTTATAATTGTGCATATCTCATTCAAAGCATCCACACCAATTTAGTATCCAATCATCCATAGCCGAATACACATATTTCTTTCATTCATTCTTAACAAAATTTTATCAAGCTTAAATCTCCATTCCATCATTTTAAAATGCAAACATTACTCAAATGTTATCTAAATTCACATTCGGCAACTACACATACACACAAGCCAATTTCCCCTTATCATCTAATCCACCTATATGAACATTTAACTAGCTCAAACTTCACCCATCCACAATTACTCATTAAAACATAAAGACAACAACCATTCCCTTCAAATTCTTCCATGGCCGATTGCTCATATCACCACAAAATTCAAAATTTTGACATAGGCTAAGGAACTTAGTAACTAGCTTAAAATATGCTAAAATTTCAAGAACTAACATGAATTACTTTCCTTAATTCTAGCTTAAAGGTGACCGAATGGCTTAGCTCCCTTTTCTTTCTTTAAATTCGGCTAAGAAGAAACAAAGATGAGCACTTTGTTTTCTTCACCCTTTAGCTATTTTACTTATCTTTATTTTATATTATAAAACCATTTGGTTACCATAATACTAATATAAAATACATATATTTTGTATCAAATATCATCGTGTCTGGCCACTATCTCAAAGGTGGGGAATTTGTCATGCAAGTCCACATTTTTTTTAAACCATGCATTATTTGACCGCTACAATTTAACCTATCACATTTTCAAAGTTTCACACATAAGTCCTTTTTAATAATTTCACATCCAAATGAAAAAATTAAGACATGATACTTTCACACATGATACTTCACATATAATAAACATAGAAAAGAGCATTTAAATAATTTTGTGACTCAGTTTTGTGGTCCCGCAACCACTTTCCGACTAGGGTCAAATTAGGGATGTCACAACTTCTAACTATTCGCCCAATCCTAACATCATCTAGCCCATAAATACTTTCCTTCCATACTCCACAATTTATAAGCACGCAGGCACAAACATATGATTACATAGAAAACATAATAACATGGAGCACACAAAACTTATCTAGGTATTACCAAAACTATTATATGCATACCAACACACTTACAGATACTCAATTTCCTACTCGACCATATGCATACATATCACTCTCAAACATAGAGATCATATATCATCACAGAACTAATTTTGGACTCAACATAGATTTAGTCCAGCCATGCAGGATCCCAGAATCAGAGTATAGAAACTCATCTGATGCCTCTTGCTTCCCAAACTTAGCCTCTCTGAATGCCAAAGCTTCTATCCTCATGGCAACTAAGCATTATGATCAAGGTAATTAGTTAAACTCATCAATTTTACCTTCAACTTTAGTTTTTTAGAAACATGCAGAACCCCTAAAAAGGTTTTTGGAAATCATTAATTTTATTTTGCTAATCTTACGTATAACGAAGGACTAAGAACCTTACTAGTTTACTAGATTCTCTACTTTTTCGAATCAAATATCATGACCACCGCTCCATGCAAAGTTTCCCAAAAATATTTATTTTTTAGAGTAACCCAAGGACAAGATGGAGAAGAAAAGAAAATGAAACATAATAGAGAAGAATTATCTATGGGAAGTCATTTCCCAGCTATTTATAACCGTTCACGCTCGGCTATCAACCCTATAGGAATCATCCGTTAGTAATCATTTTATCTTCCACTAAGGAATCATCTATTCTAATCCAACCAAATCAAAATTGGATCTCAACTTTGTCCAAATTAGACACTAATTTTTCTTAATTTTTCAATAGAGGCCACTAACCTACAATTTCTTTCAATTTTACACCCAATTATTCCTAAGTTTTGGACTTAAAGGAAACCAAGTGAGACACAACATATCAAACGAATCAATTCCTATGCTCTTATCGTTTTAATTTAGTTAACGTGTTTTGCTTGATTAAATTGTTTCTATGAAAAATGATATTTATATTCATGAGTAGGTAATTCCTTTAGGAAGATTAATGAGCAGATGTGGGAGTAATTCAAGGGAGAACGAGTGTTTATCTTAAAATTTGTTGGCTTAAATTGTGCATGCTTAAACCCTATGATTGACGACCCTAGGAAGTAATCTAGGTAGATAGGCCAAAAATGATAAGTCTACCAAGCACCTCATGATTTATTCTGGTTTTAAACTGGGAGGTTGAAAGATAAGTGGATTTTTACCGACTAGTTAATTAATTAGAGGCCAAAAGGTCATAATTGGTTAGTTATTAGCTAATTAACTAAATCCCAAGTTTTGAAGTTAATTACGAACACTAAAGTAAGTTAATCTTCTGTCTATTATTCGAGATTTTGTTAATTGTTAATTTCTTTTCAGTCAATTTAGTTTATTTCATGATCTTAGATTTTTCTATTATTTTTCATAATATAATTTTCAATTGTTACTATTTAGACCTATTACTGTAGAAGATAATATTAAGTTGGATTAGGTTTAGGACGAACCTTTAATTTTCGTGACCCGTATACTTGTGGACATTGCTGCTTTAATTTCATATCTTTCTATTGCAGAAATTCTAGGTTAAACGTTCACATGTTTAGTGGTGGTAAAGTTGTGGTGTCATTGCCAGGGAGGTTTCAATATTTTTTTTATTTTCTGCAATTAGTAAGATAAATAGAAATTTTGAAAATTATAGATACAATTTTTTTGTTGTTTTTTTAATTTTTAATTTTATTTACTAATTTATAATTTTTTCTCTGATTTCAGTGTGTGACCCAAAGTGGAAGCATTCTAATTGAGTCATATTCTAATCTAGAGCGATTTTTTAGATGCAACCGTTAACTGGAGCAAAATATTCCACCCATGGTAGCTGATTTACCTTAGGAAAATCCATTATTTGATGATCTAATTGAACCACTAGCACAAATCCATGGAGAGCTACTGATGGCTTAAAGGACGTTATGCAATTAAGCACTACTAACTCTAAATGTTGTGCGAGGCAGTATTAAGAGACAAGCGATTAACAGAAATAATTTTGAGATCAAAATGGTTACAATTCAAATGATTCAGAACACCTTATAGTTTCAAGGGAACATGATGGAGGACTCGAATCAGCTTTTGAAGCGATTCTTTCAACTCTACTATAACAGCCTATTTTTCAGTGGTGCCGAAAATAGTTGTTTTGGGACTACAATTTTGATGAGTGAGTTCGTAAATAATATTTATTAATATTTATGATTTTATTATAATGTTTTAATAAATATTGATTTGATAAATTTTATTAATTGGATAGTTAACAATGGTCAAGTGGTTTGACCCTAAGGTCAAGTGATTTTAGAAAATGATGTACCGAGACCTCATTTTCATAAACCAAGCTTGTAAATATTATTATTAAATATTTACAGAGTTCTTATATAAGTGTATTGAAATTTGGTCTTGAAATTTTAACATTTAGATAGTTAATTAAAGAAAAAGGAATAAATTGTAAACACTACAAAAGTTCATCGCTATTAGTTTATTAATGCTTAATGACTATAAAATTATGATTGGAAGGCCTTATGTTGCAAATAGACCATATTAAAGTAGCTTAGACGGTTAATGGATTGTTTTTAAGTATCTTATATGTTAAGTTATATTTATTTAATAATATATGTTAAAATAATAAAAGTAAAACAATTAATAAAACAAAAAACAACCATTTCATTTTCACTTTCTTCTACTTTCATTCACGAAACACCATTTTTAGAAAATACAAGGTTCAACCAAGCTTAGTTTGTGTGCATATGAAGAAACGAATCACTCGATTGATAAACGCAGGAAAGGAAAATTTGTTGAGTAGTTGTTGTTGAGTGTTGATAGTTATCGTAATTTGGCAAGTTCGTATGAGATTTTGTTATGCTTATTGATGTTTCGAATTATAGTTGATATGTGTATATTGAGCATAGTTGATTGAGGAAAATAACAAATGGAATTAATGTTTTGTATGGCAAAATACATGGTTGAATAGAATTATATAATTCTATGGATGCATGTGATTATGGTTAAAGCTATAAGTATGAAAATATTAAGGTCTACACGTTACAGCTCGTATGAATGTAGTGAATAGCTAGGATACAAATGATATGTCATTAGGGTTTATATTCAGCAAGTACTAAGTATGGGTGTTGGCTATGTGCCATTTATATTCAACAGGTACTATGTATCAGTGTTTCAGTAGTAGGCACTTTGTATCAGTGTTATATTTAGCAGGTACTATGTACCAATGATGGATATCATACCGAAGGCTTGAGATCCTACATGAGTTGCGAATTCTCTAAAGTTTGTGTGAGCATCATCATGTATCGATCAATGTCCTTTTTGTCAACTTGTGTGAGCATTACTCTGCCGTGTATCTGAAGTCAATTTACTATTGTTCTCTAAGAAAAAATAATTAACTATTGAAATGGAAATGGAATGAGAAAATATGATGAATAATTCCTGGTTGATTATATCTGAGTATATGATTATTGACATGTTATGTTTTGGTGATATGAACTATCCAGATTTAGTTATTTTGAATAGCTAAAATGAGGAATTACGACAAAGTATTGTTAGTTTAATGTTAAGTATGATTTGAAATTAAATTTATAGGTATGTGATGTTTTGTTTTTATGGACTTACTAAGCTTTATGTAAGCTTACTTTATTTGTTTTTCTTCCTTGTAGATTGTTGGACTTTTGTTGTCGATTGGAACATCATAGGAGATCACACTATCTGACAACTCATTTGATATCTATTTGTTTATTTTGGTTTGATTATAAGTGGCATGTATATAGAGCTCCAGTATGTTTATGTTATTAAGTAACTTGGTGATGATTTGTGTCAATTTGGAATGTAAAATTTGTATTTGGTATTTTGGTATCTTGAAGTGATAGCATATTACTTGATGCCTTGTTGAAATGGTTATTTTGGTTATGTTAAAAGATGAACTTAGGATGAAGTATATTTACATTTGAAAGTTGACATAAATGGATGACTTTTGGCATATGATGTTTAGAACTTGGTTGACGATTGAATAAGTTTAACTTGTTGATTATGCTTTGGCTTGAATGATTGTTATTTATGTTTGAATTGAGGTGCCAATGAAGGTATATTGGTTATGTAACGCCCCGTACCCGAGACCGTTGCCGGAGTCAAACACGAGGTGTTAACAGACTTAATTCATTGCTTAAAAACAACTCAAACAATTTAATTTTAAAATTTTCAGTCAAGCTAGCAATCTCCATCACAGTCGCTTAAAAATTCACATCTCGAGTTCCAAAACTCAAAATCCAATTCCGTAAATTTTCCCTAAAACTAGACTCATATATCTATTTACTAATTTGTTTCTAGAATTTTTGGCTGGGCCAATTAGTACAGTTTATTAGTTAAATTCTTCCCTATTTTAGGGTTGGACTGCTCTAACCTCTGTCTATTACGAATCAGATATCTCTCTGTACAGAATTTCAATGACTATGAAGTTTGTTTCTCTTAAAACTAGACTCAATAATAAATCTTTACACATAAAGTATGACTTCTAATTATTTTTATACGATTTATGGTGAATTTCCAAAGTCAGAACAGGGGATCCAGAAAACACTCTGGCCCTATTTCAGAAAAATTCAAATGTCTCATAAATTATAACTCATATACCTGTTTTCTTCAATCCATATGAAAATAGACTCATTAGGCTTAAATTTCATAACTTACTCATCATTTAATTTCATTTCTACTATTTTTAGTGATTTTTCAAATTTACATCACTGCTGCTGTCAGATTCTATTTTATGGCAAATTTCACTCTACTAAGGATTTTCATGGACTAAATATCATTTTAAACATACATAACATCAAATATGACTTAGATTGGCCATTCCAATGGCTAATCATTTACAAACCCTTTTCTTGCCAAACCATAGCCATATCATAAGATCAATTATACAAAGTGAGTATTTTGCCATACATGCCACATTCAAAATATACAAGCCATTTTACCGATTTAAGCCTTCGAATAGTGTGAACGAGTCTTCGACCTATCCCGATTCTCAAGCCGACTTGTCAAAACTACAATGAAAGAAAAGGAGAGAGTAAGCATAAATGCTTAGTAAGTTCACATGCAAATAGCAAGTAACATAATCACACAATCCCACATAAAACATCATTTACATTTAATATTTTTCTACGATTTCATCTTACCAAGTTTTCAACCCGAGGGTTTAAACACATACCTGTCAAATTTTCTCATTTACCACACTTACCAACATGTCACCTTCGTTTTAGGCATGCTTCTTATTTTCTTAAGATCCACCCGTTGAGCACATCGGAATATAATTCGAATACATGTAAAGTTTTGTACATAAGTGCCACATATGTAGCCAAGCTACCATGTAACCCGCCCATAAGCGAACTCGGACTCAACTCAACGAGCTCGGGCGTTCGTATCCATAAGTGAACTCGGACTCAACTCAACGAGCTTGGATGCCTAGTTACATCTCACGAACTCGGACTCAACTCAACGAGTTCGAACATTTGCAGCCATAAGTGAACTCGGACTCAACTCAACGAGTTCGGATGCTCAACCATCCTAGTGACATGTCACTTGTATTCTAATCTATTCCCAAGGTTCAAAAGGGATTCTTCTCAATTACACATTTTGATCGCCTTCTTCGAAATGTAGAAACCGATACTTGCTAGCATCTCATACTTATCAAGTTGTTCACATAATTTTTCATATTACAAAATAATAATTCACAAAACATAATATTTCATAATAATAAGTATCATATCATATAAATAACATTAAATTACTTAAAATAAAAATTATGTTACCTTATTTACACATGAACTTACCTCGGTATAAAATTATTAGCAATCGAGCCTATTCTTCGTAAATTTTGTTTTTCCCTCGATCACGACTTGAATCTCGTTTCTCTTGATATATAATGCCAAATTAATCTTATTTAATACATACGTTCATCAAAACAGCATTTATCATTTAACTTTGGCAAAATTACATTTTGCCCCTAAACTTTTGCATAATTACACTTTTGCCCCTAGGCTCGGGAATTAAACTTCATCCTATTTTCTTATGTTTTATGACATGCTGATCATTTTTTCCTTCTATGGCAGCACCAATTTCACACTCTAACATGTACTTATGACTATTAGGTATTTTTACCGATTAAGCCCTTTTACTCGTTTCCACTTAAAACCATGTAGTACAAGTTGTCTGACATAATTTAAAACCTCATATTCTATCATAAAACACCAAAATACACAAATTTCACTTATGGGTATTTTTCCAAATATGAACCCTAGGTTAAATTATTGCTAGCATAAGCTAAATCGAGCTACCGGGATTCTAAAAACGTAAAGAACATTAAAAACGGGCATAGAAATCACTTACAATCAAGGCTTAAAAGTTGAAGAAACCCTAGCTATGGAAAGAGAAAAATTTGGCAGCAACTATATGGAGAAGATGACTATTTTGTGTTATTTTTCTCATTTTATTTCATTTAATATGCAAATGACCCAAATACCCTTAATACCTTTCTTTGAAAATTTTCATATACAAGCCCATTTTTGTCCAAAATTTTAGAAATTGGTCAAATTGATATTTAAGACGTCCTCATTAATATTCCAAAGTAATTTCATACTAAAAACTTCTAGAATGCAAGTTTTGCAAGTTATTCAATTTAGTCCCTAATTTCAACTTAAGCACTTTATGCATAGAATTTCATCATGAAATTTTCACACAATCATGCAATCATATCATAAACATCAAAATAATTATAAAATAATTATTTCAATCTCGGATTTATGGTCACGAAACCACTATTCCGATTAGGCCCTAATTCGGGATATTACAACTCTCCCCCCTTTAAGGATTTTCGTCCTCGAAAATCTTACCGATAAATAGGTGTGGGTATTGATTTCTCATAGTTTCCTCAGGTTCCCATGTAGTCTCTTCTACTCCATGCTTTTGCCATAATACTTTCACGAGAACGACACTTTTCTTCTTAGTTGCTTGACCTCTCGAGCTAAAATCTTAATCGGTTCTTCTTCATAAGTCATATCCAGTCATAGTTCAATTTCTGTCAGTGAAATTATATGTGAAGGATCCGAACGATACCGACGTAACATAGATATGTGGAACACATCATGAATCTTCTCTAATTCAGGTGGTAATGCTAGCCGATATGCTACCGGTTCAACTTTTTCAATTATTTCATACGGCCCAATAAAACGCGGACTTAACTTGCCCTTCCGTCCAAATCTAAGGACTTTCTTCCATGGAGACACTTTCAAAAATACCTTATCACCAACTTGAAACTCGATTTCTTTTCGTTTCAAATCCGCATAAGATTTCTGTCTATCCGAAGCAGCTTTCAAACAATCTCAAATCACTTTCACCTTTTCTTCGGTTTCTTTTATTAGATCAACTCCATAAATTTGATTTTCCTTGAGTTCAGTCCAATACAATGGCGTTCGACATTTACGACCATCCAATGCTTCATAAGGTGCCATCTTCAAACTCGTCTGATAACTATTATTATAAGTAAATTCTACTAACGGTAAGTACCTTTCCCAACTACCTTGAAATTCCAATACGCAACATCTGAGCATGTCTTCAAGAATCTGAATTGCTCTCTCTGATTGTCCATCAGTTTGTGGATGAATGGCAGTGCTAAAATTTAACTTTGTACCTAATGCCTCTTGCAACTTTTGCCAAAACCATGAAGTAAATTTCGGATCTCTATCCGAAATGATTGACAAAGGTATTCCATGAAGTCTAACAATCTCAAGAATATACAATTCAGCCAACTTATTAAGAGAATAATCCGTATGTATTGGAATAAAATGAGCTGATTTAGTCAGTCTGTCAACTATTACCCAGATGGCATTTTTCTTCCCCAGAGTTAACGGCAACCCTAATATAAAATCCATAGTAATCCAATCCCATTTCCATTCAGGAACCATGATAGGCTGGAGTAATCCCAAAGGTACTTGGTGCTCAGCTTTCACTTGTTGACAAACTAAGCACTTTGATACAAACTCGAAAATATCTCTTTTCATTCCACTCCACCAGTACATTTTCTTCAAGTCATTATACATTTTCGTACTGCCCGGATGAACCGTCAAACAACCATTATGTGCTTCATGCAAAATCTTTTGAATCAACTCATTATTTTTTGGTACACAAATCTGATTTTTAAACATCAAGCAACCATCAGAATCGATTTTGAAATCTGACCCTGTATTAGCTTCACATTGTTTTCTCTTGGCTTGCAAATCTTCATCGCTCGAGCTTGTAAATCTCTTGTAAAACATCGGTCTTGCTCTTAACTCTGCTAGAATCGAACCATCATTTGATATCTTTAACTGAGTGTTCATAGCTCTCAAAGCAAATAGTAATTTTCTACTTAAAGCATTGGCAACCACATTCACTTTTCCCAGATGGTAATCAATAACAAGCTCGTAATCTTTCAATAACTCCAACCATCTTCGCTGTCTCAAATTCAAGTCTTTTTGTGACATCAAGTACTTAAGACTTTTGTGGTCGGTATATACTCGACATTTTTCACCATACAGATAATGTCGCTAAATCTTCAAAGCAAATGCTATAGCAGCCAATTCCAAATCATGAGTCGGATAATTTCTTTCATGAGATTTTAACTGCCTCGAAGCATAAGCCACCACTTTTCCTTCTTGCATAAGTACACATCCTAAACCATTTCAAGAAGCATCACTATACACCACATATTCTTTACCTAATTCGGGTTGTACCAACACTAGTGCTTCAGTTAATAACTTTTTCAATTCTTCAAAACTCTGTTGATGTTCTTTCGTCCACTCAAACTTAACATCCTTTCGGAGTAATCTAGTCATTGGAGCAGCAATTATAGAAAATTCATTTACAAACCGCTGATAATACCCAGCTAGCCCCAAGAAACTTCTAACCTCAGTTACATTTTTCGGTGGTTTCCAATCAACAATGGCTGAAATTTTACTAGGATCAACCCGTATACCATCACCTGAAACAATATGACCCAAAAATCCAACTTCCTGGAGCCAAAATTCACTTTTAATAAACTTAGCATACAGCTGCTTATCTCTCAAAGTTTGCAAAACTATCCTCAAATGCTCAACATGCTCTGTCTCATCTTTTTAATAAATTAAAATATCATCAATAAACATCACAACAAATTTGTCAAGTATGGTAGAAATATACGATTCATTAAATCCATAAACACAGCAGGAGCATTTGTCAACCCGAATGGCATAACTAAAAATTCATAATGACCGTACCTTGTTCTAAAAGCAGTTTTAGGCACATCTGACTCTTTTACTCGTAGCTGGTAATACCCATATCTCAAGTTAATCTTTGAAAACCATGTTGCTCCTTTTAGCTGATCAAATAAATCATCAATTCTCGGCAACGGATACTTGTTCTTGATTGTCACCTTGTTTAACTGCCGATAGTCAACACACAATCTCATAGAACCATCCTTCTTTTTCACAAATAACACGGAAGCACCCCAAGGTGAAAAACTCGGTCTCACAAAGCCTTTATCAGTTAACTCTTGCAACTGCGACTTTAATTCTTTCAACTCTCTGGTGCATTCTATATGGAGCAATCGAGATCGAGTCGCTGTTCGGTATCAAATCAATACCAAATTCTACTTCACGATCGGAGGCGAACCCAAGCAATTCTTTCCGAAATACGTCCACAAATTCACACACAACCCAAGACCTTCGATTCAACTTTCTTTTCAACTTCTTTTGTATTAATTACATACGTCAAATAAGCTTCATAACCCTTTCTCAAATATCTCTCGAGCCGACATTGAAGAAATCATACTAGATAATGCCTCCGATTTATGCGATTCAACCCGCAGAATTTCACCACTTTCACACTTTAATTCTATATCCTTTTCTTTGCAATTTATTATAGCATCATGCAATGTCAACCAATCCATACCCAAAATAACATCAAATTCATCAAACGACAACAGAATCAAGTCGGCCGGAAAGTAATGACCCTGAATCATTAAAGGGCATTTCTTGCATACTTTATCAACTATCACACATTTGCCTAATGGATTCGACACTTTAATCATAAATTCTGTGTTCTCAACAGGTATATTCATACTAGACACCAGTTTCATGCACACATATGAATAAGTAGAACCGGGATCAATCAAAGCATTAACATTAACATCATAAAGAGAAAATATACCAGTAATCACGTCGGGTGATGAAGCATCTTCACGTGCCTTTATAGCATAAGTTCTAGCTGGAGCTCTTGCTTCAGATTTAGCTATTGAATCTCTGGCTACATTTTTTGCTGCTTGCTTCATTTCCAGCTTTTCTCGAATATCTTCCCCTCGAGTCTGCACCACTAGCTTTTACATTCTGAAATTTTTATTTCTCAGCTCTCTCTGGGCAGTCTCTAATAAAATGATCCAGAGAACCACACCGAAAACATTCATTCACTCTACATGGGCCAAAATGATTTCTGCCACACCACTGGCACTCAGGCTTAACAAATCTCGTATTTCTCACACTAGCCGCAGAAGTAGTCTGAGATTTAGGACCCACATTTTGCTTCTTAACATTTCCATATGATTGTCCAGCCGAAACCTGTGAACGAGGATTCATATTTCTAGATTTTCTAGATTGCTGTGAGAATGAACTGCTCGTTGGTCTTTTCTTCCAATTTCTAGTCTGATCCTCTGCCTTTTTCTTCTCTTTAAGTAGTTCCTCAGCCTTGCAAGCTTGATCAACCAATACTACCATTTCTTTTAATTCAAGAATCCCAACAAATACTTTGATGTCTTCATTGAGTCCGTCTTCAAATCGTCTGCACATTTTAGCTTCTGTAGGAATGTATTCTCTAGCATACTTACTCAACCTGACGAACTCCCTTTCGTATTTAGTAACTGTCATGTTCCCCTACTTCAACTTAAGAAACTCTTTACGCTTCTGATCAATAAATCTTTCACTGATATATTTCTTCTGAAATTCTTCTTGAAAGAACTCCCAAGTTACTTTCTCTTTCGGTACCACTGAAATCAATGTCTTCCACCAATGATAGGCTGAATCCCTTAAAAATGATATAGCACATTTCAAGAATTCCTCAGGTGTACACGACAATTCATCAAATACTCGAATAGAATTCTCGAGCCAAAACTCTGCTTTCTCGGCATCATCATCAATATTTGCCCTGAATTCTTCAGGCCCTTACTTGCGGATTCTATCAACTGGAGTTCTATGAAATTTCATCAAATCCACACCTTGAGGCATCGGGGGTATAGGTTGAGGAATCGGGGGAGGTGGGGGAGGTTGTGCATTCGGGTTCGCATTTAACGAACACTGTATACCAAGCATTCATCATTTGGAGAAAGGCTTCCCGAGCCCCTTCTCCTCCTCCTTGACCAACAGTAGGAGGTGGATTTTCAGTTGGCACCGCCCCTTCAACCGGAGCTGGTGCATTACTCTCTACATCATCAGCTGCAACTGGATCGGGATCCATTTACTATAAAAAAATATTTAAAAGGTCAGAAGTCGTCACACTATCACAATATATATATATGGCATGTATAGCAAAACCCGTACATACAACACATTAGTCTGAGAACTGACTAAACCTGCTCTGATACCACCAAATGTAACGCTTCGTACCCGAGATCGTTTCCAGAGTCGAACACAAGGTGTTAACAGACTTAATTCATTGCTTAAACAGCTCAAACAATTTAATTTTAAAATTTCCAGTCAAGCTAGCAATCTGCGTCACAGTCGCTTAAAAATTCATATCTCGAGTTCTAAAACTCAAAATCAAATTTCATAAATTTTCCCTGAAACTAGACTCATATATATATTTACTAATTTTTTCTAAAATTTTTGGCTAGGCCAATTAGTACAGTTTATTAGTTAAAGTCTCCCCTGTTTTAGGGTTCGACTGCTCTGACCTCTATATATTACGAATTAGATATCTCTCTGTACAGAATTTCAATAACTATGAAGTTTGTTTCTCTTCAACCTAGACTCAATACGAAATCTGTACATATAAAGCATGACTTATAATTATTTTTATAAAATTTATGGTGAATTTCCAAATTCAGAACAGGGAATCCAGAAATCACTCTGGACCTGTTTCACAAAAATTCAAATCTCTCATAAATTATAATTCATATACCTGTTTTCTTCAATCCATATGAAAATAGGCTCATTAGGCTTCAATTCCATAACTTACTCATCATTTAATTCCATTTCTACTATTTTTACTGATTTTTGAAATTTACATCACTACTGCTGTCAGATTCTGTTTTATGGCAAATTTCACTTTACTAAGGATTTTCATGGACTAAATATCATTTTAAACATACATAACATCAAATATGACTTAGATTGGCCATTCCAATGGCTAATCATTTACAAACCCTTTTCTTGCCAAACCATAGCCATATCATAAGATCAATTATACAAAGTGAGTATTTTGCCATACATGCCACATTCAAAATATACAAGCCATTTTACCAATTTAAGCCTTCGGATAGTGTGAACGAGTCTTCGACCTATCCCGATTCTCAAGCCGGCTTGTCAAAACTACAATGAAAGAAAAGGAGGGAGTAAGCATAAATGCTTAGTAAGTTCACATGCAAATAGCAAGTAACATAATCACACAATCCCACATAAAACATCAGTTACATTTAATATCTTTCTACGATTTCATCTTACCAAGTTTTCAACCCGAGGGTTTAAACACATACCTGTCAAATTTTCTCATTTACAACACTTACCGACTTGTCACCTTCGTTTTAGGCATTCTCCTTATTTTCTTAAGATCCACTCGTTGAACACATCGGAATATAATTCGAATACACAGAAAGTTTGTACATAAGTGCCACATATGTAGCCAAGCTACCATGTAACCCGCCCATAAGTGAACTCGGACTCAACTCAATGAGCTCGGGCGTTTGCATCCATAAGTGAACTCGGATGCCTAGTTACATCTCACGAACTCAGACTCAACTCAACGAGTTCGAACATTTGCATCCATAAGTGAACTCGGACTCAACTCAACGAGTTCGAACATTTGCATCCATAAGTGAACTCGGACTCAACTCAACGAGTTCGGATGCTCAGCCATCCTAGTGACATGTCACTTGTATTCTAATCTATTCCCAAGGTTCAAACAGGATTCTTCTCAATTACACATTTTGATCGCCTTCTTCGAAATGTAGAAACCGATACTTGCTAGCATCTCATACTTATCAAGTTGTTCACATAATTTGCATATTACAAAATAATAATTCACAAAACATAATATTTCATGATAATAAGTATCATATCATATAAATAACATTAAATCACTTAAAATAAAAATTATGTTACCTTATTTACACATGAACTTACCTCGATATAAAATTATTAGCAATCGAGCCTATTCTTCGTAAACTTTGTTTTTCCCTTGATCGCGACTTGAATCTCATTTCTCTTGATCTATAATGCCAAATTAATCTTATTTAATACATACATTCATCAAAACGGTATTTAATACGAACTTTGGAAAAATTACATTTTTGCCCCTAAACTTCTGCATAATTACACTTTTGCCCCTAGGCTTGGGAATTAAACTTCATCCTATTTTCTTATGTTTTATGATATGCTGATCATTTTTCCCTTCTATGGCAGCATCAATTTCACACTCTAACATGTACTTATGACTATTAGGTATTTTTACCGATTAAGCCCTTTTACTTGTTTTCGCTTAAAATCGAGTAGTACAAGTTGTCTGACATAATTTAAAACCTCATATTCTATCATAAAACACCAAAATACACAAATTTCACCTATGGGTATTTTTCCAAATATGAACCCTAGGTTAAATTATTGCTAGCGTAAGCTAAATCGAGCTACCAAGATTCCAAAAACATAAAGAACATTAAAAACGGGCATAGAAATCACTTACAATCATGGCTTAAAAGTTGAAGAAACCCTAGCTATAGAGAGAACAAAATTTGGCAGCAACTATATGGAGAAGATGACTATTTTGTGTTATTTTTCTCATTTTATTTCATTTAATATGCAAATGACCAAAATACCCTTAATACCTTTCTTTGAAAATTTTCATATACAAGCCCATTTTTGTCCAAAAATTTAGAAATTGGTCAAATTGCTATTTAAGACCTCCTCATTAATATTCCAAAGTAATTTCATACTAAAAACTTCTAGAATGCAAGTTTTGCAAGTTATTCGATTTAGTCCCTAATTTCAACTTAAGCACTTTATGCATAGAATTTCGTCACGAAATTTTCACACAATCATGCAATCATATCATAAACATCAAAATAATTATAAAATAATTATTTCTATCTCAGATTTGTGGTCACGAAATCACTATTACGATTAGGCCCTAATTCGGGATATTACAGGTTAGGCACATAGGTTGATTCTGAATTGGTATATTTTTGCATGTTTTGGAACCTTTTGAGTAGGTTTGAATGGTTGTTAAGGCATAGCTTGGAATAGTGGTTGAGCTTTATTACGCTGCCGTGTGTGTAACAGCCTATTTTAGTGAAATCAGAACAGTGGTTTTGGGGCCACAAATCCAAGCCGAAAAGAAATTTTATTTTAATATTATTTCATGGTCTACATTGTGATAGAAATGTCATATAAAAATTCTGATAAGAAAATTTTTCCGATTATGTGTTTAATTAACAAAAGGACCAAATTGCATAGAATGCAAAAGTTGAGTTCTAGTAGCCGGAAGGATTAAATAGCTATGGAATTCAAAACTTGAGGTCCTTATATGGTAATTAGACTGTTAAAGAAAAGTTAGTAGATATTTTTATATTTTTGAGATCGGGATAGTCTAATCTATATATTTTGGGGATTAATTTGTAAATATATCAAAGTATAGAAATTTTACCATAGATGAATTTGCTGAAATTTTGAAATTAATGGTAGAAAATTAAAGGTTGTTGATAGATAAGCAACTTTTACAAAGAGAATTTTGATGAAATCATGATTTAGGGACTAAATTAAAAAGTGGTAAAACCTATGGAAAAATTCTAATTTTTATGAAATCCAAGGGCTGTTATTATAATATTTAAAATGAGGTTAGGCTTGGAATAAGGATTAAATTGCATGAATTTTATTTTCCGAGCCTAGGGACGAAATTGGAATTTATGGAAAGTTTAGGGGAAAAATGGTAATTTTTGCCTAGGGTGTAATTTGAATTCAATTGAATATTAAATTGATTAAATTGATGATTAAATTCATTTATATAGATCTAGACAACTCAAATTTGAAGCTAGATCGAAGAAATGAAAAAGTTTCGGATTGGTAGAATTTCTTGTACGGACGATTATTAAGGTAAGTTCATGTAACCGAATTGTGCATAGTTATATGCTTGTATTGAATGTGTTATGTGATTGTATGAATTACAAATTATTAAAGTATGAAATAAATTATATGCCCGATATAGTTTGAATAAATGTTAAGTTCCGTTTGAATAATGAAATTCGATGGATATATGTAATTTCCCAATTTGAATGTGATTTTGCATATGTTGCAGACAGGATTTAGCTCGGACAAGCAATCCTGATAAAGCCCTCTCGAGCATCCTGATAAATAGTTCTTACGAGCATCCTGATCGATAGTGATTTTGCATGTATTGCACACTACCGCAACTCTATGTAAGCGTCCTATTACATGACTTGATCGATTGTGATCTAGCATATATTGCGGACACAAACATAGCTCTACATGAGCATCCTGATATAAGCTCTTACAGGCTTCCTGATATGGCTTGCTTGAACTCCCTGTTACCTTATCCGGTACTCCATGATATTAACTCTCCAGAGTTATCTGTTAAGCTCTATGAGCTCCCTGAGTAAAACTCTTATGAGTTTCCTATTTAGCCTGGATAAGTGCCGTGTTACATGGCTCATCTGAGCATTCTGATATGTGGCTCGAGAGTGTGCTTCTAATTATGCACCCTAATGAGTACCCCTGAACATGAATTGACGAATTACTAAATTGTACACCTTGTGTGTACTACCTAAGTATCCATCGAAATTTCAATGATTTAATGGACAAATTCTTGAAATAAGAAATTATGAGATTAAATGAATTATATCTCAAATGCGCCTGAAATACTTGAAAGTTTGTAACATGATGAGTTCATCTATGCTTATTGGTGTATATGTGAATTATGTGACTAACATACTTGTTTGAGTGTATGTGATTAGGCAAACTTGTAAATTTGTTGGGAATCATGTTATTTTATGCTTATTATAATAAATGTGAATGGTAAGTTTAATTCTTATTATACGAACTTACTAAGCATTAAATGCTTATTAGGTTTTATTTTCTCTATTTTATAGTGCCCGGAAGCTCGTAAAGGTTAGAGATCGGTCAGAGCAACATCACACTATCTTCTAGCTCGCTTTGGTATAAATAGTAAACTCATTTTAGTATAATGGCATGTATAAGCTAACTTGGCCATTGATAGCATGTAAATAGTTATATGTAATCTAGCCATTAGAATGGCTAGAGTGATATATTTTGGCATGTTTATATAAAGGTTATAATATAATCAATATGTTTGGGAATGGTTAAATAGTAGATTGTATATATCTAATTAAGGGTAAATTTTGAATTTGAAAAATTTACTAATCATGTATGCTTACAAAAGGTACAAATTTTAAACATGAATGCATGAAAAGATATATCATTTAGATGTTAGAATTGGCTTGATTATAATGCTTGTATTGGTTGGTATATGTTTGCAATTGTTGGTGTAGGTTGTTGGCAAATTTGGGTAAGAAATAAAGCTAGGAAATAGCTTTATTTTTTCCACATGGGTAGACACACGGGTGTGTGTCTTGACCGTGTGTGACACACGGCCTGACACATGGGCATGTGGCTTGGCCGTGTGTCCCCTGCATCTTAAATTTGAGGAAAAAATACTCAAAATTGGGCACACGGGCAGAGACATGAGCATGTGTCTTATCCGTGTGTGCTACAAGGCCCAGAACATGGGTGTGTATCTTGGCCATGTGAAACCTGCACCTAAATTTAAAAAATCAAATCGATCACACGGCCTAGCACACGGGCGTGTGGCTGGCCTGTGGTACAAGTTAGAGAGTTACACGGGTTGGACACGGCATGTAGCACAGACGTGTCCAATGGTCACACAGGTGTGTCCCTTGGTCACATGGGTGTGTCCATTGATCACACAGGCATGTGTGCCCTGCATCTAAGAAAAAATTTTAAATTTCGCGAAAAATTTTCTATGTTCCCGATTCGATTCCAATGTTTATATTGGGCCTCGCAGGTCCATTCAATGGACAATATGATTAGTTATGGAAATGAATAGTAATTAACATGAATTATTTGTAATTGTTTTGTAAACTCCAGTAATACTTTGTAACCCTATTTCGACGATGGAATAGGATTAAAGGTGTTACATTAATTGGTATTAGAGCCACAGTTTAGCCGATTCGCAGACTAAACGTAGCAGGTACAGGTTTAGCTATACATGCCATTATATAATTTGTGATAGTGTGATATCTCCTGACCATTTTTAAATGTATTTTTCATATGGTAATGTCTTCCAACCAAGCCAGAGCTGAATCTAAACAAGCTGAGAGCAATGCTCCAGCTTCAGTTCAAAGAGCTATATCTAGTAGTAGAAGGCCCGAATCTGAAGGGTATAGTGAGGAGGCAAAAGAAGCCTTATTCCAAATGATGAATTAGTGGTTTACAGAATTTATAAGAACAAATCCTGTTGTATAACAACCTCTCCCACCTACTCTCAATCAGTTCCTAAGATGCCACAAGGTGTTGAACCTATTAGAACTGGTAAACCTTCGGTAGATAAAATTCATAAATATGGGGCAGAAGAATTTAGAGGTACTTCTGATGATGATCCGAAAAGGGCTGAGCTTTGGTTGGAAAATATCATTAGGGCTTTAAATGAATTATCTTGCACACTAGCTGAATGTTTGAAATGTGCAGTTTCTTTACTGAAAGGCACAGCTTATCATTGGTGGAACACCATAACTTCTGTGGTACCAAGAAAAAATGTTACATGAGAATTTTTCTAGACTGAATTCAGAAAGAAGTACATCAGTCAATGATTTTTGGATCAAAAAAAGAAAGAATTTTTAGAGCTTAAATAGGGAAACATGACTGTATCTGAATATGAGCAGGAATTTGTTTGACTAAGCAAATATGCTAGAGAATGGGTTCCAATTGAGTCTAATATATGTAAACGATTTGAATAGGGCTTAAATGAAGATATCAAACTTTTGATTGGAATCCTTGAATTAAAGGAATTTGTGGTGTTAGCTGATTGAGCACATAAAGCTGAAGAATTAAGTAAAGAAAAGAAGCAAGCAAAGAGAGAAGCTCAAATTTTTGGTAAAAGATTTATGGGTAAATCACAATCATCTGCTTCAAAGAAATCAAAGAAGTACCATGATCATTCTACCACCTTTACGGGATATTTTGGGAAAAAGCGAGGCTTTCAACGCCATAACTCGAGATCCTTGTCTCCATTTGTAACCAGTGTTGGAAGTGTTAGTAATCCCAAACTGAAATGTAAATATTACAAAAAATTTCATTTTGGGGAATGTCATTTGAGAAGTGGAGCTTGTTACTGATGTGGTTCTCTTGATCATTTCCTCAAAGATTGCCCGAAAATAATTAAAAAAATACTGACCAAACTTCAAAGCTGAGTAATCCTGCCTCGAGAGGCCGACCTCCCCGTCACCTGACAATGTCAGTGGTAACTAAGGTACTACAAAGGAAACAACAGTTAAATCTGAGGCACGAGCACCGGCAAGGACATATGTTATTTGTGCTAGAGAAGATGCTTCTGCACCAGACGTCATTACTGGTACATTTTCTCTACTTCATACTAATATTACTTCTTTGATAGAGCTTGGTTCAATGCATTCATACAGATGCACAAATTTAGTGTCTGTTAAAAATTTACCTGTTGAATTCACTGAATTTGTGGTCAAAGTTTCAAACCCCCTAGGCCAGTATGGTATGGTGGATAAAATTCATAAAAATTATTCGTTAATGGTAAAGGGTTATTGCTTTTTTACTTATCTAATACCGTTACCCTTTGATGAATTTGATGTGATTTTGAGAATGGACTGACAAGCTCAGCATATGCAGCGGTGAATTGTAAACAGAAATACATTGTATTGAAATGTCAAAGTGGTGAGTTACTCCATGTTGAACCTGATAAACTGGATGGGTTATCTAATGTGATTTCAGCAATATCAGCGTAAAAATATGTTAGAAAGGGATATGATGTTTATCTTGCTTATGTGTTGGAAACTAAAGTATCTAAATCGAAGATTTAGTCAATGTCGTTTGTTAGTGAATTTCCTGATGTATTTCCAGAGGAATTACCTGGTTTACCACTAGTTAGAGAAGTAGAGTTCCCTATAGACCTTGTTCCGAGGACAACACTGATATTCATAGCACCATACAGAATGGCTCCTACTAAATTGAAAGAGTCGAAAGCACAGTTGTAAGAATTGATTGAAAGAGGATTCGCTAGACCTAGTTTCTCACCTTGGGGTGCACTAGTTTTGTTTGTAAAGAAGAAAGATAGATCATTGAGATTGTGTATTAATTATAGAAAACTAAACAAAGTTACAATAAAGAATAAATATCCACTGCCTAAAATTGATGATCTAATTGATCAGTTGAAAGGTGCCACTGTATTTTCAAAGATTGATCTCCATTCTGGCTATTATCAATTACGTGTAAAATATTTAGATATACCAAAGATAGCTTTTAGAACTAGATACGGGCACTATGAGTTTCTTGTAATGCCATTTGGGTTGACAAATTCACCTGCTGTATTTATGGATTTGATGAACAGAATCTTCAGACCTTATTTAGATAGGTTTGTAGTAGTATTTATTGATGATATTTTGGTTTACTCCTGAAATGAAAATGAACATGCAGATCATCTGAGAATTGTGTTGCAAGCTCTGCATGAGAAACAATTATACGTCAAATTTAGTAAATACAAATTTTGGCTTCGAGAAGTTGGATTCCTCGGACATATAGTATCTGCAGAAGGTATCCGAGTAGATCTGAACAAAATTTCAGCAATTGTTAATTGGAAGCCACCAAAGAACGTGTCTGAAGTCAGAAGTTTTTTGGGACTAGCAGGGTATTATCGAAGGTTTGTTAAAGGGTTCTCGATGATAGCTTCTCTGATGACTCGATTGTTGCAGAAAGAGGTGAAATTCGAGTGGTCTCATAAATGTTAAGAGAGTTTTGACAGGTTAAAAGCCTTATTGACATAAGCACCAGTATTAGTTCAACTATAATCAGGTAAAGAATTTATAATTTACAGTGATGTGTCATTAAATGGTTTAGGTTGTTTATTGATGCAGGAAGGTAAAGTAATAGTCTATGCTTCAATATAGCTAAAACCACATAAAATAAATTACTCGATACATGACCTTGAATTGGCAGCAATTGTGTTTGCATTGAAAATCTGGTGACATTACTTTTTTGGTGAAAAACGTCACATATTCACTGATCATAAAAGTTTGAAGTATTTGATGATGCAGAAAGACTTGAATTTGAGACAGCGCAGGTGGCTTGAACTGTTAAAAGATTATGATTTGATTATTGATTGTCATTCAGGACAAGCCAATGTGGTTGTAGATGCTTTAAGAATAAAATCCCTATTTGCTTTACGAGCAATGAATACCCGATTGTTGTTATCTGATGATGGTTCAATCATAGCTGATTTAAAAGCTAGATCGATGTTTTTGCAATATATTTTTGAAGCTCAGAAAAATGATGATGAATTACAAGCTAAATGGATACAGAGTGAGATAACTTTTGATTCAGAATTTCAGATTGGTTCTGATGGTTGTTTGCTATTCAGAGGCAGAATATGTGTACCGAAGAATTCAGAACTGATACAGAAGATTCTATATGAAGCTAATAATGGTAATATGTCTATTCATCCTGGCAGTAATAAAATGTACAATAATCTGAAAAAGATGTACTAGTGGTTAGGAATGAAACGAGATATTTCTGAATTTGTAACTAAATGTTTGATATGTCAGCAAGTAAAAGTTGAACATCAGGTGCTTTCGGGATTATTACAGCCAGTTACAATACCGGAATAGAAATGGGAAAGCACTACTATGGACTTTGTATCAAGGTTACCCCTATCTCCGAAGAAGAAAGATGTTATTTGGGTAATCGTCGATCGGTTGACAAAGTCTGCACACTTTATTTCGGTACGTATGGATTTTTCCTTTGATAGATTGGCTGGATTATATGTTTTTGAGATTCTCAGATTGTATGGAGTGCCTGTCTCCATTATATTTGATAGAGATCATCAGTTTACATCCCAATTCTGGAATAAATTGCAAGAAGCTTTGGGTACACAGTTACAATTCAGTACTGCATTCCATCCTCAAACTGATGGATAATCAGTACGTGGTTTGGCCGTGTGTCCCCTGCATCTTAAATTTGAGAAACAAAATGCTTAAAATTGGGCACACGGGCAGAGACAACGGTGTGTGTCTCAGCTATGTGTACTACACAGCCCAGAACACGGGTGTGTATCTTGGCCATGTGAAACCTATACCTAATTTTAGAAAAATAAAATTGATCACATGGCCTAGCACACGGGCGTGTGGCTGGCCGTGTGGTACAAGTCAGAGAGTTACACGGGGTTAGACACGGCATTGAGCACGGGTGTGTCCCATGCTCACACGGACGTATCCCTTGATCAAATGGGCGTGTGTGCCCTGGATCTAGGAAATATTTTGAAATTTCGCAAAAAAAATTTTGAGTTCCTGATTTAGTCGCGATTCAATTCTAATGTTTATATTGGGTGTCAAGGGTCCATTCAAGGGACAATATGATTAGTTATGGAAATGAATAGTAATTAATATGAATTATTTGTAATTGTTTTATAAACTCAAGTAATATTCAATAACCCTATTCTGGCAACGAAATAGGGTTAGGGGTGTTATAGTGTGACCCTTGTTTTCACTTTTTACTCAAAATTTTGTAAAATTTTCATTTTTAATCAAGAATTGTTCCCCAGTTTGTTTTAAATGTTCCCTAGTTTGTTTTAAATGTTCCGTAAGCTCGATTTAGGTCCTGATTTGATTGAACAACATGAAAATGATTGCATATGAAATATTTTGGTTATGTTTGACTAAATTATGAATAAGGTTAAAGTTTGATAATTGTAATACATTATAGCTAGGGTTGGTGATCGAACCGGGTATAGGATTTTACATCTACAATACATTCAAATATAATGGGTCACCAATGACATCGTTCTTGTTTAGTTGTTTCCCTTTTCCTTATATGATAATGCAACTAATTGGTTGGATTTGTTGGAACTAGGTTCCATAACTGCATGGGATGATCTAGTGGGAAAATTTTTACACAAATTTTTTCTCATCAACAGAACCATCCAGCTCAGATGCGATATTGCAAATTTCAAGTAGAATGTGGTTGAAACTCTGTACGAGGCATGGGAGTGATTTAAGTTTCTGTTAAGGAAGTGTCCTCATCACAGGATGCAAAAGGGGCTCCAAATGTAAATTTTCTACAATGGGTTGGACAATAATTTAAGGCTCAATTTGGATGGCGCATCCGGAGAGCCCTTATGAACCACACATATGAGAGAGCTTGTTAGTTAATTGGCAACATGGCTATGAACTCATATGTGTGGCCAAAGGAGAGGTTCTCCTACAACCCCATGAAGAATGACCATACTGTATGTGGTCAAAGGCTAGACAAAATAAAAGGGGCGATGCAATTAATGAAAATGAAGTTTTGACAAGTCCAGTCCACATGCAACCAACTCAACTCTTGAATGAATAGTATCCAAGACCAATTGAGTCAAATAATGAATTTAATGCAAAAGCAATCTAGTCAAGGGCATTCCTACTGACATAGAAAGTAATCCTCGAAAGGATGGAAAGGAACATGTGAATGTCATTACACTACGCTCAGGTTAAAAACTAGAAAACTCGAGCGCACCTATGCAAAAGATGAGGAGTTGGAAAATCTTATGGATAAAAACGAGCCTGAAGAGCCAATCGAGAAGGTAGTGGATTCGGATGTTGAGTAAGTAACTGTGAAAAGTTCTAATCCTATCACAACACATATACCATATCCATCGAGGTTGGATGACAAAGAGAGAAAGTAGAAAGCCAACTTTGTAAGTTTTCTTAACTTATTTAAGTCATTCGATGTTAATTTTCCACTTTGGATTTAATTGATAA
Source organism: Gossypium longicalyx (assembly GCA_025698465.1). Taxonomy (NCBI): domain Eukaryota; kingdom Viridiplantae; phylum Streptophyta; class Magnoliopsida; order Malvales; family Malvaceae; genus Gossypium; species Gossypium longicalyx. The sequence goes on along the minus strand of CM047001.1, from coordinate 30,965,805 downwards.
GATTCCAAAATATGCTAAATATTTAAAAGAAATAATATCAAGGCATAAAAAGTTAAAGAAGGATGAGGAAATTGACATTGATGCCTCTTGTTGTGCAATAATTACTAGGAAAATACCCTTGAAATTAAAGGATCTGGGTAGTTTCACAATTCTTGTAAAGATAGGGATAAGCATTTTAGTAAGGTCCTTTGCGATTTAGTGGCCAATATTAATTTGATGCTCCTATCTACTTATATGAAACTCGAATTAAGGGAATTAAATAATACATTGATAACACTACAATTAGTTGATAGGTCCTTAGTACGCCTAAAAGGTGTACTTATGGACGTATTATTTAAAGTAAGGAGCTTTATAATCCTTATGAATTTTTTAGTCCTTAACTTTGAGAAAGATCAAGAGATCCCTATTCTGTTGGCTAGGTCAATTTTGACCACTTCTAGATCAACCATCGATCTTGAAACAATGAATTAATTATGAAAATCAATTGTGAAATAAAAGTGTTCAAATACGGCCATGATTCCCAAAGTGAAGGACTAGAAAAAAAAATTAGGGGAAGATTGTTTTGCATTATACTGTATCACCCCCTAACAACCTTGATTGAAGGTATCTTTATAGTCTTATTTGTGTAGGTCTTTTGGGTGAAACTCAAATATCATGAGTTTTCCAAAAATTACCCAAATGCACTAAAAAGATTCCGAAGCCAAAAAAACTCCATCAATCGACTGAAGGGAAGGTCCACTATCAAACTATTTTCGTCGACCATCACCAATGGCATCGTCGCTAGCCATTGTCGGTTGGTTCGGTCGAGTTTGTGACATCTTGATCAATTTTTGTTATGCTATTGGCCACCTATTCTCTCTAGGTTTCATTGAAAAATTTGTGTTACATAAATTCTTAGTCAGTTCTGGCTCACATGAATTTCTAATTATACAATAAATATAAAAATTAAAATAAATTTGCATAGATATGATAGTCCATGATCTAATTATATAACAAAAAGCTTATGGAAAAAAACTTAAATGCACCCAATCTAATTTCTAGGAACCACAACTTTTGGCAAAATTACTTTATCACATTAATAAAATAATTCATACATTTATCTATATATATCATAATACAAACATGCCTATAATTTAAAGAATGCAACATCTTATCACAATTTAATCAAACAATGAATAGAATAGAGAAAATCCGGTATCAATTTGTACTATAAACAAAGCATAATCTAACTTTGATACCAATTGTTGGAAAAATTAGTTTAGAAGGCAATTATTTCAAGTAAAGTGGAAGTTTTATAATTTTCTAAAATCGGGCCTGTTGTGTTATTTATAGCAATAAACTTGAATTGAAATATACATGTGCGTTGTGTGAGGTGAATTACAGTCGACCCTAACTTTTTACAGAATGGTCTTCTCCGTTATTCTCAAACCACAAACTTCTTTCAGTGTGGCCTTAAAGTTTAACGAACCAATCGCACAGAATGAAAAACTTTATTAACTTTGAGTAGGAAAGTTAATTCTCTATAACCGAAAAGTATATGTGTTCCCACAAATTCTTCAAAATAAAATTCCACTATTCTCTTACAGAATAATGACGCATGCAAAGTGTAACACTCCTTAACTCGTATCTGTCACCGGAATAGGATTACAGAGCATTACTGAAACTTTTAAAACATTTTACAAATAATTTATATAAATTACTATTCAATAATCAAGATCATTCAAAACATCCCTTAATTGGACCATCGCGGCTCAATACGAGCACTGGAATCAAGTCGGGACTTTAAGAATTTTTCGCAAAATTTTTTTTTTAAGTTACAGGGTTCACCCCCATGTGGTCTAAGGGACACGCCCGTGTGACCCTAGCACACCCTTGCTATAGGCCGTGTTCGAACTCGTGTAACTCTCTGACTTGTGCACAGGGCCATGCCACACGCTAGTGTGCTAGGCCGTATGGTTAATTAATTCAATTCAAAATTAGGTGCAGGTTTCACACGGCTGAGACACGCCCGTGTCTCTTCCCGTGTGCTCAATTCTGAGCACTTTGTTTCTCAAAATTAAGGTGTGGGGGACACAACACACGGCCTAATGACACGCCTATGTACACGGCCATGTGTCACACACGGTCTAGGCACATGCCCATGTGGACAAAATAAAGTCATTTCTAGCTTCATTTCTCACCCAAAATCACACCAAAGACCTGTACTTAAATCTCACATCCAATGCCAACCATTTCAAACATTTAAATCAAGTAAACTCCATCATTCAACAAGGCAGATCATTACATGCGTATGTGTTTATAAAATTACCTTGGTTTAACTTAGGCATTAACATCATTTGATAACATATACTTAATGTAACACATGTGTACATATCTTAATAACCTACTTAATCATACCAAAATAAACCATTACTAGCCATTCCAATGGCTAGGTTACAAAACAACATTTTCAAGCCACTATTGACCAAGTTGTCCTATACATGCCATTGTACCAAAATGATTCTACTGTAAATACCCAAAATAGCTAGTAGATAGTGTGACGATGCTCCAATGATCTCCAAGCTTCGCGAGCTTTCGAGTACTATAAAACAGGGAAAAATAAAACGAAGTAAGCATTACATGCTTAGTAAGTTCGTATAACAGAAACTAAACTTACCAATCCAGTTTATTAAATCTAAGCATACGATATCATGTTTTCCATCAATTAGGCATAATTGCCTAAACACATACATTCAATCAAACATGTTAGTCACAAATCTTCATATCAATCAAGTAAACATAGATAAGCTCTTCATACTATTTTCCTTCAAGTCATCATTTATTTCATTCCATAATTCTCTTATCATGCCAAAAAGTTTTGTGTCCGTTGAATCATTGAAATTTCGATGGATACTCAAGTGGTACACTCGAGGTGTACGATTCAATAACCTATCAATTCTTTTTCAAGAGTACACATTAGGGTACTTAATCGAGGAACACACTCTCGAGTCACATATCGTATAACAGGATTACTAGTTCAAGCTAAATCCTTTATATAACGTACGCTCGGAAGAGTTTAATTAGGATTACCAGTCCAGGCTAAATCCTAATTGTAACATATACTCGAGAGGTATTATATCATGATTAACCGTCCAGGCTAAATCCTTGCTATAATAAGATCAATAGGATTACTTGTCCGAGCTAAATCCTGTCAGCAACAACTGCAGGACCTCATTCATTTCGAGAAAGCATATATGTTCATCGCAACTCAATATTCAATCAGGACATAACCCTTTTTCACCATTTTCAAGCATGTATTAATTTCTCATATTATAACATCCAAGTAAATCACATAAATGATAATCACATTTCATACAATCACAACATTTAAATTTAACATTATTACAAGCTTGAATAAGTTACACGAACTTACCTCGACACTTGTTCGCATAAGTAATCTACTAATTCGAAACCTTTTCTTTTCCACGATCTAACCTCGAAAGTGAGTTGTTTGGATCTAAATAAATAGCTTTAATCATCAATTTATCATATTTCATACTCATTTGGACTTAATTTACGTTCTAGGCAAAATTACCATTTTTCCCCTAAGTTTTCCATAAATTCCATTTTTGTCCCTAGGCTTGGAAAATGAAACTTGTGTAATTTACTCCCTTTTCCAAGCCTAACCAAAATCCCATTACAAAATTTACAGCAATGTGTTCATAAAAATCATAATTTTTCATCAAATTTCACAACTTTACATTTTAGTCCCTAAATCATGTTTTCATCAAAAATCACTTTGTAAAAGTTGTTTATCTATCAACAACCTTTCATTTTCTACTTTCACAACTTTACATTTTAATCCCTAAATCATGTTTTCATCAAAAATCACTTTGTAAAAGTTGTTTATCTATCAACAACCTTTCATTTTCTACCATAAATTTCAAATTTTTAGCATATTCATCCATGACCCAAATTTCATACCATGATAACTTTTCAAATTAATCCCCCAAATATATAGATTAGACTATCCCAATTCCAAAAATATAAAAATTACTAAAAACGGGACTTGATTTCATAACTTTTTAAGCTTGGAAAGTTTTCTTCCTCTCTTCAAGGGTTTGCATAGGAATTTTTGTAACACCCCTTGCCCATATTCAATACCAGAATAGGATACGAGGCATTACCGAACATACATTGCAAGCAAACATACAAATCGAGTCATAAATTTGGCATCCAAATTTAAACCATTTGTATTCAATCATAAAGTCCCTAATACGAGCCTACAAGGCATAAAACATGCTTTGGAAGTGGTTCGAGACTAAACAGAGCACTTAGGAAATTTTCACAAAATTTAGAAAATTTTTGCTATGAACAGGGGTCACACGCCCATATGGTTTTGGACATGCCCGTATGGTCAGGCCATGTGGTCACACATGCCAGTGTCCCTAACCCGTGTAACTCTTTGTTTTGAAAAGCATGAACAAATTGAAGTCACACGGCCAAGTCACATGCCCGTATGCTAGGCCGTGTGGTTAATTAAATTTTCTTAAAATAGGTGCAGACTTCACACGGTCGGGACACACGCCCGTGCTTGAGGCCGTGTCCCTTACACGTCTGAGACACACACCCGTGTCTTTGCCCATGTGCTCAATTTTGAGCACTCTATTTCTCAAAATTAAGGTGCAGGGGACACACGGCCAAAACACATGCCCATGGGACAGGCCGTGTGTCACACACGGTCTAGACACACGCCGATATGTCTACCCTTGTGGATAAAATAAAGGCTATTTACCAAGCCATTTGCCACCCTCATTTGCACATACACACCCACAATCTTAATGGCATCAATCATGGTATATTTAGGCAACCAAAACATCCATAATCAAGGTTATAACATATCATTTCATCATCCACACTCAACATATTTACAACATCATACTTTTCCAAACCATATCATACCAAACTTGCATTCTACAAGTTCCAATATGGTTACTAATAACATGCATGATTTTACTTATTTTTCCTAGCATACCAATGAGTCAATCTTAACCATTCAAAAACAAAACCATTAAGGTACATTCAACCATTTACCAAGCATTTATAAACCACATCGCACAAGAGATAACTACACATGCATGCATGCATATATAAATATATATAATCTTACGACCAATTCAACCATAATGAGCCAAGTTCATGGCCAATTACCACATCAAGCCTTTGACAATTACAAGCCAGTACATTTGGTCAAATTCATAACGACACATATAACAAAATGACCAAGTCCTTATACACGCCATACACTCAAAATGTTAAGATCATTGATACCTCCAAATGACAGTTTGATAGTGTGATGTGATCTCCGATGATCTCCAATCTGAGCTAGTTTGGTGACACTATAAAACATGGAAAATAAAACAAAGTAAGCTATATAGCTTAGTAAGCTCATATGAAAGAAATAAGCAAACCTTACCATACATTGACATGCAAGTAACATAACATAAGATAATGTAATTTACCATAATCTCATGATCATAATTCACTTCAATCACAAACTTACATTGAAATTGTCACTTCACGAATTATTAATCATAAGCTTTAAGTACATACCTGAATCATCTCGTAATAACTTCATATTCATTCTCGTCTTTTTCATACCCAATGAACCACTCAGAATAATAATATCGAATACTCGGGAAAACTTTGCACACTAGTTGCCATATATGTAGCCATTGCTACCTCTATCTCATAACACATATATGCTCACTCTCGAGCCATTAACAGGCCTGCTCACACAAGCTATTACTCAAGACATAGCTACACAATGCTGCTCACACAAGCTGTCAAGTAACTGCAACATATGCCAGTATACTCAGCCACCGGTAGGACGTACAGGACCAACACTCGGATCACATAACATAAAACCCTAGTGACATGTCACTTGTATCCTAATCTATTCCTAATGTTCGATTGGGATTTATCGCTTACCAATGTAATGCCCCCTTACCCGAGACTGTCGCCGGAGTCGAGTATGAGACATTACTAAACTTATTTTAGCAGTTAAACAAGTTCAAACAATTCTCGTAGTAAACTATCCATCTGCATCACAGTCGCTAAAAAAATCATATCTCGAGTTACAAAACTCGAAATCCAATTCCGTAAATTTTCTATGAAACTAGACTCATATATCTACTTAATAATTTTTTCTAGAATTTTTTGCTGGGCCAATTAGTACAGTTTATTAGTTAAAGTCTCCCCTATTTCAGGGTTCAGCTACTCTAACCCCTGTGCACTATGAATCAAATTTCTTCCTGTACAGATATCCAATGACTATGCCGTTTATTTGACCTAAAAATAGACTCAATAAGGAATCCATATATATAAAGTTTGAGTCCTAATTATTTTTAAAAATTTTATGGTGAATTTCTAAAGTCAGAATAGGGGATCCAGAAATCACTCTGACCCTGTTTCAGCAAAACGTAAATATCTCATAAAATACAACTCTGTTACCTATTTTGTTTCTTCCAAATGAAAATAGATTCATTAATCTTCAATTAGATATTTTATTCATCATATAATTATATTTATACTATTTTTAATGATTTTTCAAATTCACATCACTGCTGCTGTATGACACTGTTTTATAGTCAATTTCACCATTTTATGGTTTTCCATGGATTAGGTAATACATTAAGCATACATAACATTAAATATAAATTTTGATTAGCCACTCCAATAGTTAATCATCAACAAACATTTCCACATCACTCATTCACCATATAATAAGATTATATACACAAAAGGATCATAATGCTATACATGCCATATTCCCAAAATATTCAAGCCACTATACCGAGGTGGTTCGTTGATAGTATGAACGTGTCTCTGACCGACCCGATCTCTATCCGACTTGTCAAAACTACAAGGAAAAGAAGGGAGAGAGTAAGCATAAATGCTTAGTAAGTTCACATGTAAATAGCAAGTAACATAACCATGCAATAATACAAAATCCACATTTGCATAATATCACCAAAACATTCATATCATATTTCTCATTCATAATCATACCATATTATTGTTATATTGAAGTCTCAACCCGAGGGTTAAGTACATACATGTACAAAGTATCCATTCCACAACACTTAACAGCTAGTCACTTTCATCTTCAGAATTTCTCCATTTCACTAGAACTTTACCCGTTGAACACATCGGAAATAATTCGGATACACGAAATCAAGCTATCATAATTTCACCCATAATAAACTCGGAACGCAACTCAACGAGCTCGAGTGTTCGCATCCATAATGAACTCGGAACACAACTCAATGAGTTCGGATGCTTGCATCCATAAGTGAACTCAGAACGCAACTCAAAGAGTTCGGATGCCTCATAATTCTCACGAACTCAGAACGCAACTCAACGAGTTCGGATCTCAATTTCCTAATGACATGTCACTTGTATCCTAATCTATTCCTAATACTCAAACGGGATTTTCCTCGATCATACTCCTTTGCCATTTTCCACGAAATGTCGAAATCGATACTTCGATGGTAGTTCATACTTATCAAGTATTTCACATAATTATATATTTTTCAACAATAACCACAAAACATAACGTTTCATGAAAATAAGCATCATATCATATAAACAACATTAAATTGCTTAAAATGACAATTATGTTACCCTATTTACTCATGAACTTACCTCGGTACAAAATGTATAAAGGTTGCAATTTAACTCGAAATCTTTTCTTTTCCCCGATCAAGGTCGATTCCACGTCTTTCTTGATCTAAAATAACACATTTAGCTGATTTAATACTCATATTTATCAAAATAGTCATTAACTCTAACTTTGGAAAAATTACAATTTTGCCCCTAAACTTTTGCATATTTACACTTTTGCCCCAAAGCTCAAAAATTAAAATTCTTCTATTTTCTTATGTTTTATGATATGCTGATCATTTTTACCTTCTATAGCAACATCAAATTCTCACTCTAACATGTAGTTATGAACATTAGGTATTTTTACCGATTATGTCGTTTTATCGTTTTCACATAAAATCGCTTAGCAAAAGTTGTTTAACACAATTTCAAGCTTCATATTCTACCATAAAACATCAAAATAAACACATTTCACCTATGGGTATTTTTCCAAATATAAACCCTAGGTTAAATTATTGCTAGAATAAGCTAAATGATTCTAGGGACTCTAAAAACGTAAAGAACATTAAAAACAGGGCTTGGAATCACTTACTATGGAGCTTGGAAGCTTGAAACAAACCTTAGCTATGGAGAACCCATGAAATTTCGTCCTAATGAAGAAGATGGACATATTTTGCCATCTTTTTCCTTTTTTTATTCTTTTAATTACCAAATGACTAAAATACCCTTCATTAAAAACTTTGGTTATTTCTACCTATGTATGTCCATTTTTGTCCATGAAAACCTAATGGTATAATTACCATTTAAGGACCTCTATTTCAATATGCTCTTCAATTAAATCCTTTAACATCTAAAACTCATATTTATCAACTTTTGCAATTAAATCCTAATAGGCAAATTAGACATGCAATTCATGAAATTTTCTATTGATATTCTAACACATGCATCTAATCACTTAATAAATTATAAAAATTAATCGGAATAAAATTTTCTACTTCAGAATTGTGGTTTCGAAACCACTATTCCATTTAGGCCCTAATTCAGGATATCACAGCTGAAATGTGGTCGAACGTGCCCATAGAGTCGTTTACACAATTCATGAAGTATTAAAGCATTTAAAATACAATTATAATAAAGCTTATTTAACATACAAACTTACCTCGATTACAAAAATGGCCAAAGGGATTTATTCGTCAATTATTTTGTTTTTCCCCTGATCTAGACCTGAACTTCGTTTTTCTTGATCTATAATACCACATTTAACTTATTTAATCATCACATTATTCAATTCAGCCCAAAAACACATTCTGGCAAAATTTACATTTTTGCCCCTAACCTTTCAACATTTTACAATTTAGTCCTTAGGCTCGTAAAATAAATTTCTTTCAATTTCATCACAACCCAATCCTAGCCGAATATTATTTGTACTCATAACAGCCGACATTTTTCATTTATTTACACTTTTCTACACATTTTATAGACCTTTACAAATAAATCCCTATTTATCGTTTTTTATTGAAAATCACTTTACAAACGTTGTTTAACTAACAACGAACATGCATTTTCTACCATCAAACATCAAAATACAAACATATTCGATATGGGTAAAATTTTAGACTTGGACTTCCTTTCAAATTAGTCCTTGAAATAGCTAAATCAAGTTACAACGATCTAAAAAATATAAAAATCATTGAAAACGGGACAAGAACGGACTTACAATTGAGCTTGAAAGCTTGGCCAAACCCTAGCTGTCTTCCCTTCCAATTTTCGACTATGGGGGGATGAAATTGAGAAGATGGACATCTTTTATTTGTTAATTTTGTCCTTATTAGCCAAATTACTAAATACCCTTAATGCATAACTTTGAAATTTCACCTAACCATGTCCATTTTTGTCCATCCTAAAGCATAATGGTCTAATTTCCATTTAAGGACCTCCAATTTAAAATTTCATAACAATTATACACCTTTAACTTGTAGAACTCAAATTTTGCACTTATTGCAATTTAGTCCTTCTAGTCAAATTGGGCACTCAATCGATAAATTTTCTTAACGAAATTTTCACACAATTATTCTATCATGCTGTAGACCTTAAAGAAATAATAAAAAGAATATTTCTACTTCTGATTTGTGGTCTCAAAACCACTGTTCCTGTTGACCCAAAAATGAGCTATTACAACTCTCCGCCCTTAGGAATTTTCGTTCTCGAAAATTTTACTGGAAAAGAGGTTTGGGTACTGTTTTCTCATAGTTTCCTCAGGTTCCCACATAGCCTCTTCGACTTTGTGTCGTTGCCACAAAACTTTCACTAGAGCTATATTTTTATTTCTCAATGGTTTAAACTCTCAAGTTAACACTTTGATTGGTGCTTCATCATATGTCATATCGTGCCGAATCTCAATCTCTAATGGTGAGTACATGCGATGGATTTGATCGATATCATCACAACATCGGCACATGAAATACATTTTGGATCCTTTGTAACTCCGACGACAAAGCTAGTCGATATGCCACTGGCCCTATTCTTTCAATAATCTCATACGGCCCAATGAAATGAGGACTCAACTTGGCTTTGTGACCAAATCTAAGAATTTTCTTCCACGAAGACACTTTCAGACACACTTTATCACCAACCTGAAATTCGATATCCTTCCGTTTCAAATCCGCGTATTATTTCTGTCGATCCGAAGCTGCTTTTAAACAATCACAAATTACTTTCACCTTCTCTTCGATTTCTCTGACCATATCAACCTCGTGAATCTGTTTCTCACTAAGTTCGGTCCAATACAACAGAGTTCGACACTTACGGCCATACAATACTTCATACGGTGTCATCTTTATACTTGATTGATATCTATTGTTATAAGCAAATTTGACCAATGGTAGATATTTCTCCTAACTACGTTCGAATTCTAAAACACAACAATGAAGCATATCTTTGAGAATTTGGATCACTCTCTCAGATTGACCATCGGTTTGCAGATGAATACGGTACTAAAATTCAACTTCGTACCCAACGCTTTTTGCAATTTCTTCCAAAATCGTGACGTAAACCGCAGATGTTTATCCAAAATAATAGAAGTAGGCACCCCATGCAATCTAACAATCTCAACAATCTACAATCCAGCTAGTTTATCAAGTGAATAATCGGTACGTACTGGAATGAAATGAGTCGATTTTGTCAATCTATCAACAACAACCCAAACAACATTTTCCTTCTTCGAAGTCAGAGGTAACCCCGATACAGAATCCATCGTAACTCTATCCCATTTCCACTCGGGTATAGTCACAGGATGAAGTAAACCCGAAGGCACTTGATGTTCGGCTTTCACTTGTTCACAAATCAAACATCTCGATACAAACTCTGAAATGTCTCATTTCATGCCTGACCACCAATACAATTCCATCAAATCATTATACATCTTTGTACTTCCAAGATGAACCGATAAACAACCATTATGTGCCTCATGAAGAATTTTTCGAACCAGTTCAATATTTCTTGGTACACAAATCCTACCTCGGAACCTCAAATAATCATCGGATCCAATTTGATATTCCAAATCACTATTTGATTGGCACTAAACTCTTTTAGCTTGCAACTCATTATCATCTTTCTGAGCTTCGCAAATTTGTTGAAGAAATATCGGTCTATCTTTTAACTCAGCTAAATTGTTCCATCATTAGATAACGTTAACAGTGTATTCATCGCCCTCAAAGCAAATAAAGTCTTTCTACTTCAAGCTTACGTGACTACATTCGCTTTCCCCGGGTGATAGTCAATCACTAATTCATAATATTTCAACAAATTGAGCCATCTTCGTTATCTCAAATTCAAATATTTCTGAGTCATCAAATACTTTAAACTATTGTGATCGATAAAGATGTGACACTTCTCACCGAATAAATGGTGTCTCCAAATTTTTAGAGCGAACACAATAGCAACCAATTCCAAGTTGTGCATTGGATAATTCTTTTCGCGCGGTTTCAACTATCTCGAGGCAGAAGCTATCACTTTACCCTCTTGCATCAACACACAACCAAGACCGTTCAATGATACGTCACTGAAAATCACAAACTCTTTTCTTGACTCAGGTTGCACTAACACCAGTGCCTCAGTCAACAACACTTTCAACTGCTCAAAACTCTGTTGACATTTTTCAGACCACTCGAATTTCACATCTTTTTGTAATAACCTAGTCATAGGTGTAGCAATCATCGAAAATCCCTTAACAAAACGTCGATAATAACCAGCCAAACCAAAAAAGCTTCTAACTTCGGATACATTTCTTGGTGGTTTCCAATCAACAACTGCTGAAATCTTACTCGGGTCAACCCATATACCTTCTGCTAAAACAATGTGTCCCAAAAATCCAACTTCTCGGAGCCAAAACTCACTTTTGCTGAATTTAGCGAACAATTTCTTATCTCTCAAAGTCTATAATACAATCCTTAAATGTTCAGCATGCTCAGACTCATCTCGGGAATAAATCAGGATGTCATCAGTAAATACAACCACAAACTTTTCTAAATATAGTCTGAAGATTCGATTCATCAAGTCCATAAAAACTGCAAGAGCATTTGTTAATCCAAAAGGCATAACAAGAAATTTACAATGCGCATAACTCGTTATGAACGCGATTTTCGGCACATCTGAATCCTTAACTCTCAGCTGATAATAGCCCGATCTCAAGTCTATCTTTGAGAACACTGTTGCCCCTCTCAATTAATCGAACAAGTCATCAATTCTCGATAAAGGATACTTATTCTTTATCATAACCTTGTTAAGTTGACGATAATCAATACAAAGTCTCATGGATCCATTTTTCATCTTGACGAATAACACTGGTGCACCCTAGGGCGAAAAACTCGATCTCAGAAAACCCTTATTTGTCAACTCTTGCAACTGAGACTTCAATTCTTTTAATTCGGTCAGAGCCATTCTATACGGAGCTATCAATATTGGTGAAGTTCTCGATACAAAATCAATAGTAAATTCAACCTCTCTGATCGATGGTAATCTAGGCAATTCCTCTGGAAACACATCTGGGTATTCACAAACTACTGGCACAGATTCCATCTTCAATTCTGAAACTTTCGTATTCAGTACATACGTAAGATACGCTTCACAACCCTTTCTCACATACCTCTGAGCCGACATCGACGAAATCACAATAGGCAACTCACCTGACTCATCCGATTCAATCTGAAGAATTTCATTATTTTGACATTTCAATTCAATAATCTTTCATCTACAGTTTACTATGACATCATGTAAAGTCAACCAATCCATTCCAAGAATTACATCAAACTCATCAAACGATAAAAGCATTAAGTCAGCTGAAAAATAGTGACCCCAAATCATTAAAGGACAACTCTTGCAAACTTTTTTAACTAAAACATATTTGTCTAAGGGGTTCGACACTTTAATCACATACTCAGTAGACTCAATAGGAAAATTCTTACTAGATACCAAATTCATACAAATATAAGAATGAGTCGATCTAGGATCAATCAATGCAACTATATTAGTATCATAGAGAGAAAATGTACCAGTGATAACATCAGGGGATGACGCATCTTCGCGAGCGCGAATAGCGTAGGTTCTAACAGGTGCTCTGACTTTTGATATCATAGTTAAATCTTTTGTTGCACCTCTACTACTGTTCCCCTTTCCAGTATTTCTCGATGGCCTCCCTCTAGTGTCAATGTTGCCCGATCTTGTATTTTGCAAATTATCTTTCTCAAGCATTTTAGGGCAATCTTGAATAAACTAATCTGGGTAGCCACATTTAAAGCATGCCCAGTTATTCATTCTGCATTCACCAGGATGTCGTCTACCACAATGTTTATGTAACGCCCCCACGCCCGAGACCGTCACCGGAGTCGAGTATGAGGTGTTACTAAACTTAATTTAACATTTTAAGAACTTTAGATTATTTGTTTCTACATTCATGACTTTTTAGCTACTTGCATTCTGATCACAAGAAAAATCATATCTCGAGTTGAAACTCGAAATCAAGATCCGTAAATTTTCTATGAATCTAGACTCATATGCCTATCTACTAATTTTTTTAGAATTTTTGGTTGGGCCAATTAGTACAGTTTATTAGTTAAAGTTACCCTGTTTGAGTGGCTTGACTGGTCTCGACCTCTGTTTACTACGAACCACTTTTCTCTCTGTATAAAATTCGTATGAATATGAGGTTTATTTCTCCTGAAAGGATTCTGAGGATATAAAATAAGCCACCTAATTATATCTGTACAATTTATGGTAAATTTATAAAGCTGGAGCAGGGATTTAAACTGCTCGACCTGTTTCACTAAAATTCAAATATCTTCTAACATATAATTCTTTTACCAGTTTAGTTTGTTTCATGTGAAACTAGACATAATAAGCTTCAATTTGATATTTAATACATCACCAAATTCAATTTATATGATTTTTAGTAAATTTTCAAACTCACGTCGTTGTTGCTGTAATATTTCATTTATGGCAAATTTCATCCTTTTATGAATTTTCATGAACTAGGTAACTTATTAACTTTCCATAACATCAAACATATTCTAAACTAACCATTTCCATAATTTATCATTATCAAGCACTTCCTCAACCATTTCATCACCATACCATAAGATCATTTACACAAAATAAGTATTTTGCTATACATGCCATACTTGAATTTACAAGCCATTTTACCGAAAAGTTCTTAGGATAGTGTGATGAGCTTCCACCAATCCCGACTCCTAAGCTGGCTTGTCCAAAACTAAAATGAGTAAGAAAGAGGAGTAAGCATAAATGCTTAGTAAGTTCATATGCAAATAATAAGTAACATAACAAAGCAATCATACCAAACAACATTAGCATGGTATCACCAAAACATAAATCTCATTTCTAATCATCATTCATCATTTTACTACCTTATCGTTATTGTATCAATACTCAACCCGAGGGTTAAGTACATATACTGTTCAAGTATCCATTTCACATCACTTACCAATACGTCTCTTTTCATCTCAAGTATTCCTCCATTTGAGTAGAACTTTACCCGTTGAACTCATCGGAATATAATTCGGATACGTAGGAAGTTTGCACATAAGTGCCACATATGTAGCCAAGCTACCATGTAACCCGCCCATAAGCGAACTCGGACTCAACTCAACGAGCTCGGGCGTTCGCATCCATAATGAACTCGGACTCAACTCAACGAGCTCGGATGCCTAGTTACATCTCACGAACTCGGACTCAACTCAACGAGTTCGAACATTCGCATCCATAAGTGAACTCGGACTCAACTCAACGAGTTCGGATGCCCAAGTATCAAGTGACATGTCACTTGTATCCTAATCTATTCCTAAGGTTCAAGCGGGATTTTCCTTGAACACATATCCTTGACGTCTTCCGTAAAATGCCGTAACCAATACTCGGTAACAATTTATATTTTATTCGAAAATAACCACAAAGCATTTATTTCATAATAAAAAAATTCAGCATATCACATAATTGACATCAATGACTTAAAATAACAATTATGCTACATTATTTACATATGAACTTACCTTGGTACCAAAATACAAAGGTTTTGCAATTTAATCCACAATCTTTTCTTTTCCTCGATTGGAGTCGTTTCCACGTCTTTCTTGATCTAAAATAACACATTTAACTTATTTATCACTCACATGATCAAATTAACCCTTAATTCAAATTTTGACAAAATTACAATTTTACCCCTAAACTTTTGCATATTTACATTTTTGCCCCTAAGTTCGGGATTAAACTTTATTCCTTATTCTTATGTTTTACAACATGCTGATCACTTTTTCCTTCTATGGCAACATCAAATTCTCACTCTAACATGTACTTGTGACTATTAGGTATTTTTACCGATTAAGCCCCTTTACTCGTTTTTGCTTAAAATCGAGTAGTACAAGTTTTCTAACATAATTTAAAACCTCATATTCTATCATAAAACATCAAAATACACAAATTTCACCTATGGGTATTTTTCCAAATATAAACCCTAGGTTAAATTATTGCTAACATAAGCTAAATCGAGCTCAGGGATCTCAAAAACGTAAAGAACTTGAAAACGGGGCTAGAATGGACTTACAATCGAGCTTGGAAGCTTGAAAACCCTAGCCATGGTTTCTCCTTGCTATATTCGGCCATGGGGTTGAAGATGAGCAAAATTGGCTTTTAATTTTGTATTTTAATTCATTTTACCCTAAATGACCAAAATGCCCTTACTACTAAACTTTCAAAAATTCCTTCCATGTCCTAATTTTGTCCATGAACTTCAAATTGGTCAAATTGCTATTTAAGACCTCCTAATTAATATTTCAAAGCAATTTCATACTAAAAACTTCTAGAATGCAAGTTTTGCAAATTATTCGATTTAGTCCCTAACTTCAAATTAAGCACTTTATGCATAAAATTTCTTCACGAAATTTTCACACAATCATGCAATCATATCATAAACCTCAAAATAATTATAAAATAATTATTTCTATCTCGGATTTGTGGTCACGAAACCACTATTCTGATTAGGCCCTAATTCGGGATATTACAGTTTACATTCAAGTCTATTAGACCTAGCATTACCAACGCTCGCTATTTACGTAGTTTGGGCCTTAGAACCTGAATATTGCTTCGCACGATCTCTGTTTGGATACCCACCTGAAACATTAGATCGAATATACAAATCCCTCGATTTCTTTGACGAAGATTGAAATAACTTATTCATCGGCTTTTTTATCAAATATCTAGCCTCAAACTCAGCTTTTCTCTTTTCTTTACTCAACTCTTCGGCTTTTTAAGCTTGGTCGACTAGCACAACAAATTCTTTCAGCTCTAAAATCCCCACTAACAGTCTGATATCCTCATTCAACACATCTTCGAATCTTTTGCACGTGATGGCCTTGGTGGAAACACATTCCCGAGCATACTTATTGAGCCTAACAAACTCTCGTTCATATTCAGTCACAGACATACAGGCTTGTTTCAGCTCTAAAAACTCTTTGCGTTTCTGATCAATGAACCATTAACTGATATATTTCTTTCTAAACTCATCTTGATAGAATTCCCAGGTAATTCTTTCTCTCGGTATTACGAATGCAAGAGTATTCCACCACTGATATGCCAAGTCCCTTAGAAGTGATATAGCACATTTCAAACACTCATCTGGTGTGCAAGAAAACTCATCAAATACCCGGATAGAATTCTCAAGCTAAAATTTTGCTCTCTCGGGATCATTGTCAATATTGGCTCTGAATTCTTCAGCCCTTTGTTTTTGAATCTTATCAACTGGAGGCTTGTTCAGCTTAACAATTCTACACCTTGGGGAGCTATGAAAATCGGTTAGGGGTTAGGTGGGGGTGGAGGATGTTGGGCAGCCCGATTTGTTCAAACAAACTCAGCAAACCACTCATTTATCCTTTCGAAGAAGGCTTCCCTAGCCTCTCCTCCTTAACTAACCGTTACTGGTCTACTTTCGGATGGCACTATCCCTTGGGCGGGAGCTGGCGCATTACTTTCAACATCATCAGCTACCTCTCGGTTGGGATCCATTTACTGTATGAAAACACAATTTATATTGTCAGGAGTCATCACACTATCAGAATTTATATATGGCATGTATGGCTAAACTCTGACACGCGCTATGAGGCATTATTGAACTTACATCGCAAGCAAACATACATACAAATTGAGTCATAAATTTGGCATCCAAATTTAAACCATTTGTATTCAATCATAAAGTCCCTAATACGAGCCTATGAGGCCCCAAACATGCTTTGGAAGTGGTTCGAGACTAAAGCAAGCACTTAGGAAATTTTTACAAAATTTAGAAAATTTTTGCTATGAACAGGGGTCACACGCCCGTATGGTTTGGGACACACTCGTGTGGTCAGGCCGTGTTGTCAAACACGCCCGTGTTCCTAACCCTTGTAACTCTCTGTTTTGCAAAGAGTGAACAAATTGAAGTCACACGACCAAGTCACACGCTCATGTCCTAGGCCATGTGGTTAATTAAATTTTCTTAAAATAGGTGCAGACTTCACACAGTCGGGACACACGCTCGTGCTTGAGGTCATGTCCCTCACACGTCTAAGACACACGCCCATGTCTCTCCCCGTGTGCTCAATTCTGAGCATTATATTTCTCAAAATTAAGGTGCAGGGGACACACGGCCAAAACATATGCCAATGGGGCAGGCCGTGTGTCACACACGGTCTAGACACATGCACGTGTGTCTACCCATGTGGGAAAAATAAAGGCTATTTACCAAGCCATTTGCCACCCTCATTTGCACATACACACCCACAATCTTAATAGCATAAATCATGGCATATTTAGGCAACCAAAACATCCATAATCAAGGTTAGAACATATCATTTCATCATCCATACTGAACATATTTACAACATCATATTTTTCCAATCCAAATCATACCAAACTTGCATTCTACAAGTTCCAATATGATTACCAATAACATGCATGATTTTACATATTTTTCCTAGCATACCAGTGAGCCAATCTTAACCATTCAACAACAAAACCATTAAGCCACATTTAACCATTTACCAAGCATTTATAAACCACATAACATAAGAGATAATTGTACATGCATGCATATATAAATATATATAAGCTTACAACCAATTCAACCGAAATGAGCCAAGTTCATGGCCAAATACCACATCTAGCCTTTGCTAATTACAAGCCAATACATTTGGCCAAATTCATAACGACACATATAACAAAATCACCAAGTCCCTATACATGCCATACACTCAAAATGTTAAGATCGTCGATACCCCAAAATGATAGTTTGATAGTGTGATGCAATCTTCGATGATCTCTAATCCGAGCTAGCTTGGTGACACTACAAAACATGGAAAATAAACAGAGTAAACTATATAGCTTAATAAGCTTATATGAAAGAAATAAGAAAACCTTACCATCCATTAACATGCAAGTAATATAACATAAGATAATGTAATTTACCATAATCTCATGATCATAATTCACTACCATCACAAACTTACCTTGAAATTGTCACTTCATGAATTAATAATCATAAGCTTTAAGTACATACTTGTACCATCTCGTAATAACTTCATATTCATCCTCGTCTTTGTCATACCCAATGAACCACTCGAAATAATAATATCAGATACTCAGGAAAACCTTGCACACAAGGTGCCACATCTGTAGCCATTGCTACCTCTATCTCATAACACATATATGCTCGCTCTCGAGCCATTATCGAGCCTGTTCACACAAGCTATTAGTCAAGACGTAGCTACATGGTGCTGCTCACACAAGCTGTCAAGTAACTGCAACATATGTGGATTTACTCAGCCACCGGTAAGACGTACAGGACCAGTACCTGGATCACATAACATAAAACCCTAGTGACATGTCACTTGTATCCTAATCTATTCCTAATGTTCGATTGGGACTTCTCGCTTTTCGAAACGTAGTCGAACGTGTCCATATAATCATTTACACAATTCATGAAGTATTAAAGCATTTAAAATACAATTATAATAAAGCATCTTTAACATACGAACTTACCTCGGTTATAAAAACAGCCAAAGGGATCTATTCGTCAATTATTTTGTTTTGCCCCCGATCTAGACCCGAACTTCATTTTTCTTGATCTATAATACCACATTTAACTTATTTAATTATCACATTATTCAATTTCAACCCAAAAACACATTATGGCAAAATTTACATTTTTTCCCCTAACTTTTTAACATTTTACAATTTAGTCCCTAGGCTTGTAAAATGAATTTCTTTCAATTTCATCACAACCCATGCCTAGCCAAATATTATTTGTACTCATAATAGCCCACATTTTTCATTTATTCACACTTTTCTACACATTTTATAGACTTTTACAAATAAGTCCTTATTTATCGTTTTTTATCAAAAATCACTTTACAAATGTTGTTTAACTAACAACGAACATGCATTTTCTACCATCAAACATAAAAATACAAACATGTTCAATATGGGTAAAATTTTAGGCTTGGACTTCCTTTCAAATTAGTCCTTGAAATAGCGAAATCAAGTTACAACGATCTCAAAAATATAAAAATCATTGAAAACGGGACAAGAACGGACTTACAATTGAGCTTGAAAGTTTGGCCAAACCTAGTTATGTCTTCCCTTGCAATTTTCAGATATGGAGGGATAATATTGAGAAGATGGCCATCTTTTATTTGTTAATTTTGTCCTTATTAGCCAAATTACTAAAATACCCTTAATGCATAACTTTGAAATTTCCCCTAACCATGTCCATTTTTGTCCATCCTAAGGTATAATGGTCTAATTGCCATTTAAGAACCTCTAATTTATAATTTCATAGCAATTGGACACCTTTTCAACTTGTAGAACTCAAATTTTGCACCTATTGCAATTTAGTCCTTCTAGTCAAATTAGGCACTCAATCGATAAAATTTCTTAATGAAATTTTCAAAAAATTATTCTATCATGCTATAGACCATAAAGAAATAATAAAACACACATTTCTACTTCAGATTTGTGGTCCCAAAACCACTGTTCTGATTGACCCCAAAACAGATTGTTACAATTTTGGGGAAGAAGACATGAAAATAAGATGATAATTTCTTTTTAATTAATTATCATCTTTTAATTTTTGTGATTTCCAATTTAGTCCCTACTCTTTTCTAAATTTCCATGGATGAGTCACCAAAAATCTACATACTTTTCTTTAATGGTCTAATTTCCATAAGGACGTCTAGTTTTAAATTTCATAGCTATTTAATCCTTATAGCTACTAGGATTCAACTTTCGCATTTTATGCGATTTAGTCCTTCTCGTTATTAAACACTTAATCGATAAAATTTTCCATTAAATTTTTCACACATGTCTATCATAATACGGACCATATAATAAACTAAAAATAAACTTTATTTCCGGATCGAATTTGTGGTCCTGAAACCACTGTTCTGATTTTACTGAAAAATGGGTTGTTACAACTCTCCCCCCTTTAAGGATTTTCGTCCTCGAAAATCTTACAAGTAAAAAGATTTGGATATTACTTCCTCATAGTATCCTCCGGCTCCCAAGTAGTCTCCTCAATACCATGTCGTTGCGAAAGAACTTTTACTAATGCTACCTTCTTATTTCTTAACTCCTTTGTTTCTCGAGCTAAGATTTTGATCGGTTCTGCACTATATGTCATATCAGGCTGAATCTTTACCTCTACAAGAGAGATAACATGTGAAGGATTGAATTGATACCGTTGTAGCATAGACACATTAAAAAAATTATGAATCCGATCAAGTTATGGTGGTAAAGTTAACCGATATGCAATCGGTCCAATTCTTTCTGTAATCTCATATGGTCTAATGAACCGTGGACTCAATTTTCCTTTACGACTAAACTAGAGAACTTTCTTTCAAGATGATACTTTCAAGAATACATTGTCGCTGACTTGAAATTCTATTTCTTTTTGTTTAAGATCAACATAGGACTTTTGAAAATCAGAGGCTACTTTCAAACTATTCCCAATTACTTGTACTTTTTCCTCAATCACGGACAAAGTCAACTCCGTGTAACTTTTTCTCACTGAGTTCTGTCCAATACAATGGAGTTCTACATTTGTGACCATACAAAGCTTCATACGGTGCCATTTTAATGCTAGTCTGATAACTGTTGTTGTAACCAAAGTCAACTAAAGGCAAATACTTTTCCCAGTTACCTTCAAACTCAAGTATACAACACCGAAGCATATCCTCAAAAATATGTATTACATATTCAGATTGACCATCTATCTATGGATGGAATACAATGCTAAAGTGTAACTGAGTACCCAGAGGTTCTTGCAATTTACTCTAGAATTGAGATGTAAACCGAGGGTCTATATCTGAAATAATAGAGACAGGCACTCCATGTAATCTAACAATCTCAAAGACATATAATTCAGCCAATCTGTCCAAGGAAAAATCCATATGTACCGGAATGAAGTGTGCAGACTTTGTCAACCGATCAAAAATTACCCAAATGGCATCTTTCTTATTTGGAGACAGGGGTAACCCCGATACAAAGTCCATAGTAATTCTTTCTCATTTCCATTTCGGTATCGTAACTGGTTGTAATAATCCATAAGGCAATTGATGTTCAACTTTTACTTGTTGA
This sequence comes from Gossypium longicalyx, assembly GCA_025698465.1. NCBI lineage: Eukaryota > Viridiplantae > Streptophyta > Magnoliopsida > Malvales > Malvaceae > Gossypium > Gossypium longicalyx. The sequence goes on along the minus strand of CM047001.1, from coordinate 30,943,992 downwards.
TATATCAAACATTTAGACACAAATTCAGAAATATCTTATTTCATTCCCGACCACCAGTACATCTTTTTCAGATCATTGTACATTTTATTACTACCAGGATGAATAGACATGTTACCTATAACAGCCCAATTTTAGCTAAATCAGAACAGTGGTTTTGAAACCACAAATCCAATGTCGTAAAATTATTTTAATATTATTTTTGGTCTTTACAGCATGTGACTATGTATGTGTGAAAATTTCGTGAGCTAATTTTATTGTTTAATAGCTCAATTTGAGAAAAAAGACTAAATCGTATAAAATGCAAAAGTTGCATTTCATATGTTAAAAGTGCTTAATTGCAATTGCTTATTAAATGGAAGGTCCTTATGTTGATATTAGACTATTGATAGTGGAAATTGACATAAATGGGCATTAAATGGATGATATTAAATGTTTTACATTAAGGTTAAAATGGTAATTAGTATATTAAGTTAATATTAACTTAAAACAAAGTGAAAATAAGCCATATTATCATCATTCATAGCCAAAAATAGAAGAAAATAATAGGTTTTAGATGCTTAAAAAATTTGGCACTTGTGTGGCTTAATTGAGGTATGCATTTTGCTCGGTTTTTATGATTGCTACGTTTTTGTGATTGTTGCTTTGAGTACTAGCTAGCCCATGCCTCAAGTTTTGAAAGTGTTGATGATCTTGAAAGTTTCCATTGATGAATGCTTGAGTTCTTGAATGTTTGATTATGGTATATGAGTATTTTTTTTGATAGATTATCATGTTTTGTAAAGTGATTTTTGGTGAAATTGCACAAAAGGGGTTAATTTGTGAAAATGTGAAAATGTGGGGTTAAATGTGTGAATAAATGAAAGTTTATGGCTGCTAGAGGTCCCTATGAAATTCGGCTAGCATATGTTTAAATTGAATTATGTAAATTTTATGTTTTTATGAAATAGGGACTAAATTGAATAAATGTGAAACCTAAGGGGCTAAAGTGCAAAAATGACTAAAATGTGTTTGTGGATTAAATTGAATGAATTGGTGATTAAATGGGTTAATTTTGAGTACATATAGATCAAGAAAGAAAGAACTCGAATTTAGATCGGGGAAAATCGAAGGTTATCGAGTAATTGATCCGATTCGTCAATTCTGAGTACGAAGTAAGTTCGTACGTGATAAATGTTGTTACAATTATGTTTTTAATGCTTTAATAATGCATAAATTGTATATATGTGACTACAATTGCATACGATGACAAATCGACTATGTTTGGCACTTAGTATGTGTTTCGAAATAGCTTCGGCTATAATTAGTACTTAGTGTGTGAATTGGAATAGCTTCGACTATATGAGGCACTAAGTGTGTGATATTGAGATAGCTTCGATTTAATGTGATGGCACTAAGTGTGCGATATTGTTATAGCTTCGGCTAATCATTTATGCACTAAGTGTGCGAGTTCTTAGAGCATTTAAAGATTTCTGAATGATTTAACGTATTGAACAAAGAGGTGAGAATGAAATAAATAAATACGGGAAAGTACAAGTACGTACGATACCTGTGTGGTAGTTGATACTATGTGTATTAAGCTTGATAAATTTGTATATACATGATAAAGGGTCATGAATTAGAATTGAATGATGATATGAGAACTATTAAGTGTTTATTAATTGATGATTTGTATATTTGAACTGTTGAGTATGTTTGGTACGAACTTACTAGGTTATGAAGCTTACTGTCTGTTTGTAATAGCCCGATTTAGACCCTAATTGAAACGGTGGTTTCGGGACCATGAATCTGATTCAGAAAAATATTTTAAAATTTTTTTCAGTGTTTATTTTGTGTGAATTCATGTCTATGAAATTTTCGTGATTTAATTTTATCATTTAGGTGTCCGATTAAATAAAAGGACTTAATCGCGTAAATTAAAAATTTGATAGTTAAAAGTATAATGGCCAAATTGTTAGTGGCTTTCTATGTTGGAGCTTTTATGTTGCAAATAATCCATTTGAATAGGTAATGGCCGGTTATGTCCTTGGTTTAATACATTTTAACATTAAATAATAAAGGTTAAAAAGGTAAAACAATGGTAAGTTAATATATATGATATAATATATGATAATTAAAATGAAATGCTCATATTATATGTCATAGCCGAAACTTTAAATAAGAAAGAAAAGAGAAAGGAGCTAGGGTTCGACCATAACCAAGCCTGATTCAAGGTTCGTTCTTAGTCGGTTTTTGATAATTTTTACGTTTTTGAGATCGTTGCTTCGAGTACTACAAAACCCAAGCTTTGATTTTTGATTTTAGTGAATATTTTGAATTTTTCCATTGTTGATAGTTTGTGATTTTTGTTGTTTGATGATGAAAAATGGAAGATATGTTTTAGATTAACATGTTTTGTATTGGAATTTTTGATGATTTTGAGTAATTAGGACTTAATTGAAAAAATAATAATTTGAGGGACTAAAATGTGAAATAAATGAAATATTTGGACCTGTTTAGTAATGGGTAAGATTCGGCTAAGCATGGGTACCTTAAAATTTTGAATATTTTGTATTTTGTGCAATAAGGACTAAATTGTAAAAATTATAAATGTCAGGGGAAAATGGTAATTTTCCCATTTATGTGTTTTTGGACTAAATTGGATGAAAAAATGTTTGAATGAGCTTAATTTGAATATTTTTAGATCAAGAACCAAGGAAGTCGGATTTGGATCGAGGAAAAACAAAAGTTGTCGACTAGCTGCCTGATTCCGTTTTGTATTGTCCGAGGTAAGTTTATAAGCAAATAGACGTGTTTATTGGTGATTTAATGTTATATTTATATGTTGTTATTAAATGTTAGACTTTAATTATGCCATGGCCAAACATGATTAAATTGGGCTACTATACTTTCGAGTTCGATTCGACCGAGATACGATGTTTGAAAGCCCCGTATGAACCTTAGGAATAGCTAGGATACATATGTCATGACATAGGATTCCGATATATGTGTGCGAGTAAGTCCATGGCATCGATTTGTGATTTCAATGTGTTTACGAGAAAGATTTACGAGTAAGACCCTGTCTGGGACAGTGGCATTGATATGTGGCTACATGTAAGACCGAGACTAGGACATTGGCATTGTACGATATATGTGATTATCCGAGTGTCCTATCCAATTCCGAATGGTTCATTGGGAAAAGGTAATCGTGTACGAATTGTATAATATGAGCTAAATGGTTAGGTAAGAGTTAACTTGATGCCTTTTTAAGATAAGGTAAGAAAGTACTAATGTTATGTGCTGTAAATTATGTACAGTGTAAATGAAGAAATTATGGATATTGATATGTGTATTCGGCTTGTGAATGAATAATTTGTGTAATGAATAATTTGTGTGACATTGAAATGTTATTTAATATGCATATATAAGATTTATATATTCGGCTACTTAAGTATTATGGATACATGAGATGTTATTAGTTGATTTTTAAGTTGCATAAAAGAATAAATGAATGTGTGATTATTATGACTATTAGGTTTGGAAGTTGATTTATACTGCATTAAACGACTATATATATGTATTCGGCATAGGTGGTTAATAATGTTAATGCAATTCATTTAGTTAATATGAGTCAATTGTGATAATGAGATGTGTAACACCCCTAACCCGAAACCATCACCGGAATAGGTTAAGAGGCATTACCAAACTCACAACTCAAATCAGAACCACCACACATTAAAACATATCTCATTACTAAAAGAAGTTATTCATTCATATTCACTATTCACATATAACTAAGTATAAAATGCTTAAACATGCATTCAGGACCAAATTGATAACATACAAAAGTTTCAGAACTTAGAAATAATTTTCAATTCTGTTGAAGTCACACGCCCGTGTGACCAGGCCGTGTGCCTCACATGGGCACCAGACACGCCCTTGTGATCCAACCGTGCTGAAACAAGGTATATATATTGACTTTTATCCACGGCCAACAGACACGCCCGTGTGCTATGGCCATGTGATACTTAGCTAGCTACTGACTTGAGCACACGGCCATATGGCACGCCTATGTGTCTTAATTGTGGGATCTTAAGAGTTTACTACTTTGCATACACAGCCACAAGGCACACCCGTGGTCCCTAACCGTGTGGCACAATGCAAGCTTGGTTTAAGCCAACTTACCACCCCTTTTTGGGTCATTCCTACAAGCAATATTAAACAACATTTATACAAAAATTTTCAGTCAATTCCATGCTCAAAACATGCTTCACTATAACTAAATCATCATTATTCTATAACCTATTCAAATTTATATCAAAACACATTAAAATCTCATTACAACAACATTCCATAATAATCTCATTACAACAACATGCCATAATACTTACTTCATAGTTCACATATGACACTATCTAACTCATGCTTAAACTTACCATTTCCTCAACTTGGCATATTCAAAATGATCACCACATATAAGGTCATATAACCATTACATGCATACATAATTTGGCATCACAGCCATTTACCAAAACTAAGCACAAACATACCATTTGTTAGCCAACTCTCATGGCATAACATATATACATACCAAAGTTTAAATACATAGACATTCGAGCTTATACATGCCATACTGAAAAATATTTACACTTTCAAAAGTAAAAAATTAATGTTCGATAGTGTGGTGACGATCCCTGACTGTCCCTGAGCTTGCAGTAGATTTTATATCCATAAAACAATGCAAACACACACAAAGTAAGCTTTCAAAAGCTTAGTAAGCTCGTACTAAAATCATCAAAAATATATATAACTTAACACATCAATACATAAGTATTTATACAATTTCAATCTATATGATCATATCAATTCAGTGAACTTAACATACATAATATCATCTACCACTTAGGTATTGCACATACCTGAATCTCCCCGTACTTATTCAATTTCATACTTACCTCTCATTGAATATTATAAGATTTTTCGTAAATTACTCGTACTTTAAACATCCGCACACTTAGTGCTAAAAGGTTAGCCGAAGCTAGAATGATTCCGCACACTTAGTGCCACCTTAAATAACCGAAACTAAGTCGGTATCACACACTTAGTGCCTTATATAGCCGAAGCTATTCCAACTCGCACACTTAGTGCCATTTGTAACCAATGCTATATGTATTAAACCGCACACTTGTGCTAAGCATAGTCGAATATCATCGTACTCAAACTGTAATTTAATATCTGTACCATTTATACATTGTAATATCATTAAAACATAACTTTAACATCATTTATCATGTACGAACTTACCTCGTATTCGGAATTGTTGATATGAATTGTTTACTCAATAGCCTTCGACTTCCTTCGATCTAAATTCGAATTCCTCCTTTCTGATCTATATGTATTAAAAATTAACCCTTTTTTATTCAATAATTAATTCAATTCAATCCATAAACACATATTTAGGGCATTTTGCAAACTAGCACTCACATTTTCACATTTCAACACTTTAGTCCCTATTTCACAAAATCACAAAATATACATAATTTGCATATACACAAGCTTAAAAGAATTCTCCTAGCTCTCATACAAGTCCAAATATTTCATTTATTTCACATTTTAATCCCTCAAAAATAGCATCTTTACAATTTAGCCCAAATTACTCAATTTCATCAAAAATCCAAAGACAAAACATGTAAACCCAACATCAAGCTTTCATATTTCAACATATGACATCACCAAGCTCATGAATTCATCCATGGCACATTTCCAAATCATAAACAATTTCATGAATTTAAGCATGGGCTAGCTAGAACACTTAACAACGATCACAAAAGCGTAGAAATTATCAAAAACCGAGTAAAATTCATACCTTAATCAAGTTCTTCAATGGCCGAATGTTAAAACATAAAAACCTAGCATTTCTTTCTTGAATTTTTGGCATGAACAAGATGAAAATGGTCATTTTCATGCTTTGTTTTATTTTATTCAACCTTATATGCCATTTACCAACTTTGCCCTTATTATTAACATATAAAAATCCACCTACATATGTCTATACTTGTCCATGCATTAGTAAAATGGTCCAATTGCATCATAAGGACTTCATACTTAAAAAGCCACATCAAATAGGCACTTAATCAATCAGCACACAGCTTTTAAACTCTATGCAATCAAGTCCTTTTTGCAAATTAAGCACACAAACAATTAAATTTTTATACGAGATTTTCACACATCATAAGCACGAAAAAAACAATATTTAAACAGTTCGCTGACTCGAATTTGTGGTCCCGAAACCACTTTTCCAACTAGGGTCAAAACGGACTGTTACAATTCTCCCCCTTAGGGATTTTCATCCCCGAAAATCTTACCATTAAACAGATTTGGATATTGCTGTCTCATAGCATCTTTAGGCTCCCACATGGCCTCTTCAATACCGTGTCGATGCCATATCACTTTAACTAACGAAATTTTCTTATTTCGTAACTCTTTAACTTCATGAGTTAAGATACGGATCGGCTTTTCTTCATAAGTCATATCAGACTGAATTTCAATTTCAGATGGAGGAATCACATGCGAAGGATCGGATCTGTACTTTCGAAGCATCATTACGTGAAACACATTACGAATCTTTTCTAATTTTGGTGGGAACAACAATCTATATGCAACCGGCCCAATACACTCAATAATTTCATACGGTCCGATGAACCTCAGACTCAACTTGCCTTTTCTACCAAACCGAAGCACTTTCTTCCACGGAGACACTTTCAGAAACACTTTGTCACCAATCTCAAACTCAATGTCTTTTCTTTTCAAATTCGCATATCATTTTTGACGATTAGAAGCTTCTTTCAAACTATCTCGGATTATTTTTACTTTCTGTTCGGTTTCTTTTATCAAGTCAACTCCGTGAATCTTGTTTTCGCTGAGCTCGGTCCAATACAAAGGTGTACGGTATTTGCGACCATAAAAAGCCTCGTATGGTGTAATTTTAATGCTTGACTGAAAACTGTTATTATACGTGAATTCAATCAAAGGTAGATATTGTTCTCATGTACCTTCAAACTCAAGAATGCAACATCTCAACATATCCTCGAGTATCTAAATAATCCACTCAGATTGATCGTCTGTTTGTGGATGAAAAGTAGTACTAAAATGCAATTTAGTACCTAATGTATCTTGCAACTTCTTCCAAAATCATGATGTAAATCTCGGATCTCTATCCGACACTATCAACAATGGCACACCATGCAATTTTCCAATATCATAAATGTATAACTCAGCTTGTAACGCCCTGAATTTTTGGCCTAGATAAATTGGGCTTTCGGTCTCATAAAATTTTAAGTGAGCAAGAAAATGACAAATGACATGTTGGCTATAAGGGTTTAAGGAATTTGGAGTGTCTAAGAATATTAGAGAAGTTCTGGGTTCGATTTTTGTGGTGGAGGAATTTTAATTTAATTATTAGAAGAATCAAGGTTGGGAGTAGTTGGCCTTTTAAATAAAGATATGGGAAAATGACATCAAAAAGCCTTGTGGAGGAGTGACTAAGTGATGCCACTTAGGGTGTAGGGAGGTGGCATTAGTGGCTAGCAAGGAGATCCAAGGTTTGAATCCTAGCTTAGTATTTTTAGGAGTTTAATTTTGGCCTTCTAGAAGGTTGGAAGTGGCATCAGGATGGACTCTAAAGGGAGTGTTCAGAAGAGAAAATTTAGGAAATAGATTGGGGAGTTCTTAGGGAGAAAAACGAGGAGATGAGAAGGGGGAAGTGATAGAGCCGAATTGGGAATTGAGGGTCAGGCAATTTGGCTAGAGGCTATAAATATGTACTGAGTTTGGGATCCTAGCCTAATGCCAAATTCTTTATTTTTTTTTAGTGCCGATTCGCTTTTCCATCTTTGCTAGCTGATTCTTTTGCCATTCTTTCTCTCCTCAGATCTCTTCTGATTTACCCTTTGGGTTAGCCGAATCCTTCTTCTACTCTTTTTCTTTAATTTGTGCCAAATAAATCTTATTCACCATACTAAGCTTGAAAGTCGAATCTCCCTTGGGCCGATTACTCTTTTGGTGTAAGTATCTTATCTCTTTTCGATTAGTATTGTTAATACTGAGTACTTTCTTCCCTTACTCTTTCTAATCAACTTTGGTAGGGAATTAGTATCGGATCTCGGGTTTAAGCTCTCTACCGAATTGCTCCTTAGGTGTTTTCGATTTTGGTAAGTATTCCTCTCTTATTGGCTAAGGTTGGCCTAATGGTCATAGTTAAGGTAAGGGGACTTGTGTTGGATACAAGTCACCTATTATTCTGGTTTTAATAGTTAAGATTGGTACAGATCTAGGAGTTGATCGTGGTTAGTGATTAAAGAAGGGGCTGTTATACTTGTCGCGCAAGATTGGTGACTAAGGGAATCGCAGCACGGTTGCTTACCAGGTGTGTACATACACTGCACACACAATGAATCAGCAAAAGCCAAAAACCTAAAATGCCGAGAAGCCGAAAGTTTGGCTACGGCAGACTTGTGAGTGCGCGAACACTCGTAAGGGGGAAATCAATAGGTTGTCTGAGGCCCATGGGCGATTCCATGGGCTTGGGCTGTGAGCTGGCCAACTGGGCCAGAATAGGCTTAATGGGCCTGACAGGCTGTTGGGCCCATAATAGGCAAAAATTGATAATTGATGCTATGTGTTAGAAATTCATCTGTAAGCATGTGTATAATATGATTTGGGCTTAATGGGCCATATAAATGTGAATTGGGCCTAATGGGCCTTATACAGGTGATTTGGGCCTAATGGGCCATATGAACATGATTAGGCCTAGTGGGCCATATACAGGTATGTGAATTTGACTGGCCTTTGTAAAAGGGTTTTGGGCCTAGTATATGATGACTATATAAAACTTAATTAATTTATTGGGACTGTGGACAAGTCAAAGGGTTAAGGTGTGGCAACGGGTATATGCATGTCTAGGATTGGATCTAGGGAGAGCTTGGTACTTAAGCGGTCTTAATGGCTCACCTCCTCTTCTCTGGACTCCTATCTGGTGCATAGTATTTGTTCATCTTAGCTCACGGGATTTGTTAACGGGCCAAGGTAAGTGAAAACCGTAAAGAAAGGGAAAATTACCAAAATGCCCCTGAGGGCAAAAATGACCAAAATACCCCTAGGTGTTGAAGGTAAGTTTTATGGATGTGACATGCATACATATGATATTCTGCTTGAGTTGCGTATGGGTTGGGAATTTTGGAACGGAGGAAGTATATGAGGATCGCATGGTTGCTTGACGACTATGGATCTACCGAAGGCTTTTTAAGCCCATTATATGATTAGCAGCTTGCTGTAATGAAGGTAGTTTCGCAACCAGGCTACCATTGAAGTGTATCGATTGGGTGGGTCGATTTATATCCCCACATGAAGTGTACCGGGAGATGTAGCTGAAGTGTAGCGGATGGATTATTGGGGTGGGTTGCATTGCATTGCTCGATGAAGGTGTACACACTGAGTTTGCAAAAACTCACCCCCTCTTTTATTTTTCTCAGGTAATGCTCAATAGGAGGTTTGAGGTTTGGAGGGATTCTGGGTGGCTAGCTAGCAAGACAACTTGGACTTGGTTGTTTTAAAAGCATTTAGTTCCAGATTTATTAAGTGATTTTAGAATGGATTGTAATAAGGCCTCCCATTTTTGTTATTATTTGGATTATTATTCTTAAGCATTGTAATTGTGAGAAGTTGAACAGGGATTTTCTAAACCATAGTTTTATTTACTACGTTTCCGCAACCAAACTTTTAATTGATAAATTTTCTTAAATCAAATGTTTTAAACAAAGCTTTCGCAATTGAAAAGAGCGTTTTCATAAGTTAACTAAGGTTTCATATCTTAAGGAAGGGTTTTCAATGAAAACAAGGTTTTCGCTAAAACACTTCAATGTGATGCGTCAGATTCGGCCATAACGTCTAGGCCGGGTTTGGGGTGTTACACAGCTAATTTAGCAAGTGAGTAATCTGATCGAATCGAAATAAAATGAGCTGATTTGGTCAATCAATCAACTACAACCCAAATTGTATCTTTCTTTCTCAGAGACAGGGGCAAACCCGAAACAAAATCCATGGTCACTCAATCCCATTTTCACTCCGGAATCATAATCAGTTGTAGCAAACCAGATGGCATCTAGTGTTCAGCTTTAACTTGCTGACATATCAAACATTTAGAAAAAAAATCAAAGATATCTCTTTTCATTCCAGACCACCAATAATGCTGTTTCAAATCATTATACATTTTTGTACTACCCGGATGCATAGATAAACGATTATTGTGAGCTTCACTTAGAATCATTTGCATTAACTTTTGATTTCTCAGAATACAAATTTGATCTCGAAATCTCAAGCAATCATCTTATCAACTCTAAATTCTGAATCAGACTCTACGTCACGCTGAGCTCGTTTAGCTAAAATCTCATTATCAATCTTCTGAGCTTCAATAATCTGCTGTAAGAACAAGGGTCTTACTTTTAATTCAGCTAAAATTGAACCATCATCTGACAGAACCAGTTGAACATTCATCGCATGCAAATCAAACAACGATTTTCGACTCAGGGCATCAACAACAATATTTGCTTTACCCGGATGTTAATCTATCACAAGTTCGTAATCTTTTAGCAATTCTAACCATCTTCTTTGTTGTAGATTCAGATCTTTCTGAGTCATCAAATACTTCAAACTTTAATGATTAGAGTATACATGGCACTTTTCACCAAACAAGTAATGATGCCAAATCTTTAGAGCAAACACAATCCCAGCTAATTTAAGATCATGCGTCGGATAGTTCTTTTCGTGCGGATTCAACTGTCTCGAAGCATAAGCAATGACTTTTCCATCTTGCATTAGAAAACATCTCAAACCAATTAATAAAGCATCACTGTAAATCACAAATTCTTTACCTGATTTAGGTTGTACTAATACCGGAGCTTCAATCAACAAAGCTTTCAACTGATCAAAGCTATTCTGACACTTTTCAGACCACTCAAACTTTACATCTTTCTGAAGCAGTTTTGTTAACAGAGTTGCGATCGTCGAAAAACCTTTCACGAATCTTCTATAATAACCCGAAAGTCCCAAAAAACTATGGACTTCAGATACATTCCTCGAAAGTTCCTAATCCAAAATAGCGAAAATTTTACACGGATCAATTCGAATACCAAAGGCTGATACAATATAACCTAGGAAACCAACTTCTCGCAACTAGAACTCACATTTACTGAATTTTGCATACAACTGTTTATCTCTCAAAATCTGTAATACTAACCTCAGATGCTCGGCATGTTCAGATTCATCACGTGAATAAATCAATATGTCATCAATGAATACCACAACAAATTAATCTAAATACGGTCTGAAAATTCTATTCATCAAATCCATGAAAATAGCAGGCGCGTTAGTCAATCCGAAAGGCATAACTAAAAATTCATAGTGACCGTACCTTGTTCTGAAAGCAGTTTTCGAAATATCTGAGTCTTTCACTCGCAACTGATAATAGCCTGATCTTAAATCTATTTTCGAAAACACAACAACTCCTTTCAACTAATCAAACAAATCATCAATTTGGGGCAGGGGATATTTATTCTTGATAGTCACTTTATTCAACTGATGATTGTCAATACACATTCTCATTACACCATCTTTCTTTTTCACAAATAGAATTGGAGCACCCCAAGGTGAGAGACTCGATCTAGCAAATCCTCGATCAGTCAATTCTTACTACTGAGACTTTAATTCTTTCAGTTCAGTCGAGACCATTCTATATGGAGCTATTGAAATCGGAGTAGTACCAGGTACAAATTCAATGCCAAACTCTACCTCTCTAACCGGAGGCAATCCCTGAAGTTCTTCAGGAAACACATTAGGGAACTCACAAACAATAGGCAGAGATTCAACCTTCTTTTCTGATACTCTTGAATCAATCACATATGCAAAATAAGCTTCATAACCCTTTCTCACAATACTTAAAGCTTTCATCGAAGATATCACAATAAATAATCCATTCAAATTATTAGATTCAATTCTAACTATTTCATCATTCTTGCATCTCAAATCAATAGTTTTCCATTTGCAATTCACCACAGCATCATGCAAAGTTAACCAATCTATACCCAGAATTATATCAAACTCATCAAAAGGCAATAACATCAGATCAGTAGGAAAACATTTATCTCGGAACATTAACGGACAATTCTTGCAGACTTTATCAACTAGAATGCATCTACCTAGGGGGTTCGAAACTCTAATTACAAATTCAGTAGACTCTACAGGCAAAGTCTTACTGTTCACTAAGTTCATGTATATATATGAATGTGTCGATCCAAGATCTGTGAAAGCAATCACAGAAGTATCATAGAGAGTAAATGTACCCGTAATCATATCTGGTGATGAAGCTTCCTCACGAGCTCTGATAGCATAGGCTCTGGTAGGTGTACGAGCCTCAAATCTCATAGCTATGTCTTCCTCTCTGACTACCGCTCACATTTCCCAAGTTTCTGGAAGGTTTAACTCGAGAAACATTACCACTCTGCCTTGGATTTTGAACATTATCTTTTTCAGCTAAATCTGGGCAATCTTTTATAAAATGATTCCTTGAACCACAACTATAACAAGCTCGGTTAATACTTTTTCCCCAGCATTCACTGAAATGTTGTCTTCCACATTGATCACACTCAGGCTTTTCATTCTTTACATTATCAACACTGGCAACAGATGTAGCTGAAGATTTGAAATTCGATTGCGATCTAGCACGATTTCTAGTCGAAGGTCTCATACTAGTCTTTAAACGACTGCTATCATCTCTAAACTTCTTGGATCCAGATTGAAATGATTTGCCCGAAAATCTCTTTCATACCTCTCTAGCTTCAAAATCGACCTTTCTTTTCTCTTTCCGAATATCTTCAGCTTTACATGCTTGTTCAATAAGCACTACGAATTCTTTGATTTCCAGGATCCCAACTAATACACGAATATCTTCATTCAAGCCATCCTCAAATCTCTTACACATTATTTCTTCCGTAGATATGTATTCACGAGCATACTAACTCAGCCTTACAAATTTCTGCTCGTATTCCGTAACAGACATTCGGCCTTGTTTAAGCTCAAGAAACTCTTTGCATTTCTGATCAATGAATCTCTGACTGATATATTTTTTCTAGAATTCAGCTTGGAGGAAATCCCAAGTAACTCGTTCACTGGAAACCACGGTTGTCAAAGTCTTCCACCAATGATACGCTGTATATCTCAAAAGAGAAACAACACATTTTATGCATTCCTCAGGACTCAAAGACAACTCATCAAATACTCTTATTGTGTTCTCTAACCAGAACTCGGCTTTTTCAGCATCATCCTTTGTTGTAGCTCAGAACTCTTCAGTCCCATGTTTTCTAATCTTATCAACTGGTTGTCTACTCAACTGTATCGGATTTACTGGTGGCATAACAGAAGTTTGAGGGGGATTAACCGGGGGTGGAGGTTGTTGTACACCCAGATTGGTTCTAATGTATTGGGTGAACCAATCATTCATCATCTGATAGAAGGCTTGTTTAGCCTCACCATCATAGCTACTCGTAGCCGGTCGAGAATCAGCTTGCACCGCCCTTTGCATGTATAGCTAGACTCACATACGCTATGGTGTCCTAGAACCGACTAAACCATAGCTCTGATACCAATAAAATGTAACACCCCTAACCCAAAACTATCGTCGGAATAGGTTAAAGGCATTACCAAACTCACAACTCAAATCAGAACCACCACACATTAAAAATTATCTCATTACTAAAAGAACTCATTCATTCATATTCACTATTCACATATAACTAAGTATACAATGCTTAAACATACATTCAGGACCAAATTGATAACATACAAAAGTTTCAGAACTTAGAAACAATTTTCAATTCTGTTGAGGTCACACGTCCGTGTGACCAGGCCGTGTGCCTCACATGGGCACCAGACACGCCTATGTGATCCAACCATGCCAAAACAGGGTATATATACTGACTTTTATCCACTGCCAACAGACACGCCCGTGCGCTATGGCCGTGTGATACTTAGCTAGCAACTGACTTGAGCCTACGTCCATATAGTAAGCCCATGTGTCTTAACCGTGGGATCTTAAGAGTTTACTACTTTGTATACACGGCCACAAGGCACGCCCGTGGTCCCTGACCGTGTGGCACAATGTAGGCTTGGTTTAAGCCAACTTACCACCCCTTTTTGGGTCATTCCTACAAGCAATATTAAACAACATTTGTACCAAAATTTTCAACCAATTTCATGCTCAAAACATGCTTCATTATAACTAAATCATCATTATTCTATAACCTATTCAAATTTATATAAAAACACATTAAAAACTCATTACAACAACATGTCATAATACTTACTTCATAGTTCACATATGACACTATCTAACTCATGCTTAAACTTACCATTTCCTCAACCTGGCATATTCAAAATGATCACTACAGATAAGGTCATATAACCATTACATGCATACACAATTTGGCATCACAACCATTTACCAAAACTAAGCACAAACATACCATTTGTTAGCCAACTCTCATGGCATAACATATATACATACCAAAGTTTAAATACATAGACATTCTAACCTATACATGCCATACTGAAAAATATTTACACTTTCAAAAGTACCAAATTAAGGTTCAATAGTGTGGTGACGATCCTTGACGGTCCCCGAGCTTGCAGTAGCTTCGATATCTATAAAACAATGTAAACACACACAAAGTAAGCTTTCAAAAGCTTAGTAAGCTCGTACTAAAATCATCAACAATATATATAAAACTTAACACATCAATACATAAGTATTTATACAATTTCAATCTATATGATCATATCAATTCAGTGAACTTAACATACATAATATCTACCACTTAGGTATTGCACATACCTGAACCTCCCCGTACTTATTCAATTTCATACTTACCTCTCGTTGAATATTATAAGATTTTTCGTCAATTACTCGTACTTTAAACATCCGCACACTTAGTGCTAAAAGGTTAGCCGAAGCTAGAATGATTCCACAGACTTAGTGCCATCTCAAATAACCGAAATTAATTCAGTATCGCACACTTAGTGCCTTATATAGCCGAAGCTATTCCAACTCGCACACTTAGTGCCATTTGTAACCAAAAGCTATATGAATTAAACTACACACTTAGTGCTAAGCATAGTCGAATATCATCGTACTCAAACCGTAATCAAATATCTATACCATTTATGTATTGTAATCATATTAAAACATAACTTTAACATCATTTATCATGAACGAACTTACCTTGTACTCAGAATTATCGATTTGAATTATTTACTCGATAGCCTTCGACTTCCCTCGATCTAAATCTGAATTCCTCCTTTCTTGATCTATATGTATTCAAAATTAACCCTTTTTTATTCACTAATTAATTCAATTCAATCCATAAACACATATTTAGGGCATTTTGCAAGCTAGCCCTCATATTTTCACATTTCAACACTTTAGTCCCTATTTCACAAAATCACAAAATATACATAATTTGCATATATAGAAGCTTAGCCGAATTCTTCTAGCTCTCATACAGGTCCAAATATTTCATTTATTTCACATTTTAGTCCCTCAAAAATAACATCTTTACAATTTAGCCCAAATTACTCAA
Organism: Gossypium longicalyx; assembly: GCA_025698465.1. Lineage (NCBI taxonomy): Eukaryota > Viridiplantae > Streptophyta > Magnoliopsida > Malvales > Malvaceae > Gossypium > Gossypium longicalyx. Next base: position 30,928,330 of record CM047001.1, on the reverse strand, counting down.
TTTCATCAAAAATCCAAAGACAAAACATGTAAACCCAACACCAAGCTTTCATATTTCAACATATGACATCACCAAGCTCATGAATTCATCCATGGCACATTTCCAAATCATTAAAAATTTCATGAATTTAAGCATGGGCTAGCTAGAACACTTAACAACGATCACAAAAGAGTAGAAATTATCAAAAACCGAGTAAAACTCATACCTTAATCAAGTTCTTCAATGGTAGAATGTTAAAACATAAAAACCTAGCTTTTCTTTCATCAATTTTCAGCATGAACAAGATGATAATGGCCATTGTCATGCTTTGTTTTATTTTATTCAACCTTATATGTCATTTACCAACTTTGCCCTTATTATTAACATATAAAAATCCACCTACTAATGTCTATACTTGTTCATGCATTAGTACAATGGTCCAATTGCATCATAAGGACTTCATACATAAAAAACCACATCAAATAGGGACTTAATCAATCAGCACACAACTTTTAAATTCTATGCAACTAAGTTCTTTTTACAAATGAAGCACACAAACAATTAAATTTTTATACGAGATTTTCACACATGCTAATTCACACATCATAAGCACAAAAAAATAATATTTAAACATTTCTCTTACTCGGATTTGTGGTCCCGAAACCACTGTTCCAACTAAGGTCAAAATCGAACTGTTACAAGATTTTTATTTGCTTATGACTTACTAAGCCTTGATAGCTTACTCTTTGTGTTATGTTTACTCTATTTTACAGATTTTAAAGTCAAGCTGCAAGCTCGGGGACTATCATCCAAGCTCATCACACTATCTACTGTTTTGGTACCTTATTAGCTAAACTTAAATTATGGCATGTATAGGCTGACTTATGCTTTGAAATGTTGGATTTACTTTTAAATGTGTGTATTTTAAGCCATGCGAAAATGGCCAAATTCTTAAGTTTGGTTTTGGTATTGTTTTGGTCGTGGCTTAATCTATTTTAGCTATAATGTTACATGTCATGATATGTATAATACATGTGATAAATGTCATATGTTTGAAAAATGGGTGCTGTAATGAAATTGTGTGTTCTTGTTTGCATAGCATGTTTACTTGCCTCAACAAAGGCGTTGGTATAGGTAAAATGAACACGAACTGGCTTGAATATGATTTCAATAATGAATTGATACATTCAGTTTTAGGTGTTTGGGTTAAATGTTCATCGAACTTGGATGGTGATAAACATTGTTTATGTTTCATGAATAAAATTTAGTCAAATGTGTGGTATACATATCAAAATAATTGTGATTTAAATTATAGGTAAGTTACACTTATTATATACGTACCTCATTGATAGGTCTGATAATGGTACAATGTATTGAAGTGCATATAATTGCCTGAGATAGATTCGGTATACACTAGTGAATTATGTTAATGTTATGTTTGATGTTTGGGGTAAGCATTTCATGAATCGAAAATGGTCTACATTTTAAGTTTGAATTCGGCTTTGATTGAGTTACGGCCTAAGATTAATATGACTATTATACCGTATGGAATGTTGATCATATTTGTGTTATTTTTTGAAAAAGTATTTGAGCATATAAGATTGCGAAGGTACTTTGTAATTTGGCTATATGTTTTATTGGATGTTAAATAAAATTAAGGTAGGTTATGCAAGTGCACGGTAATTAGTGATGTCATATTAGTTGGAATTTTTCAAATGTTACTCATTTATAATTATAAATACGTGCATATAATATGGTTAATGTATACATATGTGTGTGAATGGCAGAGTAATCCGTTAGTTATTTATATATTATTAAATATGTACAAATGTATTGAGTTGGCCGAATAGACTTATAATTGAAATGAGACATTCATAACCGAGTGTTTATATTTAGGTTGTATTAATATGCTATTACATGTATTACAAACGGATTAACACATTAAAGCCACATACAAGAAAGAAAAGTTTTGAAATGAAAATTAGTTCAACTGATGAATAACTTATGTATATACATGACAGACTTAAGAAATAAATAAAAAATAATTATAGATATGATATTTCATAATGAAATTATTGATATGCTATATGTTCTATATGCATGTTGAATTGTTTTGGAATTTATATATATATAAACTTTGAGTTATGTTTCATTCAATCTATATGTTTATGATTTAAATTAATATGGTAATGTTGGGAACTGTGCTACTATCTAGTGATGCCTCGTAACCCTATTCCGGCAACGGATATGGGTTACGGGTGTTACACTATTATTTGTTTATGTTTTATAGATTATCAATGTTAGCTTGGACTCGGGGATCGCCAAGAAACGTCATCACACTAATCTATCATATCGTTGGTACTTTTGGAAGCTTTGTAAATATGGTATATGGCATGTATAGGCTAGTGTCATTTTAGTCAGTTTTGAGATATGGTATAGCCATGAGATTTGGCTTACTTTTGTTGTTAAATGTTGGTATGTATTTGGCCATTTAAGTTGGCTTAAATTATGTGTTGAATAAGCATTATATATGTTGTATAAAACGTCTTGTGTTTTGGCATCATTTGTTATGGTTGTTGATATGAATAAATGGTTGATCATTTGGTTAGTATTAATACTTGAGGAATGGTATATTTGGGATGGTTTATAGATGATGAATTGATATGTTTAAAAAGCATGATCTAGTTGATGGAAAGGTAATATAAATGTATTTAGAAGTTATATGAGTTTGATGATTTTGGTATAATGATTTGGTAGGTTTTGGATGTAGAATTGATTAGTTGAAATGGTTGATGATAGATGGTATGTTATGTGTGTGAATTGGTATGTTTTGGCTGCCTATAAGTATATGGAAATGGTTCTAAGTTTGTTGCTATGTGTACATGAAGTAGAGTGGCAAATTGGTTTTTCAAATGGCCTATTTTTGTCCACACGGGTAGAGACACGAGCGTGTGTCTCAGCCATGTGTGACACATGATCATGTTACATGGCTGTGTGTCCTCTAGGGTACCCTTCGAATTAAAGTCAGTATACCCTAAAGTTTTGACACGACTTAAACACACGAGCGTGTCTACTGGCCGTGTGTGACACACAGGATGGCACATGGGCGTGTGGTCGGTCATGTGACCCAAGTCAGTAACCTCTCTAATTCTCCCATAGCCATGGCACACGGGCGTGTTCTCGGCTGTGTGGTACAAGTCAATTTGTATGCCCTATTTTTACTCAGCTTGTGACACGGGCATGTCTGGTGTCCGTGTGCCTTCACACGAGCGTGTAACCCTTAAATAGTCTAAAATTTTCTAAGTTTTTCAAAGTTTGTAAATGATATCGGTTTAGTCTCGAACCACTTCTAAGCATGTTTTAAGGTCTCGTATGACCTTAGAAAGGACAATATGATTGAGACAATTGGATTTTGATGGTAAATGCTTAAATGTATGTGAATGATGTGTTTTGATCTGTAATGCCTCTTAACCTTATTCCAGTGATGGATACGGGTTAGGGGTGTTACATTTAATTAGTATCAGAGCTATGGTTTAGTCAATTCTAGGATTAACGTAGCGAGTGAGAGTCTAGCTATACATGCCATATATATAAACTGCAATAGTGTGATGATTCTTAACAGTTAAAATGTGTATTTATATAGTAAATGGATCCCGATTGAGCCATAGCTGACAATGAGGAAAGTAATGCACCAGCTCCCACTCAAGGGGCAGCGCCAGCCGATTCTAGGCCTATTTTTAGTAGCAAGGGAGGAGAAGCTAAGTAAGCCTTCTTCCAAATAATAAGTAAGTGGTTCACGAAATTCGTATAAATGAATCTGGCTGCCCAACAAACTCCACCCCACCTATTCCTCAACAAATCCCAACTATACCACAAGTAATAGATCCAATCCGATTGAGTAGCCGCCAGTGGATAAGATTCGTAAGCACGGGGCTAAAGAGTTTCGGGCTATAGTTGATGATGGTGCAGAGAGAGTAGAATTCTGGCTTGAGAACATGATCAGAGTATTTGATGAATTGTCGTGTAATCCAGATGAATGTATCAAGTGTGTTGTATCTTTGCTTGGAGACAATGCATATCATTGGTGGAAAACGTTGACATCGGTGGTTCCTAGAGAACGAATTACCTGGGAATTCTTTCAATCCGAGTTCTGGAAGAACTATATAAGCCAGTGATTTCTCGATCAAAAACATAAAGGGTTTTTGGAATTGAAGCAGGGCTGAATGACTATCGCTGAGTATAAAAAAAAATCGTACGATTAAGCAAATATGCCCAGGAATATGTGTCTGCTGAGGAGATCATGTGTAAAAGATTTGTTGACGGGTTGAATGAAGATATAAAGCTGTTATTGGGATACTTGAATTGAAAGATTTTGTAGTATTAGTTGAGATGGTTTGTAAATCCGAGGATCTCGACAAAGAAAAGAGAAAGGCTGATTCAGAAGCAAGAGATTTGAGGAAGAGATCGATGAATAAATCTTATCATTCCTTGTCGAAGAAATCTAGAGACTATTTTAATCGATCGACAGCTTCAGCAGGATGTCAGAATAAAGATCGCGGAAAGTAATACACCAACCCTAAAGCTCAAGCTGCATCAATATCGAATGTTGACAATGTAAAAGATGCTAAACCTGAGTGTCAACAGTGTGGAAGACAGCATTTTGGAGATTGCTGGGTGAAAAATAATAATAAAACTTGTTACAGTTGTCGTTTACGAGATCACTTTATTAAAAATTTCCCAGAGTTAGCTAAAATAGATAATGTTCAGAACACGAGGCCGAGTAACACTGCAGTTAGAGGTAGACCACCTAGAAACACGGGAAATGTGAGTGGTGGTAGAGGTGTGACACGAGACACTGCTGTGAGATCTGATGCCAGAGTACCTGCAGTAGCCTACGTTATTCGCGCTCACGAAGAAGCGTCATCTCCAAATGTTATCACCAGTACTTTTACTCTCTATTATATTAAAGTTATTGTATTGATAGATCCAGGATTAACTCATTCATATGTATGTGTGAATTTAGTATCCAGTAAGACTTTGCCTGTAAAGTCTACTGAATTTGTAATTAGAGTACCGAACCCCTTAGACAAGTGTGTGTTGGTTGATAAAGTGTGCAAGAACTGTCTATTGATGATACGGGATAGTTGTTTTCTGGCCGATTTAATGTTTTTGCCCTTTAACGAGTTTGATATAATCCTAGGTATGCATTGGTTAACGTTGCATGATGCTGTTGTGAATTGTAAATGAAAAATGATTGATTTGAGATGTCAGAATAATGAGTATATCCGAATTGATTCAGATGATCTGAATGGCTTACCAGCAGTGATTTCATCAATGTTAGCCCAAAAACATGTGAGAAAGGGTTGTGAAGCTTATTTAGCTTATGTGCTTGATACAAAAGTGACTAAAAAGAAGATCAAATTAGTGTCAGTTGTGTGTCAATACCCATACGTGTTTCTTGAAGAGTTACTGGGTTTACCACCGAACAGAGAGGTTGAGTTTGGTATTGAGTTAATGCCGGGTACAACACTGATATCAATAGCTCCGTACAGAATGGCTCCAATAGAGTTAAAAAAATTAAAAGCTTAGTTGCAAGAATTAACTGATAGAGGATTTGCAAGACCAAGTTTCTCGCCCTGAGGTGCTCCTGTGTTGTTTGTGAAAAAGAATGATGGCACAATGAGAATGTGTATAGACTACAGATAGTTGAATAAAGTGAAAATCAAGAACAAGTACCCTTCACCGCGGATTAATGATTTATTTGATCAATTGAAAGGGGCTGCAGTATTTTCAAAGATAGATTTGAGATCGGGTTATTACCAATTACGAGTTAAAGACTCAGATTGCATTCAGAACGAGGTATGGTCATTATGAATTTTTAGTTATGCTTTTTGGACAAAAGAATGCACCTGTTGTCTTTATGGATTTAATGAACCGTATTTTCAGACTGTATCTAGATCGATTTGTTTTTGTGCTCATAGATGACATTTTGATATATTCATGAGATGAAACTGAGTATGCCGAGCATTTGAGAATTGTTTTACAGACTTTACGTGATAAACAGTTACATGCAAAGTTCAGTAAATGTAAATTCTGGTTGCTTCAGGTTGGTTTTCTAGGGCATATTGTGCCAGCATCAGGGATTCGAGTCGATCCAAGCAAAATTTTTGCAATAATGGATTGGAAGCCTCCAAGAAATGTAGCTAAAGTCCACAGCTTTCGGGGAATCACCGGCTATTATAGACGATTTGTGAAAGGGTTTTCGATGATTGCGACTCCGGTGACGAGATTGCTTCAGAAAGATGTAAAGTTTGAATGGTCCAAGAAATGTTAGAAAAGTTTTGACCAGTTGAAAGTCCTTTTGACTAAAGCTCCAATGTTAGTATAGTCAGAATCTGGAAAAGAATTTGTAATTTATAGTGATGTATCATTGAATGGACTGGGTTGTGTTTTGATGCAAGAAGGCAAAGTTATAGCTTATGCCTCAAGATAATTAAAGTCGTATGAAAAGAATTACCCGACGCATGATTTAGAGTTAGCTACAATTGTGTCCGCGTTAAAAATTTGGCATCATTATCTATTTGGTGAGAAATGTCATGTTTATTCTGATCACAAAAGCTTGAAATATTTGATGACTCAAAAAGATTTGAAATTGAGATAGCGGAGATGGTTAAAATTGCTAAAAGATCTAGTGATTTATTATCATTCGGGAAAAGCAAATGTTGTTGCTAATGCATTAAGCCGAAAATCTTTGTATGCTCTATGTACAATGAATACTCATTTGGCTCTATCTGACGATGGATCGATTGTAGCTGAGTTGAATGCTAGACCGTTGTTTTTACAGTAGATTTATGAAGCTCAGAAAGTTGATAATGAAATACTAGCAGAACGAGTTCAATGTGATTCAAACCCTGATTTAGAATTCCAAGTTGATATTGATGATTATTTGAGATTTAGAGGTCGAATATGTGTTTTGAGAAATTCAGAGTTAATTCGGATGATTTTGAACGAAGCACATTGTAGTCGTTTATCTGTTCATCTGGGAAGTACAAAAATGTATAACAATTTGAAACAGCTTTATTGGTGGCATGGTATGAAACATGATATTTCGAAATTTGTTTTGAAATGTTTGGTTTGTCAACAAGTCAAAGCTAAGCATCAGTTACCGTCTAGTTTATTACAACTGATGATGATTCCTAAGTGGAAATGGGATAGAGTGACTATGGATTTTGTTTCGAGATTGCCCCTATCTCCGAGTAAGAAAGATACAATTTGGGCTATTATTGACCGGTTGACAAAATCAGCTCATTTCATTCCTGTGCATAAAGATTATTTGCTTGATAAGCTTGCTGAATTGTATATCTCTAAGGTTGTGAGATTACACGGAGTACCTATTTCTATTGTTTCGGATAGAGATCTGAGATTTACATCGCGTTTCTGGAAGAAATTGCAAGATGCACTAGGTGCAAAGCTACACTTTAGTACTGCTTTTCATCCACAAACAGATGGTCAAATCGAACAAATTATTCAGATACTCGAGGATATGTTGAGATGTTTCATTCTTGAGTTTGAAGGTACGTGGGAACGATACCTACCATTGATTGAATTTGCGTATAACAGTAGTTTTCAATCAAGTATAAAAATGGCACCTTACGAAGCATTGTATGGTCACAAATGCCGAACACCTTTGTATTGGATTGAGCTCAGCGAGAATAAGATTCACGGGGTCGATTTGATTAAAGAGACTGAACAGAAAATGAAAGTGATGTGAAAGTTTAAAAGTAGCATTAGATCTACAGAAATCTTACGTAGACTTGAAACAGAAAGATATTGAGTTTTAGATCGGGGATCGAGTGTTTTTGAAAGTGTCACAGTGGAAGAAAATACCTCGATTTGGACGTAAAGGCAAATTGAGTCCGCGATTTATTGGGCCATATGAAATCATGAGAGTAATTTGAACCAATTGCTTATCGGCTAGCATTGCTGTCTGAGTTAGAAAAGATTCACAATGTATTTCATGTATCGATGCTTCGACGATACCGATCTAACCCTTCACATGTCATTTCCCCGACTGAGGTTGAAATTCAACCAGATTTATCGTATAGTGAAAAACCTATCAAAATTCTAGCTCATGAGATCAAAGAGTTGAGAAATAAAAGAATAGCATTAATGAAAGTATTATGGCATCGACACGGGGTTGAAGAAGCTATATGGGAACCCGAGGATGCTATAAGAAATCAATATCCAAACCTATTCATTGGTAAGATTTTCGGGGACGAAAATCCCTAAGGAGGGAGAGTTGTAACAACCCGATTTTAGCTAAATCAGAATAGCAGTTTCAGAACCACAAATCTATTGTCATAAAATTATTTTAATATTAAATTTGGTGTTTGCAGCATGTGAATATGTATGTGTGAAAATTTCATGAGCTAATTTTATCGTTTAATAGCTCAATTTGAGAAAAAAGACTAAATCGCATAAAATGCAAAAGTTGCATTTCATATGTTAAAAGTGCTTAATTGTTATGGCTTATTAAATGGAAGGTCCTTATGTTGATATTAGACCATTGATAGTGAAAATTGACATAAATGGGCATTAAATGGATGATATTAAATGTTTTACATTAAGGTTAAAAAGATAATTAGTATATTAAGTTAATTTTAACTTAAAACAAAGTGAAAATAAGCCATATTATCATCATTCATAGCCAAAAGTAGAAGAAAAAAATAAGGTTTGGATGCTTAAATCATTCGGCACTTGTGTGGATTAATTGAGGTATGTATTTTGCTTGGTTTTTTATGATTTCTACGTTTTTGTGATCATTGCTTTGAGTACTAGCTAGCCCATGCCTCAATTTTTGAAAGTGTTGATGATTTTGAAAGTTTCCATTGATGAATGCTTGAGTTCTTGAATGTTTTATGATGGAAAATGAGTATTTGTTGATAGATTATCATGTTTTATAAAGTGAGTTTTGGTGAAATTGCATAAAAGGGGTTAATTTGTGAAATTGTGAAAATATGGGGTTAAATGTGTGAATAAATGAAAGTTTAGGACTGCTAGAGGTCCCTATGAAATTTGGCTAGAATGTGTTTACATTGAATTGTGTAAATTTTGTGTTTTTGTGAAATAGGGACTAAATTGAATAAATGTGAAACTTAAGGGGCTAAAGTACAAAAATGCCCAAATATGTGTTTGTGGATTAAATTGAATGAATTGGTGATTAAATGGGTTAATTTTGAATACATATAGATCAAGAAATAAATAACTCGGATTTAGATCGGGGAAAATCAAAGGTTATTGAGTAATTGATTCGATTTGTCAATTTCGAGTACGAAGTATGTTCGTACGTGATAAATGTTGTTACAATTATGTTTTTAATGCTTTAATAATGCATAAATTGTACATATGTGGCTTCAATTGTGTACGATGACAAATCAACTATGTTTGGCACTTAGTGTGTGTTTCGAAATAGCTTCGGCTATAATTAGCACTTCGTGTGTGAATTGGAATAGCTTTGGCTATATGAGGCACTAAGTGTACGATACCAGGATAGCTTCGGTTTAATGTGATGGCACTAAGTGTGCGATATCGTTATAGCTTCGGCTAATCATTTATGCATTAAGTGTGTGAGTTCTTAGAGCATTGAAAGATTTTCGAACGATTTAACGTATTGAACAAAGAGGTGAGAATGAAATAAATAAATGCGGGAAAGTACAGGTACGTACGATACCTATGTTGTAGTTGATACTATTTGTGTGAAGTTTGATGAATTTGTATGTACATGATAAAAGGTCATAAATTAGAATTGAATGATGATATGAGAACTACTAATTGTTTATTAATTGATGATTTGTATATTTGAACTATTGAGTATGTTTGGTACAAACTTACTAAGCTATGAAGCTTACTTTGTGTTATTTGTTTATGTTTTATAGATTATCGAGGCTAGCTTGGACTCGGGGATCGTTAGGAAACGTCATCACACTATCGATCATATCGTTGGTACTTTTGGAAGCTTTCTAAATATGGTATATGGCATGTATTGGCTAGTGTCATTTTAGTATGTTTTGAGATATGGTATAGCCATGAGATTTGGCTTACTTTTGTTGTTAAATTTAAATTATGTGTTGAATAAGCATTATATATGGTGTATAAAATGTCTTGTATTTTAGCATCATTTGTTATGGTTGTTGATATGAATAAATGGTTGATCATTTGGTTAGGTTTAATGATTGAGTAATGGTATATTTGGGATGGTTTATAGATGATGAATTGATATGTTTAAAAAGAATGATCTAGTTGATGGAAAGGTAATATAAATGCATTTAGAAGTTATATGAGTTTGATGATTTTGGTATAATGATTTGGTAGGTTTTGAATGTAGAATTCAGTAGTTGAAATGGTTGATGATAGATGGTATGTTATGTGTGTGAATTGGTATGTTTTGGTTGTTTATAAGTATATGGAAATGGTTCTCAGTTGGTCGCTATGTGTAAATGAGAGTAGGGTGACAAATTGGATTTCAAATGGCCTATTTTTGTCCATACGGGTAGAGACACGGACGTGTGTCTTAGCCACGTGCGACACACGGTCATGTTACACGACCGTGTGTCCCCTGGGGTACCCTTCAAATTAAAGTCAATATACCCTACAGTTTTGACATGGCTTAGACACACGGGCGTGTCTACTGGCCGTGTGTGACACGCGAGCTGGCATATGTAAGAGTATGTTCAAAGATCAATCACGGGATGGTTGTAATAACATACTTGGTTTATCATGTTTATTAATATAAGGCGTTGCCATTATTATTCCAGTTTCTTTTCTGTGTGCATAAATAAACTGTTTTATGATAATATCCTGAGAATAATATGATTATTCTCAAAAGATCCTTAGTCAAGTATTGCTATTGGCTAGGACAATAATAATGCATCAAGACTAACATGTAGTTGATTGATGATAAAGAGTTGTCATTGATATGGAGTGTCAGAATCAATGCATGAATATGTGTGTTAGAGAACAACATATTGGACTGACCCGCTATGAGTATGTTTCTTGGATTATTATGTAATTGTCACAACATTACTCATAGTGATTAATATGTATATGATCCTCATACTTGAGATCATCTTTATCCCAATATCGTGAGTTGTATATTTTGATACTGATCAAACAAACATCAGAATCTGGTTGTTCTATAAAGACCGATGTTGGATATACCACAATCTATGTTGAGGATATAGTTGATCAATATAGGATAAGTCCCTCCTACATAATGGGAGTAATATCTCAGGTCACTTGATTGAGTGAGGCTAGAAATGCATGGCCATGCTCAAATAAGTTGATATGAGATGTCATACTTATTTGTTTATCATAGTCTACTCGAGGTATCAAGAAACATGGGATGGACTATGCAAGTGTGACTATTCCATGACTTGTGTCCATTCCAAAGATATAGGACTTAAGGATGAATGCATGAAAGGTTAATCACAAAAGGTTATGTCGAACCATGACTTCTTGTAACTTAGGTAGCATTGATGCATTGCTAGATGCCACTCATTGTTTGTAACATTAGAATCGTTCTAATATTACTGCTAACGTCACAAGAACCTATAGGGTCACACCCCATGGTTGAAGTGAACGAGGTAAAACATAGTTGGTATATTGCTTGGTTGTCACATGAATTAAATTAATTATAGAATTAATTTAATTGGGCAATCAAATTGTTGAACATACTATTTATGTACAAGGATGTTGTACACATAATCAGAACATAATTTTATTGATATATGAATTTAGTTCGTCTATAAGTTTAAATAAATATAGTTTACTGAAATCTTTATTATAATTAATGTAATTATAATTTTTCGGTTAAACATTATTATATTTATTTGAATGATAATTATTATGTTCGGATTAATTTTAATGAATTAAAATTCGTTATAAATATATACCAATTAAGAGGGAGTTATATATAGTAAGGGTAAAAAAAACCCTAAAAAGGTTATATATATAACTAGCCCGAAAATATGAAAGAGGTCTAGCAGCCGTTTTAGCAAAATACTCTCTGAAAATAGTTTTCTGGGATTTCTACCGTTCATTGTCAATCGGGTGGACTACGTAGATGCCGACATCGGAAAAGGTTGCGGCTTGGTTCGATAGTGGTTCAGCATTCCTGTTGCCTAGGCGTCGCTGTCTACTCAGATTGAAATTTCGGTAAATTCGAAACCTTTTTATCACCCCGATTTGTTCCTTACACATGGATCCTTGGTTTGGATCGCCGGTTTTTTAATTTTTCACTGCGCCTTGGAGGCACCGGTGTTCCAACAGCATATGGGCGTGTGGCCGGCCGTGTGACCCAAGTTAGTAACCTCCCTAATTCTTCCACGGCCATGGCGCACAAGCGTGTTCTCGGCCATGTGGTACAAGTCAGTATGTATGCCCTATTTTCACACGGCTTGTGACACGGGCGTGTCTGGTGGCTGTGTGAGGCACACGGCCTATTATCACGGGCGTGTAACCCTTAAATATTTTAAAATTTTCTAAGTTTTTCAAAGTTTGTAAATGATATCGGCTTAGTCTCGAACCACTTCTAAGCATGTTTTAAGGTCTCGTATGAGCTTAGAAGGGACAATATGTTTGAGACGATTGGATTTTTATATTAAATGCTTAAATGTATGTGAATGATGTGTTTTGATCAGTAATGCCTCTTAACTTTATTCCAGCGACGGATACGGCTTAGGGGTGTTACATTACCACTATGAGCCTCATTCATAATCTTTTATATTAGTTCTAAACTTTTCTATACACATGCTCTGCCTCTAAACAACCATTATTCCTAATCTGAAATTCTGAGTCGGGAGTCGATTCACACTGAACCCATTTTGCTTGTAACTTACTATCATTTTTTTTAGCTTCAGAGATCTGCTGTAAAAACGCTGGTCTAGCTTTTAACTTACCTATGATTGAACCATCATCAGATAATGACAATCGTGTATTCATTGTTCGCAGAGTATACAGGGATTTTCTACTCAGAGCATCTGCCACTATATTGGCTTTTCTCGGATGATAGTTAATGACAAGGTCATAATCTTTCAGTAATTCATGCCATCTGCGCTGTCTCAAATTCAAATTTTTCTGAGTCATCAAGTACTCCAGACTTTTATGATCCGTGAATATGTGACATTTTTCACCGAATAAGTAATGCCGCCAGATTTTCAATTCAAACACTATGGCTGCCAATTCAAGATCATGTGTCGGGTAGTTCATGTGGCTTTAGTTGTTGTGAAGCATAGGCTACCACTTTATCCTCTTGCATCAAAATACAGTCTAAACCATTCAATGATGCATCACTATAAACTATAAATTCCTTACCCGATTCTGGCTGAACTAACACTGGAGCTTCTGTCAATAAAGCTTTTAATCTATCAACTCTGTTGGCATTTATCAGTCCACTCAAATTTCACATCTTTTTGCAATAGGCGGGTCATCGGAGAATCTATCATTGAAAAATTTCTTACAAACCTCCAATAATAACCAGCTAGTCCTAGAAAATTTCGGACTTCAGATACATTCTTCGGTGGCTTCCAATTAACAATAGCTAAAATTTTATTTGAGTTTACCCTGACACCTTTAGCAGATACTATATGCCAAAGAAAACTAGCAGATACTATATGCCCAAGAAAACTAACTTCCCGTAGCTAAAATTCATATTTACTAAATTTGGCATACAATTGTTTCTCTCGCAAGGTTTGTAACACTATTCTCAAATGCTCAGCATGTTCATTTTCATCTTGGGAGTAAACTAAAATATCGTCTATAAATACCCCCACAAACCTGTCTAAATATGGGCTGAAAATTCTGTTCATCAGATCCATAAACACTGCAGGTGCATTTGTCAAATCGAATGGCATCATAAGAAAGTCATAGTGTCCATACCTGGTTCTAAAAGTTGTCTTTGGTACATCTAAATCTTTTACTTGTAATTGATAGTAACTAGAACGGAGATCAATCTTTCAAAATACAATGGCACATTTTAACTGGTCAAACAAGTTATCAATCCGAGGCAATGGATACTTGTTCTTTATTGTAACTTTGTTGAGCTGTCTGTAATTAATGCACAGCCTCAACGATCCATCTTTCTTCTTTACAAACAGAACTGGCACACCCCAAGGTGAGAAACTAAGTCGAGCAAAACCTCTATCAATCAATTCTTGCAATTGTACTTTCAGCTCTTTAAATTCAGTAGGAGCCATTTTGTAAGGTGCTATGGATATCGGTGTTGTACTCAGAGCAAGGTCCATAGAGAATTCCACTTCTCTATACGGTGGTAAATCAGGTAATTCTTCTAGGAATACATCGGGAAATTCAAATACAACTGGCACTGACTAAATCTTTGACTTAGATACTTTAGTATCCATCATATACGCGAGATAAGCATCATAACCCTTTCTGACATATTTCTGTGCTAATATTGCTAAAGTTACATTAGGTAATCCATCCGGTTTATCAGATTCAACATGAAGTAATTCACCACTCTCACATTTCAATACAATATATTTCTATTTACAGTTCACCACTACATCATATTAGGTTAACCAATCCATTCGCAAAATCACATCAAATTTGTCAAATGGCAATAACATCAAGTCAGCCGAAAAGCAATAACCTTTTACCATCAATAGACAGTTCTTACAAACTTTATCCACCATAACACACTAGCCCAGGGGGGTTAAAACTTTAACCATAAATTTAGTGAATTCAATGGGTAAATTCTTAATAGACACTAAGTTCATGCATATGTATGAATGTGTGGAACCAGGATCAATCAAAGCAGTAATATCAGTGTCAAGTAGAGAAAATGTACCAATAATGACATCTGGCGTAGAGGCATCTTCTCTAGCACGAATAGCATATGTCTTTGCAGGTGCTTGTGCCTCAAATCTAACTGTTGTATCCTTGATAGTACCTCGACTACCACCAACATTGCCTGGATGACGAGGTGGTCTGCCTCTCGAGACAGGATTACTAGGCTTTAAAGTTGGTTCTATCTCTTTTTCAACTCTCTCTAGACAATCTCTGAGAAAATGGTCAAGTGAACCACATCCAAAACAAGCTCCACTTTAAGACCGACATTCCCCATGATGAAATTTGTTACAATGTTTACATTTCGGTTTGGGATTACCCACACTACCCACACTAGTCACAGATGGAGATAAAAACCTCAGGTTCGAACGTTGAGAGTCCCGCTTTCTTCCAGAATATCCCGTAGAGGCAGTAACATGATCATAATACTTCTTTATTTTCTTAGAAGCAAATGATTGTGACTTACTCATAGCCCTTTTTCCAAAAGCCCAAGCCTCTCTTTCATCTTGTTTCTTTTCTTTACTCAATTCCTCAGCTTTGTGTGCTCAATCGGCTAACACTGCAAATTCTCTTATTTTGAGAATTTCGATAAAAAACTTGATATCTTCATTTAAACCCTCTTCAAAGCGTTCACACATCTCAGCCTCAGTTAGAATCCATTCTGTAGCATATTTACTCAACCGAATAAATTCTCATTCATACTCAGATACAGTCATGTCTCCCTGCTTGAGTTCTAAAAATTCTTTCTTTTTCTAATCCATAAATCTCTGACTAACATATTTCTTTCTGAATTCAGCCTGGAAGAATTCCCATGTAATATTTTCTCTTGGTACCACTGAAGTTATGGTATTCCACCAATGAGAAGCTGTATCTTTCAGTAGAGATATTGCACATATCAGACATTCGACAGGCATACAAGATAACTCATCAAAAACCCTAATGGTATTTTCCAACAAAATTCAGCCCTTCCCGAATTATCATCTGTGGTAGCCCTAAATTTTTCTGCCCCATGCTTACAGATTTTATCTACCGGGGGCTTACCTATTCTAGCGAGTTCAACACCCTATGGCACCTCAGGAACCGGTTGAGGAGTAGGTGGGAGAGGTCATTGTACAACAGGATTTTTTCTTAAATACTCAGTAAACCATTAATTCATCAATTGGAAGAAAGCCTATTTTTCCTCCTCACTTCAGGTCTAAGACATGGGCCTTTCATTACCAGATGTAGATGCAACTCTTTGAACTGAAGCTGAAGTATTGCTTCCAACTTCCTCAGGTTCAGCTCTACCTTGGTTGGAGGATATTACTATATGAAAAACACATTTAAAATGATTAGGAGACATCACACTATCGTAAATTATATAATGGCATGTATAGCTAAACTCGTGTTTGCTACATTATATCTGAGAATCATCTAAATCGTAGCTCTGATACCACTAAATGTAACACCCCTTAACCCGTATCTATCATTGAAACATGATTACGGAGCATTACCAGAACTTTCAAAACATTTTACAAATAATTTATATAAATTATTTTTCGTTAACCAAGATCATTCAAAACGTCCCTTACTTGGACCCTCGAGACTCAATACAAGCACTAGAATCAGGTCAAGAGAATGAATTTTTTTGTGAAATTACAAAAAATTTCTAAGTTACAAGGTTCACACACCCGTGTGGTCCAAGGGACACGCCAGTGTAACCCTAGGACATGTCGTGCTATAGGTCGTGTTCTAACTCGTGTAACTCTTTGACTTGTGCACACAACCATGCCACACGCCCATGTGCTAGGCCGTGTGGTTAATTAATCCAATTCAAAATTAGGTGTAGGTTTCACACAGCCAAGACACACGCCTATGTTCTAGGCCATGTAGCACACACGGCTAAGACACATGCTCGTGTCTCTGCCCGTGTGCTCAATTTTGAGAATTCTGTTTCTCAAAATTAAGGTGCAGGGGACACATGGCCTAGCGGCACGCCCATGTACTCGGCCGTTGGTCACACACTGTCTAGACACACACCCGTGTGTCTACCCATATGGACAAAATAAAGCCATTTCTCGCTTCATTTCTCACCCAAAATCACACTAAAGACTAGCACTTAAATCTCACATCTAATACCAACCATTTCAAGCATTTAAATCAAGCAAACTCCATCATTCAACAAGTCATATCATTACATGTGTATGTGTTTATAAACTTACCTTGGTTTAACTTAAGCATTAACATCATTTGATCACATATACTTAACATAACACATGTGTATATATCTTAATAACCTACTTAATCATACCAAAATAAACCATTACTAGCCATTCCAATGGCTAGGTTACAAAACATCATTTTCAAGCCACTATTGGCCAACTTGTCCTATACATGCCATTATACCAAAATGATTCTACTATAAATACCCAAAATAGCTAGTAGATAGTGTGACGATACTCCAATGATCTCCAACCTTCGCGAGCTTCCGAGCACTATAAAACAGGGGAAAATAAAATGGAGTAAGCACTACATGGTTAGTAAGTTCGTATAACAGAAACTAAACTTACCCATCCCATTTATTAAATCTAAGCATACAGTATCATGTTTTCCATTCATTTGACATAATTGTCTAAACACATGCATTCAATCAAACATGTTTGTCACAGATCTTCATATCAATCAAGTAAACATAGATGAACTCTTCATACTATTTTCCTTCATGTCATCATTTATTTCATTCCATAATTCTCTTATCATGCCAAGAACTTTTGTGTCTGTTGAATCATTGAAATTCCAATGGATACTCAAGTGGTACACTCGAGGTATACGATTTAATAACCCGACAATTCTTTTTCAAGAGTACCCATTAGGGTACTTAATCGAGGAACACACTCTTGAGTCACATATCGTATGACAGGATTACAAGTCTAAGCTAAATCCTTTATATAACGTACGCTCAGAAAAGTTCAATTAAGGTTACCAGTCCAGGCTAAATCCTAAGTGTAACATATACTCGGGAGGTTTTACATCAGGATTGTCTGTCCGAGATGAATCCTTTCCATAATGAGGTCAATAGGATTACTCATCTGAGCTAAATCCTGTCAGCAACAAATGCAGGACCTCATTCATTTCGGGAAAGCATATATGTTCATCGGAACTCAATATTCAATCAGGACATAACCCTTTTTCACCGTTTTCAAGCATGTATTAATTTCTCATATTGTAACATCCAAGTAAATCACATAAATGATAATCACATTTCATACAATCACAACATTTAATTTAACACAATTACAATTTCGATTAAGTTACACGAACTTACCGCGACACTTGTTCACGTAAGTAATCTACTAATCCGAAAATTTTTCTTTTCCTCGATCTAACCTCGAATGTGAATTGTCCAGATCTATATAAATAGCTTTAATCATCAATTTCTCATATTTCATACTCATTTGGACTCAATTTACGTTCTAGCAAAATTACCATTTTTGCCCCTAACTTTTCCATAAATTCCAATTTCGTCCCTAGGCTCAAAAAATTGTGCAATTTACTCCCTTTTCTAAGCCTAACCAAAATTCTATTACAAAATTTACAGCACATGTGTTCATAAAAAATTAGAATTTTTCATCAAATTTCACAACTTTACATTTTAGTCCATAAATCATGTTTTCATCAAAAATCTCTTTGTAAAAGTTATTTATCTATCAATAACCATTCATTTTCTACCATAAATTTCAAATTTTCAGCATATTCATCCATGAACCAAATTCATACCTTGATAACTTTTCAAATTAATCCCCCAAATAGATAGACTAGATTATCCCGATTCTAAAAATATAAAAATTACTAAAAATGAGACTTGATTTCATACCTTTTTAAGCTTGGAAAGTTTTCTTTCTCTCTCCTAGGGTTTGCATAGAAATTTTGAGGAAGAAGACATGAAAATAAGATGATAATTTCTTTTTAATTAATTATCATCTTTTAATTTTTGTGATTTCCAATTTAGTCCCTACTCTTTTCTAAATTTCCATGGATGAGTCACCAAAAATCTACATACTTTTCTTTAATGGTCTAATTACCATATAAGGACCTCTAGTTTTGAATTCCATAGCTATTTAATCCTTATATCTACTAGGATTTAACTTTCGTATTTTATGCAATTTAGTCCTTCTCGTAATTAAACATTTAATCAATAAAATTTTCATATCAAAATTTTCACACAACATGTCTATCATAATACGGACCGTATAATAAAATAAAAATAAATTTACTTTCGGATCGGATTTGTGATCTCGAAACCACTGTTCCGATTTCACTAAAAAATGGACTGTTACACGAAGTATTGTAAATTGCTCAACTCATGATTCCTATTTATAGAGAATCAATACAAAAGTTATGTTCAAATAAGGCTTGATTAATTAATAATATTTTAATAAAAAATATAATTTCTACTCTAAGTAGAAGAGTGATGGGCGACGGCATGCCTTGTATTCTACTAGGGTTTGCCGCTTTTATGTATCCCATAAGGCCTAGTTGGGGCTTTCATGTATTAGATCAATTATATATGTTACCTTGACTTTTATCCAACAATTATAATTTATCTAACCCGAAATTTATTTTCTATTTCTCAAAATATTATTCATTTAATCAATTAATTAAATTAGTTTCTTAATTAACTAATTTTTTAATCTAATTATAATTCTGTTAAAGTCATAACAATTTTACCGTAGTTGAACCTACGAGGAAAATGTATTTAATTTTCTTATTCAACAAATTGATACTGAATAATTAGTTTAATTCAATCTTTGAACTTCAATTATTTAATTATAAATAGTTAAATAATAATTCGACAAACCTTAAATTAATTCTCAAGTCATATTTTATACTTAGTTAGAAAACACATTCACTGCAGATAGTGATACATCGATCTATTTCTCTTACGTCATCATTTTCATTCATTTCATATTATTGGTTCTACATGAAATTCGTTTATGATTATCTCAAGCTAGTGGAGGAACCAATTAGACATATATAATTAAGGCTAAAATAATTTGTCATTAAGCTCCCACATTATGTCTATTAATTACAACATTATTTAGTCATGAAGTCATTCCACTAAAGCATCATTAGTGAGCTCTCTTTTATTATATACCACTACGAAAGCTACTCACTAAGTGCTCGTCCAATGGCCTTATCATAAGTTTGTTACCCTTATTGGATATCTTTAATCTCTTCGGGACAGATTCGTTCTCCCAATATGATCATATTTTATCTCACAGTAACCATTATATCTTCTTTCATGAAAAGACAATTACTATTAAATAGTAATTAAATCATTTATAACAAAGACAAACGACCTGTAGTCACATTTGCATTTTATTTATCATGTAATGCCAATGAGAGGATATCATTTACCCTTTAATTGGGTTATGAATTCTACTATTTTAAAATTGTGCTATTTACTACAGAAGTCGTATACCCAACATACCCACTATTTTGGTTCTCTAATTACCTTAGTATTAGTTAAACCTTAGGTAATTAGTGAACCAAAATTTGCTTAGCTTATTTTGCATTTCATGTAAAAACCAATGAAAATAAATATACAAAAGATAATAATTTAACTATGAAATTTTATTAATATTTTTTTAAAAAAAATTTTACATGACAAAATAATTACGCTAAGGGCAAAAAACCCCAACAATCTAATGGTATCTATATTATATAAATTTTTCTATTTATTGTTAATTTCTATTAGAATTTAAAAGAAAATAAATATATTTTATAATAAATTTTATATATTATAATTAAAATATAAAAATATTTTTATAAATACTAATTGCATCTAACTAAATAAATTAGATTTGGTACAATTCTTAACTCGACAAATAACACGACTAAATCTATTTAAAAAATTAAGATAAATAAAATCTATCACTTAAAGAAATGGTATTTTGTGTTTGTTTCTAATATTTTTCTAATCTATAAAGTTAATGGATATAATATAAAATAAAATAATTATAATTATTTCATCAATAATGTTTTTATTAATATCTTGAATATAAAATTAATAGATAAGTTTTAAGTTCATTTTTTACGATATACTATTAATATAAAATAATTACACTTATTTTATTAACAATTTTTATTATTATTTATGTTAAAGTTATCATCAGTTAACTAGACTTTCTATCCAAATTAAATTACACTTGTTACTTTAAATTAATATTCACTTAATAAGTGCTACAGTTATATACAAATTAAATTAACATTATATATAGATGCATTAACATGTTATTTTCATTAAAATAACATCTAAAGAATTATAAGAAAGAAATATTTTTTAGTATTATTTAATATTTTGTTTCTCTCGTAAAAAAATGTATGATTTTCATTATTATTTGATATTCGATACTTTTATTATTTGATTTTAATAATACTTACACAATTACGGATTATACGGTTTTAAAATATAATGTCAAAAATAATGAAATATCAAAGTAATGATTTTCTATAGATGAAAATTTTAATTTATATTCAACTAAAAAGTTATTTCATTTAATTATTGAATATTTTATTATTAGTTGTTTCTCATTTTTTTATTTTTTATTATTTTTAAAATATTATTTTATTGTCTCAATTATTTTTTACAATTGATTAAATTTAATGATAAATTATATTATTTCTCATTTAGTTAAAAAAATATGTTTTTTTTGAAATTGTACAAATATATTATTTGATAAGATAATAATAAACCAGTAAAATTACGTGGCATACATGTAATATTACGAATAGGAGTACAAAAATGGAAGACAGGAATATTTATCTATGGGTCTAATTGTTGTTGTTTAACCGTTTGGTGTTAGTGTGTATTTGCTAGAATTGATTCTAGCTTTGGACACTGACTATTGGGATGGAAAGGTTCATTCTTGCTTTGAACATTGACTATCTCATGACTTTTTAAATATCTTAATGCATGCATAAGCCCATTGATTCATTCACCCTTCTCTTTTATGCCTAACGCACTAGTTTGAAACATATATTCTAGTCAATATATTTTGAAACACTCTTTATCGGTTAAACTGCTTGATGAGTTTCTATGCTATAGGCTTAGGAATAAATTTGACCAGTCTATTTGGTTTTAGCCATTTTCGTTTTTTTAATAGAGTACTAAAGAATGTATGAAAAATCGAAAAAAGTTATTTTTATTATTGTTTTTTTAAATTGAAAAATAAATTAAAAATAAAAGTTTTTAACATTGATTATTTGACCTTGGTTTAAATCTGCATAAATATAAAAATATTCTTTTTTAATATTTTTTTTATAAAAATAGATATCAAGTTGCTTTATATTTTTATTATTGAAAATAAATTTTTATTTATATTTATTAGAAATATTTTTAAAATTTTTAAAAAATAGAAACAATAAATTATATTCTAAAAATGAAAATAAAAAATACTTTTAAAAATTAAACAAAGCCTTACTGATAAACCAGAAAATAATTTAAGGCTCTATAATATAAAAATACCTTGAGGAATTTAAAATATATATATCTATTAAGTTAGTCTCAATTCTGTAGTAACTAATTGAGTCCAAACTTATAAATTTGACCAAATCAATCATTTTACTATCAATTCTGTAGTAACTAATTGAGTCCAAACTTATAAATTTGACCAAATCAATCATTTAACTAATACTAACAATTATGACGTTTCATATCAACAATTAGTTAAAATAAAAATTTAAAATTTTAAGTTAAGAAAGTTGTTTATTCAGATCCATTCCGAAATTATAAAAAATTATAAAAAAATTATAAAAATTATGAAATTAATTAAAAATTATAAAATATACTTAAAGTCAATATATTTTTTAATTCCGTAAAAATCAAATAAAAAAAATAAAGGAAGACAATGATTTCGTATCACTTCAGGTATTTTTCTTCAGCTTTCTTCTCATGTAACCTTTTGCAGCATCTAATTACATTGGTTAAATAAATTAACTTAATTAGAAATTTTGAATGCCCACAACTAACGCAGAAGGATAGTCAGTTTCTTCAAAATTTCTACTTTTATTATTTTATAATTTTATATATTTTTAGTGATTTTTAAGTTTCATGTTTTTCTTTTATAATTTCATAATAAATTTAGGTAAATAGTTAGTTTTGAACTTATGCTGATGTGAACTACTACATTAGCATTTAATAGTTGACTCATCAGTTGTTAACAATTATACTATCAATTTTGTTAAAAATTAATGGTCAACGTTAATTAAATTTTACAAGTTCAAAGATTCAGTTGAGTGTAAAAAGTTAAGAGTGGCTTAATTAATTTTTTTCTTTTAAGTTCTTTAAGGATCTTTTATACTTAAAAGTCAAAATTAAATACTAAAAATAAATAAATATTGAAATTTTAATCTTGAATTTAATATGCACTGAATTTAAATTATAAAAAAACTATTTGATTTATTATTGAAATTTGAGTGTTGAATAAATGGGTAAATTACACTCATGGTCACTCTAAAATAGGGTTTGTTTTATTTTGGTCACTTTAATTAAGAAAATTATTTTAATTAATCATTACTTTTAAAAATTTTAGTAATTCACTAACATGTTGTTGGCATTATACATTAGCCTATTGAGTGATTAATATTTTTTTCTACTTTTAACTAAAGCTAGGGATCTCTCTATAATTAATACAAAACATTTTTTTTATTTGCAAAATGAGAATTTACTTTTTTTCTCTCTCTGTTTACCCTTCTCTTTTCTACTCACCATCACCATACAATATCTTCAAGCCTTCCATCACTTATTCTCATCGAGTCAGAGTCAAAACCACCCAAACCCCCCCTACCATACCCATCTCCATATCAATTTCATCGCCTACAACCTTCACCATCTCATCACTACTAAGGCCTCCCAATCGCCCATCATCAATATTAGAGTCACCATATGAATGTAATTTAATTATATTTTTACCATTAATTTTAATTTGAATATAAAAAATATGTGGTAAAAGTTAAAGTTTTAAATATAAAAATATCGTGAAACAATAGATTAATTTGTTTTAAGAATATCCAAACTAGTAAAAAATAATTAATTTGAATTATTATGAATTGATACAAATTAAAGGTTAATACATATGTATAAGAAAAAATAAATTATAATTTGATTGAATATATTCTTCCATTAATAAGTTAAAAGTCACTCCTTATCTATTTAACTTTTTCAAAGAAATTTTATTAAAAAAAATTCTATTATTTTTTATATTTATTATCAAACATGTATAAAACAATTAAACTGTTGAAAATATTAATTTTATTAATTTTTTCAATAGCTTATTAGACCAACCTTATTCTTTATATGTTGAACTTTAAAATAATTGTGTAAAATAGTACATGGTAGTAAGATTTACTATTACAAATGCTAGTGAAAAAGAATATACAATTCAATCATGGTCATATTTTAAAAAGTATAGCTTTCTGTCTTCTCGTGGATTACAACAAGGTGACCCCTTAAGCTCATATTTATTTTTTATTTATAGTGAGGGGCTTTCGTCTCTTCTTAAATTGACATCTCTTAGTGGAAGGTTAATGGGAGCTAGAATCGCTAGAGGCGCATTGCTAACCACACATTTGTTCTTTGGTGAGGCTAATGTTTTGGGTGCGACTAATTTGAGGAGTTTGTTGGGAAAATATGCAGAGTGCTCTGGGCAGTTAATTAATTTCGACAAGTCTGGTGTGTTCTTCAATTCAAATGTGATTGAAGAAAATAGGATGAATGCGTGTCAGATTCTAGGGGTGCTTAGTAACAATAATCCAGAGAAATATTTGAGTTTGTCAGCCATAATGGGGCGCAATTAAAAGCAAGTTGTCTCTGATCTTCAGAACAAATATATAAATGAATCGACAATTGGAGCTTGACATTATTTTCTTTGGGTGGTAAGGACGTCTTTATCAAATTGGTTTTGCAGGCAATTCCGATATACGCGACGTCATGTTTTATCCTACCTAGTACCTTTTATAAAGAACTTGATGCTTTAAGTACTCAATATTGGTGGCAAAAATCTTCCAGGAAGAGGGGCATTCACTAGCAGTCTTCGTCAGATCTTTGTCATTTAAAAAAAGATGGAGGACTAGTTTTTCAGGATTTAGCAAAATTTAACTTTATGTTATTAGCTAAACAAGGATGGCGTCTACTTGCTAATCATGGGCTGTTAATTACTCGAGTGTTATGAGCCAAATACTACCCAAGCTCTAATTTCCTTACGGAATCAATTGGCTCTAATTCAATCATGGGCTGTTAATTACTCGAGTGTTATGAGCCAAATACTACCCAAGCTCTAATTTCCTTACGGAATCAATTGGCTCTAATTCGTCCCTGACATGGCGTAGTATCTAGTGCTCTAGAGGGTTGTTGGAATCTGGTTTACAATGGAGAATTGGGTCGGGTTCGTCGATTTCTATATGGAGCAATTTTTGGTTACCCAAGGTTCCTTTGCGCGGGGTGGAATCACGAAGAAATGATGGACTTGATTTGGTTTCAGATTTAACTATTCTGGGTACGAATTAATTGAACTTGGAGCTTTTAGTTTCAATTTTTATGAAGATGAAGTTAATTGCATCATGAATATTCCTTTGCCACGACACCCGTAAAATGAATGGCTAGTTTGGAGTGGTGAACATTCCGACTTATACACCGTTCGAAGTGGATATTACCTACTAATAAATCCCTTCGTCTTACACTTAACTGTAAGCAATGTTTACAAATAGCTCTGGCAACTAGAACGCCTGTCCAAGGTAAAAATCTTGGTTTGGAAGTTTATGCGTAATTATGTCCCTACAAAGCATAATTTATTCATAAAGAGAGCTACTACAAATGCCTTATGTCCTTGGTGTTTTTCTGATATCAAAACGGTTATTCATATAAGTAGAGACTGTGTGTTTGCATGTGGAGTTTGGGATAAATTGGGAATTAAATGGCCATTGTGTAACACCCCTAACCCGTATCCATCGTTGGAATAGGGTTAATGACTATTATCGTAAAAATGTAACTTTAAAACATGCATATCATATGTAACACCCCTTACCCGTATTCAATTTCAGAATAGGGTACGAGGCATTACTGGACTTACATTGCAAGCGAACATACAAATCGAGTCATAAATTTACATCCAAATTAAAACCATTTGTATTCAATAATTAAGTCCCTAATACAAGCCTACGAGGCCCAAAACATACTTTGGGTGTGGTTCGGGACTAAACCGATAACTCAAGGAATTTTTACAAAACTTCAAATTTTTTTTGGCTATAAACAGGGGTCACACGCCCGTGTGGTTTGGGACACTCCCGTGTAGGCAGGCCGTGTGGTCACACATGCCCGTGTCCTTAACCCGTGTAATTCTCTGTTTCGCAAGGCATGAACAAATTAAAGTCAGGTGGCCAAGCCACACGCCCGTGTGCTAGGCCATGTGGTTAATTAATTTTCATAAAATAGGTGCAGACTTCACACGGCCAGGACACACGCCCGTGCTTGAGGCCGTATCCCTCACACGGCTGAGACACTCGCCCGTGTCTCTGCCCATGTGCTCAATTTTGAGCATTCTGTTTCTCAAATTTATGGTGTAGTGACACATGACCAAGACATATGCCCATGGAACAGGCCGTATGTCAAACACCACCTAGACACATGCTCGTGTGTCTACCCGTGTGGACAAAATAAAGGCTATTTACCAAGCCATTTGTCACCCTCATTTACACACACACATACACAAATTAAATGGCATAAATCATGATATACTTAGGCAACCAAAACATCTACAATCGTGGCCAACACATGTCAATGCAATACCATCATCTATCATGCTCATGATATCGATTTTGCCAAACTAAACTGATACGAGCACGCCCCACGAACTTCATTGAACAAGTCTGTCAAGCCGAGCATTGACATGTTGGCAAGCTGATCCCAGCTCGTTTCCAGCTCCACGAGTTCTGTCCAGCTCAAATCCAGCTTATTCGAGCTCAATCCAACTTGCCTGAGCTAAACCGAGCTCACTCCTAGCTCATATTCAGCTCACGAGCTAAACCTTAGCTCAACTTCAGCTTAGGAGTTTAATCTCAGCTCAACTTTAGCTTAAGGGCTAAAGCTTAGCTCATTTTAGCTCAAAACCGGTTTTAGACTTTAATGCATTAAATAAAATCTGAACATAATTATTTAAGCATCAAACTTGTCTTATATTAATATTTGTTATTAATATGTCATTGTCATTATATAAATTGATTATGTTCACATAGTCGAATTAATGCATGACATTAATGTGTTCACATCATGCCGAATTTATTGAGTGTTCATGAGATGTCTTAATGACTTGTTTATTTCATGTAGGTACATCCCTTTGGACGGTACAATGTATGGATGAAGAAACATCTCTTTTGGGCATTCCACACTCATGAATGAAGAAGTATTAAATCTTTGGTGCATGTGCGGCTAGATGCAATGTTTCTACAAATTCATGCATGTGTCGAATGCATGTATGGACATTAAAGGCTAGTCCATGAATGGATCAAATGCATAGGATGATAGAATGCATGAATGGCTTAAGTGCATGTATGGTGGCTGTCTCCTAACTTTCCAAGGCACTTATTCGGCCAAGAAGTAGCTGCCAACTAATTCTATGTTGACCATAGAGCTCCTTGAACATGTTCACACTTTGAATTGACCTATAGGCTACTACACATGCATAGATGGGTTCAAGAACGTCCAAGGGAAGGAATTAACTCAATAATTCAACACGTTGATTGAACTAAGTGCATGCACAAAGGGAAGAACGAATTTACTAGGTTCATGCTGCCATTTATGAACCTATATGCCATTAAAGTGTTTAATTATGAAGATACATGTTCCATACAAGTGCATGAACGTCCCAAGGAGATGAATGCAACCTTTTGGTGCACATACAAGTCACTTGAAGCCTTTCTTTATGACTAAGCATTCATGCACAAACCAAAAGGGAAGAAAGTGTCCATTCAGCTAGTGCATGAATCTGCCGAATTTATGAACTATTTTAATACATTAGTGTGAACGTTTTTATTACTGTGTGAACACCTAGATGCCGAATTTGAATGGTCATCTATGTGCCTATAAATATTTGTTTTCTTTCATTTGTAAAGGACTTTTTTGCCAAATTTGTTAATGAACATTATTCTTGTGAGGTTGCTTCCTCTCATATCTCGTACAATTTTCAAACGACTTATCTGGCTTGTGCTAGTGGCGTCAATCGTCTTGTTTTGAACTTATCACCAATCTTGGTGTGGCGTTCACCTATCCATCTATCCATATTTTTCACCTTAACAATATAGGAATCGGGGTGACACTTCTTAGTGTTGAATCATTCCTGACGTTGAGTTCGTTTTCCATTTCCATCTTTTAAATTTTTTTCTTGTTCACCCAAACCGAGCCTTCTATCCTTCATCCATCTTTGCTACCCTTAACCGAACCTATACTAAACTTACCCTTCTTGAAACCTTCCGCTTATCCTATTCTAATTCTTTTACTACTATTACTAAAATCCGAGGCACGAACGACTCTCTCGAACTACGATCGGGCAACTACATGAATTTGACTCATCTACCCGGGCCGGATCATATCATAAACATACCAATTTCACATTCAAAACACCACTAAGACTACTTTCAACTTGCATTAACTATTCAAGAGACTCCAACACACCAACCTCATCCATTTCACAACAAGTCATTAAGCCATAATCAACATTTAGCAAATCAATATAAGCCACATCACCAAAAAGGGACAGTGGCACAGACATGCATATATATATATGAGCTTACAATCAATTTAACCAAGATGAGCCCATTTACATGGCCAAATACCAAATTAAGCCTTTGACAATTAAAAGCCTATATATTTGGCCAAAATCATGATGACACATATAACAAAATGACCAAGTCCCTATACATGCCATATACTCAAAATGTTTAAAATCATTGATACCCAAAATGATAGTTTGATAGTGTGATGCGATCTTCGACGATCTCTAATCCGAGCTAGCTTGGTGACACTATAGAACATGGAAAGTAAAATGGAGTAAGCTATATAGCTTAGTAAGCTCGTATGAAAGAAATAAGCAAATCTTACCATACATTTAACATTCAAGTAATAAATATAAGACGATGTAATTTACCATAATCTCATAACCATAGTTATTCCATCACAAACTTACCTTGAGTTCATCATTTCAAGAATTTAATAATCATAAGTTTTATGCACATACTTGTACCAAATCGTAATGGTTTCATACTTATTCTCATCTTTGACATACCCAATGAACCACTCAGAATAATAATGTCAGATACTCGAGAAATTTCATACACAAGGTGTCACATATGTAGCCTTTGCTACCTCTATCTCAAAACACATATATGCTCGCTCTCAAGCCATCAACGGGCCTGCTCACACAAGTTGTCAGTAGAGACGTAGCTACACGGTGCTACTTACATAAGCTATCAAATAACCACAACATATTGTAACCCCTCAAATTTGTTAAGTTTGCTTCTGTAAAATTTCAACACAAGTGTGTATCTGCTTCAGTGGTTAATTATTCTAGGAGTCTGTGAGAGGTCTTGGGTTCAAGGCTTACCCTTGGCAACTTTGTTATTTTTTGAAATTAAACCCTATCTTTGATTGGTGAGCTTATATTAAATTTTTTGTAGCTTCATAACAGAATTGGCCAGCTGGTCTGGTGGTTAGGGAGAGTATGGGTTTTCTAGAGGTCTTGTGTTCGAATCCTAATGCAAGCGTGGGAGATCATTTTTGCTCATTTGACTAAAAGAGTTTCAGTTGAATAGAAATTCTAAGTAAGTGGGTTGTTAGTGGGTGTGGGAGGAAAATTAGGGAGGTTATCAAAATCTAATTGGTTTTTCCTATTTCCCAAAAATTTCTTCTTGTTGTTTTCCTCTCTTTTCCCTACCCTCTAAAATTTGATTTCTTTTTACTTTTATTTTGGTTATTGTTGTTTTTCTCTTCCAACAGTCATTGCTACGATTTCTATGGGATTTAGTATTTGAGTGGTAAGTGAGGTTGGGTTCGTTGTTAACTTTTGGTTTATGGGGTTATGGACAAACTCTTTGATGGCTGATAAACAGTTGTGTTGTTGAATACTGTGGCGTAGAAGAAGGCGGTGAGGTAGAGGCTGTCACTCTGTGTAAGAGTATGCCCAAAGATCAATCACGAGATGGTTGTAATAACATACTTGGTTTATCATGTTTATTAATATAAGGCGTTGCCATTATTATTCCAGTTTCTTTTCTGTGTGCATAAATAAACTATTTTATAATAATGTCCTGAGAATAATATGATTATTCTCAAAAGATCCTTAGTCAAGTATTGTTATTGGCTAGGACAATAATAATGCATCAAGACTAACATGTAGTTGATTGATGATAAAGAGTTGTCATTGATATGGAGTGTCGAGAATCAATGCATGAATATGTGTGTTAGGGAACAACATATTGGGTGACCGCTATGAGTATGTTTCTTGGATTATTATGTAATTGTCACAACATTACTCATAGTGATTAATATGTATATGATCCTCATACTTGAGATCATCTTTATCCTAACATCGTGAGTTGTATATTTTGATACTGATCAAACAAACATCAGAATCTTGGTTGTTCTATAAAGATCGATGTTGGATATACCACAATCTATGTTGAGGATATAGTTGATCAATATAGGATAAGTCCCTCCTACATAATGGGAGTAATATCTCGAGGCCACTTGATTGAGTGAGGCTAGAAATGCATGGCCATGCTCAAATAAGTTGATATGAGATGTCATACTTATTTATGTATCATAGTCTACTCGAGGTATCAAGAGACATGGGATGGACTATGCAAGTGTGACTATTCCATGACTTGTGTCCATTCCAAAGATATAGGACTTAAGGATGAATGCATGAAAGGTTAATCACAAAAGGTTATGTCGAATCATGACTTCTTGTAACTTAGGTAGCATTGATGCATTGCTAGATGCCACTGTTGTTTGTAACATTAGAATCGTTCTAATGTTATCGCTAACGATACAAGAACCTATATAGGTCACACCCTATGGTTGAAATGAACGAGGTAAAACATAGTTGGTATATTGCTTGGTTGTCACATGAATTAAATTAATTATAGAATTAATTTAATTGGGAAATCAAATTGTTGAACATACTATTTATGTACAAGGATGTTGTACACATAATCAGAACATAATTTTATTGATATATGAATTTAGTTCGTGTATAAGTTTAAATAAATATAGTTTACCGAAATCTTTATTATAATTAATGTAAGTATAATTTTTCGGTTAAACATTATTATATTTATTTGAATGATAATTATTATGTTCGGATTAATTTTAATGAATTAAAATTCGTTATAAATATATACCAATTAAGAGGGAGTTATATATAGAAAGGGTAAAAAAACCCTAAAAAGATATATATATATATATATAACTAGCCCGAAAATATGAAAGTGGTCTAGCAGCCGTTTTAGCAAAATACTCTCTGAAAATAGTTTTCTGGGATTTCTACCGTTCATTGTCAATCGGGTGGACTACGTAGAGGCCGACATCGGAAAAGGTTGCGGCTTGGTTCGATAGTGGTTCAAACATTCTGTTGCCTAGGCGTCATTGTCTACTCGCATTGAAGTTTTTGGTAAATTCGAAACCTTTTTATCACCCCGATTCGTTCCTTACACATGGATCCTTGGTTTGGATCGCCCGGTTTTATTTTTCGCTGCGCCTTGGTGGCACCGGTGTTCCAACACTCTGGAGGTTTAACTTGCCACTCGTAATCGATTTTGTGGGGTAAGTTTTCAGGTTTTAGTCGTTTCGATTTTGTTAACTCAATTTTGGTTGGTAAAAGTGTTAGGTATTCTGATTGTTAGGTTTTGGAAGGCTCGGGGTGGATTTACTTCGAAACGATACTAGGAGTGTACCCAAAATACAAAAAAATGAGATTCAGCAAAAGCTAAAATTGCAATCTATCGACGCCATACGGACTTGTGGATGCCCTTGTGGTAGGTTGTGCGCGACAACACGGCCGTGTGATCGATGAAGGCTAGGCTGTGCGCAAGACATGGTTGTGTGATGGCCAGGGTGTAGCCTTGTGGGCCACACAGGCTACGCCAAATTGGGCGTGTGGGCCCATACGAGCACGCCACACGGGCGTGTGATATCTAGGATAGGCCATCTGATCCACACGGGCAAGGCCAATCTGGGTGTGTGGGCTATACGGGTGTGTGGGCTATACAAACATGTGGTCCCACACGGACAGGCCATACGGACATATGGGCCCATTATACTAAATTTTTTCCTAGGGTTACACGGGTCGTCCTAATCGACTGTGGACCTACAGTAGGTCGGTAAAAACTTACTAAACCCTAAACCTAAGTGTTCTGTTAGATTGATGTATTGTTATGAGCATGCCTACATTTGTTTATCTGTTATCTGTATATAAAAGCTTGTTAAGCATGATTTATTTGTTAATTTCTATATGCATGTTCTGTTACTTCGATTGGGGTGGGATAATGTACATTGGAGGAAGTGTTCTGAAAGGCAGATTATGCCTAATATTTGGCAGCACGGCTACATTATATCTTTTATGTGCCACATTGGTACAGTATTGTGTGTAGGGCTGGGTGGGTATTTTAAACCCCACATGGTGTGTAGGGATGGACGGAGATGGTGTGTAGAGGATGGGTAGGATTCTGATTTCTGATTCTGGTATGCATATCTATATCTATATCTATGATGGGCTTAAGCCTGAATCTGTATCTGTCTAATTCTGATTTTCTGTTGTGTACATGCTTAATTCTGTGGGGTTATACATTGAGTTTATGTAAACTCATTCCTTTCTGTTTAATCTGTACAGGTAATCCACAGTCTTACGCGGATTGGTGTTGCAGAGCCCCTCGGTGACCACACGTTTGAACTAAACTTAGCTACGATTTAATTTCTATAATCTGGATTATGATGTTTTTATGTAATTCAGACTTTTTGGACTATTTTCATTTATATTTTTGATTTAACTGCCATTTTAATGATTTATAACTGCCAATCATGATATAACTTGGTTTTCACCAAAACTAAGGTTTTCCTAAAATCTTGAACGGTTTCTTAAAAACAACGATTTTCCTAAGCTTCTGCTAAAATAGTACATTTTAAAACAAGTTGACTAATGGTATATACGTTTTGAATCAAATAAAAGCGATTAAAGGTTTTATTGAGTTAGCTCCATTTTCAAAATCCCTTCCATATGACATTGCCAGATTCAGCCATAACGTCTTGGCTGGGATTGGGGTGTTACACATACGCCAGTATACTCAGCCACCAGTAGGACATACATAACCAGCAACCGGATCACATAACATAAAACCCTAGTGACATGCCACTTGTATCCTAATCTATTCTTAAGCCTCGATTGGGATTTCTCGCTTGCCAAAACCTCATTGAATATGTCTGTAGAGTCATTTACACAACTCATACAAAATTAAAGCATTTAAAATACAATTATAATAAAGCTTACTTACATACGAACTTTCCTCGAATGCAAAAACGGTAAAAGGGATTAATTCGTCAATTATTTTGTTTTTCCCCCGATATACACGTGAACTTTGTTTTTCTTGATCTATAATACCACATTTAACTTATTTATTCATGAAGCTATTCAATTCAGTCTAAAATCACATTATGGTAAAAATTATATTTTTACCCCTAACATTTTAACATTTTATGATTTAGTCCCTAAGCTCGTAAAATGAATTTCTTTAAATTTCTTCACAACCCAAGCCTAGCCGAACCTTACCCTTACTCATAACAGCCCACATTTTACATTTATTCACATTTTTCTACAAATTTTATAACCTTTTACAAAAAAAGTCCCTATTTGACTTTTTTATCGAAAATCACTTTACAAATGTTGTTTATCGAATAACAAACATGCATTTCTACCATCAAACATCAAAATACAAACATATTCAACATGGGTAATGTAACATCCCAAATTAGGGCCTAGTCGAAATAGTGGTTTCGAGACCATAAATTCGAAATATAAATAATTATTTTATGATTCTCATGAGGTCTATGATATGATTGCATACTTGTGTGAAAGTTTCATGAAGAAATTTCATTGATAAAGTATCCAATTTAACATTTAGAACTAAATTGGAAAAGTTGCAAAATGTGAGTTCTAGAAGCTTTAAGCATGAAATTGTCATGGATTATTAATTAGAGATCCTTAAAAAGAAATTTGCCCAATTTCTATTTTTATGGAAAAAAATGGGCATGAATAGGAAAATTTTGAAAGGGCATTTTTGTCATTTGGTTAATAAAAGAATAAAAAGGGAAAAATAAGTCACAATTGTGTTCATCTTCTCCACGCCATAGCTAAAATTCTCAAGCTCTCCATAGCTAGGGTTTTTCAACTTTTCAAGCTTGAAAGTAAGTCAATCCTAGCCCCGTTTTTTTATGTTTTTTGCATTTTTAAAGTCCTTGAAACATGATCTATCCATTTTTAGCCATATTTACATATTTTTATTTTGATGTTTAATGGAGGAATATGAAAGTTTGATGCATGATAAACATCTTTTACTAAGTGGTTTTTCATGAAAACACCTAAAAAGGACCTTTATGTAAAACTTGTGAAATAAGTGGTTAAAAATCTGATTTGAAAGAAAACTTGGGCTAATATGAGTATATTATAAGTTCAGCTAGGCTTGGGTATCAAAGAAAATGAACACATTTCATTTTACGAGCCTAGGGGCTAAATTGTAATTATGTGAAAGTTTAGGGGCAAAAGTGTAATTTTTCCAAAGTATGATTTATGGACTATTTTGAACAATGTGATGATTAAATGAGCTGAATTTTCTATTATAGATCAAGAAAAACGGAGTCTGGATCTAGACCGGGGAAAGAACAAGATTTTGGACTAAATCGAATTAATTGTCCATATTTTGTACTGAGGTAGATTCATGTGTAAATAATGCAATGATATATCATTTTTAATTTTTTTAATGTATTAGTTTATATGATTAATTATTATGAAAAGTGTAGGAACAATGTTATAATCTATGAGCATGAGATTCTGAACGACTTCGACGAACATGAGATATCGAGAAAATCCTGTTTGAACCTTAGGAATAGTTTAGGATACAATGTGACATGTGACATGTCACTAGGAACTATATGAATATGAACTCATGAATATATGTGTAAATGTGCCTATGTGAAACTGGGTGCTAGTCTTGTACGTTCTATCGGTGGCTGGGCAGCCCGGCATGTGTTTGCGGTGTACTGTCGACTTGTGTGAGTAGCCAGTGAGTAGTTACGTTACGCCCGATCACATTTGGTGTGAGCAGGCCCGTGATTAGCTCAAGAGTGAGCAATGTGTGATTGTGATATGATGTAGCATGTGGCTACATTTGAAACACTATGTGCAAGTCTTCCATGTATCCAATAGTATTTCGAGTGTTCAACGAGTAAACTTGTAAGTTAATCGACAAGTAAGTCAATGATGAGAGAATATGACAATATGATTCGATTTGGTACAGGTATGTACGAAAAACTCATATGTATGAGCTCGATATGTAATGAATTTTTGTTAAGATTGAAAATGTGTAAGTTATGTCTACAAATTTGAGTTATACCTATGAATTTTATGATAATACATAAATAAATCTATGTTATGTCATTGGTATTTATGTATATATATACATGATTATGTTGCTATTTATTTGCACTTGATCTTACTAAGCTTTATACTTACTCCCCTCTCTTTTCCCATTTTCTTATAGCATCGCCAAGCTAACTCGGGGATCGAAGAAAGTCGGAGGCCCGATCACACTATCAACTGGACATTTGGGTATAATTAGTCTCAACATTTTGAGTATGGCATGTATAGGGACTTGATCTTTTTGTTATATGTCATATTGGTCTAGTCAAATGTGTTGGATTATGGTATTTGATTCATTTTGTATATGGCCATGATATATGGTTTATATTGATTATTTGGGTTTTAACCCTAATCAAATATGCATGCATGCAATGTATTGTGCTTGATGTGATTGCTTGTGGATGAGATGTGTGGTGATTGGCACATGTGCTAAATGAATAAATCATGGCTAATAAGTATGACCAAAACTATGGTATAATTGAGTAAATTAAAAGTAGGTTTAGCATGATGAAGGAATATCAAATTGGTGTGGAATGCCATATAAAAGCATGATGTTTTGGATATTTGATATGTTAACATTACAAAAGCATGGTATAATCATGTTTATGTGTTTTTGAGTAATTAAATAAACTATGTTGCATACCATCAAAGATGAATGAGTGAATGAGCATTTAAGGGTGACAAATGGCTTGGAAAATAGCCTCAGGGTTGTCCACATGGGTAGACACACAGGCGTGTGTCTAGGCCGTGTATGACACACGGTCGGCCCCATGGGCGTGTGCTTAGATCGTGTGTCCCCTGCACCCTAAGTAATGCAAACAAAATGCCTAGTATTAAACACATAGGTAGAGACACGACCGTGTGTCTCAGCCATGTGAAGGGCACGGCCTTAGGACATCGGCGTGTGCCCAGGCCATGTGAAGTCTGCACCTGATTTGAGAATTTAATTCGCCACACGGCCTAAGCACACGGGCATTTGATTTGGCCGTGTGACCTTATTTTTGTAACACCCCTTACCCGTACCCGAGACCAGGACAAAGTACGAGGCGTTACCGGACACATACTCAGACATTTGGGAAAATACGGTTATAAAATTTCATTTTAATTTAAAACTAATCAAACAACATCATAGTGTCCCTATTATGGACCTACAAGGTCCAAAACACATATTAAATCGATTCAGGACTAAACCGAAAACTATAAAAAATTTTAGTAAAGTTCTTAGGGTTATGCCTCACACGACCGTGTGGAGGCAAGCACACGTCCTTGTACTTGGGGACACACATGTGTCCCTCACCCGTGTTGAATTATTTGGATTTATTTTTTATTTCGAACCTATAGAGGTTTTCACATGGCCAAGCACACGCCCCGTGTCTCTGGCCTGTGTCCTTCACAAGGCCAAGACACGCCCTTGTCATCGCCCCATGTCCAAAAACTCAGACATTCTATATATGATGTCATCATTCATTTTGAGGCACACGGCCAAGACACACGCCCATGTGCTAGACCGTGTCCTCCACACGGTTGAGACATACAGCCATGTCTCTGCCCGTGTGTTTACTACCATGCAATCTGACCTAAAATTTTAGGTGCAGGGACACATGGGCAGGCAACACACCCATGGGGGTTGACTGTGTGTCACACACAGCCTAGACACATGCCCGTGTGCCTACCCGTGTGGACCTTTTTAGGGATATTTTCCAAGCCTTTGGTCACCCTTTAACATCCATACACACTTATAAACTTCAATGGTATATAACATAGCCTTATTATACTCTTGAAAAACCTTGGCATAACTCATTGTATGTTAGCCTCATCTCATCGGCTTAGTACATGCTAAATTATCCTTTTCGTATGAGGGATTAATATAGTACATTTTACATTTAGGCCATATTATAACCATATACCATTACATGTTTAGGCCATATTATAACCATATACCATTACATGCTATGTCCACTATCAATTTATTAGGTCCCATTTCAAGCATCCATCCCTGATAAACCTCATCATCATATCTCATGAAATATTTAAAGCATAAACATGCATCATTTGTAGGTTTACAACCTACATCAATATGAGTCATATCTCATGGCCATATACAAAAGAATATGTATACCATTTAAGCCCTTACATTGGCTAGCCAAATGACACATACAACAAAATAACCAAAAACCCTATACATGCCACTAAACAAAATAAAAGTATCTATATACCAAAGCGGAACAAGTCGATAGTGTGTTGATTCTCCAACCATCTTCCAATTTTCACGAGTCCATGAGCTCTGTAAGACAGGGAAAAGAGAAGGGGGTAAGCATTTATATGCTTAGTAAGTTTGAATAACGGGAAGGTAAACTTACCGGTTATTGAACATACAACCATATTAGTCATACATGCCAACAAGTATAGGACAGTTTTCTATCACATGCACTCAAATCATCAAGTTAGTCTCATATCAAAATATTATAACGTTAATCTAGATGAGCTCATCAATTCAAGAATTTTCATTCTTATTTCTCATTTTAATCCCGTTGAATTTCTCAGAAATCTCGATGGATAGCCCATTTACCGTCAAATCATACAGGCAATCATTTTCAAGCAAGCACTCCCGCGAACCTTACATCTTACAGTCGGATTACTAGTCCAGGCTAAATCCCCTGTAGTATAAATCCATGGAGTGATGTTGGGATTACCAGTCCAGGCTAAATCCCTTGTAACGACAAACACTCTTAATGAGCTCGGATCTGAATTACCAGTCCAGGCTAAATTCAGACCTTAATCGGATTGCCCATCCAGGCTAAATCCATAATGCACACATATTCTTCGGGAGGCTAGACCACTTTAGGAAAACCCGTCTGGGATAGGTCCTTTCTGTACCGAGATCAACAGACTACCCGTCCTGGCTAAACCCTTTTCTGTAACACATGCAGGATCTCGTGTCATGTAAGAATGGCGTATCCATCAGATATCTCTTTTTATTCAACCGAGACATTTTACCATATCCTCAACTTTCATGAATTATTTACATTGTAATTCACCGTTTAAAATCATACAAGAATATTCACTTTTAATGTATTTAAATAGTCTACATTCGAGTTATATGAACTTATCTGGTAGTTGTTTTGGATTTGTATTTTCAGTTATTTCCGAAACCTTTTTCTTTCCATGGTCAACCTCCGAAATTGGTTCCTCGGGTTCTATATCAGTAAAAATAAATCATTAATACCTTACATTATTCAATTTTGGCTAAAACTCATCCTAGGGCAAAATGACCATTTTGCCCCTAACCTTTCACATTTTTACAAATTAATCTTTAGGCTCGTATAAGAAAATGCATGAAATTTCTAGGTTACCCAAGCCTAGCCTAATATTTTTCATGCTTATAGCAGCTCACAATTTTCCTTCATTTCACATTTTTCTACCCATTTTTACAACTTTTACAAAATGGTCCTTTAGGCCATTTCCATGAAAACTACTTAGTAAATTTTGACCTTAGTCAGAATAGTGGTTTCGGGACCACATATCCGAGTTAGAAAAAAATATTTAAATATTATTTTCCGTGCTTATGATGTGTGAATTAGCATGTGTGAAAGTCGAGTGAAAATTTAACTATTTGTGTGTTTAATTTGCAAAAAAGACCTAAACGCGTAAAATGTAAAAGCTGTGTGCTAGATGTTAAAAGTGCTTATTTGACTTGGCTTTATAATTGAGAGGTCCTCATGTGGTTATTGTGCCATTCACATGTATAATGGACATTTGTAGCCTTAATATATGTGAATTTATAATGGTTTAATAAAAAGGCAAAATTGTCATTTAGATTATATGTTAATTAAAATAAAACAAAAGCTTAAAATAAGCTCATTTCATGCTTATGTTGCCGAAATCATCAAAATAAAAAGAAAAGAAATACAAGCTAAGGTTCGGCTTTGATTTTCATTGATTAAGGTATGTGTTTTGATCAATTTTTGATAATTTCTACGTCTTTTTAATCGTTGTTTCAAATATTACAGGCCCATACTTTAATTTCTAATTTTGTTAATGATTTTGAAATGTACCATGGATGAATTCATGAGCTTGGTGATTTCATATGTTGAAATATGAAAGCTTGATGTTGGGTTTACATATTTAGTCTTTGGATTTTTGATGAAATTGAGTAATTTGGGCTAAATTGTAAAGATGTTATTTTTAAGGGACTAAAATATGAAATAAATGAAATTTTTGGACTTGTATAAGAGCTAGGAGAATTCGAATAAGCTTGTGTATATGCAAATTATGTGTATTTTGTGATTTTGTGAAATAAGGACTAAAGTGTCGAAATGTGAAAATGTGAGGGCTAGTTTGCAAAATGCCTTAAGTATGTGTTTATGGATTTAATTGAATTAAGTGGTGAATAAAAGGGTAAAATTTTGAATACATATAGATCAAGAAAGGAGGAATTTGAATTTAGATCGAGGGAACTCGAAGATTATCGAGTAGACAATTCAAATCGACAATTCCAAGTACGAGGTAAGTTCGTACGTGATAAATGATGTTAAAGTTATGTCTTAATGCGAAACAATGTATAAATTGTATAGATATTTGATTACAATTTGAGTACGATGATATTTGACTATGTTTAGCACTAAGTGT
Organism: Gossypium longicalyx; assembly: GCA_025698465.1. Lineage (NCBI taxonomy): Eukaryota > Viridiplantae > Streptophyta > Magnoliopsida > Malvales > Malvaceae > Gossypium > Gossypium longicalyx. Next base: position 30,888,143 of record CM047001.1, on the reverse strand, counting down.
GCGGTTTAATTTAGCTTCGGCTACAAATGGCGCTAAGTGTGCGAGTTGCAATAGCTTCGGCTATATAAGGCATTAAGTGTGCGTTACCGATTTAGCTTCGGTTAATCATAATGGCACTCAGTGTGCAGAATCATTTTAGTTCCAACTAACCCCTACGACATTAAGTGTGTGAGTATTTAAAGTATGAATGATCGATTGAAAGTCTTCTAATATTTAATGAAAGGTGAGCATGTAAGTGAAGAAGTACGGACAGCTTCAGGTATGTACGGTACCTAAGTGGTAGATGAGATTATATGTGTTAAGATTATGGAATTGATATGGTGATATGGATTGAAAATATGTAAATACTTATGTGTTGATATGCTATGTTTTATATATTGTTGATGATTTTAGTACGATCTTACTAAGCTTTTGGAAAGCTTACTTTCTATGTGTTTGCATTGTTTTATAGATATCGAAGCTTCTGTAAGCTCGGGAATCGTCAAGGATCGTCACCACACTATCGAACCTTAATTTGGTACTTTTGGAAGTGTAAATATATTTAAGTATGGCATGTATAGGCTAGAATGTCTATGTATTTAAGCTTTGAAATGTATATATGTTATGCCATGAGAGTTGGCTAACAAATGGTATGTTTGTGTTTAGTTTTGGTAAATGGTTTGTGATGTCAAATTGTGTATGCTTATAATGGTTATATAACCTTGTATGTGGTGATCATTTTGAAATATGCCAAGTTGAGAAAATGGTAAGTTTAAGCATAAGATACAAGGTGCCATATGTGAGCTATGAAATGAGCATTTTGGCTTCTTGTTGTAATAAGATTTTTACTGTGTTTTGGTATGGATTTGAATAGGTTATTGGATGATGATAATTTAGTTATAATGAAACATGTTTTGAGCATGGAATTGGCTGAAAATTTTGGTATAAATGTTGTTTAATATTGCTTGTAGGAATGATCCAAAAAGGGGTGGCAATTTGGCTTAAACCAAGCCTGCATTGTGTCACACGGTTAAGACACACGGGCATGTCATATGGCTGTGGGCTTTAGTCAGTAGCTAGCTAAGTATCACAGGGCCATAGCATACGGGCATGTCTATTGGCTGTGGGTGGAAGTCAGTATATATACTCTGTTTTGGCATGGTTAGATCACATGGGTGTGTCTGGTGCCCATGTGAGGCACACGGCTTGATCACACAGGCGTGTGACCTCAACAGATTTGAAAAATTTTCTAAGTTCTGAAATTTATGAATGTGTTCGGTTTAGTCCTGAATGTCCTTAAAAGTATGTTTTAGATCTCGTAGACCATCATAAGGGATAAATTGATGGTGAATGCTTATGTATTAATGTTATGTGATATCTATGAATCTTAATTCTTCTAAAATGTTCTGTCTGACTGGTAATGCCTTGTAACCCTAATCCGATGACAGTTACGGGTTAGGGGTGTTACAATTATCCTTTAAACTTTCATATTCCTCCATAAATCATCAAAACACAAGCATCTCATGTATGGGTAACTTTCTAAACATGAACCCTAGCTTGAGATATAGGTAGAAATAGAACGAGTATGCTTCAAGAGTCTAAAAAATATAAAGAACATAAAAAACGGGGCTAGGATTGACTTACTATCAAGCTTGAAATGTTGAAAACCCTAGGTATGGAGAATATGTGAATTTTGGCAGCTATGGAGAAGAAAATGACTAATTTTTGCTTGATTTTCCCTTTTTATTACATTAATTAACCAAATGACCAAAATGCCCTTCATTACTAACCTTTCCAAATTTTCCATGCATGTCCATTTTTGTCCAAAAACATAGAAATTTGGCAAATTTCTCTTTAATGACCTCTAATTAATAATCCAAAGCAATTTCATACAAATTACTTCTAGAACCCAAGTTTTGCAAGTTATTCAATTTGGTCCCTAATTTCCAATTGGGAACTTTATACTTAGAATTTCTTCATGAAAATTTAACACATGCATACTTTCATATTCTAGAACTCATAATAATCATAAAATAAACATTTTAATGTTAGATTTGTGGTCCCAAAACCACTATTCCGATTATACTCTATTTCGAGATGTTACAATTTTGGTTGATGACGTCATAGTCAGAGAGTTACATGGGCTGATGAGACAGGCATGTCTCAAGCCACACGGGCGTGTGTGATCACAAGGCCTACCCATATGGGCGTGTGACTCCCCAAAGTAGGAAATTGTTCTAAGTTACCCTAAAGTTTTCTAAAGTTCTCAGTTTAGTCTCGAACCACCTTCAATGTTTGTTTTTGGCCTCGTAGGCCTTTATAAGGGACAATTTGCATAAAATTGAAAATTTTAAAACCTGAACGAAACTTTATGGCCCGGTTTTGTATGAATGTTTATATTTTAGTCAAGCAACACCTCGAACCCTGTCTCAGTGTCAGATACAGGCAAAGGGTGTTACATTTAGTGGTATTACAGCTACGATTTAGTCGATTCTTGGACTAACATAACATGTGTACGAGTCTAGCTATACATGCCATGCATATATTATGATAGTGTGACGACTCTTGACGATTTTAAAATGTGTTTTCATATAGTCAATGGATCCTGACAGAGCAGTGGCGGATGATGTTCAAAGTAACACGCCTACACTCACTGAAGGGGCAGCGCTGTCTGATAGTAGACCCCCTACAGTTAGTCGAGGAGAAGGAGGCAAGGAAGTCTTTCTCCACATAATGGACGCCTGGTATACGGAGTTCTTTAGAACGAACCAGAACGCACAACCCCCTCCACCCCCACCTATTCCTCAACCTATCCCTATAGCACCTCAAGGTATGGAGTTGTGAGACTGAATAGACCTCTAGTGGATAAGATTCAGAAATAATGAGCTGAAGAGTTTCAAGCTAGTAAAGATGATGAACCTGAGAGAGCAGAGTTCCGGCTCGAGAATACCATTGGGGTGTTCGATGAGTTATCATGCACACTTGAGGAATTCACGAAGTGTGTTGTGTCCCTCCTAAGATACTTGGCTTACCAGTAGTGGAACACCCTTATGCCGGTGGTACCAAAGGAGAGGGTTAATTGGGAATTCATAAGGCTGAGCAAATACGCTCGAGAATGTGTATTGACTGAGGCCATCATGTGTAAAAATTTGAAGATGGATTGAACGAAGACATCCGGTTGTTGGTGGGTGTCCTTGAACTGAGAGAATTTGTTGTGCTTGTAGAGAGAGCTTGTAAAGCTAAGGAATTGGCTAAAGAGAAGAAAAAAAGGGGAGTTAGAGTCTCGAGATTTGAAGAAGAGACAGATGGGTAAATCATTTCAATCCTCAACTAAGAAACTGCGAGAATTTAATACTCGATCGAGTGTTTCAGCTGGGTTTTTGATCATGAACCATGGGAAATAGTATTCGGGTCATAAGGCTCCAACTACTTTGATAGCGAGTGTGGGTAATGCTCAATCTAATAGATTTGAGTGTCAACATTGTGGCAAACGCCACCCCAATGAATGCTGGATGAATAGCTGGGCATGTTTCAAGTGTGGTTCACATGATCATTTTATCAAGGATTGTCTTGAGACGGTTAAAAAGGAAAAATTTCAGAGTGCAAGGTCGGGCAATGCTACTTCTAGAGGGAGACCACAGAAGAATTCGGGAAATAGAGAGAGTAGCAAGAGTGCACCAAGGGAACCAACTGTGAGGCCTAAGGGAAGAGCATCTGCAAGGACTTACGTCATTCGTGCTCGTGAAGAGGATTCATCCCCTAATATGATTACGGGTACTTTTTCTCTCTACGATACTTCTGTTGTTGCTTTGATTGATTCGGGATCTACCCATTCGTATGTATCTGTGAAACTGGTGTCTAGCATGAATATGCCCGTTGGGTCTATAGAATTCATGATAAAAAGTGTCAAACCCGTTAGGGAAGCATTTGATAGTTGACAAAGTATGTAAGAATTGCCCTTTAATGATTAGAGGTCATTGTTTTCCAACTAATCTCATGCTTTTGTTGTTTGACGAATTTGATATAATACTTGGTATGGATTGGTTGACCATGCATGATGTAGTAGTAGATTGTGGAAAGAAAATCATTGAATTGAAATGTGAAAGTGGTGATATCCTTCGGGTTGAATCAAATGAATCAGATAGCTTGCCTGTAGTGATTTCTTCTATGACTGCTTAGAGGTACATGAGAAAGGGTTATGAAGAGTATCTTGCCTTTGTGTTGAATACGAGGGAGTCTGAGTTGAAAATTGAGTCAGTACTGGTAGTATGTGAATATCCAGATGCATTTCCAGAAGAGTTACCTGGATTACCCCCAATTAGAGAAGTTGAGTTTGGCATCGAATTAGTTTTGGGCATTGCACCTATTTTGATTACTCCATATAAGATGGCTTCAACAGAGTTAAAGGAGTTAAAAGTCTAGTTACAAGAGTTAACGAATAAAGGTTTCACAAGACCCAATTATTCTCCGTGGGGCACACCAGTAGTATTTGTGAAAAAGAAAGATGGTTCGATGAGATTGTGGATTGACTACCGACAACTCAATAAGGTAACCATAAAGAACAAGTACCCCTTACCAAGAATCGATAACTTGTTTGACCAATTGAAAGGAGCCACAGTATTTTCAAAGATAGACTTGAGGTCCGATTACTACTAGTTGAGAGTTAAAGACTCGGACGTACCGAAGACTGCATTTCGGACGAGATATGGTTACTATGAATTTTTGGTTATGCCTTTTGGTTTAACAAATGCTCCCGCAATATTTATAGATTTAATGAATCGTATTTTCTGACCATACTTAGATAAATTTGTGGTTGTTTTCATTGATGATATACTGATTTATTCTCGCGATGAGGCCAAGCATGCCGAACATTTGAGAACAGTTTTGAAAATCTTGAGAGACAAGCAGTTCCATGCTAATTTTAGTGAGAGTGAGTTTTGGCTTTGAGAAGTCAGATTCTTGGGGCACATTGTTTCGGGTGATGGCATTCAAGTCGATCCGAGTAAAGTTTTGACTATTGTTGAATGGAAACCACCGAGGAATGTGTCAGAGGCAAGAAGCTTTCTAGGCTTAGCTGGTTATTACAGACGGTTTGTTAAAGGATTTTTCATGGTTGCTACTCTCATGACAAGATTGTTACAAAAAGATGTTAAGTTTGAATAGACAGTATAATGCCAACAAAATTTTGAGAAAATAAAGGAATTGTTGACTGAGGCTCCAATTTTAGTACAACCTGAACCGGGAAAAGAATTTGTAGTTTATAGTGACGCATCCTTGAATGGATTGGGTTGTGTGCTTATGCAAGAAGGCAAGGTGATAGCTTATGCCTCGAGGCAGCTAAAACCACATAAGAAGAATTATCAACCACATGATTTGGAGTTGGTTGCCATTGTGTTTGCGTTGAAGATTTGGAGACATCATTTGTATTGCGAGAAATGTCGTATGTATACTGACCATAAAAGTCTGAAGTATTTGATGACTCAAAAGGACCTAAACCTACAACAACGGAGATGGCTAGAGTTGATAAAAGACTATGAGCTAGTGATTGATTATCACTTGGGAAAGACAAATGTGGTCGCCGATGCCTTGAGTAGGAAATCCCTGTTCGTGTTGAGGACTATGAACACTCAGTTGGTCTTATCAGATGATGGTTCAGTTCTAGCTGAGTTGAGAGCTAGAGCAATGTTTCTTCAAGAGATTTATGAAGCTCAACAAAGTGACGGTGATTTACAAGCTAAAAGAGTCCAATGCGAATCAGATATAGAATCAGATTTTCAGATTAGTTTCAATGGCTGCTTAATGGTCCGAGATAGGATTTGTATTCCTAAGAATAATGAGTTGATTCTGTAGATTTTGCTTGAGGCCCATAGTGGTCGTTTATTTATGCATCTAGGTAGTACGAAAATGTACAATGACTTAAAGAAATTGTATTAGTGGCCAAGTATGAAAAGAGATATTTTCGAGTTCGTTTCGAGATGCCTAATTTGTCAACAAGTGAAAGTTGAACCCCAAGTACCTTCAGGCTTACTTCAGCCTATGTTGGTTCCCGAGTGGAAGTGGGATCGTATTACTATGGACTTCGTGATGAGTTTACCTTTGACACCAAGAAAGAAAGATGTTGTATAGGTTGTTGTTGATCAGTTGACAAAGTCGGCTCATTTTATACCAGTATGTATTAACTATTCACTTGACAAGCTAGTCGAGTTGTATATTTCTAAAATAGTGAGGTTGCACGGAGTACCTTTATCGATTATATCGGATAGAGATCTGAGGTTCACTTCAGGATTTTGGAAGAAGTTGTAGGAGGCTTTAGGTACAAAATTGAATTTTAGTACCACTTTCCATCCGCAGACCGACGGTCAGTCTGAGTGAGTAATTCAAATTCTTGAAAATATGTTGTGGTGTTGTGTCCTTGAGTTCCAAGGTAATTGGGAAAAGTATTGCCTACAACAACAATTTTCAATCGAGTTTGAAAATGTCACCTTTTGAGACACTGTATGGGCGTAACTGTCGAACACCTCTGCATTGGACCGAACTCAGATAGAATCAGATTCACGGAGTTGATTTGGTTAAAGAAACCGAAGAAAAGGTAAAAGTGATTCGAGATTGTCTGAAAGTTGCTTCTGATAGAAAAAATCCTACGCAGATTTGAAAAGGAAAGAAATTAAGTATCAAGTTGGTGATAAGGTATTTTTAAAAGTGTGTCCATGGAGAAAGGTTTTGAGATTTGGCAGGAAAGGCAAATTGAGTCCTCGTTTTATCGGACCGTATGAGATCACCGAGAGAGTAGGGCTGGTTGCCTATCAGTTGGTCTTACCTTCCGAGTTGGAAAAGATTCATGATGTGTTTCATGTGTCTATGTTGCGTCGATATTGATCTGATCCTTCGCATGTAATTTCACCAACAAAGGTCGAGATTCAACCGAATATGACTTATGGCGAAGAGCCAATTATGATTTTGGCCCGGGAAGTCAAGCAATTGGGAAACAAAAATATTGCCCTTGTGAAAGTTTTATGGCAAAGACATGGGGTTGAAGAGGCTACATGGGAGACTGAGGAAAACATGAGAAACCAATACTCGAACCTTTTCACCGGTAAGATTTTCGGGGATGAAAATCCCTAAGGAGGGAGAATCGTAACATCTCGAATTAGGGCCTAGTCGAAATAGTGGTTTTGTAACACCCCAAACCTGGCCTAGACATTATGATTGAATCTGTGATGTCACATTGGAGTGTTTTTTCAAAACGCAAATTGCGTGAAAATTTGTCCTACATGAAAACTTCTTTAGGTTTTTACAAAAGTTTAGGATGACTGCTTCATTGAGAAAACTCAAGTTGTTTTAGTAAAATATTAATTATATTAATTTGTTATTAAACTTTAAAATATGTTTGTTGCGGAAGCTTTCAAAATGTGTTGCGAAAACGTGATGTTTTTAGAAAAACATTTGTTTGTATTTTCTTGAAAACCCGAGTCCTATTACTAATAGGTAAAATAAAGTAAATAAATTCCATAATTAAAATAAAACTTTAAGTGGCCTTCTTACATAATGAAAACCCAAAAATAAAATCTTAATTATAATATATAATATAATAAAATAAAATAACTACTTCGAGTGGCCACCACTGAGTCCTCCGACGTCTCGATCCATCTAAGCCTAGGGATTTCTTGCACTGATAACAGATGGGTGAGTTTATGAAAACTCAGTGTGTGAAATCCCATAAAAACATACAGTCAGAGAAAACACAATCTGGGCCTAAGCCCTTTCAGTATTAGTTAGGCCTTAGCCTATTTCAATAGTAGTAGTGGTCTGGGCCTGAGCTCGTTAACATATTAGTACAATATGCAAACAAGAGTCCTACCCAATCCATCCTCTACACACCATCTCCGTACTAACTCTACACACCATGTGGGGATAAAATCGACCCACCCAACCCTACACACCAAGTTGTACTGGCAGCGGCACTAAAATAGTATTTGCAGCAGAGCTACCAGTATTAGGCTTATAGCCTTTCAGTACACTTCCTCCAAAATCATATATCCCACCCCATTCAATGCAACATAATATAAATGTACATACAATAAGAATTGCATGCTCAGATAGTCACACATCACATAAGGGTATATTAGTCATTTTACCTATTAAGGTATAACGGTCATTTCATCAATATGGAGTCTAAGTGTACTTACCAACCCAACGGTAGGTCCACAGTCATCTTGGACGACTCGTGCGACCTTAACAATCAAATAGTGAAAATGGCCCAAAACCTAAAGCCCAGCTCATGTGGGCCCACATGCCCGTGTGGCCTGTAAAGCCCAAAATGATCTTGGCAATCTGAACTACGCAACCTGGCCCAACAATCTCCACACGTCTGTGTGGTTTTACTCCTGTGGGGCCCACGAGCCCATGGGGCCTACACGGCCCATTTCGGCCGAACGTGGCTCGAAGCGACCCAAGCCTACAAAATCGCTCGTGGTGGTCTCTACGATCGAATGCTCGCGCTTATGCGCTAAGATGACCATATGAGTGAATGTATGCCTGTGCAGTATCAATGGTATAGTTTTCAGCTTTTGCCAATTTTACAATTGAAGTAGTGTGATTACACACACCTGTTGTGATGTCGTAGCCGAGACGCTTCCGAGATCAAAGCGCCAATCAAACAATCGCAAAACCCCTTTTTTGTTCCAAAACCAGCGTTTACTTCCTAATGGTTTAACTTTCACACGAAGCAGTTAATCGATTCATAAGAATCAATAAACCATCATACTATATCTAAAACTTAAAGCACTTACCACGAGCGAAAGGATCCCTTGCAGAGGCAAGGCAATCGGCCTAACTCCTAGATTTAAAGAAAATGAGCCCCTAGCAATAGTCGAACCAAAAAGAGGTGTTAGATGAATCTTCCCCAAGGTAGAAAAAGAGAGAAAAACAATTGCTCGGCCTAAGAGATACAAAAATTGAACCTTTGAGAAGAAAACCAATTAATATTCAGCTAGGGAAAACCAATTGTAAAACACTTACCAGGAAACCAGTGAGATTTCGGCAGAACCTCAACAAGAAATCAGTTAGGTAAGAAAAGAAGATGCTTTAGGCCTTAACAGATTCGGCCAAAGCAAGAAGAACAATAGATTTAAGAGAGGGAGAAGAGGAATCGATCAAGAAGGAGTCAGTTGAAAGTAAGGGAGAAGAAGAAATGAATCGTTCCACAAGCAGGGCTAAACATCGAAAAGGGTTTGTGAGAGAAAGAACATGTGATATTCGACCAAAGAGAAGAATACCAACTGAGAAACGGAAGGAGTGAAGGAAAGAAATCGATGGACTAAAGGGCTAGAGGGAAGTGTAGAATTCAACCCAACTAAATCGAAAGATACTTGAAACAAAAACAAAACGATACACGGCTTTAGAAACAAGGGTGAAGAAACCAAAAATTGTCAAAAACCCAAAAAATGAAAAATGAGAGAAGCTCCCCACCTCAAAGCCAAATTCCCTTGACAAAACCCCTATTCGGCTACAACTCTTCCTCTTTCAAATTCTACATAATCCTCCTCAAATCACTTCCCCTATCATCCACTCAACCACCAAGTTCAAACTCTATTCAACCAAGCAGAGTTTCGGTCAAACACAACCTCCTCTCATGGCCATCAGTAAAAATAATCTCCATATGCACAAGCAGGAATTCGAACCCTAGACCCCCTTGGACACTCCACACGCCACTTACCACTTGGCTAGCAGGCTTTTGATGTCATGTTTTACCCACATTACTTTAAGAAGCCTACTATCAGAAGACAAGGGTTTAGTCAAGTACAATAAAAAATTTGTTCAAGCCAAGGCTTTAACACATGACTTCCAGACACCCCTAGAGCACTAAACCATTAAGGCAGACATATATCCACGCCGCAACACACAAAAATAATTTAATAGAGGTTTTCGAGATTTGGGGCATTACAAGTTTTGAAACCTTAAATAAAAAATAGAAATAATTATTTTATGATTCTCATGAGGTCTATGATATGATTGAATATTTGTGTGAAAGTTTCATAAAGAAATTTCATTGATAAAGTGTCCAATTTGACATTTAGGACTAAATTGCAAAAGTTGAAAAATGTGAGTTCTAGAAGCTTTAAGCATGAAATTGTCATGGATGATTAATTAGAGGTCCTTAAATAGCAATTTCCCCAATTTCTATTTTTATGGACAAAAATGGGCATGAATAGGAAAAATTTGAAAGAAAGACCTTAAGGGCATTTTAATCATTTTGTTAATAAAAGAATAAAAAGGGAAAAATAAGTCAAAATTGTGTTCATCTTCTCCATGACATAGCCGAAATTCTCAAGCTCTCCATAGCTAGGGTTTTTCAACTTTTCAAGCTTGAAAATAAGTCAATCCTAGCCCTGTTTTTGATGTTCTTTGCATTTTTGAAGTCCTTGAAACATGATCTATCCATTTTTAGTCATATTTTGAGCTAGGGTTCATGTATGAAATTTGAATCATGTGTGACATGTTTGTATTTTGATGTTTAATGGAGGAATATGAAGGTTTGATGCATGATAAACATCTTTTACTAAGTGGTTTTTCATGAAAACACCTAAAAAGGACCTTTTTGTAAAAGTTGTGAAATAAGTGGTTAAAAATTTGATTTGAAAGAAAATGTGGGATGATATGAGTATATTATAAGTTTGTCTAGGCTTGAGTATCAAAGAAAATGAACACATTTCATTTTACGAGCTTTGGGGATAAATTGTAATATGCAAAAGTTTAAGGGCAAAAGTGTAATTTGCCAAAGTATGATTTATGGACTATTTTGAACAATGTGATGATTAAATGAGCTGAATTTGCTATTATAGATCAAGAAAAATGGAGTTTGGACCTAGATCGAGGAAAGAACAAGATTTTGGACTAAATCGAATTAATTGTCCATATTTTGTATCGAGGTAAGTTCATGTGTAAATAATGCAATGATATATCTTGTTTTAATTTTTTAATGTATTAGTTTATATGATTAATTATTATGACAAGTGCATGAACGATGTTATAATCTAGGAGCATAAGATTGTGAACGAGTTCGACGAACATGAGATATCTGTTTGAACCTTAGGAGTAGTTTAGGATATAATGTGACATGTCACTAGGAACTATGTGAATATGAGCTTAAAAATATATGTGTAAATGTGACTATGTGAATCCGGGTGCTAGTCACATACGTTCTACTAGAGGCTGGGTAGCCCGGCATGTGTTGCAGGTGCCTGTCAGCTTGTGTGAGCAGCCCGAGTAGTTACGTCCTGACTGTCAACTTGTGTGAGTAGGCCCGTGATTAGCTCGAGAGCGAGTAATGTGTGATTGTGATATGAGGTAGCATGTTGCTACGCTTAAAGCACTATGTGCAAGTCTTCCTTGTATCCAATAGTATTCCGAGTGTTCAATGGGTAAACTTGAGAGTTAATCGACATGTAAGTCAATGATGAGAGAATATGACAATGTGATTCGAGTTGGTATAGGTATGTATGAAAAACTCATATGTATGAGCTCGATATGTAATGAATTTTTGGTAAGATTGAAAATATGTAAGTTATGTCTACAAATTTGAGTTATACCTATAAATTTTATGATAACACAAATAAATCTATGTTATGTCATTGGTATTTATGTATAGATATATACATGATTATGTTGCTATTTATTTGCATGTAATCTTACTAAGCTTTATGCTTACTCCCCTCTCTTTTCCCATTTTCTTATAGCACCGCCAAGCTAACTCAGGGATTGAAGAAAATCAGAGGCCCGATCACACTATCAACTAGACATTTGGGTATAGTTAGTCTCAACATTTTGAGTATGGCATGTATAGGGACTTGGACTTTTTGTTATATGTCATACTGGTCTAGTCAAATGTATTGGCTTATGGAAATATTTGATTCATTTTGTATATGGCCATGATATATGGTTCATATTTATTATTTGGGTTGTAACCCTTATCAAATATGCATGCATGCAATGTATTGTGCTTGAAATGATTGCTTGTGGATGAGAAGTGTGGTGATTGGCACATGTGCTAAATGAATGAATCATGGCTAGTAAGTATGACCAAAACTAAGGTATAATTGAGTAAATTAAAAGTAGGTTTAGCATGGTGAAGGAATAAGAAATTGGTGTGGAATGCCATATAAAAGCATGATGTTTTGGATATGTGATATGTTGACATTACAAAAGCATGGTATAATCATGTTTATGAGTTTTTGAGTGACTAAATATACTATGTTGCATACCATCAAAGATGAATAAGTGAATGAGCATTTAACGGTGACAAATGGCTTGGAAAATAGCCTCAAGGTTGTCCACATGGATAGACGCATGGGTGTGTGTCTAGGCCGTGTGTGACATACGGTCGGCCCCATGGGCGTGTGGTTAGACCGTGTGTCCCCTGCACCCTAGTTAATGCAAACGGAATGCCCAGTAGTAAACACATGGGCAGAGACACGGCTATGTGTCTCAGCCGTGTAAAGGGCATGGCCTTAGGACATGGGCGTGTGCCCAGGCCGTGTAAAGTCTGCACCGAATTTTAGAATTTAATTTGCCACACGGCCTAAGCACACAAGTGTGTGATTTGGCCTTATGACCTTATTTTGGGTGATGATACCATAGTCAGAGAGTTACATGGGCTGAGGACAAGGGCGTGTCCCAAGCCACACAGGTGTGTGTGATCACACGGCACCTGCGTGTGACTCCCCAAAGTAGGAATTTTTTCTAAGTTACCCTAAAGTTTTTTAAAGTTCTCGGTTTAGTCCTGAACCACCTTCAATGTATGTTTTGGGCCTCATAGGCCCTTAGAAGGGACAATTTGCATGAAATTGAAAAGTTTTAAATTTGAACAAAACTTTATGGTCCGATTTTGCGTGAATGTTTATATTTTAGTTTGATAATGCCTCGAACCCTATCCCAGCACCGGATATAGGCAAGAGGTGTTACCGCTAAAATTTTAAGACTTCAACTTTCTTTCAAATTAGTCCTTGAAATAGCTAGAGCAAGTTACAATGATCTCAAAAATATAAAAATCATTAAAAACGGGACAAGAATGGACTTACAATCGAGCTTGAAAGCTTGGCCAAAACCCTAACTATGACATTTTGTAAAATTCAGCTATTGGGGGACTAAATTGAGAAGATGGACACTTTTATTTAGTTAATTTTGTCTTTTTTTTACCAAATTACTAAAATGCCCTTAATGCATAACTTTAAAATTTCACCTATGTAACGCCCCAAAAATATTAGGTCTATATTCTTGTATGTTGTGTTGCATAAATGTATGCTTGCTTCAGTGGTTGAGTGTTCTGAAAGGGTGCTAGAGAGGTCCTGTGTTCATGTCTTGGCTTGTACTAAATTTTGGTTTTTGTTTGAGTTAAACCTGCCTTTGGTTAGTTGGTCTTTTAAATTAAGTTGGGTAAAGTATGGCATAAGAATCTTGCAAGTCTAGTGGCAAGGGGTGTGTGGAGTGATCTTGGAGGTCTGGAGTTCGAGGCCTGTTGCGCACAAGGAGATCTTTTTACTGCAGTGTCGTGGAAGTGTCCTAGGTTGACTGAAATTGAAGTGTTTGAATGGGTGGTGGGAGAAGAGAAACTAGGAGATTATGGGGGGATTTGGATAGTGATGAGGTTGAGTGTTGTGTGGAGAGATTTTAGGAGAAGTTGTGGGGGAGTTGGGGGAGAGTATGATAGTGTGCCGAATTTGGGGCTAGTGGCATCCAGGAAGTTCAGCTAAAGTGTTTTTGCAAGCTATCAGTTTTGTTTTTTTTTTTCTCTCTTTTCCGTTTAGTGTTGGGAGTTCTCTTGCAGGTTTTGCATTTGTTTATTTGACTTTTACCAATTAGTTATCTCACTCTTTGCAGTTTCGTGTTTTGGCAATTGTGTCTCTCGGGTTTTCTTTTGGTCGACTTCTTCACCTTTTCTCGCCCTCTTCTATTTGTTGGTGATCAAATAGTTTTTCCCTCTATTCTCTTTTGCAGCTTTTCCTTTTGTTAATTGCTTCTCTTATCATCTTCTCTTCTTTTGATCCTTTGCCGAATACTTCTTCCTTTTTCTCCTCTTGTTATCTTTTCACCACTTAGTACTGTACTAGTTGCGGCATCACTCTTTTCCCTACTCCTGGTTTTGGCTTCTTCAATTGATTATTGGAACAATCAGTGAGTGCTCTTTTTCCTCTTTATTCTTTCTTTTTCTTCTTCATGTAGTAGTTCATTGACATCTTCTCTACAGCCGTTTATGTTTAGGGTCGTGTAGGTGCTGAACCTTGCCCTGTTGTTTGGATTCTCACTTCGGGAATAGGGCCGACTGTCTTTTTCCCCATAATCAGTTTTACGTTCTTGGTAAGTGATTATATTGGTTCAATATTTATGTGATCGATATCGTTATAGGTTAATGGAATTCGATTGTTTGCAGTTTAGTCAAGGAGTTTGTATCTAATCTTAGTCAATCGGTTCGTACAGGGCTAAACTCACCTTCACAATCAAGGCAAGTTTTGAATATTATTTCAGGTTAAAGAATAATAAAGGGTGATTAACTCTGGTATCGAATGTCTAATGGAACGTCATGATTGAATCTAGGTTTAGGAAGCACTTGGGTTGGTCACACGTTTCGCATTAGGTGTGTAATCACACTGTCATTAGCAATAGATCAGCATAAGCCGGAAATGTTCGACTGATGACATTACAAGAGCGTACACATGCACGTGTGGTGAGCCAAATGCCCAAAACATGGGCATTTAATCGAAGAGGCCACCACGAACAATTCCATGGGCCTAGGCCGATTTTGGGTCACAATGGGCCGAAATGGGCCGTGTGGGCCCCATGGGCTTGTGGGCTCCACACAGGCAAATCGCACGGTTTTGTGGAGATTGTTGGGCTGGCTGTGTAGTTTGCACGGCGAAGGCCATTATTTAGGCTTATTGGGCCACACGAGCGTGTGGGCCCACATGAGCCGTAATATGGGCTTGGGCCTATTTTTGCTATTTAACTGCTAAGGTTGCACGGGTCGCGCGGGACGATTGTAGACCTACTGTTGGGCCGGTAAGTATACTTGGACCTTAATTTATGAAATGACTGTTATACCCCTATGAGGTAAATGACTGAAATACCACTATGTGATGTATGACTGTTTGAGTATGCCATTCTTATCGTATGTACAATTACACTATGTTGCATTGTATGGGGTGGGATATATATATCATTGGAGGAAGTGTACTAAAAGGCTATAAGCCTATTTACTGGCAGTTTTACTGTAAATATTGTTAGTACCGAAACCAGTACTTTATTCTGGAGTGTAGGAATGGGTGGGTTGATTTATTCCCCCATGTGTAGTGTAGGGCTGGACGGAGTGGAGTCTAGAGGATGGTTGGGTAGGATCTTTTTATGCATTACTAATTCTATACTAAATTGGGCTAAGGCCCACACTGTTAATACTACTGTAAAGGCTAAGGCCCACGCTGATATTGCTACTGATACGGGCTTAAGCCAGACTGTTCAACACTGTATGTTTGATTGTTTATTAAATAAGGATTACACACTGAGTTTCGTAACTCACCTTTTTTGCTTAACTGTGCAGGTAATCCTTAAAGCAGATCAGTGCTGCGAGGGATTCAGGGATGGCCACACCACTGTCTATAGTTCCATTTTTACTTTACTAAAAGTAGGTTTAATTGGGGTTTTTCAATGTAATAAGGCCGTTTTATGTTTTATTTTTGTTTGGGGATTTTGCTAAATTGAATTATATCCGTTAGCCGTAGGATGCGGGTTTTCAAAAAAATAAAATGATTTTCAACTATTGTTCTACGTAATTTAATTTAAAAGTTTCCACAACTACAATGTTTTAAAGTGTAATAACGACCTAGCAAAAGACATGTTTTACTAAACGAATCTTTTATTTGGAAAATAAATCAAACAAGGTAGTTTTTTTAAAAAAAAAAAACACAAACAAGGTTTATCACAAACAAGCTTTTCTAATAAGTCAACGAATCTTTTCCAAAACTCACTTTAATGTGATACCACAGATGCGACCTTAACGTCTTGGCCAGTTTTAGGGTGTTACATTTAGTGGTATCAGAGCCAGGTTACAAAAACTCGGCTGTGGATTTGAAAATAGAGATTTCAAAAGAATTGTTTTAAATGGTAGAAAAATATTTGTCTACCGAGTCTCCGGCTCGAATTCTGTTAGTTTTCTATAACTACTGTTTGGTTTAACTGAAATGAGATCATCGTAGATGATAGACTGTACTGAAACCCTTGTTAGGGAAACCTAAACTGTAGAAAGACTATGATCTGAAAAAACAAACAATTCTGAATTATTTATGTTATTTTTCATAAAACATCCACTAATAAACACTGGAACTGTAAAATTGATGCATAAAACTGTAAATACAGATAATACGCGAATCGACTATGAGCACTATAGGTACTCATGGAACGGGTATTAGAGGTCACGACGGAGGCCGTAGAGGTTCTCAGGCTGGATCTTTGGCTTCAGGTCATATGCCTAACATTGAGGCAAGAGAGGCTTCGGATTCACCTGTGACTGAGACTGGGTCACACGATCGGGCAGCTGCGGATTTTAGAAAGGGTCGCTGGGCCTAATACTAGTATTGTGGGCTGTGGGTCGGTGACGGAATGACTTAGGTGTAATGGGGCTGAGATCTTCAGGGATATCGTTGGAGTTGCCCCTAATGTGGCTAAATATTGGATAGGATCATGGATGACCTCAACTACACCCCAGAGCAAAAACTGAAAGGTGCACTGTTGTTCTTAAGAGACGAAGCTTATCAGTGGTAGATTATTGTGAAAGAGGGTACTCAGTCCGATCTGTAACATCCTTATTTTTGGGTTTTTTGTGATTCTCGAGATTTTGGTTAAGTTTTAAAAATTTGGTATTTGGTTGTGAAATTCATAATTGGAGTGCGTAAGTGGGCTAATGGAAGGCCCATGCGATGGCCAAAACCCAGTAGAATTTTTGAATTTTGGATTTAAGAAGCTAGGGGCTTTGGATAGGTGGTTTTATTAAAAATCGTGGGTAAAATGTATCACAAGAGAGCCTCTGGCAGAGTGGCTAAGTGACGCCATTAGGGTGCTAAGAAGGTGGCGTGTAAGTGGTTGGGGGAAACCTGGGTTCGATTCCCTGTGATGGCAAATGTGGTGTTATTTTTATGCTTTGAGCATCCAAGAGTTGTAGCCGAATGGAACTCTGTGGGAGAGAGTTTGAATTAGTCAAACGCATGGATTAAGGAGGGATAAAGGGAGAGATTTTAGGGATTTGAGAGGGAGATAGAGTTAGCCGAATAGAGGGGATTAGAGAGGGGATTTCGGCAGAGGGGTATTAGGTTAGTATTTTCGGCATTAGGGACTTAGGTTGTGCCATTTTCTTCTTTAGGATTAGTCTTTTCTTTTCTTTTTCTTTTCCAGCCGAATCTACCATCCTTCCATTCATCTTTCCTTCCTTTTCCTTTTCTAAAACTAGCCCACTACTCCCTTCTGTTCATCTACTTCTTTCTTTACCTCCACTTCTGCCGAAAAGTCGCAAAAGCTGAACCTGTGAAGCTTGGTGGTGCCGATTCTTTATTGACCAGCAACCTTCTTTTTCCCTTCACTTTTTGGGGTGGCCAATCCCTTTATCTTTTAGGCTTTAAACGGATTCAGACTATGGTAAGTATTCGTACTCTAAATTGATTTCAATAGTAATTGTTGACAAAAGCCGAAACCCCTATAGTTTAGGGAGGTTGCCGATTGTAGGTGTAGGCCTTATTGGGCTTCTTCCTTTGATCTTTTATGGTTTGTATAGTGGAGGAGCAGCAAGGCGTGGGGGATCGATTTGGATTAGCTGGGATCATCGGAGTGACTAAATCTAGTCATCAATTTCGGCAAAGGTATGAACCCTAGGGCCATGGTGGATGGTGGCCGAACATGTAAGAGATGATAATAGATAGTTTTCAATTTGGTTTAACTATTAACATGATCTAATATATAGGCAGTTGATTAAAGGATAAATCATGTAGGGATCTCGTCAAGGAATATCGCAAATCAGGTGTGTAACGAACCCTCTTTCGTAGCTTAAATCGTTAAATGCCGAAAATCTGAAATGCTGGAATTCTGGCATTTCGAGGACTTGTGAGCATGCAAACGCTCATTGGTTAGTTAGATTCGCTAAGTTGATGATCGGGATCATTGGAACATGTAAGAGCATGATTTTCGGCATCACGGTAAGTTGGGCCTCGAGGGGCTGAAATCGTGCCCAATGGGCTTCTGGGCCCATTTGCGTAAATTTTGGTAGAAAGAGGAATCCTGTTAAATTGCGCGTTAAGACTGTTAATATTACTATGGAATATACGCTAAATAGGCCTAGATGACCAAATCGGCTAAGTAGGGCCCATTAAGGGTTTTTGGCCCAATAACTCGGTTTCGCTAAGAATGGGCTAGAATAGCTGTCAAAACACTCGAAATTGTTAGTAACTGATAATGAACATGGAAAACCCTAATATTTGGTAAAATTACGGAATTACCCTTATAATATGGAAATGACTGTTTTGCCCCTAGGTATAAAGGACCATTATACCCCTAGGGTTTAATTATGAAATTGATGCTTGAGATTTTGATATACATGTTTTGACATAATATGCACATGATATGTACGATATGCACATGATGTATTCATTCATGCATGTGTTGGGTTTTATATGGATGGAGGAAGTGCAAAAGGGCTTTGCCCCAGTTTACCGAAAAGGGCTTTGCCCCAGTTTATCGAAAAGGGTTTTGCCCCAGTTATTGAAAGAGGCTAGGCCTCCAGTTATAAGATAAAGCAGCTATGCTGCCAGTGGAGAGTTTGGTTGGGTGGGTTGAGTTATTCCCCACATGGAGAGCTTGGTTGGTACAGGTGGAGAGTAGCGGTTGGTGGGTTGAGTAGTCTCCCCAAATGGGCTTGCATTCATCCTTTGATATTACATGTGATATTTAAATGCGCCTTTGGGCCATACCGTTTACAGAAAAGGCTTCGGCCCAGTGATATGATTTATGAAAAGGCTTCGGCCCAGTAACCGTTAAACGAAAGGCTTCGGCCGAGTATATGTCGAGACTAAATTAGGGCTTAGGCCCAGTATGTTGGTATTAATTTGGGCTCTAAAAGGGGCTTGTTACACACTGAGTTTCCAAACTCACCCCCTTCCTTAACCTTGCAAGTGAGCCTTGATGTGGGGACTTGGAGCCGGAGGGGATTCAGAGTGGCCACGAAGATCGCTTTTGGACATTAAAATAAGTAACTGGTTTTCTTTAGTTTATCTTATTTATTATTTATTTTTGGGTTGTAGTAAGGCCACTTTAACTTTATTTTCTTCTCTTTTCTAGGATTATTTTATTTTTAATAACTTTAAACTGGTTGATGATAACTCAAATGGTCTAGATTTAGGGCGTGTTTTCAAAACGATACACATTTTCAAAATAATACAACATCACGATTAATTGGTTTATCAAAGGTGTCCACTCAATAAATTTCAACTCGTTATAACCAAGTGTGGTAATGGTTGTAGGCATGTCTAGGATTGGATCCAATCGAAGAGCTTGGTACTTAAGCAGCCTTCATGGCTCACCTCCTCTACTTTCGATACCTACCTGGTGCACAGCTTCCATTCACTTGGTTAAGCCTTTTCAAAAAGACGGTTTATTACAGCACTAAAACAAAACATAGATTTTTAACTTGAATGTGACACATCGGATTCGGCCATAACATCTGGGCCAGGTTTGGGGTGTTACATTTAGTGGTATCAGAGCTAAGTTGCAACAACTCGGCTGTGAGTTTTTAAAGGAATTAACATCAAGAATTTCAAAACAACGGTATTTTAAATCAAATTTTAGGAAATTTTCTATTTCCTGTAACCAAACACAAGGGTTTTTTTTAAGGGTTTTGAGAAAGAAGTGGCACACTGAATCCCTGGCACCAAGTCTGTAAGTATACTCTCTTTTACGTTATGTGATATTGATATGATGCTGAGACCCTTTTATGATACTTTAGATAGGATAGAGCTGTAAAATGGTAGGAATGAGACTGTAGCTAGGCTACTACGTTGCAAAAAACAATTCTTGAACTACTATATTTCCATAAGACATCTCGTAGTAAACAATTGAAGATTAAACTAATGTCATAAAATTCGTAATAAGATAACTCGATATGAGTACAAGAGGAACTCAAGGACGGGGTCGCGGACGTGATCGCGGTAGGGTGCAAGCAGAATCTTCATCCTCAGGGCATAGACCAGCTGAGGAGGTATTCGTGCCACAAGCAACTGAGACTGGGTCATATGATTGGGATGTGGGGGACGATGCTCTGTCCCAAGCAATGTTAAGGGTTTTAGAAAGAGTTGCTGAAGCTAGCACTGGGACAGTAAATAGGGGATCCATCTCGGAGCGACTCCGGGCCAATGGAGCAGAAGTTTTTAGGGTCGTATCTGGAGTAGCCCCAAATATGGCTGAATATTGGCTAGAAGCAACAGAGCGGATTATGGACGATTTAGATTGCTCTGTGGAGAAAAAGCTGAAGGGGGCTGTGTCGTTGCTACAAGACGAGGCATACCGGTGGTGGATTACCGTAAGGGATAGTACCTCGATTGAACGAGTAACCTGGGAATTGTTCAAGACTACTTTTAAGGGGAGGTATGTTGGAGCTAGTTATGTGGATGCCCGTCGAAATGAATTTTTGAATCTGACTCAGGGTAATAAGACTATTGCGGAATATGAGGCGGAATACTTGAGACTGAGTCGATACGCCAGCGGGATAGTTGCGACCGAATATGAGCGCAGTGTTCGATTCGAGATGGCCTCCGCGATGAGCTTAGGATACTGATATCTCCACAGAGGGAGCGTGATTTCGCTACGTTAGTAGAAAAGGTTAAGATAGCTGAGGAAGTAAAGCGAACTGAACGGCAGAATTGTGAGAAGGATCGGCCCAGATTTAGGAGGGATTCTAGACCCCTAGGTGTTGCAAATAGGAATGTTAAAAGAGCTAGAATGGAGGAACCGGTTCGGGCAGTTCCAGTGAGTACTTTTAGATCGCAAGCTTGCAGGGACTGTGGCAGGGTGCATATGGGGGAGTGCTGGAAAGGAACTGGAGCATGTTTTCGATGTGGGTCAAAGGAACATAAGTTCAGAGAGTGTCCTCGGAGAGCAGCTCAGGATCAAGCTGCGGAGTCAAGAGGTGTCCAACCGCAGCGAGGAGGACCACCACCACAGAGAGGCCGTGGGTAGGGTAGAGGTGGAAATGGTAATGGACAAGGACGTGGGGCACCTCGTAGGGGTGCTGGACATGCTGAAGCTCGTCAGCCGATGTTGGTTTATGCTGCATGGCGTCGTGAGGAGGGTGACGCTCCTGATGTTATAACCGGTACGTTCTTCATTCATAGCAAGCTTTACACTGCTTTAATTGATGTGGGTTCCACTCACTCGTATGTTGCCTGTAATGTATCTGGGGCATTGGGTGTGTTTCCTGAGGAGACTGTGAGTGGGGTATCAGTGATAAGTCCTTTGAGACACTCGGTTAAGATAGATAAACTCTTTAGGGAGGTGCCTTTGGAGACACAAGATAAGATTTTTGAAGAAGATTTAATGGAGCTGCCATTTGGGGATTTTGATCTTATCTTGGGAATGGACTGGCTAACTAAGCATAGGGCGACGTTGGATTGTACTGCTAAGAGAATGGTACTAAGAACTGCCAAGGATGAAGGGATAATGGTCATAGGGGAGCGAAGGAACTACTTGTCCAATGTTGTCTCGGCTTTAACGGCCGAGAAGTTGATTCAGAAAGGTTGTGAGGCATTCTTGGCATTTGTAAGTCAAGCTAAACCTGAGGGGATAACTGTGGAGTCGGTTAGGACCATTAAAGAATTTCAAGATGTATTTCTGAAGGAACTTCCGGGACTACCTCCGAGCAGAAAAGTCGAGTTCGGAATCGACTTGTTACCTGGAATAGCTCTAGTGTCCATTGCGCTTTATAGGATGGCACCAAAGGAGTTGGTAGAATTGAAAGCCAGATTCAGGAACTGTTGGATAGAGGGTTTATAAGACCAAGTGTTTCCCTCGTGCAAATCACGATCTTTGTTCGTAAAGAAGAAAGATGGGACCATGCGGATGTGCATTGACTATCGGCAGTTGAACAAACTGACGATCAAAAACAAGTATTCTCTGCCAAGAATCGACGATCTGTTTGACCAACTAAGAGGAGCCTCGGTATTTTCTAAGATTGACCTTCGGTCAGGATATCATCAGTTGAGAGTCAAAGAAGTGGATATTCATAAGACGGCATTCAGGACTCGATATGGTCATTACGAGTTTCTGGTTATGCCTTTTGGTTTGACTATTACACCGGCAGCTTTCATGGATTTAATGAATCGGGTATTTCAGCCATACTTGGATCGGTTCGTAGTTGTTTTTATCGATGATATCTTGGTGTATTCGGAAACGAAAGAGAAGCATGATGAGCATCTCGGTATTGTGCTGCAAGTGCTAAGGGAAAAGCAACTTTATGAAAAGTTTAGTAAGTGTGAGTTTTGGCTGAAGGAAGTCACTTTCTTGGGATATGTTGTGTCTGCTGAGGGGATCAAGCTGGACCCTCGAAAGATTGAGGCAATTTTGGGATGGAAGCCACCGAGGTCAGTAACAAAAATCCAAAGTTTTCTAGGGTTGGCAAGTTATTATCGAAGATTTGTTGAAGGATTTTCAGTGTTGGCAGCACCGTTAACTAAACTTATAAGGAAGGGAGCACCTTTTGTTTGGACGAATAAGCAGCAAGAGGCTTTTGAGAAGCTGAAGAAGGTTCTGACTGAGGCACCAGTGTTGATTCAGCTAGAGTCTGGTAAGGATTTCACGATGTATAGCGATGCGTCACATGTAGGTTTGGGCTGCGTGTTGATGCAAGAGGGTAAAGTGGTCGCTTATGCTTCACGACAGCTTAAGCCTCATGAGGTAAACTATCCTACTTATGACTTGGAGTTGGCAGCGGTGATTTTTGCGCTTAAAATATAGAGGCACTACTTGTATGGAGAGAGATGCATTATCTATACGGATCATAAGAGTCTTAAGTACTTCCTGGCTCAAAAGGAGCTGAATCTTAGACAGCGAAGGTGGATAGAGCTACTAAAGGACTATGACTGTTCGATTGAGTACCATCCGGGTAAGGCAAATGTCGTGGCTGATGCGCTAAGTCGAAGGAATGTGGCGGAATTGAAGGCAATGTTTGCTCGTTTAAGTTTGTATGACGATGAAAGCTTATTGGCAGAGTTGCAAGTGAGACCGACTTGGGTGGAGCAGATTAAGAAGCAGCAGTTGGTGGATGAGTCGTTGGTTTCTCGGTTTCAGCAAGTTGAGAAGGGGGAAAATTCAAATTTTGGGTAAAATAATGATGGGGTTCTTTGTTTTCGAGGAAGAATTTGTGTGCCGAAGGACTCTGACTTGAGATTGATGATTTTGAGAGAGGCACATAGTGGATCATGTGCTATGCATCTAGGAGGGAGTTAGCTGTATCGAGAGTTGCGAGAGCTATATTGGTGGCCTGGGCTTAAGCGAGAAGTGACCGAATTTCTGGGAAAATGCTTGACGTGTCAACAAGTAAAGGCCAAGCATCAACTGCCTTCAGGATTGTTACAGCCAGTAAAGATACCACTTTGGAAGTGGGAAAGGGTAACTATGGATTTTGTAAGTGGGTTGCCGTTGACACCTTCCAAGAAGGATTCAGTTTGGGTAACTGTGGATAGGCTCACGAAATCTGCCTATTTCATACCTGTCCGAACCGATTACTCACTTCAGAAGCTGGCTAAGTTGTATGTGGCGGAGATAGTGCGGTTGCATGGGGTGCCAGTATCGATAATTTTTGACCGAGACCCAAGGTTTACATTTCGATTTTGGCAGAAATTGCATGAGGTGTTGGGAACGGGATTGAATTTCAGTACGGCTTTTCACCCTCAGTCGGATGGGCAGTCTGAGAGGGTCATTCAGATTCTAGAAGACATGTTGAGAGGTTGTGTTATTGAATTTAGGGGCAGTTGGGAGGATTACTTGCCATTGGCGGAGTTTGCGTATAACAACAGTCACCAAGCAAGTATTCAGATGGCTCCTTATGAGGCACTATATGGGCAAAGTTGTCATTCGCCTACTTGTTGGGCAGAGTTGGGGGAAAGGCAAGTACTTGGGCCAGAGTTAGTGGCGGATACTGAAGACAAGGTTAAGATTATCAGGAATCGGTTGAAGGAGGTAGCGGATCGAAAAAAGTCTTATGCATATTTAAAGCATAAGGACATTGAATATGCGGTTGAGGACATGGTCTTTTTGAATGTTTCGCCTTGGAAGAAGATATTTAGATTTGGTAAGAAGGGCAAGCTAAGTCCACGATTTAGTCGACCTTATCGAATTATTAAGCGAATAGGACCGATGGCTTATCAGCTAGATTTACCTCCAGAGCTGGATCGTATTCACGACGTTTTTCATGTGTCCATGCTAAGGCAATATCGTTCTGACCAAACTCATATAGTGCCCGTTGCAGAAATCGAAGTACAGTCGGATTTGACCTTCGAAGAAGAGCTTGTGCAGATACTTGATCACGACGTTAAGGTACTGAGAAGGAAGTCAGTCCCATTAGTGAAGGTACTTTGGAGAAACCATGGCAAAGAAGAAGCTACCTGGGAGACCGAGGAGGCAATGCGTCAGCAGTACCCTCAACTGTTTGGCTCAGGTAAAATTTCGAGGCCGAAATTTCATTAAGGAGGGCAGAGTTGTAACATCCTGATTTTCGGGTTTTTTTTCGTGATTCTCGAGATTTTGGTTAAGTTTTAAAAATTTGGTATTTGGTTGTCAAATTCATAATTGGAGTGTGTAAGTGGGCTAATGGAAGGCCCATGCGATGGCCAAAACCCAGTAGAATTTTTGAATTTTGGATTTAAGAAGTTAGGGGCTTTGTATAGGTGGTTTTATTAAAAATCGTGGGTAAAATGTATCACAAGAGAGCCTCTGGCAGAGTGGCTAAGTGACGCCACTAGGGTGCTAAGAAGGTGGCGTGTAAGTGGTTGGGGGAAACCTGGGTTCGATTCCCTGTGATGGCAAATGTGGTGTTATTTTTATGCTTTGAGCATGCAAGAGTTGTAGCCGAATGGAACTCTGTGGGGGAGAGTTTGAATCAGTCAAATGCATGGATTAAGGAGGGATAAGGGGAGAGATTTTAGGGATTTGAGAGGGAGATAGAGTTAGGCGAATAGAGGGGATTAGAGAGGGGATTTCGGCAAAAGGGTATTAGGTTAGTGTTTTCGGCATTAGGGACTTAGGTTGTGCCGTTTTCTTCTTTAAGATTAGTCATTTCTTTTCTTTTTCTTTTCCAGCCAAATCTACCACCCTTCCATTCATCTTTCCTTCCTTTTCTTTTTCTAAAACCAGCCCACTACTCTCTTCTGTTCATCTACTTCTTTCTTTACCTCCACTTCTGCCGAAAAGCCGCAAAAGCCGAACCTGTGAAGCTTGGTGGTGTCGATTCTTTATTGACCAGCAACCTTCTTTTTCCCTTCACTTTTTGGGGTGGCCAATCCCTTTATCTTTTAGGCTTTAAACGGATTCAGACTGTGGTAAGTATTCGTACTCTAAATCGATTTCAATAGTAATTGTTGACAAAAGCCGAAACCCCTATAGTTTAGGGAGGTGGCCGATTGTAGGTATAGGCCTTATTGGGCTTCTTCCTTTGATCTTTTATGGTTTGTATCGTGGAAGAGCAGCAAGGCGTGGGGTGTCGATTTGGATTAGCTGGGATCATCGGAGTGACTAAATCTAATCATCAATTTTGGCAAAGGTATGAACCCTAGGGCCATGGTGGATGGTGGCCGAACATGTAAGAGATGATAATAGATAGTTTTCAATTTGATTTAACTATTAACATGATCTAATCTATAGGCAGTTGATTAAAGGGGAAACCACGTAGGGATCTCGTCAAGGAATATAGTAAATCAGGTGTGTAACGAACCCTCTTTCGTAGCTTAAATCGATAAATGTCGAAAAGCCGAAATGCTGGAATTCCAGCATTTCGAGGACTTGTGAGCATGCGAATTCTCATTGGTTAGTTAGATTCACTAAGTTGATAATCGGGATCGTTGGAATAGGTAAGAGCACGATTTTCGGCATCACGGTAAGTTGGGCCTCGAGGGGCTGAAATCGGGCCCAATGGGCTTCTGGGCCCATTTGGGTAAATTTTGGTAGAGAGAAGAATCCTGTTAAATTGCGCGTTAAGACTGTTAATATTGCTATGGAATATAGGCTAAATGGGCCTAGATGACCAAATCGGCTAAGTAAGGCCCATTAAGGGTTTTTGGCCCAATAACTCGGTTTCGCTAAGAATGGGCTAGAATCGCTATCAAAACACTCGAAATTGTTAGTAACTGATAATGAACATGGAAAACCTTAATATTTGGTAAAATTACGGAATTACCCTTATAATATGGAAATGACTATTTTGCCCCTAAGTGTAAAGGACCATTATACCCCTAGGGTTTAATTATGAATTTGATGCTTGAGATTTTGATATACATGTTTTGACATAATATGCACATGATATGTATGATATGCACATGATGTATTGATTTATGCATGGGTTGGGTTTTATATGGATGGAGGAAGTGCAAAAGGGCTTCGCCCCAGTTTACCGAAAAGTGCTTTGCCCTAGTTTATCAAAAAGGGCTTTCCCCCAGTTATTGAAAGAGGCTAGGCCTCCAGTTATAAGATAAAGCAGCTATGTTGCCAGTGGAGAGTTTGGTTGGGTGGGTTAAGTTATTCCCCACATGGAGAGCTTGGTTGGTACGGGTGGAGAGTAGCGGTTGATGGGTTGAGTAGTCTCCCCAAATGGGCTTGCATTCATCCTTTGATATTACATGTGATATTGAAATGGGCCTTTGGGCCATACCGTTTACAGAAAAGGTTTCGGCCCAGTGATATGATTTATGAAAAGGCTTCGGCCCAGTAACTGTTAAACGAAAAGCTTCAGCCCAGTATATGTCGAGACTGAATTAGGGCTTAGGCCCAGTATGTTGGTATTAATTTGGGCTCTGAAAGGGGCTTGTTGCACACTGAGTTTCCAAACTCACCCCCTTCCTTAACCTTGCAGGTGAGCCTTGATGTGGGGACTTGGAGCCGGAGGGGATTCAGAGTGGCCACGAAGATCGCTTTTGGACATTAAAATAAGTAACTGGTTTTCTTTAGTTTATCTTATTTATTATTTATTTTTGGGTTGTAATAAGGCCATTTTAACTTTATTTTCTTCTTTTTTCTAAGATTATTTTATTTTTAATAACTTTAAACTGGTTGATGATAACTCAAATGGGCTAGACTTAGGGCGCGTTTTGAAAACGATACACGTTTTCAAAATAATACAACATCACGATTAATTGGTTTATCAAAGGTGTCCACTCAATAAATTTCAACTTGTTATAACCAAGTGTGGCAATGGTTGTGGGCATGTCTAGGATTGGATCCAATCGAAGAGCTTGGTACTTAAGCAGCCTTCATGGCTCACCTCCTCTGTTTTGGATACCTACCTGGTGCACAGCTTCCATTCACTTGGTTAAGCCTTTTCAAAAAGACGGTTTATTAAAGTACTAAAACAAAACGTGGATTTTTAACTTCAATGTGACACATCAGATTCAGCCATAACATCTGGGCCGGGTTTGGGGTGTTACACGATCGATTAACTTGGGAGTTTTTCAAGAATGCCTTCTAAGGGAAATATATGGGCGCAAGCTATGTGGATTCCCGCAGAAGGGAGTTTCTGAATCTGACCCAGGGGAATAAGATCATAGCTGAATATGAGGCAGAATTTTGTGATTGAACCGCTCT
This sequence comes from Gossypium longicalyx, assembly GCA_025698465.1. NCBI lineage: Eukaryota > Viridiplantae > Streptophyta > Magnoliopsida > Malvales > Malvaceae > Gossypium > Gossypium longicalyx. Next base: position 30,860,297 of record CM047001.1, on the reverse strand, counting down.
GCACGGGGCATGATGGCCACTGAGTATAAGTGCTGTGTACATTTCGAGGACGGCCTCAAAGATAATCTGAGAGTTTTGATAGCTCTATAGAGGGAGTGAGATTTTGTGGTGTTAGTGGAAAAAGAAAAGATCACTAAAGATGTGAAGCACGCTGAGTGCCAGAATCGTAAGAAGGATAAGAGGAGAAAAAAGAGGGTTTGGGAGCCATCAGGTTTAGCTATAGGGCCTAAGAAAAAGGCCAAGGTTGAAGGGCCAGCCAGAGTTGGGTCCCCTGTTGCTACTTTTGGGGGAAACACCATTAGGGCAAGTGTTGGGTTCATATGGGGGCATGTTTTAGGTGCAGTTCTATGGGGCACCGTATCAGGGATTTTCCACAGAGGCCCGATTATATGCAAGCCACTGGTTGGGGTACTGTTCAGTTGTAGAGAGGTTTGCAGCAGCCATAGAGAGGTCGTGGTCAGGTCAGAGGTGGAAATGGTATAGGCCGTGGTCTTGGAGCACCGGGCAGAGGTGCGGGTCATACTGAGGCAAGGCAGCCAGCACTGGTTTATGCTGCACGTTGTCGAGAGTACGAAAACGCCTCAGAAGTTATTATGGGTACGTTCTTTATTTATCATGTACCTTACACTGTATTGATTGATGTTGGGTCTACACACTCTTATATAGCATGCACTGTGTCTGAGACTTTGGGTGTGATGTGTGAAAACACTACGAGAGATGTTACTGTGTTAAGTCCATTAGGGTAGTTAATGAGAGTGCACAAATTGTTTAAGAATGTACCTTTGGAGGTCCAAGGAAGGATCTTTTTAGCTGATTTGATGGAACTTCTTTTTGGGGAATTCAACGTAATTTTGGGCATGGACTAGCTGCTTAAGCGTTAGGCGAAATTGGATTGTGCTACTAAATGGGTGGTCCTAAAAACTGTAGAAGGTGATGAGGTGGTCGTGATTGGGGAGCGTCGGAATTATCTCTCAAATGTGATTTTTGCACTTAGAGCTGAGAAGTGGGTTCGTAAGGGTTGCGAGGCGTATTTAGCCTATGTTAGTGCTACGGGTTCTGAGGGCTCGTCTGTTAAGGATATTAGAATAGTTAAGGATTTTTTGGATGTTTTTCTCGATGAGCTACCAGGGTTACCTCCTAACCGTGAAGTTGAATTTGCGATAGAGCTCTTGCCTGGTACAGTTTTGGTGTCTATTGCCCCTTATAGAATGGCACCAAAGGAGCTCGTAGAGCTTAAGGCTCAAATTCAGGAGTTACTGGATCGAGGGTTCATCCGCCCAAGTGTGTCTTCGTAGGGAGCACCGGTGTTGTTCATGAAGAAGAAGGATGGAACCATACGTATGTGCTTCGATTATCGGTAACTGAGCAAATTGACTATTAAGAATAAGTACCCCTTACTGAGGATAGATGATCTATTTGACCAGTTTCGAGGAGCTTCGGTTTTCTCTAAGATTGATCTCCTATCAAGGTACCACCAACTGGGGGTTAAGGAGACTGATGTATACAAGACAGCATTTAGAACTCGTTACGGTCATTATGAGTTTCTAGTAATGTCGTTTGGACTGACAAATGCACCAGTTGCTTTTATGGATTTGATAAACTGAGTGTTCCAGCCCTATCGGGATCGATTCATAGTAGTGTTTATAGATGATATTCTGGTATATTCAAGGACCGAGGAGGAACATGACGCACATCTTCGAATTTTCTGCAGATTTTGAGGGAAAATCAATTGTATGCTAAATTCAGCAAGTGTGAATTCTGGCTACGTGAGGTAACTTTTCTAGGTCACGTGGTATCTGTTGAGGGGATTACGGTTGATCCTCAAAAAATTGAAGCGATTCTAGATTAGAAGCAACCTAAGTCAGTGTCAGAGATTCAAAGTTTTTTGGGTTTGGCAGGGTATTATAGACAATTTGTTGAGGGGTTTTCATTGATTGCTGCACCTCTGACTAAGTTGTTACGTAAAGGGGTACCATTTAACAGGACTGATAAGCAGCAGGAAAATTTTGAGAAGCTTAAGAAAGTTCTGACTAAGGCCCCTGTCTTAATACAACCAGAATCTGGGAAGGAATTCACGGTTTACACGATGCATCACATGTTCGTTTGGGGTGCGTGTTGATGCAAAGGGATAAGATAGTGGCGTGTACGTCTCGTGAGGTAAAGACGCATGAAACGAACTACCCAACGCATGATTTGGAGTTGGCTGTGGTGGTATTCGCACTGAAGATTTAGAGGAATTACCTGTATGGTGAGAAGTGTATCATTTACAGGGATCACAAGAGCCTCAAGTATCTCTTTAGTTAGAAGGAATGAAACCTTAGGCAACGTAGATGGGTCGAGTTGCTTAAGGATTACGACTGTTTGATTGAATATCATCCTAGAAAGGCTAATATGGTAGCTGATTCACTGAGTCGTAGGGCTGTTACTAATTTGAGGGCAATGTTTGTTCGTCTTAGTTTATTCGACAATGGTAGTTTACTGGCCGAACTTCAAGTTAAACCAAGATGGATTGAGCAGATTAAAGGCAAGCAGTTAGATGATGAGACACTGGGTTCTCATTTTCGATAGATTGAGAAGGGGAAAACTACATTTTTTTGCCTCAATAGCGAAGGGGCACTTTGTTTCCATGGGAGAGTTTGTGTACCGAGAGATACTAATTTGAGGCTGTCTATACTGCAAGAGGCGCATAGTAGTCCTTACGTTATGCATCCTAGTGGCAATAAAATATATTGAGACCTTCGGGAGTCGTATTGGTGGCTAGGAATTAAGCGGGAAGTTTCTGATTTTGTGGGTAAGTGTCTCACTTGCCAGCAGGTTAAGGCGGAGCATTAGTTCTCTTCAAGTTGCTTTAGCCTGTCAAAATTCTGCTTTGGAAATGGTAGAGAGTAATTATGGACTTTGTTAATGGGCTAACCCTAATGCCTTCTAAGAAAGATTCGGTGTGGGTCATCGTAGATCGGTTGGCCAAGTCTGCCCACTTTATATCGGTTCGTACAGATTACTCATTACAGAAGCTGGCTAAGCTGTATGTATCCGAAATTGTGAGACTGCATGGGGTACCAATTTCTATTATAGCTAATAGAGATTCTCGTTTTATGCCTCGATTCTAGAAGAAGTTGCATGAGGCACTGGGTACAAGGTTGGACTTCAGTATTGCATTCCATCCTCAGACAGACGGTCAGTTAGAGAGGGTGATTCAAATACTGGAGGGCATGCTAAGAAGTTGTGTAATTGACTTACGGGGTAGTTGGGAGGATTTCTTATCGTTGGCAGTGTTTGCATATAACAATAGTTACCAGTCTAGCATACAAATGGCACCTTATGAGGCATTATATGGTCATAGGTGTCGTACTCCTTCTTGTTGGACAGAGTTGGGTGAACGGCGTGTTTTGGGCCCTGAGTTGATTTTTGATACTGGAGATAAGGTCAGGTTGATTCGGGATCGGCTAAAGGTGGCTTCAGACAGACATAAGTCTTATGCAGATCTGAAGCGTAAGGAGATTGAGTTTTCGGTGGGGGACTTGGTGTTTCTTAAGGTCTCACCATGGAAGAAGGTACTGAGGTTTGGTTAGAAGGGTAAGCTAAGCCCTAAGTTTATTGGCCATTATCGTGTGTTGAAGCACAGACCGGTTGCCTATCGACTTGACTTATCTCTAGAGCTGGATTGGATTCATGATGTGTTCCATGTCTCTATGTTGAGGCGATACCCATCTGACCCTACGCATGTCATCTCAACTGAAGAGATTGCGGTTAGACCAGACCTGACTTTTGAGGAAGAGCCGGTTTAGATTTTAGACCACGATATGAAAGTTCTGAGGATGAAGTCAGTTCCACTGGTTAGGGTGCTATGGCGCAATCACAGCTCCGAAGAAGCTACGTGAGAACCCGAGGAGGCAATGCGATAGCAATACCTCACTTATTTTGATCATGTAAATTTCGAGGCCAAAATTTCTTTTAAGGGGGTAGAGTTGTAACGCTTCAAAAATATTAGGTCTATATTCTTGTATGTTGCCTTGCATAAATGTATGCTTGCTTCAGTGGTTGAGTGTTCTGAAGGGGTGTTGGAGAGGTCCTGTGTTCAAGTTTTGGCTTGTACAAAATTTTGGTTTTTGTTTGAGTTAAACCTGCCTCTGGTTAGTTGGTCTTTTAAATTAAGTTGGGTAAAGTATGGCAAAGAAGCTTGCTAGTCTAGTGGCAAGGGGCGTATGGAGTGATCTTGGAGGTCTAGAGTTCGCGGCCTGTTGCGCAAAAGGAGTTCTTTTTGCTGCAGTGTCATGGAAGTGTCCAAGGTTAACTTAAATTAAAGTCTTTGAATGGGTGGTGAGAGGGGAGAAACTAAGAGATTATTGGGGGATTTGGATAGTGATGAGGTTGAGTGTTGTGTGGACAGATTTTAGGAGAAGTTGTGGGGGAGTTGGGGGAGAGTATGATAGTGTGCCGAATTTGGGCTTAGTGGCATCTAGGAAGTTCGGCTAAAGTGTTTTCGCAAGCTATCAGTTTTGGTTTTTTTTCTTTTTCTCTCTTTCTCGTTTAGTGTTGGGAGTTCTCTTGTGGGTTTTTCGTTTGTTTATTCAACTTTTAACAATTAGTTCTCTCACTCTTTACAGTTTTGTGTTTCGGCAATTGTGTCTCTCGGGTTTTCTTTTAGCCGACTTCTTCACCTTTTCTCTCCCTCTTTTAGTTGTTGTTGACCAAATAGTTTTTCCTTCTATTCTCTTTTGCACCTTTTCCTTCTGTTAATCGCTTCTCTTACCATCTTCTCTTCTTTTGATCATTTGTTGAATACTTCTTCCTTCTTCTCCTCTTGTCATCTTTTCACCACTTAGTACTGTAACAGTTGTGGCATCACTCTTTTCCTTACTCCTGGTTTTGGCTTCTTCAATTGATTATTAGAACAATCGGTAAGTGCTCTTTTTCCTCTTTTTTTCTTTCTTTTTCTTCTCGATGTAGTAGTTCTTTGACATCTTCTCTACTACTGTTGATGTTTAGGGTGTGTAGGTGCCAAACCTTGCCCTATAGTTTGGATTCTCACTTCGGGAATAGGGCCGACTGTCTTTTTCCCCACAACTGGTTTTACGTTCTTGGTAAGTGATTATATTGGTTCAATCTTTATGTGATCAATATCGTTATAGGTTAATGGAATTCGATTGTTTGTAGTTTAGTCAAGGAGTTTGTATCTAATCTTCGTCAATCGGTTCGTACAGGGCTAATCTCACCTTTGCAATCAAGGCAAGTTTTGAATATTATTTCAGGTTAATGAATAGGAAAGGGTGATTAACTTTGGTATCGAATGACTAACGGAACGTCATGACTGAATGAAGGTTTAGGAAGCGCTTGGGTTGGTCACACGTTTTGCAACAGGTGTGTAATCACACTATCATTAGCAATAGATTTGCATAAGCCTGAAATGTTTGACTGATGACATTACACAAGCGTATGCACGCACGTGTGGTGAGCCGAATGCTCAAAATATAGGCATTCGATTGAAGGGGCCACCATGAATGATTCCATGGGCCTAGGTCGATTTTGAGCCACGATGGGCTGAAATGGGCCATGTGGGCCGCACGGGCTCGTGGGCCTCGCACGGGCAAACCACACAATTGTGTGGAGATTGTTGGGTCAGCTCTGTAGTTTGCACAACCTAGGCCATTATTTGGGCTTATTGGGCCACACGAGTGTGTGGGCCAACATGGGCCGTAATATAGGCTTGGGCCCATTTTTGCTATTTAACTGTTAAGGTTGCACGGGTCGTGCGAGAAGACTGTGGACCTACTGTTGGGCCGGTAAGTATACCTGGACCTTAATTTATGAAATGACTGTTATACCCTTATAAGGTAAATGACAGAAATACCCTTATGAGATGTATGACTGTTTGAGTATGCCATTCTTATCGTATGTACATTTACATTATGTTGCATTGCATGGGGTGGGATATATATATTGTTGGTGGAAGTGTACTGAAAGGCTATAAGCCTATTTACTGGTAGCTTTGCTGTAAATACTGTTAGTATCGAAACCAATACTTTATTCTGGAGTGTAGGGATGGGTGGGTTGATTTATTCCCCACGTGGAGTGTAGGGCTGGACGGAGTGGAGTGTAGAGGATGGTTGGGTAGGATATCTTTATGCATTACTGATACTGTACTGAATTGGGCTAAGGCCCACACTGTTAATACTACTGTAATGGGCTAAGGCCCACATTGATATTGCTACTGATATGGGCTTAAGCTAGATTGTTTAACACTATATGTTTGATTGTTTATTAAATAAGGATTACACATTGAGTTTCGTAACTCACCTTCTTTGCTTAACTGTACTAGTAATCCTTAGGCGAATTGGTGCTGCGAGGGATTCGAGGATGGCCACACCACTGTCTATAGTTTTGTTTTGACTTTACTAAAAGTAGGTTTAATTGGGGTTTTTCTTGTAATAAGGCCGTTTTAAGTTTTATTTTTGTTTGGGAATTTTGCTAAATTCAATTATACGTTAGCCGTAGGACGCGGGTTTTCAAAAAAATAAAATGATTTTCAACTATCGTGCTACGTAATCTGATTTAAAAGTTTCCGCAACAATAATGTTTTAATGTGTAATAACAATCTAGCAAAAGAAATGTTTTTCTAAACAGATTTGTTATTTGGAAAATGAATTAAACAAGGTAGTTTTTAAAAAAAAAACACAAACAAGGGTTTATCACAAACAAGCTTTTCTAATAAGTCAGCGAATCTTTTCCAAAACTCACTTTAATGTGACAGTACAGATGCGGCCTTAACGTTTAGGCCGGGTTTGGGGTGTTACTACCTAACCATGTCATTTTTTCCATCCAAAAGTATAATGGTCTAATTACGATTTAAAGACCTTCAATTTAAAATTTCATAGCAATTAGACACTTTTAACTTATAGAACTCAAATTTTGCACCTATTGCAATTTAGTCATTCTAGTCAAATTGAGCACTCAATCGATAAAATTTCTTAACAAAATTTTCACACAAGTATTCTATCGTGTTGTAGACCTTAAAGAAATAATAAAATAAATATTTCTACTTTGGATTTGTGATCCCGAAACCACTGTTCTGATTTGACCCAAAAAGGGCTATTACATCATACATTAACATAAACGTAGCATAAATCATTCATTTACATGCATATCATCCCTTAATAAAGCCTTTGAGGCCTTAAAAAAACTTTACAAACAATTCAGGACTAAATTGGAAACATTTGGAACATTTAGGAAAAAGCTGGAAAAATTGAACACGATTGTGTCCTAGACCGTGTGCTAGGCCATGTAAGAGCCAGACTTGCATGCCTTAAAACCTACAGGGGACACACGACTCTGTCTCCTGGCCATGTGTCACACACTATTCAGTCACACGCCCGTGTCTCAGGCCGTGTGGGCATGAAATTGGCCAAAATCAAGTCATTTCCATCACCAACCCAAACATGTACCTAAAAGCATTTTGTGCATAACTTCAAAGCTTCAAAATCTTACCAAAATATGCATGAAATGACCAATTCAAAAGACCAAATCCATTCAACCAATATGTAATACATATCCATATTTGACCATATTTCATTCATACACATCTAGTTCATCTCTATCTCAAAACATACCATAAGTTGACCTATGCCATTTCAGCAAGAACTTCCCATTTGTACCATACCATTCATACATCACAATCACTAAAATGACACAATTAAACCATTACCAAAATGGTACCAAACAACAAACTTATACACAGACCAAAATCAACATCTAAGTACTCAAGCAAGCATTAAACACAAGTCCACCTATACATGCCATTATAACCTTGGCCAAAACATCAAAAACTATCGATATAATCAGTGGATAGTGTGGTAGATCTCTGACGAGCTTTCAAACCAATCAAGCTTCTGATTATCTATAAAACATAGGAAAGAAAACTATGTAAGTACATAATCCTTAGTAAGTTCATAAAACATGAAGATAACTTACCGTTTCAATACACAACATTAAGATTAAGCATACTATAATCCAACCATAAGCTTGGCATAAGCCTAAACACCATCAACAACACATGTTAGTGTATTAACATATAATTCACTTGAATTATCATAAGATAAGCTAGGTGTACATGAACATATTACTTTTGAATTCATCCTTTTCATAAACACAGATATACTTTCATTGAACATTTTCATTTCAAACCTTTTCATAGATTCATGACATAGTTCATTTAAACAATTATCCATACCTTTCCTTTTCATGCCCATTGAACCATTTAGAATAACATCGGATATGCAGGAAAGCTCACACAAAGTGTGCTAAATATATAACCATAACCTTTGTTTTTCCTTTACATCATTGCTCATACGAGCTGTGAAATGGGCCTGTTCACACAAGCTGTGGGTCAAAATGTAAGCTACACAATGCTGCTCAAATGAGTTGTGGAGTATCCGCAACAAATGCAAGACCTCAGCCATTGGTAAGGCATTTAAGGCCAGCACCCGAAACATAAAAACCCTAATGACATATCTTTTGTATCCTACAAATTCTTAAGGTTCAAACGGGGTTCGATAATCATTGTGACATCGTTGGATATACGTCATATAATTACATGGAAATTAATACATTAACATATAAATCATTATAACATTAAAATGGTATTTAATCATACGAACTTACCTCGACAAACTAAGAGTAAAAATGTAGTCGATCAATTCGAGGCTTTCGCTTTTCCTGATCTAAATCCATACGAGGACTATCTTGATCTAAATTGATAAATTTAATCCATTTAATACTTATATTATTCAATTTAGTTTACATTTCATATTTATGCAAATTTACCATTTTTCCCCTAACATTTTAATTTTTCACAATTTAGTCCTTAAGCTTGTAAACTGAAATTTAAGCATTTTCAGTATTTTTACTGAAGAGTTTTTTACTTGTCGGTAAATAGAGAATTGGGGAAGTGGTGTCAATTTTTTTCACTCTTTACATTATCTTTCATTCTCTAAATATCCTCTCAATTTGTTTTTACTTTCGATCATTATTTGGTTACCTTTATTTGTTTTCTGTTAAAGGATTTGAAGGATTCCATTGTTGGGTTTGTGATTGTAATCAATAGGTTTTGGTTTTTCTTTACTTCTGTATATTTTATTTTATCTGTGTTTGGGTTTCTTTGATTGATTTCTTGAAAAATGGCCCCTAAAAGAATGACGAATGTGTAACACCTTGTTTTGGCAAGCTCTAAGTTCTGGCGAGTAGACTGAGAGTAATCTGAGAGACGTTGCCTATCGACCCAATTGTTGTTTTGGCGTATAGATCAAGCGCATAGCAGGTATTGGAATATTAAGTAAGGATTATTATTAGAATGCATTAAGTCATAAAGAAGAAGAGATTAGTAAGAGTGTTGAGAACCTTGTAAGTAGGGGTTATTGTTGAAGGTAATATACGCCCAGTTTATTGAGTTACTGTACTAGTTACGTTGTAGATGATTTGGTTAGAAGCTAATTGGACAGATGAATAGGAAACATAAAATATTGGGTTTTAATAGCTATAAACCATTTATAAAGGCAGTTCTTGAAGTTGATGTCACGTATCGAGTTCCAATAAGGACTCAGGTTTTATTAATAGATATTCAGGATAAAAAGTGGGACTTTTTTTCTTCCTTCTTCAAGAAGTACTTCTGCCTAAATCTTAAGGAACCTAAAGTATTTCTTTCTCCTTTAAGCTAGGGATTGTAGATATGGATCTCTACCAATAGTTACTTCATGTCAAGGTAAATTTTATGGCTTTACATGTTATGTTATGAAAGATTAGGCTTGTTAAAGTGCGTGAATAGTAAGATGAAGAAGTAAGGCTTTATATAAGGGTTATTTGGGTTTGTGATGATGGTAAATGTTACGAATAGGTTTTAATGTTGTTTTTCTATTTTATAAACAGTGCTTGCTGTAGTTCCTTGTTGGATTTGAAGTTCAAGATACTATCTATGGTTGTCAGGTGAGTCTCTATTGGATAGCCCGGTTTAGACCCTAGTCGAAATAGTGGTTTAGGGACCAAATCTAAGTCAAAAAAATATTTTAATATTATTTTTCATGCTCATTATACTGAATTGATATCTGTGAAAATTTCATGATTTAGTTTGAACTTTTGTGTGCTGAATTTGATAAAAGGACCTAATCGTAGAAATGCAAAAGATGTGTTCTATTTGCTAAAGTACCAAATTGCCATGTCTTTATATATGTGGAGTCCTTATGATGCAATTATACCATTGAATTAATACATGGACATATTTGGTCATGAGATAATGGAATTTTTAATGAAACTAATAAGGTTTAAAATGTAAATGGCTTATTAATGTTTCTTTAATTAAAACAAAAGCATGAAAATTGGCCATTACCATTCATATTAGCCGAAAATCACGAAAGAAAATATATAGGAATTTTAGGGTTCGACCATGCTAAAGCTCAATTGAAGATTCGTTTTTGTTCCATTTTTTATGATTTTTACATTTTTGTGATTTTTGTTTAGTAATCTATCAAGCCCATGTCTCAGTTTATAAATTGGATGATGACTTTGAAAGATGCCATTGATGAATTCATGTGTTTCATGATGTTTAATGATGAATTATGAAAGCTTAGTGCTTGATATACATGTTTTGTAAAGTGATTTTGAGTAAAAATGCATATTAGGGATTAAATTGAGAAAAGTGTAAATGGAGGGGTTAAATTGTGAAATAAGTGAAAGTTATGGGCTACTAGGGACCATAGGAAGATTTGGCTAAGGCATGGTTTTGATGAATTTTGTATATTTTGGTGTTTTGTGTAATAAGGACTAAAATGTCAAGATGTGTTTGTGCATTAAATTGAATGTGTTAGTGATTAAATGAGTTAATTTTGAATACATATAGATCAAGAAAGGAGAAATTCAGACCTAGATCGAGGCAAAAACAAAGTGCTCGATTGATCGACTAATATCGTCGTTCTTACGTTCGAGGTACGTTCGTGTATAATACATATTGTTTAAACAATGTTTATATGAGTTGAAATGAATAGAAATTTGATTGTGAAGTTTGAGTATGTGAATTGTGGATTGAATATATGAGGCACTAACTGTGCGAATCAAGAAATAACTACGGCTATTAAAATGGCACTAAGAGTGCGAGATTAAAACAACGTTGGCTGAGTAAATGGCATTATGTGCTCAATACCGATATTAATTCAGTTTATTGTAATGGCACTAAGTGTATGATACTATTATAGCTTCGGCTGCTTAATTTGGCACTAAGTGTGTGAGTTCATTGAACGTTTAAGGATGATCGAAGGATTTACTGCATCGAGCATTGAAATGATAAATGTGATAGATAAGAACGTGATGGTACAGGTATGTAAGGAACCTATGTGGTTGATGATATAGATTATGAAATAGATGAAAGATTTTGTAAATGAATGATGAAATGAGTATTGTGAAGAGTTGTGTTAAGTGTTAGTTAATTGATTGAATTATATTTTAATCGATGAGATAAATGTGTTATATCATGAACTTACTAAGCTTTAAAGCTTACTATGTGAAATGTTCTCTATTTTACAATGTTTAAAGCTAGCTCAGGTTTAGGGATTTTCAGCGACTCATTCACACTATTGGACATCTATTTTGGTACCATTTTGAAAGTTGTATATATGGTATATGGCATGTATAGGCTAGAGTTATTTTGGTATGTTTTGTGATGTTAATATCTAATCATGTGATATGGCTTGGTTTTGGTTGTGTATAAGAATGAAGTATGGTTGTAATCTATGTGATGCAGTATTATATATATGCTATATTTTGATGTGTATAAAAGGGTCTTATGGGAAATGATTGAATTGGTAAGTTAGAAATGTGAATTTGTTATGGAAATGGTATAATGATGTTATGTGAATGAATGAGTTGGTATGACTTTGGCTCATGATTTTGCATGTTTTGATTGTATATTAAGGATGAAATAAGTCAATGAATATATGAAATGAATGATGAATATTTCGTGATTGAAATTGGTTGGAAATGTGATACAATTTTTTTGGTTTTGATGCTTGTAGGGATGGCCCAAAATGGGTGGCAATTTGGCTTTGCAAATAGCCTATTTTTGTCCTCAAGAGCGGAGATACAGGCATGTGTCTCAGTTGTGTTCGACACACGATTTCGTTACACGGTCGTGTTTCCCCTAGGGTACCCTATGATTAAAATTTAGTAAACCCTACAGTTTTGACACGGCCTAGACACACGGGCGTGTCTGGCCATTTTAAAGGGTACACGGGCTAGACATACGAGCGTGTTGTAACACCCCTAACCCGTATCCGTCGCCAGACTAGGGTCACGAGGCATTACTGAACAAAAATACAGTTCCGAACATTCTCAAGTTAACACAGGTCATACTCATATGTACATGTAAAACATATAATTAATTAAATATTAAATATACATTATAAATATATTGTAAAAATCAAACTTTAAATTTCTTAATTCTAAACGTGCACATATTTAACCAAATAAATAGTATCACAAGGCATTTATTCCTTAGCATATATATATATCATTATCAATTTCACAATTTATACCAACCACATAAGCATCATACATATATACGTATACACTTTCATTATAAACCGAACCATAATGACAAGCATCATTCGATTACACTCATATATACATGTGCATATATATATATAATCAACATCTTGCTCCTTTGTTAAACCAAATTAATAGGCCTTTACAAGACATAAAATATAATAATAATCCCTTACTATTTTCGAACTTAAATATATATATCATCTAATTTTCATTTACATATTAACATTTATATCAAACATAAAAACCAATTTTATATATATACCCTCTATTTATACACAACCAAAATCGGATCATCTAACCATACTTATACAAATTTATACACACCATGACCGAACCATCAACCACAATCAAGTCCATCAACTATTATCAAAGCATTTCCAAAACATATAAACACCAATAACATATACCATTCATTCATAGCATATATCATTATAACCAAAACGGATTAAACCATGACCAAACATAAGCAAATTCAATCTTAGAAATTAAGCCATATTCACATGGCTCAAATTATACATATCCAAGATCAAACAAAATACATATAAGCCTATACATGCCATAAGTTCGAAAATAGACTTTTAAAAGTACCAAAGGTTGACGATAGTGTGGATGACATCGTTGACGATCCCCGAGCTCGTAACTTACAATCAAAATCTATAAAACAGAGTAACAGAAACACACAGAGTAAGCTAACTTAGCTTAGTAAGCCTTAAGCAAATTAAACAATTTAAAAGATTAATAAAAATATTTTTAACAAGCCAAATTATATCATTAATGTTATACTTTTACACAAATAAGTTACCTTGGCTGAATGCTAATATTTCTCATTTAACATAATATCATTCAACTTTTCATTCCTAACATAACATTATACCAAGTATTCTTACATTCAAATATATATACTCATGAATCAAACTCAACTTCATATATATATATATATAACCAAAACATATTTCTCATATCTACTCACATTCTTCACTTCTTATACCAACATCACTCATTTGGCCGAATATACAAAATCAAATATAACATTACATAATTAAATACCTATATGGCCGAATATACAAGATCAATATAACATCACATAAGTACATACCTATATGGCCGAATATACAAGATCATTTAGATCAATTTACTTGCTCAATTTCCACATCAACTTGAAATCTTATAGGCATAGGCTGGAAAATAAATCACCAGCATAAAACCTACTAGGCATAAGCCTGAATCACACACCGGCACAAGGCCTGCTAAACTCAAGGTCTGATTTTGATTCACCGGTAATAAGCCTGCTAGGGATAAGATTGAATCACACACCGGCACAAGGCCTTCTAGGCTCAAAGCCCGAGTATTAATATTATAAAGCTATCTCATACACAATTTATATAACAAAAACTCCAAATATTCCATATAAATCATTCAAATTTTAAAATGATATAACTCAGTCGAATTAACCTCAAATATAATATTTCTATGCTTAAACACATTCGGCTAGCTCTTTTATGAATCTATAGATTCCATGTTCATTAACAATTATCAATATTTTCGAGTGTTTAAACAATGATCTTTAACCCACTTTATCAAATTCGGGCTTTTGGGCCCGAAACCCCTAATGGGCCTACGAATGCCGATTTAGCCCACTAAGCCTACTTAACCCAAATTTTACAACAGTACTAACCGTGTTAACATGCAACTTTTCCAAATTTCATTTTCTATCAATTTTACCCAAATGGGCCCGAAAGCCCATTGGGCCCAATTCTAGCCCATTGAGGCCCAACCTACCATCGTGCACAAAATTGCGCTCTTACTTGTTCCATCGCCCCAAACACCGATCTTATCGAATTTATCGCATCTATAACCAAACGCAAAATCACAAGTTCCCGAAATGCCAGAATTTTAGCATTTCGACTTTTCAGCGAATATTAATCTAAGCTACTCCGAGGGTTGCTACACACTTGTTTTGTGACGTTTGCTAACAAAGTCTCCCACGACAACCTACAATTAATCACCACCATTCTTAGTTTACAAATCATACTTATCAAATCCAAAATCCACCTTACCATAGTCGGCCAAAAAACCCCTAATGGCCATAAATCACTTACCTTCACAGGGTCCGATGATTCGATCCAAGCTTATCCAAACCGATACTCCAAGCATTGCTGCTCCTCCAAAGTTGTCTATTTCACTACACAAACCATAAAAGTCAAATGAAAAAGGCCCAGTGAAACCTATACCTCAAATCGATAACCTCCCTAAACTATAGGGAGTTTCGGCTTTTCTTAATATTTACACTACTGAATCGATTTGGAAAACGAGTACTCACCACAGTCTTCACTTCTGCACTGCTTAGACCCAAAGTAGACTCAGCCCTCAACCGCCTAGCAGCCTTCGAATCCTAGAGGTCTACAGGTTCGACTATACCCCTAGAACTAAGGTATTTCGGCTTTTAGGACCAAGAAAAAGAAATGGTGTGGTGGCTTTGTATTGGTGTTGTCGTCGGGGACTTTTAGAGTTCAGTGGATGAAGGGATTGATCACAACAAAAGGAGAGAAAAGAAGGATGCTGGTCTAAGTGAAATCGGCACAACCAACTTTAAAAGTTTCGGCTCTTGTGGCTATTCGGCAAGGGTGATGAAAGGAAAGAAAGTAGTTGTTTGGTTTTGGCATGAAAAAGAAAGAAAAAATGGATGTAAGGAGTGGTGATTTCGGCTAGAGAAGAAAAAGAAGAAAAGAATAACCCTAAGATGCTTAAACAAAAGAAAATGGCACAACTAAAGCCCCTAATGCCGAAATACTAACCTACAACCCCTAAGCCAATTTCTCCTCCCTAATTCCCACTATTCGGCCAACACTGAGCCTCCATTCAAATCCCTAAAATCTCTCCCCTTATCACTCCTAAGTTCATGCCTTTGACTGATTCAAACCCTCCCAACAGAGTTCCATTCGACTTCAAACTCCTGCATGCTCAAGACACAAAAATAACAGCACAATTACCAGCTTAGTGAATTGAACCTTGGGCTTCCCCCAACCACTTACACGCCACTTTTTAGCTCCTTAGTAGCGTCACTTAACCACTTTGCCAGGGGCTCTCTTGTGTTACATTTTACCCACATCTTTTAATAAGGCCACCTATCCAATGCCCTTAACTCTTTAAGTCCAAAATTCAAAAATTCTACCGGGTTTTGGCCAACACATGGGCCTTCCACAGGCCCATTTACACGCTCCAATTATGAATTTCATAACCAAATACTAAATTTTAAAAATTTTACCAAATTCTCAAAAATTACGAAAATCCCGAAAATTAGGGTGTTACATAGGCACACCATGCAACCTCACAATTTGAGAAACATATAACTCGGCCAGCTTATCAAGTGAGTAATCTGTACGAACCGGAACAAAGTGAGCAAATTTAGTCAATCTATCTACAATAACCTAGATTGCATCTTTCTTGCTTGGTGTCATCTGTAAACTGGATACAAAATCCATCGTGACTCTATCCCATTTCCATTCAGGTATCATAATCGGCTATAGCAATCCAGAAGGTACCTGATGCTCAGCTTTCACTTGCTAACAGACTAAACATTTCGATACAAAGTCAGAAATGTCTCGTTCCATACCTTGCCACCAATAGTGTTGTTTCAGATCATTTCTATCCCATTTTGTACTACTTGGGTGAACAGATAGCCGACTGTTATGAGCTTCGTTCAAAATCATCTGAATCAACTTTGTATTTCTTGGAACAAATATTCAGTTTCTGAATCGCAAACATCCCTCAACATCCACTTGAAATTCTGAATCAACGTTCGAATCATATTGGGCTCTTTCTGCTATCAAATCATTACCAACCTTCTGAGCTTCACAAATCTACTAAATGAATAACGATCTTGCTTTTAACTCGGCTATTATCACACCATCATCTAACTTAACTATATGTGCATTCATTGCACGCAAAGCAAACATGGATTTTCGACTTAAAGCTTCAATAACAACATTAGCCTTTCCTGGGTTATAGTCAATCACAAGTTTATAGTCTTTTAACAATTCTAACCATCAGCGTTGTCTCAAATTCAGATATTTTTGAGTCATCAAATATTTCAGGCTTTTGTGATCAGAATAAACATGACATTTTTCCCCGAACAGATAATGACACCATATCTTTAATGCAAACACAATAGCTGCCAATTCTAAATTGTGCTTCGGATAATTCTTTTCATGTGGTTTTAACTGTCTCGAGGCATAAGCTATAACTTTTCCTTCCTGCATCAAAGCACAACCCAAACCATTTAAATATGCATCACTATAGATAAAAAATTTTTTACCCAATTTTGGCTGAACTAATACCAGAGCTTTGGTCAAAAGGGCTTTCAACTACTAAAAACTTTTTTGCCACTTTTCTAACCACTCAAACTTAACATTTTTCTGCAGCAGCTTCGTCATCGGGATTGTAATCATAGAGAAACCTTTCACAAACTGTCTATAGTAACCAGCAAGTCCCAAAAAACTTCTAACTTCAGAAATATTTCTCGGAGGTTTGCAATCGAGTATAGCTAAAATCTTACTCGGATCTACCCGAATACCTGATGCTGAAACAACATGTACCAGAAAACTAACTTCATGTAACCAAAACTCACATTTACTAAACTTCGCATACAACAATTTTTCTCGCAAATTTTGTAACACATGTCTCAAATGTTCGACATGTTTGGTTTCATTACGGGAGTAGATCAGTATATCATCAATGAACACGACCACAAATTGATCTAAATACTACCTGAAGATCTGATTCATCAAATCCATAAAAACAGCAGGTGCATTAGTAAGTCCAAACGACATAACTAGAAACTCATATTGTCTGTACCTTGTTTGAAAAGCATTTTTTGGCACATCGGAGTCTCTGACTCGCAACTGATAATAACCCGATCTCAAATCTATCTTCGAAAACACTGAAGCCGCTTTCAACTAATTGAACAGGTCGTCAATCCGTGGCAATGTGTATTTATTCTTTATAGTCACCTTATTTAGCTGGAGGTAATCAATACACATTCTCATAGTTCCATCTTTCTTTTTCACAAATAGAACTGGCGCACCCTAGGGAGAGAAAATCGGTCGTGCAAAACCTCTATCTGTTAACTCTTGCAACTGTGCTTTCAACTCTTATAATTCAGTAGGCGCCATCCGATACGGAGCTATTGAAATTAGAGTCGTCCCCGATACTAACTCAATACCAAACTCTACCTCTCGAATAGGTGGCAAACCCGACAATTCTTCAGGAAACACGTCTGAATACGCGCACACAACTGGTACAGTTTCAATCTTCTTTTCAGTCACTTTAGTATCAATCACATAAGCAAAGTAAGCTTCACAACCTTTTCTCACATACTTCTGAGCTAACATCGAAGATATTACTGCTGGTAACCATTCAGATCATTAGATTCAATCCAAATAATCTCGTTGTTCTGACATCTCAAATCGATGGTCTTTCTTTTGCAATTAACAACGACATCGTGCATAGTCAACCAATCCATACCCAAAATTATATCAAACTCATCGAAAGGTAACAACATCAAATCGGTCGGAAAGCATGAATCTCGAATCATCAATGGGCAATTTTTACATACTTTATTAACCAGAACACACCGGCCCAGGGGGTTTGATACACGAATCACAAACTCAGTAGACACAATAGGAAAAGTCTTACTGGATACTAATGTCTCACACACATATGAATGAGTCAAACCAGGATCAATCAATGCAATAACATTAATATCATAAAGAGTGAAAGTACTGGTAATAACATCTGGGGAAGAAGCCTCTTCGCGACCTCATATAGCATATGCTCTTGCAGGTGCACGAGCCTCAGATTGAACTGCTGAATCTTTCATCCCTCTCTGACTACCACTCACATTACCCGAATGCCTGGGTGGTCTGCCTCGTATTGACATGTTACTCAGCCTCACATTCTAAACAGTGTTTTGCTTGGCTAACATCAGGCAATCTCGGATAAAATGATCCATCGATCCACATTTAAAACAAGACCGATCATGTAATTTACAATTTTTGGAATGCCATTTACCACAATGTTTACACTCTAATCTGTTCTGCCGATCATTGCCAAAACTAGCCATCGAAGTGGCTCGTGAACTCACAAGAGGTCAGTCTCAGTCTCGTCTAGAAAAGTCTGAAGTAGCTTTAAATCGACTAGAATCATCTCTAAACTTCTTCGATGCTAAGTGAAAATTCTTACTTGATGATCTTTTACGGGAATCTCTGGCTTCAAAATCAGTTTTTCTTTTCTCTTTCCTGAGCTCTTCGGCTTTGCAAGCTCGCTCAACAAGCATCACGAACTCTTTGATTTCATGTATACCAACCAACAATTTAATGTCTTCGTTCAAACTGTCTTCAAATCTTTTACACATGATAGCTTCGGTTGAAACACATTCACGAGCATATCGACTGAGTTTTACAAATTTTCGCTCGTACTCGGTTACGGTCATATGACCCTGTTTCAATTCTAGAAATTCTTTGCGTTTCTGGTTAATAAATCTCTGGTTGATATATTTCTTACAGAACTCAGTCTAAAAGAATTCCCAGGTCACTCTCTCTTTTTTGACCATCGATACTAGTGTATTCCACCAGTGATAGGCGGAGTCTCGTAATAAAGATATGACACACTTTAAACATTCATCTAAAGTACAAGATAGCTCATTGAACACACGGATAGTATTATCAAGTCACAACTCACCCCGCTCAGCATCATCATCATTATTAGATTTAAACTCTTCAGCCCCGTGTTTTCTGATTTTATCTATAGGAGGGTTATTAAATCTAATTGGATCAATTATCGGAGGTACCATAGGTATCAGAGATGGATTATTTGGGGGTGGAGGTTGTTGTACAGCCGGATTAGTTCGGATATACTGAGTAAACCAATCATTCATCATTTGATAAAAGGCTTGCTTAGCCTGCCACTCATGGCTACTCGAGATAGGTCGAGATTCAACTGGTGTTGTCCCTTGCGTGGGAGCAGGCGCTACACTCTCGACATCATCAGCTACAGCTCTATCGAGATCCATTTACTATATAAAAGCATATTTTCAAAAGTCATCACACTATCGCAATAATATTTATGGCATGTATAGCTAGACTCACACATGCTACGTTAGTCCTAGAATCGACTAAACCATAGCTCTAATACCAATAAAATGTAACACCCCTAACCCGTATCTGTCACTAGATTAGGGTCATGAGGCATTACTGAACAAGAATACAGTTTTGAACATTCTCAAGTTAACATAGGTCATACACATATATACATGTAAAGCATATAATTAATTAAATATTAAACATACATTATAAATATATTGTAAAAATCAAACTTTATATATCTTAATTCTAAACGTGCGCATATATAACAAAATAAATAGTATCACAAGGCATTTATTCCTTAGCAAATATATATATCATTATCAATTTCACAATTTATACCAACCACATAAGCATCATATATATATGCGTATACACTTTCCTTATAAACCGAACCATAATGACAAGCATCATTCGATTACACTCACATATACATGTGCATATATATATAATCAACATCTTGCTCCTTTGTTAAACCAAATTAATAGACCTTTACAAGACATAAAATATCATAATAATCCCTTACTATATTCGAACTTAAATATATATATCATCTAATGTTCATTTACATATTACCACTTGTATCAAACATAAAAACTAATTTCATATATATATACTTTATTTATATATAACCGAAACATATTTCTCATATCAACTCACATTCTTCACTTCTTATACCAACATCACTCATTTGGCCGAATATACAAAATCAAATATAACATCACATAAGTACATACCTATATGGCTGAATATACAAGATCATTTAGATCAATTTACTTGCTCAATTTCCACATCAATGGGAAATCTTATAGGTATAGGCTTGAAAATAAATCACCGGTATAAAACCTTCTAGGCATAAGCTTGAATCACACACCAGCACAAAGCCTGCTAAACTCAAGGTCTGATTTTTATTCACCAGCAATAAGCCTGCTAGGCATAAGCCTGAATCATACACCGGCACAAGGCCTGCTAGGCTCAAAGCCTGAGTATCAATATTATAAAGCTATCTCGTACACAATTTATATAAAAAAAACTCCAGATATTCCATATAAATCATTCAAACTTTAAAATGATATAACTCAGTCGAATTAACCTCAAATACAATATTTCTATGCTTAAACACATTCGGCTAGCTCTTTTATGAATCTATAGATTCCATAACAGCATATTAAACTAAGTTACATTCAAAATAAATGATGTTTAATTGCTTAAAGACTTACCTCGGATATCGACGAACGTTACAAATCGACTATTCGACTATTTTTTATTTCCCTTATCCAAGTCCAATTTCTTTTGTTCTTGATCTATATAATTTCAAATTAATCTCATTTAAACACAATCTCATTCAATTTAATCCAACAACACATAAATGGGAAAATTACTATTTTACCCCTGATATTTCATACTTTTACAAATTAGTCCTATTTGCATAAAACACAAAATACACAAAATCTCCATTCATCATGCTTAGGCTGAATGTTCATCTAACACATATAAATACACACATTTCATTTATTTTGCATTTTAGTCCCTCAATTTATTTTTTATGCAATTTAGTCCTAATTACTCAAAATCTTCAAAAACTCCAATACAAAACATGTTAATCTAAAACATATTTTTGATATTTCATCATCAAACATCACAAAACAAAAATAGTCATCAATGGCATAACTCAAAATATGCATCAAAATCAGAAATTGAAGCATGGGTCGGATAGTACTCGAAGCAACGATCTCAAAAACGTAAAAATTGTCAAAATCAGAGCTAAAACTTACCTTGAATCAAGCTCCAACAATGGTCGAACCTAAGGAACTCTTTTTTCTTTTTCTTTTCTTTTATATTCGGTCATGCAAAGAATGAACAATGGCTTTTAATTATTTTATGTTTTATGTTGTATAACATTATTAACCATTTTACATTTTTAACCTTTAACTTAAAATATAAACTCATTATGAATTAAGGTTACTACCGTCCTTCATACTTAATCATGGCGTAATTGCGTTATGAGTACGTCATACAATAAAGACATCATCAATTTGGCCCCTTTTTCATTTAACAACTAAATTTTCATTTTACGCGATTAAGCCCTTTTTATTAAATTAAGCACACAAAAAATCAAATTTTCATACGAAATTTTCACACATGAAAATTCACATATAATAAACACGATAACTAATATTTAAATATTTTTTTACTTAAATTCGTGGTCTCGAAACCACCATTCCGATTAGGGTCTAAATTAGATCGTTACACGTGTGGTCGGCCGTGTGACACAAGTCAGTAGCCTCCCTAATTTTCACACACCTTAGCACACGAGCGTGTCTTGTGGCCATTTGGATAAGCCAGTATGTATGCCCTGTTTTGCCACGACCTTGACTCACGGGCGTGTCTAATGCCGTGTGAGGCACACGGCCTGTTCACACGGGCATGTGACCTTTGTAACTTAGAAAATGTTTAAGTTTTGAAAAATTTTGTATCTGCTCGGTTTAGTCCTAACCTCTTTCTAAAGCATGTTTAAGGTCTTATTGACCTAAGAAAGGGACCTTATGTTGATGTCAGACTATGATATTATGATGTTTGTGAAATGAATGCGAAATGTTCTGATATGTCAGGTAATGCCTTTTAACCCTAGTACGGCGTCGGATATGGGTTAGGGGTGTTACATTTGGTTGGTATCAGAGCTACGGTTTTGTTGATTCTAGGACTAACGTAGCGTCCGAGAGTCTAGCTATACATGCCATATATATGAATTGCGATAGTGTGATGATTCCTGACAGTTAAAATGTGTTTTTCATATAGCAAATGGATCCTAAACAAGCGATAGCAGATGATGTTGAAAGCAATGCAGCTACTCTCGCTCAAGGAGCAGTGCCGATTGAATCTAGGGCGATATCTAGTAGTCAAGGAGGAGAGGCTAAGAAAGCCTTCTTCCAGATAATGAACGAGTGGTTTACAGAATTCATTCGAACGAATCTGACTGCTCAACAACCTCCACCCCCACCTGTTCCTCAATAAGTTTCAGTTGTGCCACAAGTAATAGATCCATTTCAATTGAATAAGCCACCTGTTGATAAGATTCGTAAACATGGGGCTGAAGAGTTTCGGGCTACGATTACTGATAATGCTGAGAGAGTTGAGTTCTGGCTTAAGAACACCATCCGAGTATTCGATGAATTGTCCTGTACTCCAGATGAATGTATGAAATACATAGTATCCTTACTTAGAGATAATGCATATCATTGGTGGAAAACGTTGACATCGGTGGTTCTTAGGATAGGGTTACCTGGGAATTCTTTCAGACAGAGTTCTGAAAGAAGTATATAAGTCAGAGATTCCTCGATCAGAAACATAAAGAGTTTCTAGAATTGAAACAAGGCCGAATGACCGTTATTGAGTATGAAAGAGAATTTGTACATTTGAGCAAGTATGCTCGAGAATACGTGCCTACTAAAAAGATCATGTGTAAAAGATTTGTTGATGGATTGAATGAAGATATAAAGTTGTTATTTGAGATACTTGAACTAAAAGAATTCGTAGTATTGGTTGAGAGGGCTTGTAAAGCCGAGGATCTCAACAAAGAAAAGAGAAAATTTGATTCAGAGGTGAGAGATTTGAGAAAGAGATCCAGGAATAAATCTTATTATTCCTCATCAAAGAAATCTAGAGACTATTTTAATCGATCGACAGCTTCAACGGGATATCAGAATAGAGATCGGGGAAAGACCAACCCTAAAACTCAAACCACATCAGTATCGAGTATTGGTAACGCAAAAGACATTGAGCCTGAGTGTCAACAATGTGGAAGATGGCATTTTGGAGATTGTTGGGGGAAAAGTAATAATAGAGCTTGTTACAGTTGTGGTTCACGAGATCACTTTATAAAAGATTGCCCCGGTCTAAGTTTGGATTCGGTAAATCTTGATCTATAAAAGCAAAATTCACTCATTTAGTCACTAAATACAATTAGGCAATCTAAAATTCATATCTTAGGTAAAATGACCATTTTGCCCCTAAACCTTGGCAAAACGACTGTTTTGCCCCTATGCTCGAAAATCAATTTTTTATCTAATTTCTTCATATCTTAAGCCTAGCCGAACCCTTTTTACTCTTATAGCAACTCCAAAATCCTACTATTTCACACATTTATCATCCATTTTGCAACTTATGCAAAATAGTCCCTTTAGGTGTATCTATGCTAACACCTTTCACGAAAGTTGTTTATGACACAACTAGGACTCATATTCTTCCATAAAAACTCAGCAACTATCACAAATACACTACAACAAAATAGGTTTTTAGAGGCCTTTTTTTGGGCCTATAAGCGCCGCAAAAAACATCGCTAAAAACAACGCCGCTAACACTTTGTGGCGTTTATGTAAAAAAATGCCGCTAAAGATCATAACCTTTAGCGGCGCTTTTCCCACAAACGCCGCTAAAAGCCATGGCCTTTAGCTGCGATTTTCCCACAAACGCTGCTAAAGATCATGGCCTTTAGCGACGCTTTTCCCCCAAACGCCGCTAAAGATCATGGCCTTTAGCGGCGCTTTTTCCCACAAACGCCACTAAAGATCACACCTTTAGCGGCGCTTTTCCTATAAACGCCGCTAAAGAATATGACCTTGAAAATAATATTTTAATTAAATAATATTTATTTCTATGATAAATATTATATTATGTTTTATTTTTGAAATTTGAACTTTAAACTATATACTTTAAGGATAAAAAATATTAATTAAGTTAAAATTTTAACTTAGAAACTAAATATAAAAATTAATGAATTTAAATTTAGAATCTAAAATAATAAATTAATAACACAATTAAAATTCAAAAGTTAGAACCAAGTTATCTTAAATATTAAAATAAAAATAAAAATAAAAATTTAGAATCAAAACTAAAATAAATAATAAAAATTAGATTAAATATAAAAATATCAATAAAATAAGATATTATAATGAAGTTACCTAAATGAAATAAAGACTTAAATCATAACCATGTAAAATATAAGATTTGAATATTCATTCCCATGTGAAATATCAACATTGATTATTTAAATTGATTAAGCTGCTAATGAATATTCTCTTTTCTAAGTCAAAATTGCAATTCATTTTTTTCTTCTATCAACTCAAATAAAAATAAAATGTTGAAAACAAAACAATTAAATAAAAAAATAGAATAATTAGTTGAGACGAGATTATTATTAAATATATGCAAATATGCATGTAGACTATTACAAAATTGGGTGTAGTTTTTGATCAACTAATTAGTTGATCCTACTGCAGGTTCTATCTATAATCTGCTTAACTAACATACAAACATAAGGCACTCTAATACTTTTTTGCACATTAAAATATCTGAAAATCACACCTGGATTCGGATTCAGAGCACATAAGGTGTCAACTGCATGTTGATCAATATCATTCTTATTCGATACTGCAATGCCTCCCACAAGCATTTGTAGAGGTAGGAGCTAGTCATTATGTGCCTTCTGCAAATTGTTCTTGGACCGCAATCTAGGGTAGTTGGTTTTTCTTGTTTTTTCCACCAGTCAAAACATAAAAGAGCTATATTATGGTAACTCCATCAGCTTACACTGTAAATTATAGCTTGCATGTTTCAAAGGTATGATTCAATTAATGGGGATTCTGGTAAAATAACAGTCGTTGAGAAGGCAAATCGATGATAAATTAGATAGGAGCAGAGAATATATACTATATTTTATCTGAACAAATGTTCCTTTCCTCAAATATATTGGAATGAATAATGATTAATTTGCATCATCAAAGGTAGTGAAAATCCATAAAGAAAAAAAATGATAGAATGAAGCATGAGTTATTGATGAGGAATTAGAATAAAGAGTAGTTTTGGAGTGAATTAGTTTATGTTAGAAATAAATCATATTTTACTAGATATGGTAATCAGTATATCCCTTTGACACATTTAGATGTTCATATCATGTTGTATTTTAATCGTTTTTCTTATATATCGTATCCAAAATTATCAAATATAATGTTTACTACAATGTTAAATTAGACTGCCTATAATATTAACTCTGAAATTCATGATGACTATAAAATTCGCTTGTGATCGTAAGGCTGATAGAACATGTCGCAGAGCACTGAACAGTGGAAAAGAAAAGAACGAAAGAAATATGTTTTCTACTAATTTTCTTCCTATCAGGCCATGTTGGATGGTTTAGACAAACTGGAGGTTACCTTGTGTCTGCGCATCAGATTTGGCGACCTTTTCTCTCCACCCTTTCTGACGAGCTCTTATTTCCCACATTGCTGTCAGTTTCATTTGAGCCGACAGTGCTTCTTCAGCTTTCTCCGTTACTTCTTAGCACGTCTCCATACCCGAATTGCATTTGTCCGCTTCCTTTTGATATTGTGATGCTAACTTCTTAGCCTCGAGTAAAAAGAAACATTTATGTAAAAAATTATAACAATTAAGCATTAGTGACATACAACTAACGATTAAAATAATATAAAATATATATGTAACAAATAAATTGTTGGTCAGAAAAAGTTGTAAAAAATGAAAAAAGAAATGCAGTCAACTGGCTCACTGTAAACTTAACTGTAGACTTTGAAGAGAAAACAAAAGTGAAAATCATGTGATTAGCAATCAAACATTATTACATCAGCAATCAATCATTATTGACGGGGGTGGCTTCAGGAAATCATGTGATTAGAGAGTATAACAACACAAAAACAGATGGATAAGAAAAACTATGGAATATATTTGTCTCATATAGCATCATATAAGGCATAACATCTGTTAAAATAAAGTTGACACCTAAATGATATAAGGCATAAATCTGTTAAAATAAAGTTGACTCCTAAATGAAAGTGATAGCAGCAACAATGGTGAAAAAACCCAGCAGAAAGGGTTGTTGTCATGCTAAAATTAGAGGTGATCTAAAAGGCATAGAAAAACAAAAGTAAAATTTCTTTGTATTAAGTTACTTAGTCCCATATTCCAATAAATACATCCATCCATGATAAAGAGACAAGAAACTGACCTGTAAAGGAAGCATTGCTCAGTCCTGCATTAATTAAAGATAGAACCATAAAATTAGCTTAATTCTGTTGGGCAAAATTGCCAAAGATCACATGTAATTCCTGTTTAAAGTAAAGTCGAAGCCTTAACGGCTAGTACAAGTTACTAATATCACATGTAATTCCAGTTCATGGCTGTTATAATGGTATTGTACAAGTCAAAAATAACTTTGCTCATGTAATGATGAAAATGCCCCATCCAAGTTCAATTAGTTGCTGCCAAACTCAAAAGAGCTCATATGACTATTACAATACAGATATACAGAGAAAGAGCAAGTTCTACCTTCTAAAATAGGACTAGTCTATTAAGTTACTGGTCATTCTTTAGCTAAAAAAATTCAATCATCATTATTTAGTTAGTTGACAAAAGGCTGCAACTTATATGCTGCAATTGATTTTAAAAGCCAGGTGTGACCAATGACTTGTCCACCTAATTTTGTGGCTATATCCTGTGCTTCACTAACCCTCTGCCAAATAATTGTTACTTCTTCTCCTAACTCAGATCCTTGAGGTGCATCCAAGTTATACACAACAACCATCTTTGTTTGAGCTGTCTGTTCACCATTTTGTGTGCCACTAGTTCCTCCATTCCTCTCAAAACAATACCCCCTACAGTGACAACAAGATTTTGAAGATCTTCCTTGTAACCAGACATAAAGTCACCCACAAAATAAAAGCTAAAGCCATCAAAGAGCTTTGGTGCCTGCAAGAGAAAGAAGTTAATTATTTGCAAAAGTAACATTACCAACTTGAAAAACTAGCACACTTGAGCTCAAAAGAGAAAGACTCACATTATCCAATACCTTGAGTCTGCCAGTTTTAGGACCATCACAACACCCATGGTTGTCAAGACTAATTTCATCAATCATGAAACTTTTAATACCAAAAAGAATCAATTAATGAGAAATTTCAGTACTTGAAAAAATATAATCAGTATGCGAGTTTCATCTAATCTAACCATTTCCTCAGGAGACAAAGCAGATCCACAGAAAACCCAATCTTTTTTATTCTCTGGCTGGCCCCAAAAAGTGTTGGATTTCAGCTGGCCACTGCATGCAGAACCA
Source organism: Gossypium longicalyx (assembly GCA_025698465.1). Lineage (NCBI taxonomy): Eukaryota > Viridiplantae > Streptophyta > Magnoliopsida > Malvales > Malvaceae > Gossypium > Gossypium longicalyx. The sequence continues at coordinate 30,832,451 of CM047001.1, read as the reverse complement.
CAATCAATTTACTCTCTAGACAATTCAATAACCAGTTTAAGATTCCATAGCTGGAAACTTCAAATAATTTGGATTTTTTTTCCATTTCTTTCTTCTTAAGAGAAAGTAAATGAAAAATAAAGTAGTTAACTCCCTCAAAAAGCATGCAATGGAGTTATACACCTGCATAAGACGTCTCAGATATCTTAATTGATTAATTACCTTTCAGTTGGCACTTTATCATCAGCAGATAGACAGTTTCCGGGCTTCTTATTTGGGAACTTAGCTACAGAATGGGCCTTTCTAGACTTCTCACTTGGAAACTTGACTGAAGAATGGGTAGGACAAAGCACAAGAAAGTCCTCCTATAAGAGAGGAAAAAATTTGTAAGCAAAAAATTGAAATTGCAAAGCATACAAAAGGAAAAGCAAAACATCAAAGAATCAAAGCATATCTCATATAAAATATGGTACAGCAGAATTAGATAGTCCCATCGACATTTTGGAATCTCTTTTGCACAAGGGAAATGATAGCTTCTGCGGCAAGACTTCACATAATGGCCAAGTGTAGCACCCTTTAGTCCATATCTGCTGAACTTCAGCTTTGCACCCCTTGCCAGTTTTGGTTTAAGGTTCTTAACATTGTCACCAACAAAATAAACTTGAGGTGCCCTGCATTTGAAGACAATATAAGTGTATTTCTAGCAGCAAGAAAGCTACAACAAAAAGGAAAGGCTAACCGTGTCAAAATAAAACATTACCATAATATATAAACAAGTTAAACTGAAAATACCATCTTCCCCAACAAAAACCCATAATTTCCCTTTCACTTAAAGATTATACAATTCAAAGTTTCCAATAAAATACCATTCAATACACGAGCTGTGAACATGTATAACATTTGAGCCAAATGATGCATCTCCTATTACTGGTTTTCCATTGATATAATGTAACATCATTCCGGTGGCCTGGGAAATTTATAAGAATACAAGCTCTGGTAACTTCCTTATATGGGGAAAGTCAAAAAGTTTCAAAATATTATCTTAAAGATAAATTTTAATAAAAGGGAGAATCAAGTAAATGCTCAACAGGAACTTACCTTAGAGATTTTAGAGGACTGGAAAAATTCACAAATAGCCCTATTTCCATTCATGTTCTCTGATGTCACAAGTAAACCAGTACCAACAAGAGGTGCTCCATTTTGATATCTTAATTAACAATCAGAAGTCACAATGTTTTGAGCTGCATAACTACCAAGCAAAACCCCATAGCCAAGGATATGGTGTTCTATTAATTGACAACAGAAACAACATTGGTAAAAATGCTAAGTGAAAATAGTATGCCTTTGGGGGAAAATTCGCACAAAGAATAAATGCTTCCTAGAATTAACAAAGGAGTAATGGGTTATCATAATATTGCAAAGCTCATCTATTGAAAATTAAAATTAGGCAGTAACTAATTGAAAATTCGATGAACAAAAAAAGAGAGGAAATCATAGGATCGCCATTCTCCAAGTGTAAATAAATTGGGTAGGAAGTGCATAAAGCACTCATTTCATATTACAGTTTACTACTACAACATGATTTTGAGGTTTGTGAAACTGATCAAATCCAATATATATGAAATGGAAACAAGAAAGGAGGAGATGAGATTGAGTCAGATCTGGGAATACTTTCAGGGATTGTGAGAAGAGGCTGAAAAGAGCAATTGCAAAGGCAAGGTGGGCAAGTGTTGGAAGTGTGGCTGAAGGCTAAATCCTTCCATGAAATGCCAATACAGAGGTGGGCCCACTATGTAGCCCAATAAACAGAGGCCCAATAGACACAACCCTACCTTTAACACCGTCGTTTGGTTCACTGTCATCTCTTCTATCTCAGAGTCTAACTGGAAACCAAATCAAGACTGAAGCAATTTGATGCCAAATCAAGACTGCCATCTTAGTTTCTTAATTGAAAATAGCAACAGAAGGGTGAGATTGGGGATGTTTTGAGGATACCAATTTTAGGGGAAAAAATTAGGGGTTTCAGAGAGGGAAAATTTGGGGATAAAATCGCGCACTTTTTTAAGTGAAATGATTTTTTGTGGCGTTTTTATAAAAAAACGTTGTATTGTTAACCTTTTGCGGCGTTTTTTACAAAAACGCCACAAAAAATCATTTCATTTTAAATAAAACGACACCGTTTTGCTATGCTAAAAAAATTTATTTTGTCTGTTAAAAATTATTAGTTAACTGATTTTATAAAATATTAATTATTACTATTTTTTATAAATTGGTTTTTATAAATAAAAAAAACAAGTACTCTGGAAATAAATATCGTATATTTTAATAAGAAAACAAATAATTAAATGGCTGTAATTAATTATTAAGTTAGAATTATCCAATGTAAGCAATCAATCTCTCACATATCAAATTACTATTAAAGGTTAAGACGTTAATCATGATTTTATATTATTCTTTTTCGATCTAATCTCCATTTCATTAGAGATATTTCTTCCTAACTAAAATATAACTATTTTGCTAGATGTTCGATGTGGAATGATTTTAGTTTTTGTATTTCATTTTTATTTGTTATAATTTTCTCTTATCCAAAATAGATAGTTACCTATCCATATCAATCTGTTACTTTTTATTTATTTATTTATCAATGTTTTTTTAAATCTAATATTTAAATATATCAAATGGTTTAGATTAATTTTTTTAAATATAAAAGTATTAATTGATTGAATAAAATTTCATCATTTAACAAATCTTAAGTAAACCTTAAATCCTAAACCATTTAATATATATAAAGTTTATCTATTATCTCTTAAATAATTTAAACCATAATCATAATTTTAATATATTAAAATTAATATTATCTTTTTTACAATTATATAAGAAATTATTTAATATATAAATTAAAAAACACTAATTAATCTAAACCCTAAACCCCTAACCTCTATCACCTAAACCTTAAACCATAAAACATAAGCCCTTAACCCTTTAACCCTAAACCTTAAACCCTAACCCTTAACCCGTAAACCATAAACCATAATCCCTAAACCAATAATCCATAAACCTTAAAATAGTAACTAAAGCTCGCTAATGCCACTAAAGCTAAACATAAAACGACGGTGTTGTAGTTAATTGGCGCTAACGGTCGACCTATAATGGCGTTTTTCAAAAAGCCCCGCTAATGCCACTAAAGCTCAACATAAAGTGTGCTTAGTTTTTTGAGGCGTTTTTCAGAAAGCGCCGCTAATGGTCAACCTGTAGCGGCATTTTTCAAAAAGCACTGCTAATGCTCGATTGATAGCGGCGTTTTTCAAAAAGCACCGCTAATGCTCGATATATAGCGGCATTTTTTCAAAAAATGCTGCTAATGCTCGATATATAGCGGCATTTTTCAAAAAGCGCCGCTAATGCTCGATCTATAGCGGCGTTTTTCAAAAAGTTCCGCTAATGCTCGATCTATAGTGGCCTTTTTTATCCAAACACCGCTAAAAACCTATTTTTCTATAGTGATACATTAATGGAAAAACCCTAAACTCTTGTTTATTATGCATAATAATCCTCTCATTTGAAAGCTTATGCTTCAAGGAGTCCAAAAATGTAAAAATCATTAAGAGAAACTATCAAAATCACTTACTTGAAAGGGCTTAAAGTTGCTGAAATTTTTAAAGCTTTCAAACCCCAATAATGGTTGATTTTCAGTGAAAGAGGAGAAAAAATGGATGAAGAAGGTGAATACTAGGCTTTAGGGTATTATTTAAATACATATTATGACATCAACCAACCTAACCCTTTGACCAATTACCTATTCTTATCTCATGGCCAGCCAAGCTCTTCTAATAGGGTCTAATTGCCCTTTAAAATCCCCCCAATTTTGATCTCTAATAAAATAACACCTTCAGCTATCAATTTCGGACTTTTACACTTTAAGCGATTTAGTCCTTTTCGCAATTGGGCTCACAAACGTCACAATTAACTTACCAAATTTTTCATGCACTAATATATTCACGCTAGAACATTAAAATAATAATAAAATAATCTTTTTAACTTCAGATTTGTGGTCCCGACATCACTGTTCTGACTAGGCCCTAAATCGAGCTGTTACATCTCTTCACCTATAAATAAGACCCCTTCATTCCCTCATTCATCATCCCTCATCCCTCATCATTCTCTCTTCTCTCTCAATTCTCTTAGTATTTTCCATTTTCCACGCCTAGCATCATCTCTTCATAGAGATTTTAACAATTAAATCCTCTTAAAGAGCCCTTGGTCGGCCATCTTGGAGAGCCATCAGCAAAAGAGCAAAGTGAAGAAGCTAAGGACCCTTATCAGTCAGAGTCTTGGGTGACAGCCACTTTGATTTGGGTTTAATCTTTCTTTTCTTTAATTTAATCTAAAAATGTTTGCTATGTGTTCTTTGTTCTTGTTTACAACAATGTTAGCTTAATTTTATTTAAGCTAGGATGATTACTTTAATTAAATAATATTTATTTGATTCATGCTTATAATGTTTATGCCTCAATCGATCATGTTTTCAATAAAAATCAAGTTTGTATCTCATTCATACGTGATTGAAACGCACTTGAATTAGCTAAGCGATCCTAACCAGATGACATCTAGTGGATGCATAATAAAATGTGCATGCTCAATTTAGATCCTAACCCGATTAAATTGCATGTCACATAACAACTCTAACCAAGCTTTGTTATCTGCATAGTTTTTAGATTTGTGTGATTAAACAGTTTCAAACCTAACACGTCCCCGTTACATCACATGAATGCTAAGAAACCCTTAGTAAATAAGGATCAATAAAATGCGTATTTACTAAGTAAAGGATTCTGAAAGGACCTAACATGGTTTCCAAACTCATGAAAGATCGAGTTGCCATGGAATGTTTTTCGAATGTTATTAAGCATGTTGATAATAAATTGAGTTTAATTAGAGTAATTGTCCTAGTTTATTTATGTTATAATTGATGCAAATTGTGTGTAATTTTGCTAAAATCTATTTCATTAATATAGTTTGCATACTTAGGATAATTTGCATTAGGGATCATTGCATTTAGTTTAATTTTAATCATCACTTCTCAAGCATGTTGTGTTTTTATTTACCAAGTTGTTAGTACAATTTTACAATTAAGTGATTTAACACAAATACAATCCTGTAGAGACGATAACTTGATACTTACTTATTACTTAATAACGACTGTGTACACTTGCACAAACCTAGACGTTACAAGTTTTTGGCGCTGTTACTGGGGATTGTTAACTGTTGCCATAGTCATTTTTGTGAAATTATTTACTTCCAATTTGGTTTATTTCTAACATTACTAACTTATTCTTTTTAATTTTGTGATTTTCTTTTCAGGTTTTTGAGCATAGATCGGATTATAAATTTACTCCCTGTAGATGTAACACCCTCAACCCATATTCGTCCCTGGAATGGGGTTATAAGGTATTACTTGACAAAACACAACTTGAAATTTATATGCATTTCATTTCATACTTAATATATTATTCCCATCAAATCATTCAAACCATTCAATTTTAATACCATATAACTAACATAATCTCTTTACAAATCATTTCATATCATATAATGAACATAAATGTAGTCACATAATTCATAAGCAAAAATATCATTTATATCATTTTACCACATAAGCATGTACACATATCCAAGCTAATATAATTATTTCATTCCATTATTTCATACCTGGATCATATAAATCAAACAATTCAAAAACACATATCATTTTGACCATATCATAATCGGCACAATATGTATTTTCATTCTATGATTAAGTTGTTTTATGACCTAAATGGTTAACTAACCAATTTTAAAGCATGTCTGAACATTACCGTTTCTTTATCATCAATTTGGCTAACAAATAAACCATGAAATTAAAATCCAATTCAAATATTTATAATCCATGACATAAGCACATATATAAATACTTCTCAATTTATCTTAATTTTGTCGAAATTATCATGACATCACTTTCAACTATACATCTATTTTCATTATAATCATATATCAATATACAAGGACATAATATATTTATTAGTTCACTATCTTAAATATGCACATAAATAAATACATCAATAGAACCATTAACCAAATCAAATACAACCATATTCCAAGTATATTCTCCTTTTCATTTTCACTATCATTAGTTGAATAATAATATTATTTATATATTTTTTTATATACAATTCATCATACATCAACCAAAGTACTTATTTATGGACCTTAATGACCATTGATAACTTTCACTTAAATCATATATCCAAAACTAACCAAACAAATAAATTTAACTACTTGTATACATTCAACCTTCATTTCTAAACATACAATAAATTCTTATAGCACATTACCAATCACAACTAATATCCATGTTAAGAACGGTTATAAATTCTACACTTATAATATCACTTTGCCTAAATAATTTAACTATATCACCATGTATATATCCAACACCTCACATACATATAATATGCGTATCATTCAACTAACATATGAAATAACTTATCTCAACTAGCATACAAATTTACCTTATGATCTAAACACATACCTAGCCTTAATAAAATAAGCCAAACATAATACATATATATATACTATAGCCAAATCAACCAAACCACATCCAAAATCTCCAACCATTTTCAATGCATACAACACATATGAACTTGACTAAAATTTAATATACTTACATAACATATTAGCCATTTTTGCATTGCTTAATATATACACAACTCAAAATTAAACATAAACATAAGCTAGCCTATACATGCCATAGGTTTAAATTTAAGTTCAACTTTATACAAATACCAAAACAGTCGATAGTGTGATAGGTTTCTCTGATGATCCCCGAGCCCATAACTAGCTTCCAAAATCTATAAAATAGAGAACAAACATACACACACAGAATAAGCTATTATAGCTTAGTAAATCATAAGCAAAAAACACATTTACTGATATTAATAACTCAACTTGGCTAAACCAATTCATGCTGTCATAATCACATTTAATTTCAAACTTGCAAAATCATATACAACATATACATCTATGTATCAACTTTAACTTGACTGAAATTCACATATATTCATTATCAAAATTATCATTTACTTCCAAGGTCACAATGTCATCGTATGGCCGAATATATATTTGCATTCAAAATAAATATATCCAACATTTTAACATGTATAATTCATATCATCACTTCAAATACCAAAACTTACCTTATTTTCAATACATTAACTAACTCATACCTGAACCTTTTTAATTCAATTTCCCATTTGGACTTTACTTAACATTGCCCGTTGGATCATTCGAAATTAAATAGGATACTCGAATAGTCGCACATATTGTACAATGCCAACGTCCCAAACGTGGTCTTACATATAGTCACATATCGATGCCACTATCCCAAATAGGGTCTTACACATCATCACATATCGATCCCAACATCCCAGATGTGGTCTTACACATAATCACATATCGATCCCAACGTCCCAGATGTGGTCTTACACATAATCACATATCGATGCCAACGTCCCAGACGTGGTTTTACAAGTAATCACATATCGATGCCAATGTCCCAGATGTGGTCTTACACGTAACCACATATCGATGCCAACATCCCGACATGGTCTTACACATAATCACATATCAATGCCAACGTCCCAGACGTGGTCTTACACATAATCACATATTGATGCCAATGTCCTAGGCGTGGTCTTACACGTAATCACATATCGATACCAACGTCCTAGACGTGGTCTTACACATAATCACATATCGATGCCAACGTCCCAGATGTGGTCTTACACATAATCACATATCGATGCCAACCATGCTTTAAGTAAATGCCAAAATTCTTGTTTCATATATCAAACAATAATCATATCATTTCAATATTTATGCATGTATGCATATTAAAAAAATAATCATATCATACTAGTTAAAAAAAAACCAAACTTACTCATTCTTTTAGTTCATGATATGCACATAAGTATATCAAATGAACCTTAAAAACTGATTCTCTAAAGGCCAACTTATACATTTCTTAATCATCAAACATAAATCATTTTTACTAAAATATTAGCCAACTCAAAAATATACCATTTCATTTAGCATAATTCAAGCCAAAAATATATCATATTTAATACAAATAACTTATAAATAAACATTCGGCTAATTGATGAATTTTTAATACAACATTTGTAATATACATCACCAAATTCTTATAAACCAACCTATCTAATTTATTACATAACCGAATATACCATTATAAAACCAAATTATAAGATCATATAACTCACAAATCATTCCACAATCACATTTTTCATTACTCAATGTCAATTCATAACTTACTAATGATTATTACAACTATATATAGATCACATATATTGAAATTTAACAACATCTATTTGCTTAATAACTTACCTCGAATAATGACGATCGGAACGGAACGACTATTCAATAAATTTAGTTTTCCCCTGATCCAAATTTGATTTATTTGGTTCTTGATCTAAACATATTCAAATTAAACTTATTCAAACACAAATTTATTCAATTTAATCCGAAAACACATAAATGGGAAAATTACCATTTTGCCCCTAACATTTCACACATTTCACAAATTAGTCTCTATTACACAAAACACAAAATATGCAAAATTCCAATATACCATTCTTAGGCCAAATATTTATCTTCCTTATACAAGCCCTCACATTTCATTTATTTCCCATTTTAGTCCTTCAATTTATTATTTTTACAAATTAGCCCTAATTACTCAAATTCATCAAAAATTCAAATACAAAACATGTTAATCTATCACATATCTTTTATTTTCCAGCATCAAACAACAAAAATCACAAGCTTTTAACAATGGAAAAATACAAAATCATCATCAAATTCAAAAATTGAGACATGGGCTTGATAGATAACATAGCAACGATCTAAAAAGTGTAAAAATTATCAAAAATCGAGCTAAAACTCACCTTGAATCAAGCTTGTTAATGGCCAAATGTGGCTTTCTTTATTTTCTTTCTTTTTCCTTTAAAGAATCGACCAAGATGAAAAAAAAATTGCATGGCTTTCTTTATTTTTTACATTATGTTTTATTATATTAACTTTATTTAATATATTACAAAATTAACCTTTGTTATAAAATATAAAACCATTATATATTATGACTAAAACCGTCCATCACTAACTCATATGCTCTAATTACATCATAAAGACCCCATATTAAAAGAACAAAGCAATTTGGTACTTTAATAATTAGTTAGCAACTTTTGTAACTTACGCGATTAAGCCCTTTTATTAAATCAGGCATCCAAACAGTAAAATTTTCAAACGAGATTTTCACACACATAAATTCACACATAGTAAGCATAGAAAATAATTTTTAAATATTTTTCTGACTCAGATTTGTGGTCCCAAAACGACTGTTTTAAATGGGGTCTAAATCGAGCTGTTACAGTAGACCCTGAAATTAAGCAAACATTCAGACAAAGAAGACGTGAATGAACAGCTCAAAGACAAGTTGAGATAGACCTTGGAAATCAGACTCAAGACCAAGGTAATGAAGATGATCATGTACGAAATCCCATCCTCATTGTCGACGATAGGGATCGATGCATCAGACAATATGCTATGCCATTTTCAATGACTTAAATCCAGGAATTAGGAGGCCAGATATTGAGGCAACCTAATTTGAATTAAAACCAGTGATGTTTCAAATGCTCCAAATGGTGGGCCACTTCAGTGGTATGCCCACGAAAGATCCACATCTCCACCTTCGATTGTTTATGGAGGTGAGTGATTCATTCAAGATAGCCGGTGTGACTGAAGACACACTAAGGTTGAAGTTGTTTCCGTACTCGTTGGGAGATCGAGCACGAGCATGGCTCAATTCATTGCCACCAAGCTCCATATCTACATGGCAAGAATTAGTAGAGAGATTTTTGGTTAAGTATTTCCCGCCTAGAAAAAATGCTAAGTTAAGGAACGAGTGTAACACCCCTCACCCATATCCAATGACAGAACAGGGTTTTAGGTGCTACCGAACTTAAACTCAACCAATCTTAGTAAATTAGACCATAAAATTTTGATCAATGTAAAACTTTCCATTTAATATTCAATATCCCCTTAATAGGGCTTACAGGGCCCAAAACATACATTCAAGGTGGTTCGGGGCCAAACCGATAGCTCAAGAAAAACTCGAAGAGATTTATGCTTTAAGGCTCCAAACGCCCGTGTGGGTATAGGGCACACGCCCGTGTGCTAGGGACACGCCTGTGTCCCATACTAGAGTGGCCAATTTAATTCCATAATTTTTCATTAAATAGGTGTAGACTTCACACGGCCGGAACAAACGCCCGTGTCCCTTGCCCATGCGCCCGTGTCCTTTCACACGGCCACAACACGCTCGTGGCACAGCTCGTGTGCAAAAACCAAGGTATTATGTTTCTGACGTTAGCATCACATGACCATGGTACACGCCCGTGTACTAGGCTGTGCCCCTCCACACGGCTAAGACACACGGTCGTGTCTCTGCCCGTGTGACCATCACCTTGCATTCTGACTTGAAATTTCTAAGTGCAGGGGACTCACGGCCTTTTCACATGCCCATGGGGCTGTCCGTGTGTCACACACGGCCTAGACACATGCCCGTATGTCTACTCGTGTGGACAATATGAGGCTATTTACCAAGTCTCATTGCCACCCTAGTATGCCTATTTCCATGTCAATACCAACCAATACCAAATCAAGCATGATAGACATTCATTTAACCATAAAGATGCATCTATTATAGACTCAAAATGATTGTTATCCTCATTCAAGGCTTAATGTGAAGTGTGGAATCAATTCCAAGCCAACATAATTGGCCAATTCTGAAAGACACAAAATAATAATGTCTAGTCCTATAAATGCCATAATCAAAAATATAAATCCTACTATACTTAGAATTACGGCTGATAGTGTGATCGATATCTCTAACTTCAAGGGATCCTTGAGCTAGTTAAGCGGCACTGAAAGTAAAGGAAAAGGAAAGAGAGTAAGCATAAAGCTTATAAGTCACATATAAATAAATATACAACAACAATTTCACCATTAGTCATCATACTCGTAGTTCAAACGTAGACATAAACTCAACTTACTCATTACTGACTATTCAAGTCACATTTTCTAATTTGAGCTCACTACTCATGCATACCAACTTGGACTTGTACCACTCACAACATTATTATACTTTCCTTATTAAACCACTTTCATAACCTTTAAAGTTGGACCTTTCGGAATACTACTAGATATTCTATAAACCTCAGACGTGGGGTAGTTGCCGATGCCATGTCCCTGACATGGTCTTATACTAGCTCTCGTATATACGTACTGATGCATGTCCCAGACATGTCTTACACTGGCTATCATCATCGAGGCTAATGCATGTTCCAGACATATCTTACACTAGCACTCGTCTCAATGCCGATGCCATGTCCCAAACATGGTCTTACACTAGCTATCATTATGTGGCCGACGCATGTCCTAGACATGTCTTACACTGGTACACAAATAACCCGAATGTCATGGCGTGAATATCCGGTTTGTTTCCTAGGGTTCCAACGGGATCTTTCTATCAATCATTAATTTGCATTCTCAGTTCATAATCTAGCAACTCATGCTATATCAAATTAATAACAATTTGAATACATGCATTAACAATGTAGTTGTATTATTTACATACAACTTACCTCAGTTTACAAAATGTACTCGACTAGTCGGTTTAATCGACTTGCTTGGCTTTCCCCCGGTCTAAGTTCAGATTTGGAAAAACTTGATCTATAATAACAAAATACACTCATTTAATCACTAATTACAATTAGGAATTCATAAATTTACTTCTTTGGTAAAATGACCATTTTGCCCATAGACCTTGGCAAAATGACCATTTTGCCCCTATGCTCGAAATTTTATTTTTATTGAATTTATTTGTATCTTAAGACTAGCTGACCCCTTTTTACTCTTATAGCATCACCAAAATCCCACTATTTCACACACTTATCACCTATTTTGCAACTTATGCAAAATAGTCCCTTTAGGTGTTTTCATGCTAACACCCTTCACAAAAGTTGTTTAAAACTCTTCTAAGACTCATATTCTTCCATAAAATTTCAAAAAATAACATGAACATTCATATCATGAAACCCTAAACTTATCACCATTTTGCAAGGTAGTCCTCTCATTTGAAAGCCCATAAAACAAGTAATCCAAAAATGTAAAAATCATCAAGAAAATCGTCAAGATCACTTACATTATGAGAAGAATAAGTTGCTACAAATTTTCAGCTTTCAAACCTCCGTATTTGCTTATTTTTTCGGTGGAGAGAAGAGATGGAGAAGAAAAGAATAATAGCTAGGCTTTTAGGTACTATTTTATCACCAAATCATGACATCACTTACCTAAACCTTGACTATTTGTTTAATATCTATCTCATGGCCAGCCAACACAATTAAAAAGGGTATAATTGCCCTTTAAAAGCCCTCAATTTTAGTTCTCTAGCTATTTAACACATTTGGGTACTAAAATGCAACTTTTTCCTTTTATGCGATTTAGTCCTTTTTTCGCAATCGGGATCACATACATTTAAAATTAACTACCCAAATTTTTCATACACTAATAGAATCATGCTAAAACCTCATAATAATAATAAAAATAATTTTCCCAACTTCGAATTTATGGTCCCGAGACCACTGTTCCGACTAGGCCCTAATTCGGGTTGTTACAATTTTCTCCCACTTTAGGGATTTTCGTCCTCGAAAATCTTATCGGTGAATAAGTTTGGATACTGCTCTCTCAGAGACTGCTTAGGTTCCCATGTGGCTTTCTCGACCCTATGTCTATGCCACAAAACATTCACAAGTGGTATGTTCTTATTTCTCAATTGTTTAACTTCTCGAGCTAAAATCTTGACCGGTTCTTTACCATAAGTCATATTCGGAAGAATCTCAACGAAAGTTGGAGTAATTATGTGCAAAGGGTCTGATCTGTACCTACGTAACATGGACAGATGAAATACATCGTGAATCTTTTCTAACTCTGGTGGTAAGTCTAATCGGTAGGCAACAGGCCCTACCTTCTTGGTAATTTCATAAGGTCCTATGAAACGAGGACTCAACTTTCCCTTTTTTCCAAATCTGAGGACTTTATTCCACGGGGAAACTTTCAAAAATACCTTATCGCTGACTTCAAACTTAATTTCTTTTCGTCTCAAATCCGTGTAGGATTTTTGTCTATCCGAGGCGGCTCTCAGGCAGTCACGAATCACTTTGACTTTTTCCTCAGCCTCTTTGACCAAATTGACCCCATGGATCTGATTCTCTCTCAACTCAGTCTAGTATAAGGGCGTTCGACACTTTCGCCCGTACAAAGCCTCATAAGGCGCCATTTTCAGACTTGACTGATAGCTGTTGTTGTAGGCGAATTCAACCAATGGCAAGTATTTTTCCCAACTTCCTTGAAATTCGAGAACACAACATCTCAACATATCCTCTAAGATTTGTATCACTCTTTCCGATTGCCAGTCAGTTTATGGATGAAATGTCGTGCTAAAACTCAACTTGGTTCCCAAAGCCTCTTGTAACTTTTTCCAAAACATCGAGGTAAACCTCGAATCCCTATCTGACACAATTGACAATGGCACTCCATGAAGCCTCACAATCTCAGAAATATATAAGTCGGCTAATTTCTCGAGGGAGTAATCAGTATGCATTGGTACAAAATGTGCCGACTTAGTTAATCTGTCGACAATAACCCATACTGCATCTTTCTTTTTTGGAGTTACAGGCAAACTGGTCAAGAAGTCCATAGTGATACGATCCCATTTCCACTCGGGGACCATAATAGGCTGAAGTAAACCCAAAGGTACTTGATGTTCAGCCTTTACTTACTGACACACTAGGAACTTAGAAACGAACTCAGAAATATCTCTTTTCATACCCGACACCAATATATTTTCTTAAGGTCGTTATACATTTTCACACTACCCGGGTGAACGGATAAACAACCACTATGTGCCTCACTCAGAATCTTCTGAATAAACTCATTGTCTTTGGGTACACAAACTTTGTCTTTGAACATTAAACATCCATCGATACTGATACGAAAATCTGATTCAATTTCTGACTCACACTGAATTCTCTTAGCTTGCAATTCCTCATCATCTTTCTGAGCTTCTTGGATCTCTTGAATAAAGGTTGATCTAGCTCTCAACTCAGCTAGAATCAAACAATCATTAGCTACAGTCAATTGAGTATTCAAGGCTCTCCAGGCAAACAACGACTTCCTACTCAAGGCATCGGTGACTACATTCACATTTCCCGAATGGTAGTCGATAATTAACTCATAATCCTTTAATAGCTCTAACCATCGGCGTTGCCGCAAATTCAACTCCTTTTGAGTCATCAAGTACTTTAAACTCTTATGGTCGGTGAATACCCAACATTTCTCTCCATACAAATGGTGCCTCCAAATCTTCAGCGCGAACACTATAGCCGCTTGCTCCAAATCTTGGGTCAGATAATTTCTCTCGTGTGGTTTTAGCTGTCTCGAGGCATAGGCTATAACCTTGCCTTCTTGTATAAGCACACACCTTAAACCATTTAAGGAGACGTCGCTAAAAATCACAAACTCCTTGCCCAACTCTGGCTGCACTAACACCGGGGCTTCCGTTAACAAAGCCTTTAATCTCTCAAAACTTTGCTGGCATTTTTCCGTCCATTCAAACATGACGTCTTTTTGCAACAGTCTAGTCATCGGGGTAGCTATCATAGAAAATCCATTTATAAATCGTCTGTAATATTTGGCAAAACCCAAAAAGCTTCGGACCTCTATCACATTCCTTGGAAGCTTCCACTCAACAATAGCCGAGATCTTGCTTGGGTCTACTCGGATCCCGTCACCCGACACAATGTGTCCAAGAATGCCAACTTAGGTACTAGTTGTGGGCCAAGGTGGTGTTCAGCCACAAAGGGGTGGAAACGATTTGGGTCGAGGATCTCTAGAAAGAGGTACTGATCGTATTGAGGCAAGACAGCCAGCTTTGGTCTACGCAGCACGCCGCAGAGAGGATGAAGATGCTCCAGATATGAATACTAGTACATACTTTATCCATAGTGTGCTATTTATCTGTTTAGATATTAGAAATAGAGTGTGCAGCAGAAGCGTAGTGGTGTAACCTAGGTGGTGCGACTATTAGGTAGTTGGAAATTTCGAGGACGAAATTTCTTTTAAGGGGTAGAGTTTTAACGCCTCGAATTTTGGGCCTAGATGAATTGGGCTTTGGGCTTTTGGCTTTGGGCTTTAGGTCTCATAAAATGTTTTTTTTAAGTGAGCAAGAAAATGACAAATGACATGTTGGCTATAAGGGTTTAAGGAATTTGGAGTGTCTAGGTATGTTGGAGAAGTTCTGGGTTCGAGTTTTGTGGTGGAGGATTTTTAATTTAATTATTAAAAGAACCAGGGTTGGGTGCAGTTGGGCTTTTAAATAAAAATAGGGGAAAATGGCATCAAAAAGCCTTGTAGTAGAGTGGCTAAGTGACGCCACTTAGAGTGTAGGGAGGTGGCGTTAGTGGCTAGCAAGGAGATCCAAGGTTCGAATCCTAGCTTAGTATTTTTAGAAGTTTAATTTTAGCCTTCTAAAAGGATGGAAGTGGCGTGAAGATGGACTCTAAAGGGAGTGTTCAGAAGAGAAAATTTAGGAAATAGATTGGGGAGTTATCAGGGAGAAAAATGAGGAGATGAGAAGAGGGAAGTGGTGGAGCCAAATTGGGAATTGAGGGTTAGGCAATTTGGCTAGAGGCTATAAGTATGTGCCATGTTTGGGATCCTATGCTAATGCCAAATTTTTCATTTTTTTCTTTAGTGCCGATTGGCTTTTCCATCTTTGCTAGCTGATTCTTTTGCCATTCTTTCTCTCCTCAAATCTCTTTTGATTTACCCTTTGGGTTAGCTGTAACGCCCCGTACCCGAGACCGTTGTCGGAGTCGAACACGAGGTGTTAACAGACTTAATTCATTGCTTAAACAGCTCAAACAATTTAATTTTAAAAATTCCAGACAAGCTGGCTAACTGCGTCACAGTCGCTTAAAAATTCATATCTCGAGTTATGAAACTCAAAATCCAATTCCGTAAATTTTCCCTGAAACTATACTCATATAACTATTTAATAATTTTTTTCTACAATTTTTGGCTAGGCCAATTAGTACAGTTTATTAGTTAAAGTCTCCCCTGTTTCAGGGTTTGACTACTCTGACCTCTGTGTATTACGAATCAGTTATCTCTTTGTACAGAATCTCAATAACTATGAAGTTTGTTTCTCTTAAAACTAGACTCAATAAGAAATCTGTACATATAAATTATGACTTCTAATTATTTTTATACAATTTATGGTGAATTTCCAAAGTCAAAACAGGGGATCCAGAAATCGCTCTGGCCCTGTTTCACAAAAATTTAAATATCTCATAAAATATAACTCATATACCTATTTTGTTTCTTCCATATGAAAATAGACTTATAATTATTCAATTCCATGTTTTATTCATCATCTAATTATATCTCTACTATTGTTAATGATTTTTCAAATTCACGTCACTACTGCTGTCTGAATCTATTTTATGGTAAATTTTACCTATTTCATAGTTTCCATGGATTAACTAGCAATTTGACATACATAACACCAAATATGATCATAATTAGCCATTCCAATGGCTAATCATTACCAAGTATTTTTATACTACTCAATAACCATATCATAAGACCATATATACAAAATGATTATAATGCTATACATGACATACTCAAAATATACAAGCCATTATGCCAAGATGGTATACGGATAGTGTGAGCGTGCCTCCGACCGTTCCCGATTTCCGAGCTGGCTTGTCAATACTACAAGGAATGAAAAGGAGGGAGTAAGCATAAATGCTTAGTAAGTTCACATGCAAATAGCAAGTAACATAACCATATAAGCAAACATAAAATATCATTTGCATAATCATTACCAAGACATTCATATCATATTTTCATTTATCATCTTACCATATTGTTGTTATATCGATTTTTCAACCCGAGGGTTAAGTACATACCTGTTCAAAGTATCCATTTCACAACACTTACCAATACGTCCCTTTCATCTTGAGTATTCCTCAATTTGAGTAGAACTTTACCCATTGAACACATCGGAATATAATTCGGATACATGGAAAGTTTGCACATAAGTGCCACATATGTAGCCAAGCTACTATGTAACCCGCCCATAAGCAAACTCGGACTCAACTCAATGAGCTCGGGAGTTCGCATCCATAAGTGAACTCGGACTCAACTGAACGAGCTCGGATGCCTAGTTACATCTCACGAACTCAGACTCAACTCAACGAGTTCGGATGCCCAAATATCCCAGTGACATGTCACTTGTTTCCTAATCCATTCCTAAGGTTCAACGGGACCTTTTTCCTAATCATGTGTCTCAACCATCTTCTACGGAATACCGATACCGATACTCGGTAGTATTTCACATTTTCCAAGTATATCACATAATTTAACATATTATCAAACAATTATCACGAGTATAATATTTCATAATAATTATCATATCATTTAAATAACATAAAAATATTTAAAATAATAACTATGTTACCAACATTTACATATGAACTTACCTAGTATGCGAAAATGGCTACTTTTACCATTTCGTCCACAACTTGGTATTTTCCCCCTTTTAGCCCGAATTTCAGTTTTTCCTTGCTAATCGAGCTTGGAAGCTTGAAAAACCCTAGCCATGGTTTCTCCTTGCCATATTCGGCCATGGGGTTGAAGATGAGCAAAATTGGCTTTTAATTTTGTATTTTAATTCATTTTACGCCTAAATGACCAAAATGCCCTTACTACTAAACTTTCCAAAAATTCCATCCATATCCAATTTTTGTCCATAAACTTAGAAATTGGTAAAATTGCTATTTAAGACCTCCTAATTAATATTACAAAGCAATTTCATACTAAAAACTTCTAGAATGCAAGTTTTGCAAATTATTCGATTTAGTCCCTAATTTCAAATTAAGCACTTTATGCATAGAATTTCGTCACGAAATTTTCACACAATCATGCAATCATATCAGAAACATCAAAATAATTATAAAATAATTATTTCTATCTCGGATTTTGTGGTCACAAAACCACTATTCCGACTAGGCCCAAAATCAGGATATTACAACTCTCCCCCCTTTAGGGATTTTCGTCCCCGAAAATCTTACCAGAAAAGTGGTCTTCACTTTTAATCTCATATTCGGACGAAGAACTTTTACTTAGACTGTACCTCCAATACATCTCTTTAATTTCTCATATGATCTCGAAAGCTTACATCTCAACTCTCAACTCGTTCTTAAATTTTCAACCCTTCTCGTTTCCCATGATATCATGACATAAAACCCGGATCTTAACTTGATTAATGGAGACCGAATTCCAAGAAATCCAACAATCAAAGAGACACGAATTTCCATGAATCGATGAGTAGGAATTCATTCAATGAGATATGATTTATAGATCTCGTCAAACATTTAACAATAGGATACATCACATTTTCCTCTTTCGCCATGGAAATAATCGATATGGCCTCAAGAATAATCCTTCTCATTTCCATCCCAATATCAACAACGACAAGGATAATTTTGATAGATCCCAATGCTCGGCTTTAACCCTTTAACAACTCCGATTTTATGTAACATCGAATGCTCTAAACTATCACATTACCTCCTTTGTCTTGAAACACATCACAATTCATACAACAAAGTACATTACGAAAGTCGAAGTCTTTACTCAATGTAGACTAGTCTAGTTCAGACGCTTCGGTTACCAATATTCTAATCTATCCAAACTCTGTCAACATGTAATAAGCTTTCAGTTTTCACAAGACGAAAACATTTTCATTCGTAGTGACTTTAACTAATATCCAACTCTTTCTAATAAATATACACTTCTCGTTCAGGCTATTTACACTTTTATCCGTACAAAATGAAATTCTATTATCAGACTTGGGAAAAATAATCCTGAAATAATTGTCGCATGAAATCTTTCAAATAGATAATTCACCATACCGATCTGAAACTCGCGCTTTTATCACTTATGCCTTTACTAATGTCAAATCCTTACACGAAATTAGAAAAAACCCCAATACTAAAATCACCACATTACCAAGATCAAATTAGAAGTATAGTCATATTTGACATGATTATCACGAGCTGAAGAACGCACTTCGAACACGAGTCATAATTGACAAATTATGGAACAAAGATAACAAGAAAACCGAATAAAGAAGTCCAAAATAGAGAAATCCGAATAAAGAAATCCGAATAAAGAAACCCAATATACGATACTATCTTTGGAGAATCGAAAACCAAGCCGGAGAATCGAAAACCAAACTCATAGAGAAAAAATACGGAATACCCGATAATTCTTCAAAGAAAGAAAGTCCAAAAGAAAACATCATTTAATCCCACTAAAATCAAATATAACAAGAACAATATATCTTCCCATACATATATATCAGATGAAGCATCAAGTAGAAGAAACAGAATCATAATATCATATGTATTCTCTCATCAATTCTTATCAGACGAAATGAAATAGAATACCCGATGAAATAGAGCAATATAAATTATAAACCAGTCAGACTACCAATGCTTTCATCCAACACCAGATTAAAAGACATTCCCATATAACAAGAATTTCTTCGGAAGATCAATAGCCATAGAAATATTTCTACGAGAATGGGTGAACACATAGAACATCTCAAAAGAGAAGCGCACTAATCTGTGTCCAGTCATAACTATCACACTCAGATAGTTCACATTTCAAATATCATTTCCCCAACTAGTTCTGCCGTCACAAATTTCATATTAAACCATTCACTAAAGAAGGCCAGTTCTGAATAAATTTCGATTTACACTTTTCTCGACCTTGCACCTGAGTAATTCGGTTTACCAAGGAGAATTCCTTTTCTAACTGGAACAGTGCATAATTCCAATAATCTTTACGTCAATCCGATACTTTACTGGCTCTGACTTTACTTATCAGCTCATTTTCAATCTCTGATCATACTTATAATTATTCTATCACTGAACTCTTTGGGTTCTCAACCGGAAACTTATTCAATACAAATCTCATGAAATTCCATTATAAGTACCATTTCGGTAAGGGGGAGGGGTTGTAGGACCTCTGACTCGACTTTCTTATACATACACATATGACACAACTTCCATCATCATAGCAACATCATCAAAATCATGTCATTCATTCATGTTGGCTTACACCAATTTTCCTATTGTCCCATTTAGACAATATACTTATGCATACATTCTATGTTTTCTAGATAGCTTTACTTATCCATTCATTTAATTAAATTAAGTCATGCTCATGACATCATATAAGGCCAAACAAACATAGATATTTACACCACAATCATAACTTTCATTTCGTGCATCATCATGTACATATCATTACAATCATATAATTCAGTCCAACAATTTAACACAGATAAGTTCATTTCATTACAATCCTTTATCTCATAAAAATTATATATTATTAGCATTCATCAACATTCGACGTCCAAATCAAAACAAGGACATTTTCATTCGTATCATAATATTATGACTTTTATTCATACCTCTACTACTTTCTATTTATTCCGTTCATCTTATCAAGTAAGCCATATACACTACATCATATGAGCATTAAGCAAATATGAATATTTATCACATATGTATCATAAACCTTTATTCATACTTTTCTGAACCGATACTTATCATAATCATAATTTTACTCAAATACCTTCACATAACGTTGAACATAGTTGGCGCAGCTTGGTTGGAGAGTACCCTGTCTAAATAAGATGGTACTCATACGCGTCGGAAGACATCACACTATCACAAATCAGTGGCATTTATAGCTAAACTTTTACACATGCTAGGTTAGTCCGAGAACCGACTAAACCTGCTCTGATACCACCAAATGTAACGTCCCGTACCCGAGACCGTTGCCGGAGTCGAACACGAGGTGTTAACAGACTTAATTCATTGCTTAAACAGCTCAAACAATTTAATTTTAGAAATTCCAGACAAGCTGGCTAACTGCGTCACAGTCGCTTAAAAATTCATATCTCGAGATCTGAAACTCAAAATCCAATTCCGTAAATTTTCCCTGAAACTAGACTCATATAACTATTTTTTAATTTTTTTCTACAATTTTTGGCTAGGCCAATTAGTACAGTTTATTAGTTAAAGTCTCCCCTGTTTCAGGGTTTGACTACTCTGACCTCTGTGTATTACGAATCAGTTATCTCTCTGTACAGAATTTCAATGACTATGAAGTTTGTTTCACTTAAAACTAAACTCAATAAGAAATCTGTACATATAAATTATGACTTCTCATTATTTTTATACAATTTATGGTGAATTTCCAAAGTCAGAACAAGGGATCCAGAAATCGCTCTGGCCCTGTTTCACAAAAATTTAAATATCTCATAAAATATAACTCATATACCTGTTTTGTTTCTTCCATATGAAAATAGAGTTATAATTCTTCAATTCCATGTTTTATTCATCATCTAATTATATCTCTACTATTTTTAATGATTTTTCAAATTCACGTCACTATTGCTGTCTGAATCTATTTTATGGTAAATTTTACCTATTTCATAGTTTCCATGGATTAACTAGCAATTTGACATACATAACACCAAATATGATCATAATTAGCCATTCCAATGGCTAATCATTACCAAGCATTTTTATACTACTCAATAACCATATCATAAGACCATATATACAAAATGATTATAATGCTATACATGCCATACTCAAAATATACAAGCCATTATGCCAAGATGGTATACGGATAGTGTGAGCGTGCCTCTGACCGTTCTCGATTTCCGAGCTGGCTTGTCAACACTACAGGGAATGAAAAGGAGGGAGTAAGCATAAATGCTTAGTAAGTTCACATGCAAATAGCAAGAAACATAACCATATAAGCAAACATAAAACATCATTTGCATAATCATCACCAAGACCTTCATATCATATTTTCATTTATCATCTTACCATATTGTTGTTATATCGATTTTTCAACCCGTGGGTTAAGTACATACCTGTTCAAAGTATCCATTTCACAACACTTAACAATACGTCCCTTTCATCTTCAGTATTCCTCCATTTGAGTAGAACTTTACCCGTTGAACACATCGGAATATAATTCGGATACATGGAAAGTTTGCACATAAGTGCCACATATGTAGCCAAGCTACTATGTAACCCGCCCATAAGCGAACTCGGACTCAACTCAACGAGCTCGGGCGTTCGCATCCATAAGTGAACTAGGACTCAACTCAACGAGCTCGGATGCCTAGTTACATCTCACGAACTCGGATTCAACTCAACGAGCTTGGGCGTTCGCATCCATAAGTGAACTCGGACTCAACTCAACGAGCTCGGATGCCTAGTTACATCTCACGAACTCGGACTCAACTCAACGAGTTCGGATGCCCAAATATCCCAGTGACATGTCACTTGTATCCTAATCCATTCCTAAGGTTCAACGGGACCTTTTTCCCAATCATGTGTCTCAACCATCTTCTACGGAATACCGATACCGATACTTGGTAGTATTTCACATTTTCCAAGTATATCACATAATTTAACATATTATCAAACAATTATCACGAGTATAATATTTCATAATAATTATCATATCATTTAAATAACATAAAAATATTTAAAATAATAACTATGTTACCAACATTTACATATGAACTTACCTAGTATGCGAAAATGGCTACTTTTACCATTTCGTCCACAACTTGGTATTTTCCCCATTTTAGCCCGAATTTCAGTTTTTCCTTGCTAATCGAGCTTGGAAGCTTGAAAAACCCTAGCCATGGTTTCTCCTTGTCATATTCGGCCATGGGGTCGAAGATGAGCAAAATTGGCTTTTAATTTTGTATTTTAATTCATTTTACCCCTAAATGACCAAAATGCCCTTACTACTAAACTTTCCAAAAATTCCATCCATATCCAATTTTTGTCCATAAACTTAGAAATTGGTAAAATTGCTATTTAAGACCTCCTAGTTAATATTTCAAAGCAATTTCATACTAAAAACTTCTAGAATGCAAGTTTTGCAAATTATTCGATTTAGTCCCTAATTTCAAATTAAGCACTTTATGCATAGAATTTCGTCACGAAATTTTCACACAATCATGCAATCATATCATAAACATCAAAATAATTATAAAATAATTATTTCTATCTCGGATTTTGTGGTCACAAAACCACTATTCCGACTAGGCCCAAAATCAGGATATTACATTAGCCGATTCCTTCTACTACTTTTCTTCTTTAATTTGTGCCAAATAAACCTTATTGACCATATTAGTTTGGAAGCCGAAAAGCCGAATCTCCTTTGGGTCGATTACTCTCTTGGTGTAAGTATCTTACCTCTTTTCGGCTAGTATTGTTAATATCGAGTACTTTCTTCCCTCACTCTTTCTAATCAACTATGGTAGGGAATTAGTATCGGATCTCGGATCTTAGCTCTCTACCGAAATTGCTCCTAAGGTGTTTTGTGATTTTGGTAAGTATTCTTCTCTTGTTGGCTAAGGTTGGCCGAATGGTCTTAAAGTGAGATAAGGGGGTGAATTATGTTGGATGCGAGTCCCCTAGTATTGGTTTTAATGAGTAAGATTAATACAGATCTAGGGAATACGTGATCAAGGAAAAGCTACTAGGGATTGGTGTTCAAGGTAAGGTTGAGGTGAGGTTTTGATTTTGGGTAAAATATGTATTAACCATACGATTAATTGAAGGGTGATATCGTTTGTAGGTTGGTGACTAAGGGAATCACAGCATGCTTGCTTACTAGGTGAGTACATACACTGCACACACACAATGAATGGGCAAAAGCCAAAATGCCGAAAAGCTGAAAAACTGAAATACCGAAAAGTCAAAAGTTAGGCTACGGTAGTCTTGCGAGTGCACGAACACTCGTGAGGAGGAAATTGATAGGTTGTCTGAATCCCCATGGGCGATTCCATGGACTTGGGCTGTGATTTTGGCCAACTGGGCCAGAATAGGCTTAATGGGCCTGATGGGCTGTTGGGCCCATAATAGGAAAAAATTGATAATTGATGCTATGTGATAGAAATTCGTATGTGAGTATGTATATAATGTGATTTGGGCCTAATGGGCCATATACAGGTGATTTGGGCCTAATGGGCCATATGAACATGATTGGGCCTAGTGGGCCATATACAAGTATGTGAATTTGACTGGGCTTTGTAAGGGGTTTTGGGCCTAGTATGTGATGACTTCATAAAACTTAATTAATTTATTGCGACTGTGGACAAGTCAAAGGGTTAAGGTGTGGCAACGGGTATATGCATGTCTAGGATTGGATCTAGGGAAAGCTTAGTACTTAAGCGGTCTTAATGACTCACCTCCTCTTCTCTGGAATCCTACCTGGTGCATAGTATTCGTTCATCTTAGCTTACGGGATTTGTTAACAGGCCAAGGCAAGTGAAAACCGTAAAGAAAGGGAAAATTATCGAAATGCCCCTAAGGGTGAAAATGACCAAAATACCCCTAGGTGTTGAAGGTAAGTTTTATGGATGTGACATGCATACATATGATATTCTGCTTAGGTTGCATATGGGCTGGGAATTTTGGAATGAAGGAAGTATATGAGGATCGCATGGTTGCTTGACGACCGTGGATCCACTGAAGGCTTTTTAAGTCCATTATATGATTAGCAGCTTGCTGCAATGAAGGTAGTTCCGCAACTGGGCTACCAATGAAGTGTATCGGTTGGGTGGGTCGATATTTATATCCCCACATGAAGTGTACCGAGGGATGGAGCTGAAGTGTAGCAGATGGATTATTGGGGTGGGTTGCATTGCACTGCATTACATGTGTGATTTTATGATGATTGATGAATGCTTGCTGCTCGAAGAGGGTGTACACACTGAGTTTGCGAAAACTCACCCCCCTCTTTTATTTTTCTCAGGCAATTCTCAATAGGAGGTTCGAGGTTTAGAGGGGCTCTAGGTGGCCAGCTAGCAAGACAACTTGGATTTGTTTTAAAAGCATATAAGTTCTTATTTTATTAAGTATTTTTTTAGTCGGGATTGTAATAAGGCTTTTCCTTTTTATTATTATTTGTATTATTATTCTTAAGCATTGTAATTGCGAGAAGTTGAACAGGGATTTTCTAAACCATAGTTTTATTTACTACGTTTCCGCAACCAAACTTTTAATTGATAAACTTTCTTAAATCGAATGTTTTAAACAAAGCTTTCGCAACTGAAAAGAGTGTTTTCATAAGGTTTCATATCTTAAGGAAGGGTTTTCAATGAAAATAAGGTTTTCACAAAAACACTTTAATGTGATGCGCCAGATTCGGCCATAACGTCTAGGCCGAGTTTGGGGTGTTACAGGTAGACCCCGGATCAATTAATGCAACAATAAATATATCATGAATAGAAAAAGTACCCGTGATCACATCAGGAGACTCTACCTCATCGCGGGCACGAATAGCATAAGTCCTTGCAGGTGCTCTACCCTCGGACCTCACTGCAACGTCCTTTTTCGTACCCCTACTACTAGCCCTACTCTCGGGGGTTCTTTTGTGGTCTACCCCTCAACAGAGCACTGCTTGTCTTCATTTCTTGCTTCCTCTCTCTCTCTTCCACTCAGGGCAATCGCGAATAAAGTGGTCTAGTGACCCACATTTATAGCAGCCCCTCTCGTTCCCTCGACACTCGCCAAAATGACGCCTACCACACTGCAAGCATTCTGGCCTATTGGGTCGAGTGCTATCGACACTTACGACCGAAGTGGTCTGGGCTCTCGAAGTTACGTTCTGTTAGTTCTTATTTCTATTTGAGAATCCCACCGAAGTATTTGATCGGGTAATGAATTCTTTCGACCTCTTAGAGGAGGACTGTTGTGATTTCCCTACCTGTCTTTTCTTTGAGTCTCGTAACTCAAAAGTCACCTTCCTCCTTTCTTTAATTAACTATTCAGCCTTACAGGCTCTATCCACAAGGGCTACAAATTCTCATAGTTCAAGAATGCCAACAAACACTCGAATATCCTCATTGAGGCCATCTTCAAATCTCTTACACTTGATGACTTCTGTAGATACGCACTCCCATGCATACTTGCTGAGCTTCACAAATTCCCGTTCATATTCCATTACTAACATTTGGCCTTGCTTTAACTCTAAGAATTCTTTCCTTTTTCTGGTCCATGAACCGCTGGCTAATGTACTTCTTTCTGAATTCTTCTTGGAAAAATTCCCAAGTTACTCTTTCTCTCGGTACCACGAACACAAGAGTGTTCCACCACTTATAAGCCGAGTCCAGTAAAAGTGACACGACACACTTTACGCACTCTTCAGGCGTGCATGACAGTTCATCAAATACCCTGAGGGTGTTTTCTAGCCAGAACTTTGCCCTCTCCGGATCATCATCTATACTATCCCGAAATTCCTTGGCCCCTTGTTTCTGGATCTTATCTATTGGAGGCCTTTCTCTTCTAAACATGTCCGCACCTTGCGAAGCTACCAGGGCATAACGAGGAGTCAGAAGAGGTGGGGGAGTGGAGAGTTAGGGTTCGCACGAAAAGACTCCGTATACCAAGTGTCCATCATACGAAGGTAGGCTTCTTTAACCCCTCCATCATGGCCCATAGTCACAGGCTCACTCTCTACTGGCGCGGTCCCTTCTATGGGAGCCGGTGCATTACTTTCTACGTCATTCGTCGTGGCTCTATCAGGATCCATTTACTATATGAAAACATAATTTATAATCGTCAGAACTCATCACACTATCAAAGTGCTACTATGGCATGTATAGCTAGACACGTACTCTCGCTAGGTTAGTCTTAGAACCGACTAAACCATAGCTCTGATACTACTAAATGAAACACCTCTCACCCATATCCAACGCTGAAACAGGGTTTGAGGTGCTACCGAACTTAAACTCAACCAATCTTAGTAAATCGGGTCATAAAATTTTGATCAATGTAAAGCTTTCCATTTCATATTCAATTTGCCTCTTAATAGGGCTTATGGGGCCCAAAACATACATTCAAGCTGGTTCGGGGCCAAGCCGATGGCTCAAGAAAAACTTGGAGAGATTTATGCTTTAAGGCTCCACACGCCCGTGTGGGTATAGGGCACACACTCGTGTGCTAGGGACATGCCTGTGTCTCATACTTGTATGCCCAATTTAATTCCATAATTTTTCATAAAATAGGTGCAGACTTCACACGGCCGGGACACACACTCGTGTCCTTTCACACGACCACGACACGCCCGTGGCACAGCCCGTGTGCAAAAATCTAGGTATTCTATTTCTGACGTCAGCATCACACGACCATGGTACACGCCCGTGTACTGGGCCGTGCCCCTCCACACGGTTGAGAACACGGCCGTGTCTCTGCCCGTGTGACCATCACCTTGCATTCTGACTTGAAATTTCTAAGTGCAGGGGACACACGATATTCTCACATGCCCATAGGGTTGTTCGTGAGTCACACACGGCCTAGACACACACCCGTGTGGACAATATGAGGATATTTACCAAGTCTCATTGCCACCCTAGTATGTGTATTTTCATGTCAATACCAACCAATACCAAATCAAGCGTGATTGACATTCATTTAACCATGAAGATGCATCTATTATAGACTCAAAATGATTGTTATCCTCATTCAAGGCTTAATGTGAAGTGTGGAATCAATTCCAAGCCAACACAATTGGCCAATTCTCAAAGATACAAAATAATAATGTCTAGTCCTATAGATGCCATAATAAGAAATATAAATCCTACTATACCGAGAATTACGGCTGATAGTATGATCGATATCTCTGACTTCAAGGGATCCTTGAGCTAGCTAAGCGGCATTGAAAGTAAAGGAAAAGGAAAGAGATTAAACATAAAGCTTAGTAAGTCGTATATAAATAAATATACAACAACAATTTCACCATTATTCATCATACTCGTAGTTCAAAGGTAGACATAAACTCGACTTACTCATTACCGACTACTCAAGTCACATTTTCTAATTTGAGCTCACTACTCATGCATACCAACTTGGTACCTGTACCACTCACAACATTATTATACTTTCCTTATTAAACCACTTTCATAACCTTTAAAGTTAGACCTTTCAGAATACTACCAGATATTCTATAAGCCTCAGACGTGGGGTAGTTACCGATGCCATGTCTCAGACATGGTCTTATAATAGCTCTCATATATACGTACTGATGCATGTCCCAAACATGTCTTACACTAGCACAACTCTTAGCCGATGCATGTTCTAGACATGTCTTACACTAGCTATCATCATCGAGGCCGATGCATATGCCAGACATGTCTTACACTAGCACTCGTCTCAATGCCGGTGCCATGTCCCAAACATGGTCTTACATTGGCTATCATTATGTGGCCGATGCATGTCCCCGACATGTCATACACTGGCACACAAATAACCCGAATGTCATGGCATGAATATCCGATTTGTTTCCTAGGGTTCCAACGGGATCTTTCTATTATCTCAGTCATTAATATGCATTCTCAGTTCACAATCAAGCAACTCATGCTATATCAAATTAATAAAAATTCGAATACATGCATTAACAATGTAGTTGTATTATTTACATACAACTTACCTCGGTTTACAAAATGTACTCGACTAGTCGGTTTAATCGACTTGATTGGCTCTCCCCCGATCTAGGTTTGGATTTGGAAAAACTTGATCTATAATAACAAAATACACTCATTTAATCACTAATTACAATTAAGGATTCATAAATTTACTTCTTTGGTAAAATGACCATTTTGCCCCTAGACCTTGGCAAAATAACCATTTTGCCCCTATGCTCAAAATTCAATTTTTATTGAATTTCTTCGTATCTTAGGACTAGCTGACTCCTTTTTACTCTTATAGCATCACCAAAATCCCACTATTCCACACACTTTCACCTATTTTGCAACTTATGCAAAATAGTCCCTTTAGGTGTTTTCATGCTAACACCCTTCACAAAAGTTGTTTAGAACTCTTCTAAGACTCATATTCTTCCATAAAATTTCAGAAAATAACATGAACATTCACTTGGTAAAACCCTAGACTTATCACCATTTTGCAAGGTAGTCCTCTCATTTGAAAGCCCATAAAACAAGCATTCGAAAAATGTAAAAATCATCAAGAAAATCATCAAATCACTTACATTATGAGAAGAATAAGTTGCTGCATATTTTCAGCTTTCAAACCTCCATATTCGCTGATATTTTCAATGGAGAGAAGAGATGGAAAGGAAGAAAATAATAGCTAGGCTTTTAGGTACTATTTTATCACCAAATCATGACATCACTAACCTAAACCTTGACTATTTGCTTAATATCTATCTCATGGCCGGCCAACACAATTAAAAAGGGTATAATTTCCCTTTAAAAGCCCTCAATTTTAGTTCTCTATTTATTTAACACATTTGGGTACTAAAATGCAACTTTTTCCTTTTATGCGATTTAGTCCTTTTTCGCAATGGGGCTCACATACATTAAAATTAACTCCCAAAATTTTCATACACTAATATAATCATGCTAAAACCTCATAATAATAAAAATAATTTTCCAAACTTCAAATTTGTGGTCCCGAGACCATTGTTCCGACTAGGCCCTAATTCGGGCTGTTATAACGAGATCACAACTTTTCAACAATTAGATAACGAGTCTTTGTATGAGGCTTGGGAGTTACTCAAGGAGTTTCTGTGTAAGTGTACTCATCTTGGGATTCCTCATTGTATCCAGTTGGAGACATTCTATAATGGCCTCAATGTACATACAAGATTGATTGTAGATGCTTCTACGAATGATGCAACTTTGTCTAAGTCTTATAATTAGGCTTATGAGATCATTGAGAGGATCGCGAGTAATAACTATCAATGGACAAAAAATCGAATAGCTTTAGGAAGACGTGTAGCTGGAGTTCATGAAGTTGACGCCTTCACTTTGTTATCAGCTCAAGTATCGTCTATTTCCTCTATGTTGAAACAATTTACTACTAATAGTGCTAATAATTTTGCAGCTTAGCCACCAATTCCATTTGAAGTAGTTTCTTGTGTGTTGGAAACATGAAAATTTGCACACTTTTTCATGCCCTTTTTAACTTAAATTCAAGCAGTTTCGATAAAATTCCTGTCGAAAAATAATTATTTTTTATAAAATAATTAAAGTGTACTTAAAACATGAACATGTTTAATTTTAATTAATTTTATAACTAATTTTGATGAATTTTGGTTATTTTCGACAGATTTGCACAAATGGCGAAAAATAACTCGGCAGACACTACTAGAAGCACAAAACCGAGAAGCAATTTGAAGTATCAAGGCGAATTAATTTTCAGCCTAAGACGGTCCAAAATTATGTGTATTAATTTATAATATAATTAATTTTAATTTATATCCAATTTAATTTGGGTTAATAAATTATTATTAATAAATTACGAAAAGTGGTCCAGCTGAGCCGAACCGAGCAAATCGAACCGACCAAGTAAAGGACAGCCCAAAACCACCCCATGTTCTGACCCAAATTAGCTTATTGGCTGATTATTTAGCTTGCAAAGAGGCCTTTGAAGACTTGCTCAAATAGCACTCAAACCCCTCCACAAATGGTGGCTTTCTAGATTTGCCCCAAGCTTAATTTAGCAAGTTTGAAATCATCAAACTTGCCACATGTGTGGCCGGCCAAGGGAGGGCTCTTGGCTGCTAATTTTAGCTATTTTTAGCAGCCTTCTTCAGCTATAAAAACCCCCTTAATCTAATAATTTGAAACACATCTCATTCATTCACATCTTTTCTCTCTTATGTCCAATTTCTTTCTTCTTTGCCATTACAAATTCTCTTGCTCTCTTACCGATTTCTTCCCTTGGAAAAGGGGTGTTCATCAACCATTTCGGAGCAACATAAGTGTTCATAGCAGCTTTGGTTGATGAGGACAAACAAAGAACGAAGAACGGAGCAAACTAGTCAAGCCACGGAGAAGCACCGGATTTGATTCTTGTTCCCTATATTTTTAATTTTTGTTGTTGTTATGATGAACATATCTATGAATATTTATGTTGTTGGAATGGTTAATTTAATCAATTTATCTTGAACTTAATTCGTGTTAGGTTGATTGCATTTCGTTTGCTAAAATTGTTAAAATTTTGTTTATGTTGTTATAGGTCTCGGTAAGATGCTTGATTAAGTAAAATCATGACTAAGTTATTCTTGCATTACAATTGTTAGGTAACTAAGGAATTAATTATTTAAACGGATTGAAATTGTAATTAATGGACACAGTACTTAACCAGTGCATGTTTAATCATCTAAGGTAGCTGAGGGTTAAATTAGCAACGGTATCTGATGATACAATTGCCATGCCATAACTTGTAAGATTATTGTGAGTAAATTGTTTCAAGGTAAGGGTACTTTGTTACCTCATGTAGTCTTTTATATGCTTATTAAATCGAGTTAATTGTTTGAATTGACATAGAGATATGTTTAAGATATTATTTCAATCTAATAAGTATGTATCTGCTATAAAATATTTGCCTACTAAGATTTGTTTAATCGATTGAATTGACATAGGGATATTTCCAAGAGATGAATGGATTTTAGTAGGTGAGTATGTTCATAAGTTAGCAAATTACCGAGTTGTCGTGAATTTATTCGTAACAATGTAAACATGAGTTTAATAATCCTAATTTAAGAAATGTAATTAATCTAGCATAGTTATGTCATCTTGATTAAAATCGTATTTTGAAATCGTGCATTTGAGATTTATTTATTTAGTTTACTTAGTTGAAAATCTTAGTTTTTAATCACCCTCTTCAAACAAAATATTTTTCTTCACCAACATGTTTTAAATAGGATTCATAAATAATTCTTTTTATAGTCCCCATGGGTACGATAACTCGACATTTACTTGTCACTTTATTACTTGTTGCGATTGTGTACACTTGCACATTTCCATCGTTTTAAGTTTTTGGCGCCGTTGCCGGGGACTGTTTTAAAAAGTCATTATTTGTAAATTATTAATTTTGCATTTTGGTCAATTTTTTTCTGTTAAATTTTAATTCCATTTTTTTTTGTTTCAGGTGCTTATGAGTATTAATCAAATTTTTGACTGACTTCCCGTAAACCCTGAAAGTGAAAGGACTTTTTGACAAAGGAGAAGACAAGCGAACCAATGAAGGACCGGAGATATGAATTTCAAAAATCTAGTAGGAACATTCGTTTATAATACTCACAATCCAGTTATTATTGTCGATGATAGAAACTGTGTCATTCAACAATATGCCATTCTTCTATTCAACGAGCTCAATCCGAGTATTAGGAGACCCGAAATTGAGGCACAACAATTTGAGCTGAAGCCAGTCATGTTCCAAATGTTGCAAAATATGAGTCAATTTAGTGGGATTCCTACTGAAGATCCACATCTTCATCTTCGGCTATTCATAGAAGTGAGTGACTCATTTAACTAGTTGGGGTGATTGAGGATGCTTGAGACAGAGATTATTTTCGTAACACTCCTAACCCGTATCCGTCACCGAACTGGGTTACGAGGCATTACCAGAAAAGATAAAACTCTCACACATTCACACAGTCTATCAAACCTTATTCAGAAATTTACAATTTGTAACTTCAGTTTATCAATTCTTGAATCATTAATACACAAAGCACAAATCAACTTTATTAAACTCACATATATCCATTTATTATCTTATAACAAAATTACTATTTATATGGTTAATTTTCAATACAGAAACTGAATATTTAAAACATGCTAATTATATGTACTATTTTCCATGCCAACTTTATTTTTCTCTACTACTATGCACGCATAAAACATTTCACAGCATCTAATCCGTATATTCCATAATCAAGCCATACCATATACCTAGTTATAAAATTCCTCATAAAGCTATGTGCACAAGACCATAATAATTTAAAATCTCTTGAGCACAAATAATAGCTATACGCACATTCATTTTGCATGCCAAATTACCAAGCTTAAAACACATATACATAACTAATAAGTTAAATAGTTATTCAGTCATCTATAATATCTTCAATACATTATAAATGTAATTATACCATATACAATACCACATATTCAACAAGCTGGAAATACTTTTACACATAATTCATTATTTCTAACCAAATCACCGACACAAATGTTATATGCATACGTATTTAATATATATATATCATTACCCGAATATGCATACATGTCATATACCAATTCCAAGCAAATTTTACAAGTCAAATTATATATCAAATTTTGTGCCAATATTAAAACACACCAAATAACCAAATATGAGTCATTATCAAATATCACAACATGATCAAATATAGCTTTTGAACATTATAATCTTATGCGTATTTTACCATAACATCAATAGTCATTTCTAAGCTTAATAGCCGAATCAAACCTACCGAATTCATATGCTAAGTATCAAGTGAAATTTCACATATACACAGTCAATTTATTTCCCATTTGTATGACTAGCAAATTAACTTAAGATTTAAGCCCACTCCATTATAATAAACTTTATCATAAAAGCGCGATAAACAATTCAAGCATAACTTTTTCATATACAAACATCATGTTTAAACATCACATATTCAACTATTCGAATAGTTATACATTCAATCATCAAATTTATTCACAATATATATATCATACAATTATAACAATGAAATCTCGACTAGATACACCAATTCATAGCCAATTAACATTATTAACCAAATACATTTTTCTTGCTCAAATGACCAACTTCACGAACAATCACATATATATATAACATAGCTTATAAAACATATAAATTATAACCAAAACACCTCCATCTACTAAATCATTACTCAAACGATTCATATAATTAAGCACACCACGCACATATACCATGAACATAATTCCCAAAATGAGCTAAATACATGACTGATTACATATCATAACTAACATCATTATCAAGCCATTTTTCGCATGGCTCAATATATACACAACTTCAAAATCAAACATATTAACTAGCCTATACATGCCATAAGTTCAAAAATTCAACTTATAAAATACCGAAGACAGTCGATAGTGTGATAGACTTTGTTGACGATCCCCGAGCTCGAACCTGACTCCAAAATCTATAATACAAATGAAAACATATACACACACAGTAAGCTATCATAGCTTAGTAAGTCATAAGCAAGTAATAATCAAATGAACATTTGTATTTAATCAACTAAACCAAATCAAATAATCTTTAATCAAATATACATTTTTCATGCTTGAAACTCATATACCATCACATGAACGATATTTAATTATATTAACTTGGTCGAATACACATAAGTTCATAAACATATATAATTCTCACTTTCATACTGCATATTTCATTTGCTCATCTCAAGTATATACTTACCTTATCTTTCAAATCAACTAATTTAGCACATACCTGACATTTTAGCTCGATTTCACATTCGATCTTAACTTGATATTGCCCATTGAACCACTCAAAATTGAACATGACACTCAGGTAATCACATATATCGAACAATACCAACGTCCTAGATGTGGTCTTACATGCTATCTCATATCAATGTCATTGTCCCAGATAGGGTCTTACACGAATCAAATACAATGCCGATGTCCCAGACATGGTCTTATACGTAACCACATATTAATGCCAACGTCCCAAACGTGGTCTTACACAAAAAACACATATCGAATCCTATGTCACGACATATGTATCCTAGCTATTCCTAAGGTTCGTACGGGGCTTTCAGACGTCGTAGCTCAATCGAGTCAAATCGTAATCCTTAATTCTCAAGCATATACACATTCGGTCAATATGTATATATAATCATAAAATTCGATTCAGTATTTAAAACTTATATATATATTCAAAATTAACAATATTTATTTGCTTATAAACTTACCTTAGACAACGGTAATCGGGACAGGACGGCCAATCGACAACTTTAGTTTTTCCTCGATCCAAATCCAATTTCTTTGGTTCTTGATCTAAACATATTCAAATTAAACTCATTCAAACATATTTTCACTCAATTTAGTCCAAAAACACATAAATGGGAAAATTACAATTTTACCCCTAACATTTTACACTTTTTACAGTTTACTCCAAATTGCATAAAACACAAAACATGCAAAATTTAAGTACACCGTGATTAGGCCAAATCTTCCTTATGTTCATACAAGTCCATACATTTCATTTATTTCATATTTTAGTCCCTCAATTTATTATTTTTGCAATTTAGTCCTAATTACTCCAAAACAAAACATGTTAATCCAAAACATACCGTTCATATTTCATCAACTAACATCACTTAGCTCAAATATTCATCAATGGCATAACTCAAAATATTCATCAAAATAAAAAATTCAAGTATGGGCTTTGTAGATAACATAACAGCGATCTCAAAAACGTAAAAATTACCAGAAACTGAACAAAATCTATACCTTAATTTGAACTTCAAATTGCCAAACTTAAAACCACAACCGAAGCTTTATTTTTTTTCTTTTAGTTTTGGTCATATATGATGAACATGCATATAATTTGAATACTTGGTTTTATTTAATATCTGTTATTATACATTTTAACTAATTAACCTTAAACTTAAAATATAAAACCATTATAATTCATGGTTATTACCATCCACTCAAATTGTCAATGGCTTAATTGCATTGTAAGTGCTTCACATTATAAAGACAACAACAATTAAGCACTTTCACATTTAACCTTCAAAATTTTTTTATGCAATTAAGCCCTTTTATTAAATCGAGCACTCAAACGATAAAATTAAAACACGAAAATTTTATAAATATAAATTCACACATAATAAATTTAAAATATAATCTGAAAATATTTTTCTAACTCAGATTCGTGGTCCCAAAACCACTGTTCTGAATAGGGTCTAAATCTGGCTGTTACAACTCTCCCCCTTAGGGATTTTCTTTCCCGAAAATCTTACCAGTGAATAGGTTTGGATAACGTTCTTTCATCGCATCTTTTGGCTCCCACATTGCTTCCTCAACTCTGTGTTTATGCCACAATACTTTCACTAACAAAATTTTGTTATTTGGCAATTCTTTAACTTCGCGAGCCAGAATGCGAATCGGTTCTTCCTCATATGCCATATCAAATTTAATCTCAATCTCAGACAGATTAATCACATGTGAGGGATCCAATTGATATCTATGAAGCATCAAAACATGGAATACATTATGGATCTTTTCTCAACAACAATTTGTATGCAACCGGCTTAATATGCTCTATAATCTCATATGGCCCAATAAATCTCGGACTCAATTTGCCTTTATGATCGAATCTGAGTATTTTCTTCCACAGTGAGACTTTCAAAAATACTTTGTCCCTGATCTGAAACTCTATATCTTTTTGTTTCAAGTCCGCATACGGTCAGACTTTCACAAATCACTTTTACTTTATGTTCAGTCTCTCTGATCAAATCAACCTTGTGTATCTTATTTTCATTGAGCTCGGTCCAGTACAATGGTGTACAACATTTACGACTGTACAAAGCCTTGTAAGGTGCCATTTTGATACTCGATTGAAAGCTATTATTATAAGCAAATTCAATCAGAGGCAAGTATCGTTCCCATGTACTTTCAAACTCGAGAATGCAAATCTCAACATATCCTCAAGTATTTGAATGATTCATTCAGACTGACCATCTATTTGTAGATGGAAAGCAGTACTAAAATGTAATTTTGTACCTAGAGCATCTTGTGGTTTCTTCCAAAACCGCGACGGAAACCTCGAATCTCTATCCAAAACTATAGAAATAGGTACTCCGTGTAACCTCACAATCTGAGAAACATATAACTCCGCAAGCTTATCAAGGGAATAATTTGTACGAATCTGAACAAAATGAGTCGATTTAGTCAATCTATCCACAATAACCCAGATTGCATCTTTCTTGCTCGGTGTCAATGGTAGACTGGATACAAAATCCATCGTGACACTATGCCATTTCCACTCAGGTATCATGATCGACTGAAGTAATCCAGAAGGTACCTGATGCTCGGCTTTAACTTGTTGACAGATTAAACATTTTGAAACAAAGTTAGAAATGTCTTGTTTCATACCATGCCACCAATAAAGTTGTTTCAAATCATTATATATCTTCGTACTACTTGGGTGAACAGATAACCGACTACTGTGAGCTTCGTTCAAAATCATTTGAATCAAGTCTGAATTTTTTGGAACACATATTCAGTTTCTGAACCTCAAACAACCCTCAGTATCAACTCTGAACTCTGAATCAATATTGGAGTCACATTGAGCTCGCTTTGCTAACAAATAATCATCCACTTTCTGAGCATCACAGATCTGTTGAACAAGTAACAGTCTTGCTTTTAATTCAGCTATTATCGAACCATCACTAGACATAGCCATATGCGCATTCATTACGCGTAAAGCAAATAGTGATTTTTGGCTTAGAGCATCAGCAACAACATTAGCATTTCCTGGGTGGCAATCAATTACAAGCTCGTAATCTTTTAACAGCTCTAACTATCGATGTGTCTCAAATTTAGATCTTTCTGAGTCATCAAATATTTCAGGCTTTTGTGATTAGAGTAAACATGACATTTCTCACCGAACAGATAGTGACGCCATATTTTCAATGCAAACATAATAGCTACCAATTCCAAATTGAGTGTCAGATAGTTCTTTTCATGCAGCTTTACCTGTCTCGAGGCATAAGCTATAACTTTTCCTTCCTGCATCAAAACACAACCCAAACCATTTAAAGATACATCACTATAGAGAACAATTTTTTTACCCGATTCTGGCTGGACTAGTACTGGAGCTTCGGTCAAAAGGGCTTCCAGCTGATCAAAACTTTTTTGGCACTTTTTTGGCCATTCGAACTTAACATCTTTATGTAATAGCTTCGTCATCGAGGTTGCAATCATAGAGAAACCTTTCATGAACCATCTATAGTAACCAGCAAATCCTAGAAAACTTCAGACTTTAGAAACATTTATCGGAGCTTTCCAATCAAGTATAGTCAAATTTTTACTCGATCAACCCGAATATCCGATGCTGATACAACATGTCCTAGAAAACTGACTCCACATAACCAAAACTCACATTTACTGAACTTTGCATACAACTGTTTACCTCGCAAAGTTTGTAACACAAGTCTCAATGTTCGGCAAGCTCGATTTCATCATGAGAATAGATCAAAATGTCATCTATGAACACAACCACAAATCAATCTAGATACTGTCTGAAGATCTAGTTCATCAAATCCATGAAAACAGCAGGTGCATTAGTGAGTCCAAAAGGCATAACCAAAAACTCATAGTGTTTGTACCTCGTTCGGAAAGTAGTCTTTGGTACATCAGAGTCTTTAACTCACAACTGATAGTAGCCTGATCTCAAATCTATCTTTGAAAATACTGTAGCCCCTTTCAGCTGATCGAACAGATCGTCAATCCGTGGCAACGAATACTTATTCTTTATAGTCACCTTATTGAGCTGTCTATAGTCGATACACATTCTCATAGTTCTGTCTTTCTTTTTCACAAATAAAACTAGTACACCCTAGGGAGAGAAACTCAGTCACGCAAAACCTCTATCTGTCAACTCTTGCAACTGAGCTTTCAATTCTTTTAATTCAGTAGGTGCCATTCTGTACGGAGCTATTGATATCGGAGTTATCCCCGATACTAACTCAATACCAAACTCTACTTCTCGAATAGGTGGCAAACACGGTAAGTATTCAGGAAACACATCTGGGTACTCGTACACAATTGATACAGATTCAATCTTTCTTTCGGTCACTTTACTATCAAGCACATATGCAAAGTAGGATTCACAACCGTTTCTCACATACTTCTGAGCTAACATCGAAGATATCACTACCGGTAAGTCATTCAAATCATTAGATTCAATCCAAATAATCTCATCATTCTGGCACTGTAAATCAATAGTCTTTCTTTTGTAATTTACGACAGCATCGTGCAAAGTCAACCAGTCCATACCTAGAATTATATCGAACTCATCGAATGGCAACAACATAAAATCAGCCGAAAAACACGAATCCCGAATCATTAAAGGACAATTCTTACACACTTTGTCAACCAAAACACACCGGCCCAAAGAGTTCGATACTCTAATTACAAACTTAGTAGACTCAACAAGCAAAGTCTTACTAAATACTAAAGTCTCACACAGATAAGAATGAGTTGAACCAGGATCAATCAATGCAATTACACTAGTATCTTAGAAAGTGAATATACCAATAATAACATCTGGGATGAAGCCTCCTCACCTACGCATATAGCATAGGCTCTAGAAAGTGCACGTGCCTCGGATCTAACTGTTGTATCTTTAGTCCCTCTTTGACTGCTACTCACATCACTCATTTTTTCTGGGTGGTCTACCTTGAGCTGCAGTGTTACCCGATCTCACATTTTGTATTGTATTTTGTTTAGCTAATTCAGGGTATTCACAAACAAAATGATCCATTGATCCACATTTAAAATAGGCCCGATCATGCAATCTACAACTGCCAGGATGTCGTTTACCATAATGTTTACTGTAACGCCCTAAATTTTGGGCCTAGAAGTATTAGGTCTTGAGTATGGGAGCAGTTAGGAGGCTGCACATAAATATTTAATTGTGGAAGAAAGTAACACACAATTGTGTATCTACTTCAGTGGTTATATGCTCTGTGAGTGTTTGAGAAGTCTTAGGTTCAAGCCTAGGCAGGTGTAAAAAGTTTTGGTTTTTAAAGGAATAAGCACTGTCTCTAGGCAGGAGGCTTTTAAGTAAATAGGGGAAGAACATGACAGAAGAAAGCCTGCTGGCCCAGGGGATAAGTGGCGTGTTACCATTGTCTGAGGTTTGGAGTTCGATTACCTGTGCCAACATTAGATCTATTTTTATTGATTGGTCATGGAAGAGTTGTGTTTGACCAAAGTTATAAGTGGTTGAGTTGTAGGGGGATGTTGTGGACGAATTTTAAGGGATTATTAAGAAAATTTCAGTTTTTGGGGATTTAGGGAGTGTCTTGGGGAGAAAAATAAGGGAATTTGAGGATATGGAAGTGTTAGTGCCAAACTTGAACTCTGGTTCCTCAAGAGTTCGGTTTTGAGTTATTTTTATCTCCATTTTGTTTTGTTTTTCTGCTGATTGTTCCCCTCCCCAACTCTTTCATTTTCGTGGATTGTTTCTGTTGAATTTTCGTCTCCCGTTGCTGCCAATCTCTTCTTTTCTACTCCTCTCTCTACCGCTTGTTTCTTTGGGGTGATTGTTATCTTTTCTCTCTGAAGGACCGAATGTTGCTAAGGTTTTATGCTAGTTTTTCCACTTTTCTTCTCTAACTTTGTTTCTCCCAAACTGTCGCTGCAGTTTACCTCTCCCCTTTCTCTCTCACTCTTTGTTTAGCCAAATTATTTTCACTCTCTTTTAGCTGAATTCTAGAGTCCTTATTTGCTAAATTTTTGGACTCCCTATACTCTATCTTCTAGCGTCGAATTATCATCTTCCTGTAGAACTACTGTTGTTTTAGCCTTTCATTGATTTTTGGTAAGTATACATTCCTTCACTGCTAGGTTATTTGAAGATTAATTTTTAACAGGATGGTGTATTATTTGACCAAGAGGTGGCCAAGGGACTGAGGACCGTCGTTGATGCGTTAAAGGAGAGGAATTGTTTCTCTGTTATTGGATTAACGGTATGAATAGTCCTACTGAGAGTTAGATAGCTTGTTTTAGGCTATGATTAACTTGCATGTGTGGTGACTAATGGAATGGTTTTTAATCAAATATTAGGTAACTAGGGTGCTCGCGTGGGGTTAGGCGGCAAAAATAGGCCAGGTGTGTAAACACTGCCCAAACTATAGATCAGCAAAAAGCCGGAAAATGTAATCTTTGATGCCACATGGGCGTGCGCTCGCTTGTGTGGTAAATCAAACGTATAGACATGGGCGTTGGATCGCAGAGGCCTCCATGAGCGATTTCATGGGCTAGGGTTGTTTTGGGCCATGTTGGGGCGAGTTGGGTCATGTGGGCCCCACAGGCCTGTAGGCCCTACACGAGTAAACTACACAGATGTATGGTGATTATTGGGCCAAGTCGTGTAGTCCACACAACCAAGGCCATTTTTGGGCTTTGTGGGCCACACGGGCGTATAGGCCCACACGGGCCCACATTTTGGGCCTTGGGCCTATTTTCACTATTTGACTGTTAAGGTTGCACGGGTTACCCGACACGACAATGGACCTACTGTTGGGACAGTAAGTATACCGAGACCCCTAAATTAATAAAATAACTATTTTTCCCTTATGTGGTAAAATGACTGTTTTGCCCTTATATGGTAAAATAACTGTTTTGCCCTTATGTGGTAAGATGAATGTTTTACCCTTATGTGTTGTATATATATGCATATGTGTTCATGTATGGCAGTATTTTGGCATGCTATTTAAACTGTAATGGATACATGTATGATTCTATAATATGATATAACATGACTGTATGATGCATTGCCTGGGGATGTGTTTTATATGATTGGAGGAAGTGTACTGTATTGGCAGCTCTGCTACAAATCACTGATGGATCTAAGCCTATATTATTGGCAGCTATGCTGCAAATACTGTTTAGTGCCACAACGAGTTCTATTTTAGAGTGTAGGGATGGGTGGGTTGATTTTATCCCCACATGGAGTGTAGGGTTGGACGGAGATGGAGTGTAGAGGCTGGATGGGTAGGACTTGCATACTGTTTAAACTGTTACTTCACTGATTACTATTACTGCAATGGGCCAAGGCCCAATCACATGACTATTTCTGTATTGAGATGGGCCAAAGCCCAAACTGATATTATCATTGTTATTAAAAAGGGCTTAGTCCCAGACTGTGTTTGTTTTCTGACTGTTTACTTATATGGGATTACACACTGAGTTTTCGTAAACTCACCCATCTGTTTAACTGTACAGGTA
The DNA here is from genome assembly GCA_025698465.1 of Gossypium longicalyx. Lineage (NCBI taxonomy): Eukaryota > Viridiplantae > Streptophyta > Magnoliopsida > Malvales > Malvaceae > Gossypium > Gossypium longicalyx. The sequence goes on along the minus strand of CM047001.1, from coordinate 30,790,342 downwards.
ATCCTCAAAATTAGATGGATCGGTGCAGCGGAGGACTCAGGGGTGGCCACACAACCTATCTAATTATAAATAGCATTTTATGATTTTGATTTAATTTTTGGGGTATTTTGCTGTAATAATGGCCTTTATGGATTTTAACTTTAAATTGGGGATTTTTTTTATTTGCTTTGGTTAATAACTGCTAGTGATAGGAAGACTCGAGTTTTCAAAAGAAAATAATGTTTGCACAAAGTAAACGCAAGTACGAAACCATTTTAAAAAGCTTCCGCTATAAAATGATATTTTGGAAATGAATAACAATTTGAAAGTAAAATACCTTTTGAATGGGACGCAAGTTTTGAAATGAATGACATGTTTTGAAATCATCATTAAGATCACACAACGAAGATAAATATGGAAAGGGTTTTTCAACAATATCACACTTTGCGAAAAACACTTCAATGTGACATCGCCAGATTCGGCCATAACGTCTAGGCCGGGTTTAAGGTGTTACATTTACACTCGGTTTGATTTGATCTAACATTACCAACACTAGCTACTAAGGTAGCTCTCAAGCTCACAGGTAGTCTATTCCGATCCCATCTAGAATAACCAGAAGTAGCCTTAGAACGACTAAAATCATCTCAAAATTTCTTTAATGCCTACTTAAATGACTTACTCAATGATCTCTTACGTGAATCTCTAGCTTCAAAGTCACATTTTCTTTTCTCTTTCCCGAGCTCTTCGGCTTTGCAGGCTCACTCAACCAGTACTATGAACTTTTTTATTTCAAGTATGTCAACTAGCAGTTTAATGTCTTCATTCAACCCGTCTTCAAATCTTTTACACATTATGGCTTCGGTCGAAACACACTCTCAGGCATACCGACTGAGTCTCACGAATTTCCATTCATATTCTATCACAGTCATGTGACCCTGTTTTAACTCGAGAAATTCCTTGCACTTCTAGTCAATGAATCTCTGACTGATATATTTCTTACAGAACTCAGTCTGAATGAAGTCCTAAGTCACCCGTTCTTTCTGAACCACCGATACTAGTGTATTCCACTAGTGATATACAGTGTCTTGTAGTAAAGATATGGCACATTTTAAGCACTCTTCTGGGGGTACAAGATAACTCATCAAACACACGGATAATATTATCAAGCCAAAATTCAGCTCTCTCAGCATCATCATCATCAGTAACTCTGAATTCTTCAGCCCCGTGTTTTTGATTTTATCAACAGGAGGCTTATGTAATCTCAACGACTCACTCACTTGAGGCATAGCAGGTATCGGAGAAGGATTAATCAAGGGTGGAGGTTGTTGTAAAGCTAGATTCGTCTGGATATATTGAGTAAACCAGTCGTTCATCATTTGGTTAAAGGCTTGCTTAGCCTTTCCCTCTTGGTTACTCGAAGTCAGTCGAGAATCAACCGGCGCTATCCCTCGTACCGGAGCAGCTGCTATACTTTCAACATCATCAGCTACGGCTCTATCGGGATCCATTTACTATATGAAAACACATTTTCAAATGTTAGAAGTCATCACACTATCGTAATATAAAATATGGCATGTATAGCTAGACTCACACAGACTACACTAGTCCTAGAATTGACTAAACCGTAGCTCTGGTACCAATCAAATATAACACCCCTAACCCCTATCTATTGCCGAACTGGGTTACGAGGTATTACCAAAAAAGATAAAACTCTTACACATTCACACAGTCTATCAAACCTTATTCAGAAATTTACAATTTGTAACTTCAGTTTATCAATTCTTGAATCATTAATACACAAAGCACAAATCAACTTTATTAAACTCACATATATCCATTTATTATCTTATAACAAAATTACTATTCATATGGTTAATTTTCAATATAGAAACTGAATATTTAAAACATGCTAATTATATATACTATTTTCCATGCCAACTTTATTTTTCTCTAATACTATACACGCATAAAACATTTCACAACATCTAATCCGTATATTCCATAATAAAGCCATACCATATACCTAGTTATAAAATTCATCATAAAGCTATGTGCACAAGACCATAATATTTAAAATCTCTTGAGCACAAAGAGTAGCTATATGCACATTCATTTTGCATGCCAAATTACCAAGCTTAAAACACATATACATAACTAATAAGTTAAATAGTTATTCGGTCATCTATAATATCTTCAATACATTATAAATGTAATTATACCATATACCATACTACATATTCAACAAGCCAGAAATACTTTAACACATAATTCATTATTTCTAACCAAATCACCAACACAAATGTTATATGTATACGTATTTAATATATATATCATTAGCCGAATATGCATACATGTCATTAACCAATTCCAAGCAAATTTTACAAGTCAAATTATATATCAAATTTTGTGTCAATATTAAAACACACCAAATAACCAAATATGAGTTATTATCAAATATCACAACATGATCACTAATCAACATTCATTTAATTTCACAAGTTACACTCATAGCATCACACAATTGCCAATCAACATGAACACTTATCATAATATAAACTTTCCCTTCATCTCATTTTTCATATTCCAAGATAAAATCTTATTCACGACTCATTCATTATCACATAAACATCATGAACTAGTACTCTTACCTTTTGTGAGTCTCATTTCATCTTAATATTATCACAGTTATATAATTCACTTTAGACACACTTACACACATATTCATATTTTAAAACAAATGCACTCAAACATACATTCCACAAATTTGAGTAAATCTATTTATCACATTCACTTAGTCAAATAAGTTAGACACATAATATCATGTCAATGTCAAACGAACATAGATGAGTTTATAACGAGGTAAACTTTCGTTTCTTTTCACTTTTCTATATTTCTCCACTTATGTCTATTTCATTTTACACTTGATCTCACACATATCATCACAAGTCACCAAGATCAATTTAAGTACACCAATATATCCACCAAATTATACGAACTTACTTAACACCTTTTTACACTATCGATGGTAGCTCGGTTGGAAAACACTTCTGTCTCAACAGAACTATTTCATCGTGATCGGGAGGCATCACACTATCACAAGTAGTAATATGGCATGTATAGCTTAACTCTTACATATACTAGCTAAGTCCAAGAACCGACTAAACTATAGCTCTAATACCACTAAATGTAACACCTCTTACCCGTGTTCAACATCGGAACAGGGTACGAGGCATTACCGGACTTAATCACTAATCATCGTATAAAAATCGATTCATAATTTCACTCTAATTTAAAACTTTTTCAAACACATTCAAGTTGTCCCTTAAAAAAAGCTTACAAGGCCCATATCATGCTTTAATTCAACCACACACATAGGCAAGCATGCACATTCATAAATTGCATCATTTAATTAATAACATAATCAAGACTATCTACATTAAATGACTTTATACAATAGAGACCTTCAAATAACATAGGTCAGTATTTTAGGCCAATTCCTAGCAACTTAGTAACAATTAAACGAGTCTCCATACATGCAAAAGACTTAAAAATACTTTAAAACCTTTATATATCGATCAATAGTTTGATAGTGTGATTTAACCTCAGACGACCTCCAACTCAAGCTAACATCTGAGACACTATAGGAAAAAGGAAAGGAAGGGAGTAAGCATTACAGCTTAGTAAGTAAGTATGTAAATATTAATAAACAATACATTATCATACTTTAAATGAAGTCACAATATGTTTCCGGAATATTATCATCACAAACACACACATACTTTCACTATTACAATCATAAACAGGTTCAAAATAAGCTGTCTAGCAGAGTACCAACGGCTAAATTATTTATTTATAGAGCTATAGAACTCCAAATTACAAACCGTTAATTTTTATTGAAACTAGATTCACATATATTCTTACCAGAAAATTTTTATAATTTTTGTTCTAGCCAATTAGTACAGTTTATTCATTGAAGTTACCCCTGTTTCACTGCTCAACTGTTCTGACCACTCTTCACTACGAATCAATTTTCTCCTCTTACAGAATTCAAAGAATGTTCTCGTTTCTTTTATTTAAAACTAGACTCATTAAAGATTTCAAGCATATAAATTATATCCCCTAATTATTTTTGTACAATTTTTAATGATTTTTCCAAATCAGAACAGGGAATCCCGTAGTCATTCTGAACCAATCTCTCAAAAACTTAAATATCTCATAATATAGAATTCCTTTGCTTGTGCTGTTTCTGTTATATAAAAATAGAGTCATTAAGATTTAATTCTATATCTCATTCAGTCTCTGATTCAATTTCTACTATTTTTGGTAAATTTTTAGATTCAGGTCACTGCAACTATCCATAACAGTTTTATTGTCAATTTTGATCTTTCACACTTCAATTGTATTCATCACTTACCCATAACAATATTTCCAATTTCCAATCACATATCGAGCATATTGCTCATAAGTTACACACGTATATACTTACACTTATCATCACAAAGTCATAGACAATTTCATTTAATCAATTTCCCAGTTGAACGCTTCGGAATAATAACAGATACGCGATGGTATCGCACACAACCCACCTTTAAAATCGAAGCTCTCTTGTACACATAGTGGCCTTCACTTAGCACCACTCATGTGACCTAGCTCGATTGTACACATAATTTGGCTCTCTTGTACACATGGTGAACACTTAGTACCACCCATGTGACCTAGCCAGTTTATCTCGTAGCTCTCTTGTCTACATGGTGTCCTTCACTTGGAACCACGCATGCGACCTAGCTACATATATCCCGTAGCTCTCTTGTATACATGGTGTACACATAGTATCACCCATGTGACCTAGCTACATCATAATGTCTCGTCACTCTCTTGTACACATGATGTGCACTCAGCACCATACATGTGACCTAGCTATATACCATCTGTATCATCCAATCTTTCCGAAGGTTCAACCGGGATTTCTCTCTCTTTGTAATACTCGATTCCATACTTCCAATAGTCAATTATGATTCAAAAATCAGCTACAATACATAAAATATGCTGAAATATAAAAACATAATAAAGATAATGTATTATTTACATACAAACTTACATACTTTCTCATTCCCATGTCGAATTAATATTGAACATTTAAATCATCATAATTTTACTTACTTTCAACACCTCGGCAATCATAGTAAATATATCAATTTTACATTGAAACATGCATAAATTAATGCTTATTATACATATGAACTTACCTCGATACTAAAACAGCCATTTTACCAACTTTCCCGATTTTTTATTTTTCTCCCATTCTAGGTTCAAATCTCATTTTCCGGGATGTAAAACATCATATTTTACTTATTTAATTAATGTACTATTCAAAACAGTCCTTAACTCAAACTTTGGAAAATTTACAATTTTGCCCCTAAACTTTTGCATATTTACACTTTTTCCCCTAGGCTCGGGAATTAAACTTCATCCCTTATTCTTATGTTTTATGACATGCTGATCATTTTTCCCTTCTATGGAAACATCAAATTCTAGCTCTAACACATAGTTATGAACAATAACAACTTTTAGCGATTAAGCCGTTTTACTCATTTTTGCTTAAAACCGCTTAGCAAAAGTTGTTTAACATAATTTCAGCCTTCATATTCTATCATAAAACATCAAAATAAGCACATTTCACGTATGGGTATTTTTCCAAATATGAACCCTAGCTTAAATTATTGCTAGAATAAGCTTAATCAAGTTATTGGGATTCCAAAAACGTAAAGAACTTGAAAAACAGGGCTAGAACGGACTTACTATTGAGCTTGAAAAACTTGAAAACCCTAGCCATGGCTTCCCCCATGCTAATTTCGGCCTCCATGAAAAAGATGAGTCAATTTTGGCTTTATTTTCCCTTTTTACTTCTTTTAATTACCAAATGACTAGAATGCCCTTAAGGCCTTTCTTTAAAATTTTGTCCTATTCATGCCCATTTTTGTCCAAACGAAATATAATGGTCTAATTATCATTTAAAGACCTCCTCTTTAAACCCCCATTTCAATCAAGTACTTATGAATTAGAACATATATTTTGCAACTTTTGCAATTTAGTCCTAAAAGTCCAATTAAGCACTTCATCAGTAAAATTACTTAACGATATTTTTACACAATATTTTAATCAATAAATAAACCTTAAAACTTAATCGGAATAAATTTTTTGACTTCGAATTCATGGTTCTAAAATCATCGTTCTGTTTAGGCCCTAAATCGGGCTGTTATAGCAACTTCTGCAAATAAGCCCTAATAGGCAAATTAAACATGCAATCTATAAAATTTCTTATCAATACTCTAACACATGCATCTAATCACTCGGTAAATCATAAAAATTAATCGAAATAAACTTTTCTATCTCAGATTTGTGGTTTCACAACCACTATTCCATTTAGGCCCTATTTCGAGATGTTACACAAAACATCCACAATCATGGCCAATACAGGTCAAAGAAATGCCATCATCTATCATGCTCATGACATTTCATTATGCCAAATCAAACATACCAACTTCACATTCTACAAGTTCCAATATGGCTACTAATAACATGCATAATTTTACTTAGTTTTCCTAGCATACCAACGAGCCAATATTAACCATTCAACAACAAAACCATTAAGCCACATTCAACCACTTACCAATCATTTATGAACCACATCACACTAGAGTTAATTACACATGCATGCGTATATAAATATTTATATATAAGCTTACAACCAATTCAACCAAAATGTGCCAAGTTACATGGCCATATAACAAATCAAGCCTTTGACAATTACAAGCCAATACATTTGGCTAAAATCTTGATGACACATATAACAAAATGACCAAGTCCCTATACATGCCATATTCTCAAAATGTTAAGATCATCGATATCCAAAATGACAGTTGATAGTGTGATGCGAACTCCAATGATCTCCAATCCGAGCTAGCTTGGTGACACTATAAAACATGGAAAATAAAATGGAGTAAGTTATATAGCTTAGTAAGCTCGTATGAAAGAAATAAGCAAACCTTACCATACATTGACATGCAAGTAATATAACGTAAGGCAATGTAATTTTCCATAATCTCATGATAAAAAATCACTACCATCACAAACTTACCTTTAAATCGTCATATTACAATATTTTTAGTCCTAAAAGTCCAATTTATCACTTTATCAGTAAAATTACTTAACGATATTTTTACACAATATTTTAATCAATAAATAAACCTTAAAACTTAATCGGAATAAATTTTTTGACTTCGAATTCGTGGTTCTAAAACCATCATTCCGTTTAGGCCCTAAATCGAGTTGTTACAGCAGCTTCTGCAAATAAGCCCTAATAGGCAAATTAAACATGCAATCTATAAAATTTCTTATCAATACACTAACACATGCATCTAATCACTCGGTAAATCATAAAAATTAATCGAAATAAACTTTTCTATCTCAGATTTGTGGTTTCGCAACCATTATTTCATTTAGGCCCTGTTTCAAAATGTTACATCTTTCTTGCTCAAATGACAAACTTCACAAACAATCACATATATATATATATATATAACATAGCTTATAAAACATATAAATTATAACCAAAACACCTCCATCTACTAAATCATTACTAAAACGATTCATATAATCAAGCACACCATGCACATATACCATGAACATAATTCCCAAAATGAGCTAAATACATGACCGATTACATATCATAACTAACATCATTATCAAGCCATTTTCGCATGGCTTAATATATATACAACTTCAAAATCAAACATATTAACTAGCCTATACATGCCATAAGTTCAAAAATTCAGCTTATAAAATACCGAAGACAGTCGATAGTCTGATAGACTTTGTTGACGATCCCCAAGCTCATAACTTAACTCCAAAATCTATAAAACAAATGAAAACTTGTACACACAGTAAGCTATCATAGCTTAGTAAGTCATAAGCAAGTAATAATCAAATGAACATTTGTATTTAATCAACTAAACCAAATCAAATAATCTTTAATCAAATACACATTTTTCATGCTTGAAACTCATATATCATCACATGAACGATATTTAATTATATTAACTTGGCTGAATACACATAAGTTCATAAACATATATAATTCTCACTTTCATAATGCATATTTCATTTGTTCATCTTAAGTATATACTTACCTTATCTTTCAAATCAACTAATTTAGCACATATCATTTTAGCTCGATTTCACATTCGATCTTAACTTGATATTGCCCGTTGAACCATTCGGAATTGAACAGGATACTCGGGTAATCACTATATCAAACAATGCCAACGTCCTAGACGTGGTCTTACATGCTATCTCATATCGATGCCACTGTCCAAGACAGGGTCTTACACGAATCAAATACGATGTCGATGTCCCAGACATGGTCTTACACGTAACCATATATCAATGCTAACATTTCAAACGTGGTCTTACACAAAAACACATATCGGATCCTATGTCACAACATATGTATCCTAGCTATTCCTAAGGTTCGTACGGAGCTTTCAGACATCGTAACTTAGTCGAATCAAATCGTAATCCTTAATTCTCAAGCATATACACATTCGGTCATTATGTATATATAATCATAAAATTTGATTCAGCATTTAAAACTTATATATATTCAAAATTAGCAGCATTTATTTGCTTATAAACTTACCTCGGACAACAATAATCGAGACAGGACGGCTAATCGACAACTTTAGTTTGTCCCTGATCCAAATCCAATTTCTTTGGTTCTTGATCTAAACATATTCTAATTAAACTCATTCAAACATATTTTCACTCAATTTAGTCCAAAAACACAAAAATGAGAAATTTATAATTTTACCCCTAACATTTTACACTTTTTTACAATTTAGTCCAAATTGCATAAAACACAAAACATGCAAAATTTAAGTGCACCATGCTTAGGACGAATCTTTCTTATGTTCATACAAGTCCATACATTTCATTTATTTTACAATTTAGTCCCTCAATTTATTATTTTTTTAATTTTGTCCTAATTACTAAAAATCATCAAAAATTCCAATACAAAACATGTTAATCCAAAACATATCGTTCATATTTCATCAACTAACATCACTTAGCTCAAATATTCATCAATGGCATAACTCAAAATATTCATCAAAATAAAAAATTCAAGCATGGGCTTTGTAGATAATATAGCAACGATCTCAAAAATGTAAAAATTATCAAAAACCAAACAAAATTCATACCTTAATTTGAACTTCAAATTGCCAAAGTTAAAACCACAACCAAAGCTTTCTTTTTTTTTTCTTTTAGTTTTGGTCAAATATAATGAACATGCAAATAATTTGAATACTTGGTTTGATTTAATATATGTTATTATACATTTTACCTAATTAACCATTAACTTAAAATATAAAACCATTATAATTCATGGTCATTACCGTCCACTCAAATTGTTAATGGCTTAATTGCATTATAAGTGCTTCACATTACAAAGACAACAACAATTAAGCACTTTCACATTTAACCTTCAAATTTTCATTTTACGCGATTAAGCCTTTTTTATTAAATCGAGCACTCAAACGATAAAATTAAAACACGAAAATTTCACAGATGTAAATTCACACATAATAAATGCAAAAAATATTTTTAAAATATTTTTCTGACTTAAATTTGTGGTCCCGAAACCACCGTTCCGAATAGGGTCTAAATCGGGTTGTTACAACTTCCATACTTCTTAAGCGATAGAGCACGAGTGTGGTTAAACTCCTTACCGTCTGGTTCCATAACTACATGGAAAGAGTTGGTTGAACGTTTCTTAATGAAATATTCCCCCCATCTTTAACTGCCAAGATCTGAAATGAAATCACTTCATTTCAGCAACTTGATGAAGAATCTTTATATGAGGCATGGGAGCAATTCAAGGAGTTATTATGAAAGTGCCCTCATCATGGTATTCCTTGTTGTGTTCAAATGGAGACTTTCTATGTTGATCTCAATATTCATACTAGAATGATGGTGGATGCTTCAGCAAATGAAGCCATTCTTTCTAAGTCTTATAACGATGCTTACGAGATTATTGAAAGAATTGCCAGCAATAACTATGAGTGGCCAACCAACCGAGCAACCTTAGAAAGACGAGTAGCAGGAGTACATAAAGCGGACAAACTTGCTTCTTTGGCAGCCCAGGTATCCTCTATGTCTTCTATGCTTAAGAACATAACTGTTAATGGTTTCAATGGTAATCTGACAGGTCAGCAATTGAACCAGTTCAAGGATATTTCTTGTGAATACTGTGGAGATGGCCATTTCTTTGAAAATTGCCCATCGAATCAGGAGTCAAAATATTACATGGGAAATCAAAATTGGAATGCTCCACGGTCAAATTATTACAACTTTTCATGGTAGAATCATCCAATTTCTCCATGGAGTAATCAATGGGCAGGACATAGCGACTCTTCTATGTTATTTCGACCAAATTATTTTCCAGAATATTCTCAACAAGTGCAACAACCCACACCAACTGAATCTTCAAGTAATCTTGAGAATTTTTTGAATGCGTACATAGCGAAGAATGATGAACTAATCCATAGCCAAGTAGCAACATTGAAGAATTTAGGAAACCAAGTGGGGCAGTTAACCAATAAGCTCAAAATCAGACCCTAAGGTATTTGGCCGAGTGATACAGAAAATCTGAGAAGCATGGGCAAATAGCATTGCAAAACTGCCACTTTACAAAGTGGAAAGACATTAGAGCCCAAGGTGGTTGAGGTTCAAGATGAGCCCGTTGTAGCTCAAGACAAAGAGGAAGTTCAACCAAGTGTTGAAACTCCTATATAACAAAAGTCAGATTCAGTGATCCTTGATGAGGTAAACTCTAAACCATTTAGTTCTGATTATCTAACACTCTTGTCAGTTGCAGAAAAATTTCCACAGAAGAGTTGTCCGGTTAAAGCTAAGATTTCACCATTGCCATATCCTCAACGATTTTAGAAGCAGCAATGAGATACTCAATTGAAAGAAATTTTTGATGAAAAGGTGACTTTTAATGACTTCGATGCTGCTAAATCCCAAGATATAGTTGAAGACTGCTCTGCTATTTTGAAGATGGAATTGTTGGCTTCTACAGAATTAGAGCTCAATTCTTTAGACGATCCGTTAAAACATATTCTACTGGAGGATTCACCAAGTGATGATAAAGACAAGGACTGTTTGGCTTGGTTAGAAGCTAATTCGAAGGAATTCACTCAAGAAGTTCCACTCGAATCATTTGAGTTATCATCTTAGGAGTATACGCAACCAAAGTCATTGGTTGAAGAGCCAGCTAAATTGGAACTGAAGATTTTGTCTCCTCATTTGAAATATGACTATTTGGGTCTGTCTTCAAATTTGCCTATCATTATTTCAGTTGAGTTCACAAAAGATCAAGAAGAAGAGACACTTGTGATTTCGGAAAGGCACTAGAAACGTACTGGGTGGATTATTTCACATATTCGAGTCACGGGTTGGAGGATTTGTAGGATTACAGGAAGTTAAACAAGGCCACCAGGAAAGCTCATTACGGCTTTTCTTTCCCTAATAATATGTTAGATACATTTGATGGGAATAAATATGACTACTTCCTAGATTATTATGGTTGGTATGAAAAATGGCCATTTGACACCACCATGGCCAATGACAATCCTAAATAAAATGGAGGAGTTCTCTTCACTTTGTCCATCGTTATTTTGTATTTTTAGTTTTATTTTCTCATTTGAATAAAATGGTAGACTTAGATAAAATTTTCTTTAGTTTATTACATTAATTAAAACTCTGTCTAGAAGATTGGGACTTAAGCGGGACCATCCGTGACCCCTCCAGTCTTTCCTGGGAGTTTAATTTAATGTAATTTTTCAAAAAAATATTTTCTAAGTAGCCCAAAGAATTTAAGTATTTGTTTTGTTAAATAAAGGGTCAACTTTTAACCCAAGCACTAATTTCTTTGAGTTTTTTTTAGTTTATTTTCAGTATAGGAGCTTAGGATCCAAAAAGGAGCTGCCATTAGGCTTAACACACTACTAAGAAGGGAAATATTCAACCCTTTTCCGCACAAACCTATAGCCCTAACCTTGCTCCAGCACCAATCCCAAATAGCATATCACTTAACCCTTAAATGTTGTAGCCCTTAAATCCTTGAATCACAACCCCAAACACCTTCATTCAAAGTCACCAACTACCACACCTAAACTATCCTTAAAATTGCCACCCTTTTCAACTCTAAACCTTACCCTCAACTACTCACCCACCTGCCCAAATTGAATCCGCCCTTAACAAATTTCCTAAGTTTGACGTTGAGAGTCCATTTATCTAGCACCATTCCACGAAGTGAATAGTTTGGTATAATGGCTACGCTGCAACATATGTAGTTGCAATAACAAGATTACTGGAGATACTAAAACATATGGGATAACTCAATCAGAGATGCATTTAAAATATATATTTCATAACCCATTTATTTTTGTGCATGAATTTCCAGACTTTATACTTGAACCATCGACTCCAATGTCGAGAAAGGAAAAAGATGAGTCAGATTCTGAGGGATCTACAAATAAATAAAAAGGGGGGATCTTTACTTTATTTCATTTTCTTTCCTAGGTTATTTAATGTTTTAGTATTAGATTCTATTATGATTTTTATTTTTTGCATAGTAAAACAAGAGGCGGAAATCATAAATAAAAATGAACAAGTTGCAAAGTACAAAGTGTGGCAATAGATATATACATGTCTAGGATTGGATTTAGAAAGAGCTTGGTACTTAAGTAGTCAAATTGACTCACCTCCCCTTTTTTAGAATCTTACCTAGTGTATAGTATCTATTCACTTTAAATAATAAGGACATTGTTCATTTTAATTAGGGTGACCGAAAATTGAAATTGTTTCCACTCAGAATAAATTTTTTTCTTTTAGTTATGATAAGGATATATTTTTTTCAATAAATTTAAAATTTTGTTAAGTATGCTAAACTTCAGTATAAATAAAATTCGATTATTTCAATAAATTGATATGTTAGCTTAATAATGACATAAATCTATTTTTAATAAAGCATGCAAATTATATCATAAAATTTTTTTAGTTCCTTAGGAAAGTTAGGTATGAATGAAAGTTTAAGCGTCTAGAATTGACTTAGTAGTTTCTTGAGGTGAAATCCTAGGAAGCATGGAATGTTAAAAATGATTTAGGCAACTTTTGTTTGGAACTTTTGAGCCTTTCAAGCCGACCTTGATGAAATTTTACATTTTGAAACCCAACTTTGAGACTATATGGCCTAATTTTATTTGAACCTTTGCAATATTTAGCCATCACATTTCTCTTAATTATCTTTAAATTGTCCCAAACACTAGACTCAATATTATGTAGTATATTCTTTGAAAATAAGTTTGGGGGAGTTGAAAAGAAGTATCAAATGCTCAAAAAAGAGAGAGAGAGAGAGAGAGAGAATACATACTTGAAAGAAAATAAGATGTACAAAAGAGCCTGTGAAAGCAAAGAAAGTTGATGTATTGAAGGTAATTATTTCAAAGGTCCGATGCAAGTTGAGTCCAGGGTTTTTAGCCTAAATTTGTCTATCTTTTACCTACCCCTAAGCCCAACCACGTTACAACCTTGTTAAAGACCTATTGATTCAAGTTCCAATGCTACCTACATTAGTGGAGAGAAATTGCTACGTGCAACATATGAAAGCATAAGTTAAACTTAATGATTGCAGCTTAATCTTGAATAAGGGAATAAAATTAAATTGGTAAGGGTTAACATGACTTTATTAGGAAACATTTAGTCTAATTTTTGGCTATCATAAGAATGATTGAGATTAATTTGAATGATATGTATACTTAGATAGCAAAAATATCGAATTTCTTGTTCTTGAGCATAAGTATACCAAATTCATGATTGTTAGGAAGACTGTTGTTCTGAAGGAGCTTTTCAAAGGTATTTTCAAAAAATTCTTTTCAAATTTCTGCATTGCTTCGGACGAGAAATGAATTAAGTTTGGGGGTGTGGAAACACGAAAATTTACACACATTTTCAAGCCCTTTTTAACTTAAATTCATGCAGTTTTGATAAAATTCCCATCGAAAAATAATTAATTTTTATAAAATAATTAAAGTGTACTTAAAATATGAACATGTTGAATTTTAATTAATTTTATAATTAATTTTGATGAATTTTGGTTATTTTCGACAGATTTGCACAAAGGGCAAAAATGGCTCGGCAGACACTACTAGAAGCACAAAATCGAGAAGCAATTTGAAGTATCAAGGTGAATTAATTTTTAGCCTAAGACGGTCCAAAATTATGTGTATTAATTCATAATATAATTTATTTTAATTTATATCCAATTTAATTTGGGTTAATAAGTTATTATTAATAAATTATGAAAAGTGGTCTAGTTGAGTCGAACCCAGTGAACTGAACCGTCCAAGTAATGGACATCCCAAAATCACCCCATGTGCTGACCCAAATCAGCTTATTTGTAACGCCCCAAAATCTAAGTGTTTATTTTTGTATGTTATGTTGCATAAATGCATGTTTGCTTTTGTAACGCCCCAAATCCCGAAAACCCTGTTAAAACTATTTTTGTTTGTTTGTGATGTAGATGTATGTTTGCCTTAGTGGTTTAATGTTCTAGGAGTGTCTGGGAAGTCATGGGTTCAAGCCTTGGCTTGAGTAAAAATTTTTCTTCTACCTGAATAAACCCTGGCTCTAGATAGTAGGCTTCTTAAATAAATGTGGTTAAGTTGTGTCATGAAAAGCCTACTGATCTAGTGGTGGAGGGCGTGTGGAGTGTTCTAGGAGATCTAAGGTTTGAGGCTTGACAGTGTAGAGGAACATTTTATTTTTCTTGCTACTAACACTGGGGAAGTGTTGTAGTTGGACTAAAATTGGGGTGTTGAGGAGTGCATGGAGTGTGGCCGAATTTTAGGGACTTGTTGGAGCAAAATTCGGTTGGTGGAGATGTGGTAAGGTAGGATTATGTTAAGGGATCTTAAGAGTGATAGGGGGAGAGATTTTAGGAGTTTGAAGGGGTGGAAAAGGGTGTGCCGAATTGGGATTCTCACTCTTGGCAAATTTTGGTTTTGGCAGTTATTGTAAGTTTGATCTTGTTTTTTTTATTCTTTTTCCCTTAATGCTGAATTCTATCTTTTGTATTGCTCTGTTTCCTTATCAGGTTTTGGTATTACCTTTCTTGGGGCCGAGTGTAGCATAAAACCTTCGGGGGTTAGACAAAGTTTATTCTCTTGGTTTCTTTTCTTGACCAAACTTCTCCACCTTCTCCCTCCCTCATTCGATTTGCTTGACCGAATACCTTTTTTATCCCTCTCCGCTCTTCTTCCTTCTCTCAACTGCGTTTCTTTTTTTGAGCTTTGGCCGAATATCACTTGCCTCCTCTCCCTCTCTACTCATTTGGTTTTCTCATTGCTAGCCGATTGCTCTCTTCTTTTTGAAATCGAATCTCTCTGCTCTTGATTAAGGTAATTGGTTTTTCGTTTGGGTTGTTGAATCTGTGGCGTATAGTTAGACTTTACTGTTGTCGCTATCTGGGTTAAGGCTCATGGCAATCCTTTTTCTTTTTCTCTCTATCGAAATAGGCTTCTTTTCTAACACCATCTTTTATCTGCCATCTCTAACAGGGGTGTGACCATTCATCTTGTGTTCCGATCTTAGAACGTACCTTTGCAGGCCGATTACTCCTTGGTGGTGGTAAGTCATTGTCCACTTGGTTCTAATCATTTACGGTTATGGTTTTAGTTAACAAGGTTGGAATGCAATGCATATTTTGCCAAGGTTTTGAAAGGAAGCTTGATCAATGGGTTAAGTGAGAAACCGTTTGCTTATTCAAGGTAGGTAACAAATTATCATTGCGAGGATTAGGTGCTATTAGAGGATGTTAACTTTAACAATTAAAGGACTGACGTTGGGGCATGTTTGAATCTAGGTTTGGCGTCATGGAGATTTGCGCACTTTTCGCGAATAGGTGTGTGTACAACACTACCATTAGATACGAAACGACAGAAAATCTAGAGAGTGAGCTGTTGACACCACACGGGCGTGTGGCCGCCCGTGCGGTAGGCTGTGTCGTAGAACACGGGTATGTGGTCAACATGATGGCCATGAGCGCTTTTATGGACCAAAACGATATTAGGCCATTTTGGGCTGAATTGGGCTGTGCAGGCCCAATAGGGGCCCCACACGGGAAAATCACACAAGAGTGTGTTAAATATTGGGCCAGGCTGTGTAAACCACACGGCTAAGGCCATTTCTGGGCTATGTGGGCCATACGATAGTGTAGGCCCACATTGGCCCGCAATTTGTTCTGTAGGCCCATTATCACTGATTGACTGTTGAGGTTGCACGGGTTGCCCAAGATGACTGTGGACCTACTGTTGGACCGGTAAGTACCTGGACCCTTATTTTATGTAAATGACTATTTTACCCCTTTGTGATGTATGACTGTTTGAGCATGCCATTGTTACTGGATGTAAATTTATATTGTGTTGCATTGCATGTGGTAGGATGTATGATTTCGGAGGAAGTCTATTGAAAGGCTATAAGCCTATTACTGGCAGCTTTACTGTAAACACTGTTTTAGTGCCGCAACTGGTACCACTTGGTATGTAGGGCTTGGTGGGTCGAATTTATCCCCACATGGTGTGTAGGGCTGGTACGGAGATGGTGTACAGTGGATGGATGGGATAGGATTCTTTTTTTTTCATACTATAATGAAATGGTCTAAGGCCCAGACTGCTACTATTATTGAAATGGGCTCAGGCCCAGACTGCTACTATTACTGAAATGGGCTAAGGCCGTAACTGTTACTGAAAGGGTTTAGACCCAAATTGTGCTTACTCTAATTGATTGCTTTTATGGGTTTTCACACACTGAGTTTTTGTAAACTCGTCCATCTGTTAACTATGTAGGAAATCCCCAGGCTTAGACGGACCGAGGCGACAGAGGTCTCAGGGGTGGCCACTCGACACAGTTTCTTTTAATGTTATAAATAAGATTTTATTTTGGGTTTTCATTATGTAATAAGGCCTCTTTAATTTTATTTTTATTTTAAATTTGGGGATTTAGTTACTTGAATTTTAATCTGGTAGTAGTAGGTCTCAGTTTTTCAAGAAAATATAAACAGATGTTTTTCTGAAAACACCACGTTTACGCAATATATTTTGAAGGCTTCCGCAACAAACACTGTTTTTGAAGCTTAAAAACAAACTAAGATAAATAATATTTTGCTAAGTCAACTTGAGTTTTCACAAGGAATTGGACATCCTAAACTTTTGTTAAGAGCCTAAAAAGGTTTTATGTAGAACGAATTTTCACGCAATTTGTGAGTTGGAAAAAAAACTCCAATGTGACATCACAGACTCGGCCATAACGTCTAGGCTGGATTTTGGGTGTTATAGCTTTAGTGCTTGAGTGTCCTGAGAAGTGTTGGAGAAGTCCTGAGTTCAAGCATTGACTTGTACAGAAATTCCGTTTTTACTTGAAGAAACACTGTCTCTAGTCAGTAGGCTTCTTAAATAATTATAGTTAAAACATGACATAAAAAGCCTGCTGGTCCAGGGGGTAGTGGCGTGTTACTGCTATTAAGGGCCTTGAGTTCGAGTCCTGCTGTTCTCAAAGAGTGTTTTATTTTGCTTCTCTTACCATGTGAGAAGTAGAAGTTGACTGAAATACTACTAGTTGAGGAGAGTTTGAATTCGGTGGTTGAGGAGGTAATGGTGGAGTGATATTAGGAGAATTTTGTGGGATTTGAGAGTGGAGGGAGTTGTACCGAATAGGGCTTTGACCACTCAAGCATTTGGCTATGGGTTGGTAATTGGTCACTTCATTTTGGGTTTTTTCCAAATTGTGGTTATTCTCACTCTTTGTTTCTGAAAGCCAAATATTGCTATTGTTCCTGTCGTGCATCTTTTGGTTTTAGTATGTTTTGATTCTTCTTTCTCCCCTTTCCACTTTGTTACCTAGGCCGATTACCTTATTGCTTTTGTTTTAGTTTTTGGCAAGTGCTTTTTGACTCCTTTTCATCTCTTTTTCCTCCCAATCAATTCTTCTTTGGCCGAATATACCATCTCCCCCTCTTTTGACTATCGTGGTTATCAAAGTTCATTTCTATCAACCTTACTTTTGTAACCGAATACACCTTGCTTCTCCTCTCTTTTCTCTCTCCAGATCGTTCTTCTTACTATCTTTTCCTATTTGGTAGCCAGGCCGAATACTCCATCCCTTTCGTTGCAGTTTGGTTTTTGTTCTCTGACAAATCGGTAAGTACTCTTACACTGTTTAAAGCTGAATACTCCTTTCTCTTCTTGCCAATTCTTATCTTCCTTCTCTTAGGTGTGGTGTTTCTTTCAGTTTCTAAAACTTCTCAAGGAGTGAAAGAGTTTGCAAGTAAATACTGAAGCAGTTGAAACCTTTTCCTCATCACTCGGTCAAGGTAACTCTTTCTGAGATTATTGTGTTCAACTGGAGCATGACTTGTATAGGAGGGGGTTGGCCGATTGCCTATTTTCCCCTAACCTCAGTTTTGTGTTTTTAATAAGCCAATATATAGTTTCCAGTTATGTGTTTATGTGATCATCGTTAATGTATTTCCCTGTCAATGCAGCTATTTGATTAGGAGGGTGAATCAGCCTTCGTCAACGGTTTAAATAGGGCTAACCACACTCTTGCAATCAAGGCAAGTATTGGATGTTATTTTGAGTTAAGTGATAGAAAAGGGTGATTAACCCTAGTATCAAGCGACCAACGGAATACCTTGATTGAATGTAGGTTTGGGGAACTTTTGAAATAGACGCAGGTTTTCACAAACAGGTGTGTAACCACACTGATATCAATGTAAATTGGTAAAAGCCGAAAAATAGGATTATTGACGCTACACGAGTGTGAGCTCACTCGTGTGGTAACCCGTACGCCTAAAATATGGGCGTTTGATCGTAGAGGCCACCATGAGCGTTTTCATGGGCTTATGCCGTTCTGGGCCATGTTGGGCCGAAATGGACTGTTAGGGCCCCACAAGCTCGTAGGCCCCACATGGGTAAACCACACAGACGTGTGGAGGTTAGTGGGCTAGGCTGTGTATTTCACACGGCCAAGGCCATTTTTGGGCTTTGTGGGCCACACGGGCGTGTGTGCATCATAGGCCTTGGGGCTATTTTCACTGATTGACTGTTAAGGTTGCACAGGTCGCCCAAGATGACTGTGGACCTACTGTTGGGTCGGTAAGCATAGCTAGACCCCAAAAAGTGAAAAATGACTATTATGCCCCTATGAGATAAAATGACTATTATGCCCTTATGAGATGTATGCTTGTATTGAGCATGCCATTTAATATATGTTGCATGATATTATGATATGTTGCATGGGGATGGGTTATTATGATTAGAGGAAGTGTCTTGTACTGCTCGCTCTCATTGCACGCACATTTTAGTGCTACTGGTGCTACTTTTGGTGTGTAGGGATGGGTGGGTTGATTTTATCCCCACATGGTGTGTAGGGTTGGACGGAGTGGTATATAGAGGCTGGCTGGGTAAGATTTCTGTTTGCATATCTGTACTATGACCACTTCTAAATTGGGCTAGGGCTCACACCGATTCTGATACTATAATGGGCTAATGCCCTATCTGAGATTAAACTATTACTGAAGTGGGCCTAGGCCCAGACTATAAATGCCTACTGTATGACTGACTGTTGTTAAGGGATTACATACTGAGTTTTCATAAACTCACCCTTGTTTTTTCTGCGTAGGTAATCCTTAGGCGGGTCGGTGCTACGAGGGACTCAAAGGTGGCCACACAACTACATGGACTTTTTATTAAATTATACTTGATAATTTAATTTGGGTATTTGGTAATGTAATAAGGCCTCTTTAATTTTTAACTTTTAATTTTGGATTTGTTTATTATGATTCATATCTGTTAGTAGTTGGATCTAAGTTTTCAAAATGATAAATAGTTTTCAAAACACCACAACTACGCATCCCATTTCAAAAAGCTTCCGCAAACAAACAATATTTTAAAAGATAACTACGATTTAATTGATTAAACACTTTGCTGAAACAACTTGGGTTTTAACACTGAACTAGATGACCTAATTACTAGCTAAGTTTTCAAAGAGGGTTAATACAGAATGAGGTTTTCAAACGAAATTTTATTTTACCAAAAACACTTTCATGTGACACCGCCAGATTTGGCCATAACTTTTAGGCTGGGTTTGGGGTGTTACATTATTGGCTGATTATTTAGCTTGCAAAGAGGCCCTTGAAGAATTGTTCAAATAGCATTCAAACCCCTCCACAAATGGTGGCTTTCTAGATTTGCCTTAAGCTTAATTTAGCAAGCTTGAAATCATCAAACTTGCCACATGTGTGGCTGGCACGGGAGGGCTTTTTGGCTGCTAATTTTAGCTTCTTTTAGTAGCCCTCTTTAGCTATAAAAGCCCCCTTAAGCTGAACATTTGAAACACATCTCATTCATTCACATCTTTTCTCTCTTCTCTCCACTTTCTTTCTTCATTGCCATTCCAAATTATCTTGCTCTCTTGTTGATTTCTTCCCTTGGAAAAGGGGTGTTCATCAGACATTTTGGAGCAACATTGAAGTGTTCATAATAGCTTTGGTTGACGAGGACAAACAGAGAACGAAGAGCGGGGCAAACTAGTCAAGCCACGGAGAAACACCAAATTGAAGTGTTCATAATATTTATGTTGCTGGAATATTTAATTTAATCAATTTAATCAATTTAACTTGAATTTCATTCATGTTAGGTTGATTGTATTTCATTTGCTTAAATTGTTAAAATTGTGTTTATGTTCTTATTGGCCTCGGTAAGATGCTTGATTAAGTAAAATCAAGACTAAGTTATTCTTGCATTACAATTGTTAAGTAACTAATGAATTAATTATTTAAATGGATTGAAATTATAATAAATAGACACAATACTTAATCAGTGCATGTTTAATCATCTAAGGTAGCTGAGGATTAAATTAGCAACTGTATCTGACGATACAATCACCTTGCATAACTTGCAAGATTGTTGTGATTAAACTGTTTCAAGGTAAGGATGCTTTGTTACCTCACGTAGTCTTTTATGTGCTTATTAAATCAAGTTAATTGTTTGAATTGACATAGGGATATGTTTAAGAGATTGTTTCAATTTAATAAATATGTATGTGCTATAACATATTTGCCTATTAAGATTTGTTTAATTGATTGAATTGACATAGGGATATGTCTAAGAGATGAATGGATTTTGGTAGGTGAGTATGTTCATAAGTTAGCAAATTACCAAGTTGTCGTGAATTTATTTGTAACAATGTAAACATGAGTTTAATAATCCTAAGTTAAGAAATGTAATTAATCTAGCACAATTATGTCATCTTGATTAAAATCGTATTTTGAAATTGTACATTTGAGATTTATTTATTTAGTTTACTTAGTTTAAAATCTTAGTTTTTAGTCACCCTCTTCAAACAAAATATTTTTCTTCACCAACATGTTTTAAATAGCATTCATAAATAATTCTTTTCACAGTCCCTGTGGGTACGATAACTCGACATTTACTTGTCACTTTATTACTTGTTGCGGTTGTGTACACTTGCACATTTCTGTCGTTCCATGTGTACTGTGGGAAAGGTCATTCTTTTGAGAATTGTCCATAAAATCCTGAGTTAGTGTACTATGTGGGGAGCCAACATCAAAATAGGAGTGGACAAGGACCCCAGCCCAACTTCTACAATCCTTCATGGCGTAATCATTCTAATTTTTCTTGGAGCAACTAAGGAAATGGACCGAACAACAACTTATTGCAGCATAGACCCAACCAATCTCAAGGGTTTAACTAGCAAGCTTCAAAAGCACCTCAAGCTGAGGCATCAAATAGTTTGGAGAACTTGTTGAAAGCGTACATGGCAAAGAATGACGCTTTGATCTAAAGCTAAGCAGCAACATTGAAAAATTTGGAAAACCAAATGGGTCAGTTAGCTACAGAGCTTCGTAATAGACCGCAAGGAACCTTGCCGAGCGATACTAAGAATTCAAGAAATTTTGGTAAAGAACATATCAAGGCAGTGACATTGTAAAGTGGTAAAATTTTGGAACCCCAATTGATTGATGTTGAAGATAAGCCCGTTGAGAAGAATCAACCAACTATTGAAATTCCTACACCAAAAGAGTCAGAATCTGTAAAGATTGACAAGGTAAATCCTAACTTAGTGAATTCAGATGCTTTAACATCTTCTCTGGATGCAGATTTACCTACTCAGAAAAGTTATCTGATTCAACTGAAAGTTCCATCACCTTCATATCCGCAAAGATTACAACAACACAAGAACAAACAGGATGTAATGGCCTGATTTAGACTCTAATTGGAACAGTGGTTTCGGGACCACGAATCCGAGTTAGAAAAATATTTTAATATTATTTTCTTTGTTTATTTTGTGTGAATTTACATCTGTGAAATTTTCGTGATTTAATTTTTTCGTTTAAGTATCCAATTAAATAAAAGGGCTGAATCGTGTAAATTGTTAGTGGCTTTCTAAGCTGGGGCATTTTCGTTGTAAATATCCCATTAATACATTAGTGGGACGGTATAAGACATATATTACATGGTTTTTGTATTATATCATTAAGGGTATATAAGTAAATTAAACATTAAGTTATTATATGTTATAATATAACATAAAACATAAAAAAATAAAGTCATTTTGGTGTTCATATTCTTCTTGCCAAAATATTAAAATAACAAAAGAAAAGAAAAGAAACTTAGGGTTCGAAACTTTCAAGCTTGATTCAAGGTAAGTTCTAGCTCAGTTTTTGATAATTTCTACGTTTTTGAGATCGTTGCTTTGAGCACTAAAAAACCCATGCTTGAATTTTTTATTTTGATGAATATTTTAAGTTATGCCATTATTGAGAGCTTGTGATTTTTTTTGTTTGATGATGAAATATGAAAGATAGGTTTTAGATTAACATGTTTTGTATTGGAGTTTTTAATGATTTTGAGTAATTAGGACTAAATATCAAAAATAATAATTTGAGGGACTAAAATATGAAATAAATGAATTATATGGGTTTGTATAGACATGGGTAAAATTCGGCCCAACATGGGTATTTTGAAATTTTGTATATTTTGTGTTTTGTGTAATAGGGACTAAATTGAAAAAATTGTAAATGTCAGGGGTAAAATGGTAATTTACCCATTTATATGTTTTTGGACTAAATTGAATGAAAATATGTTTGAATGAGCTTAATTTGAATATGTTTAGATCAAGATCCAAAGAAATCGAATTTGGATCGGGCAAAAATGAAAGTTGTCGACTAGTCGTCTCGTTCTGTTTTACATCATCCGAGGTAAGTTTATAGGTAAATAGATGTGTTTAATTGTAGATAAATGCTATATATATATGCTGGTATGAAAAATATGAATTTATATATGCTATTACCGAATGTGAATAAGCTTGGTAACCATGTTCAAGCATTCATTTCGACAGAGTTACGACGTCCAAAAGTCCTGTATGAACCTTAGGAATAGTTAGGATGCATATTTCATGACATAGGATTTCGATATGTGATGTGCGAGTAAGGCCACGACATCGATATGTGACTCCGATATAAGTGTGCAAGTAAGACCCTGTCTAGGACAGTGGCATCGATATGTTGTTACATGTAAGACCATGTCTGGGACGTTGGCATTGTACAATATATGTGTAATTATCCGAGTGTCCTATCCAATTTCGAATGGTTCATCGGGCCTCGATAAGTTGTGATCAAATGTGCAAAAGTGAGCTAAAATGATCAGGTATGAATTGGTTTATTTCCTATTTGAAATAAAGTGAGTAAGTTACTTAATATTTGTTGTAAAACATGCTGGAAGTAAAGTCAGAATATATGTGAATGTGAAAAAGGTATTCGGGCTTGTAAATAAATAATATGAACATTATTGAAATTATTTTTGAATATATGCATATGGTGGTATATTCAGCCATTGATATAAATATATATATGATTGTTATACTTTGACTTACGAGTATATGCATATAAGTGTATGTGTATTTGGTATGATAAAGATGTTTTGGCTTGGTCATTGAATGATAGTTTGTCAATGTATCTTTATAAATAAAAGTGTTCATTCGGTCATTACTATGCTTATGCATAAGAAGCTGTATTTTGATTCATGAGTATAAGTATATGTGGTCACATAATGATATTTAGCTTTGAAATTGAAGGATATTTTTCTTATATATATGTATGTGTATTCGGCAATATAATATAAATATGTATGTGATTATTATCCTTTGACCTATGAATTTATGCATATAAGAGTATATGTACTAGTTATGATAAAGATATTTTGGCTTGGAAATTGAATGATAGTTTGTTAAAATATATATATGTTCATTCGGCCATGAATAATATAATGTGAAAGTTCATATAAAAATACATGAATTTATAAGCTTAAGATTTAAAGTAACTATGATAGTATATTTTGGTTTAGTTTAAATGATTTGATTATGTAATTTAGTTGTTTATTTGCTCTTGACTTACTAAGCTATGAAAGCTTACTCTGTGTGTGTTCATGTTTACCTCTGTTTTATAGATTTTGGATTCAAGTTTCGAGCTCGAGAATCGTCAGAGAAGCTTATCACACTATCGATTGTCTTTGGTATTTTATAAGCTAAATTTTCGAACCTATGGCATGTATAGGCTAGATTGTAATTTGAAATGTTGGATTTTGGTTTTGTGTAATTTAAGCCATGCGAAAATGGCCTAACTTCAATTCTTTATTACGGTTTTATTTGATTATGGCTTAAGTTCATTTGGTTATTATGCTATGAGTCCTGAATGAATGGTATTTGTGATATCTATTTTGTGTATTGAAGTTGGTTGGTGATTTTGGATGTATGCATTTGGTTGATTCGGTTATGACATATGAATAAAAAGTATAAATGAATTTGGTTGTTAATTTGGTTAAGGTGTTATTCATGATTTTGTATTAAAGGATGATAGGTTATATTCGAATATAGAAAAAGTTTATTTTGATATGTTTATTATATGGTAGATAAGATTTGTGTATAGGATATATGTTTATATTTGGTTATTGATTTATTCTTGTTAAGTACAAATTGTATCATGAATTGATTTGAAAGCTAGTATAATGTACTTGTGTACTCGATTATTTGGTGAAAATATATGAAAGAGGTTATGGTCTACTTGGTGATTCGGTACTTGTATATATATATGTGTATACATATTTTTTTTTGTACAAGATGAAATGGTATGACACATTTATTAACTCAAGGTATATATGTATAAGGATATAAGGTGGTGTTTCAGTTTTGGAGTAAATGATGTTTGTGTTTGAGTTATAATATGTAATGCATTAATTAGTAAAATGTATGTCAAGTATATGTGGTACATTGGAGTATGCTTATGTTATAAAATAATGATAGGTATGACTATATGGATTTGATAATTATTTGAAAATCAATTAATATGCACTAGTAGATCTTGGTTGCCGAATAGACATGAAATTAATATGATTATGTATCGTTCTCAAATGGCACATTATTTGAACATTTTGGATAATTTATTTAAGTGGTTTAATTGGTTAAGTTGATGATATATTTTGGCATATGCTAAGTGGATTATATAATTATTTATTCATGTTATGCAAATGTAGTAATAAGGCAAACAAATGTTATTATGGAATGTTTCATTTATATGAAAGGAAATAATGTATGTTTGAATGTATAAAGTATGCGCATAACATTTGTTTGACAATTCAAATATTTTATAATTGAATTATTCAAATGTCATCAAAGTTAAAGCATACATATTTGATAAGTATGTGAACTGAAATGCATATAAAAAAATTATTACTTGATGACTAACCTTGTAAAGAAAGTCTGTTCTGTATTATTTTATGATCGGTAATGCCTCGTAACCCCATTCCAGCGACGGATACGGTTTAGGGGTGTTGCACAGGAGGTGTAATTCAAGAAGTTTTTGGATGTTCTAAAACAGTTACACATCAATATTCCGTTGGTGGAGGTTTTAGAACAAATGCCTTGACAAAGGCGTGCAGTGCGTTCCTGTAGAACAAACTACCACCGAAATTGAAAGACCTAGGAAGCTTTACTATATCATGTAACATTGGTGAATCTTACTGTGGTAAAGCTTTCTGTGATTTAGGAGTGAGTATCAACTTGATGCTTAAGTCTATTTTCAATATGCTAGGGATAGGTGAAGTAAGACCTACAACTGTGGATACTTTAACTCCAAGAATTTGACCTTAAGACCTACAACTTGAGTATCAACTTGCTCATAAAGAAAGATGTGAAAATGAGGTTAATTCGCTGGATACTTTTACTCCAAGAATTTGACCTTGAGATCCAAGACAGAAAAGGTGTCGAAAATCAAAAAGCTGATCATCTGTCGAGGTTGGAATAAGACAAGGTAACTCGATCATGTGTGCCTATCAACGAGAATTTCCCACATGAACACTTATATGAGGTAAGTCAAATTCATGAAACACCTTGGTTTGCTGATTTTGCCAATTATCTTGCATGTGGAATACTTCCTTAAGAAATGACATACCAAGAAAGGAAAAAATTCCTTCATGATAGTTGGTATTATTTTTGGGAGGATCCGTTTTTTTAAACAGTGTGTAGATAATATAATTCGAAATTGTGTAGCTAAAAGTGAGATTGCTGAGATCTTGTATCATTGCCATTCATCTCCAAGTGGGGGACACTTTGGTGGTTCACGGACTGCAGCAAAGATTTTGCAAGTAGGTTTCTTCTCGCCTACACTATTTAAAGATGTGTATGCTTATGTGAAGAATTGTGATAAATGCCAAAGGACTGGAAATATATCAAGGAGGAACGAGATGCCCTTGACAAACATTTTGGATATTGAATTATTCACCGTATGGGGCATTGACTTCTTAGGCCCGTTTCCTTCTTCGTATGGGAACAAATACATCTTAGTCGTTGTGGACTATGTATCTAAATGGGTTAAAGATGAAGCATACCCTACAAATGATGCTAAGGTAGTCATGTGATTCCTACATAAGCATGTGTTTACATGATTTGGAACACCAAGAGCTATTATTAGTGATGAAGGTTCTCACTTTATGAACAAATGGCTTAAGTGGTTGCTTAACAAATATAATGTGAATAACAAGATTACTACTGCCTATCACCCCAGTCTAATGGGCAAGTTGAAAGAGTGAACCATGAAATCAAAGGTATCCTTGAAAGGGTAGTATGCCTTAGCAGAAAAGATTGGTCTCGAAGGCTCAATGATGCATTATGGGCCTATCGAACAACATTTAAGACACCAGTAAGAATGAATCATTATCGATTAGTCTTTGGAAAGGCATGTCATTTGCCATTAGAGTTGGATAATAGAGCTCACTGGGCTTTAAAGTAGTTGAACTTTGATCTTAAGCAAGCCGGTGAGAGAAGGATGTTACAACTTGATAAGTTGGAAGAGCTGAGGTTGTTTTCCTACGAGAATGCCAAAATGTGTAAAGAAAGATAAAAAAAATATGGCATGATAGTCATATACAACCTCGCAAGTTTAAAGAAGGTCAGAAGGTTTTGTTGTTTAATTCAAGGTTGAAGTTATTTCTTGGGAAGCTTAAATCCCGATAGAAAGGACCCTATACCATCTACCAAGTTTATCCTTATGGAGTTATTGAATTATACGATAATTATGGAGGTACGTTTAAAGTTAATGGTCAACGTCTCAAACACTACTAGGATGGTAAAGTTGAGTGAGTTGAATTCTCGTTCAAATTAGCAGACCCTTGATTTTTTATGAACTCATTTTCTAAATAAATAAATAATTAGAACTTTTTTCTTAACTTATTACATTTAATTAATTTTGTTTAAGGAGATTGGAACTTAAGCGGGACCACTGTGACCCCTCCAACCTTTCTTGGGAATTAATTTAATGTAATTTGTTAAGAAGAAATTTTCTAATTAAGATTTAAAATTTTTAAGTTTCATTTGCTTTGTTTAAATTTTAAATTTTTAAGCAAGTACTAATCAGTTTTTTTTGTGAGTAAGTTTGTAAATATAGTCTGAGTTTGATGCCCAAGACAGCAAAAAAGAGGGAAAAATCCGTACTTTGCCACCATTCCCATTACTTGCCGCCCAAGTAATCCTAATGTAGCTAAATTTTCACTACATGTTGCCCTAATTCTTCCCTATATAAACCCATTTCCATTGTACTAATTTTCATATCCATCAAAGCAATTTGCTTAACCCCTAAAAAAATCCCTAAGTCTCTCTTTTTTGCCGTCAACCTCAAATCCTGAAAGAAACCCTAGTTCTCTTCCCTTTTTTTCGAAACCATCTACTACCACTGCAAGAAGATTGTTGAAGCGTCGTCGTTGCTACTGTAAAATCGTCGTTGCTGTCGCATGTTGTTGTCACTGCCACACTATTCTTGGCATCGCAAGATTGTTGCCGTAGCAAGTTTTCACCACTTTGCCGATTTCTTTTCTCCCCTTGTGCAGAAACTTTGCCAATTTTCAAGAAAAAATACCATGTCTCCTAAAAGAACTAGATCTGCAAAGACTACTCCTGAAAACCTGATTTTGATTGATGAATAAGTGAAAGAGAGATTTGATTCAATCTTCAAGCATTAACCTATGATGATGAAAAAATGTTTAGACTTGAAGAGTAATGATTTGATGGTTGTTCCTATACCGATTAGAAAGAAAATCAATGCTCTCAAGTGGAACGATTTTGTGATGCTTGTTCACTTCCCAATGATGAACTAGTTTGAGAATTCTATGCTAGTTTGACTATGCAAGATGCTACTGAGGTCATCGTTCGAAAGAAAAAGGTACCTCTTACTTCTAAGTCTATCAATAATTTATTTAACTTACCTGATATTGAAGAAGATGAGTACTACCCTATGATGAACAATATCAATTGGGATTTTCTTCAACAAGTGCTTGATGTTGTGACAAATCTAGGATCCCAATGGATTATAGGAAAGTATGGGAGCCATTCTTGCCAAAGGGAATACCTAAAACCAGTAGCAAAGGTATGGTTTTATTTCGTTTGCTACAGTTTTATGCCTATCTCACATAGTTCCAGGATCTCGATGGAACGAATGCTCTTGTTATATGCAATTCTGACAGAAAAGTCCATGAATTTTGAGATAATTATTCTTAAGGAGATTCATGATTATGCTAAAAAGAAGATAGAAAGTGCTTATTTCTCATCATTAACCACTTCACTTTGCTTAAGGGCCCATGTTAAAACACAAGAAAATTTGAAGGGGAGATATGTTCAAGGGTGCATTACAAATCATGATCTTGAAAGGTTAGTAGAGAAGGTGTATGAGCTGAATCAAGGCGAGCAACAAGAGACAACTGAACCAGATACCAATGAGTTAATAAATGAAATTGAAACTAAAGTTAATTCAGTTACAAACACTGAAGAAGAAGAATCTGACAAGGAATTGAATAGTCCTAAACCAGTTGAAGGATCTGCAACCCCTGAACTAAGGGTTGAGCCAGAAGAAGAACCAATCAAGCTAAGTGTTGAACCTGAATCTACAACTTAAAAGAAATCGGAGTTGTCAATTTTGATGGATATGTGCAAGTTCATACACAATAAACAACAAACTTACTAGAAATATGCAAAAATTAGAGATGACTCAATTCGAAATACTTTTAAGAATATCTCTAAAACTTTTTTTCCTTTGTTCCCAGATGTATCTTTGAGACATGGATGGAAGGTACTGACTATGCAAGCAAAGATAGAGCTAAAAAAGACAAGGGGAATGAGTTTGAAAAATAAAAAAAGGGGATTCTTGTCTTGTTATTTATTTAATTATTTTTAGGTCTTTAGGAACTTATTTATTTCGTAATTATGATTTAATTTCTATAGAATAAAACATAGCAAACATGAATAAACTTAACACTTCTTTAGAAAGAAAAAGATTAAATGATGTGGTAATGAGAATGATCATGTCTAGGATTCGGTTATTAGGAAAGACTTGGTATTTAAGCAGTCTTAATAACTAACCTCTCTTTCTTTACAACCCTACCTAGTGTTCAGTTTTCATTCATTACTTTGTTCTTGCAATGAGGACACTGTTTCTTTTTAAAGGGGGTAAGGCAAATAAATTGCTCAAATTTTAAAAAATTTCAAGTATATTTCAATCATTTCATTCATAAGTATGTTTTAATAAATGAATGTTTAGAGACATTTTTTTGTTAATGAGATCGTTTGTATGCAAGTATGAATGATGATTTTATCTGAGTGAAAGTATGTTATCATGAATGTAACATCCCGAATTAGGGCCTAGTCAGAACAGTGATTTTGGGACCACAAATCCGACGTAAGAAAATTTATTTTTATTATATTTTTATGGTTTATGATTTCACGGAATGATTTTGTAAAAATTTCGTTCGAAAATTTCAACGTTTGGGCACTCAATTTGGTCAAAAGGACTAAATTGTAAAAAGTGAAAAAGTTGAGTTCTACATGTTAGAGATGTCAAATTGTTATGAAATTTTAAATTGGATGCCTTTAAATGGTAATCAGACCATTAGTTAATTGTTGGACAAAAATAGACATGAAATGGGTGTAATAAAATATTTTTAAGTTAGGGGCATTTTGGTAAACTAATAATTAAAAGAATTAAAAAGCCAAAATAGCCAAAATTTGGTCATTTTCTCCATGTACCAGCCGAAACCCCCATGAAAGCCATGGCTAGGGTTTGGTTCAAGCTTCCAAGCTCATTTGTAAGTGATCCTGAGCCCCGTTTTTAATGTTCTTTGCATTTTTGAAGCCCCGGTAGCATGTTCTAGCTATTTCTACAATTTATTTGAGCTAGGGTTTATGTTTAAAAGTTATCCCATGAGTGACATTCTTGTACTTTGATGTCTAATGGTAGAAAATGAGTGTTGGGTGTTAAATAAATGACTTTTACTAAGTGGTTTTTTATGAAAACGTTTGAAAGGACCATTTTGTAAAAGTTGTAAAATTGGTCATAAAAGGGTGATTTAGTAGAAATTGGGGGCTTCCATAGTTATGAAAATGATTTTTGCTAGGCTTGAAATGCAAAGAAATTGAATAAAAATCATTTTACGAACATTGGAGCAAAAGCGCAAATATGTGAATGTTTAGGGTCAAAATGCAAATTTGTAAAAATATTATTTTTATACCCATATGAATAGTGTGACTAATTAGTAGGCTAAATGTGATATTATAGATCAAGGAAATCGAGATTCGAGCTTAAATCGGGAAAATACAAGGTTATGAACTAAAATGGTAAATTGTTGTTTCTAGATCGAGGTAAGTTCGTGTGTTAATAATAGTGCAGTACCATGCTTGAATTGTAGTTTTCTATTGATATGGCATGAATTGTATGATTTAATATGTTTAGGAGAAGTTGATTGATGGTGTGTATGATATGGAAAATGTGATGTTTGTTGTGTCATGTGAAATTGAATGGAAAATTATTGTTACATGAATTGAATGTTAAATTACTATTAAATGGGTTGTATGAGTTGCTACACGGTTGTACCTGACGAGATTTTGACAAGTAAGTTTGGATAACTTAAAGTAAACTCATAATATGCCTAATTGCCTGATTTAAGAATGTATGATAATTGCATTTGATGATGGCATGAAAATACATGAAATGCATACTTAACAATGACATGTTGAAAAATGTCCTGGTTGAGGTTGGAAAGGAAGTTCGATGGATGAACCATGTTGCATGTGATATCGAGGTCCTACATGTGTTTCAAAAAGGATTTAGCCCGGACGGGTAATCTGTTGATCTCAAATATAGAAAGGATCTAGCCTGGACGGGTGTTCTTTGAGTGGTCTAGCTTCCCGAAGAATATTTGTACATTATGGATTTAGCTCGGATGGGTAATCCAATTAGGGTCTGAATTTAGCCTGGACTGGCAATTTAGATCCAAACTCAGTAAGGGTGTTTGTTGCTAAAAGGGATTTAGCCTGGACTGGTAATCCTGACATCACCATATGAGTCTACGATACGGAGGATTTAGCCTAGACTGGTAATCCTGCCGTAAAACGTGAGGTTCGCGGGAGTGCACACCTGAAATGATCATTCTTATGAATTGACGGTAAATGGATAATCCATCAAAATTTCCTAGAAACTCAACAGGGTTAATATGATGTATGTAGATGGAATGATGAATAATGGGCTCATCTAAGACAAATTTACATGGTGCATTGCCATGAGACTAATTTGATGATTGAGTGCATGTGATAGGGAATTATCCTATACTTGGAATGTATGATTAAGTGTGCCCATGAGAAATAATTACTTTTGTATTGTGCTCCATTATGAAAAATGAGTAGGGGATCCATGAAATGGTAAGTTCATGATAGTTGGAAATGATCCTATGATAGTGATCATTATATTGTTCCAAAATAGATTTGGTCAACAGCATTGATCCGACTTTGAAAATCCACTAAAAATAGTGGAAATTGAGTTAAAGGCTGAATAAAATATTATATTAAATCTTAATGAGTCTTGTTTCACATAAAGGAAACGATGTAAGCAAAATAATTATGTGTTATGAGATATTTGAATTCTTGTGAGATAGAGTCAGAGTGATTTTAGACTCCCCTATCTCAAATTTGGAAAATCACTAGAAATTGTACAAAAATAATTATAAGTTAAAATTCATATTACTGAAATACTTAATGAGTATATTTTTAATATAAAAAGACAGGAACATTATCTGAGTCTCGTACTATGAGATATTTGATTTTTAGTAGATAGAGGTCAAAGCTGTTGGATAGCAGAACAAGGGAAACTTTGAATAATAAACTGTACTTATTGGCTTGACCAAAAATTCTGAAAATTTTATGGTAAGAAGGTATATGAGTCTAGTTTCTGGTAAAATTGACCGATCTTAATTTAGAGTCTAGTAACTCTAGATATAAATAATTTCATGACTATGACTCAGGAAAACAACTTAGTTGGAATTTGAATAAATAGAAAGAATATGAAAATAGCATGTTATCGCATTGCTTATTATTTTCTTGCGAGCTTACTAAGTGTAAAGCTTACTCCCTCCTTTCCATTTATTTTAGTTTTGCCAGGTCAGCTCGGGGTTGGAGATCGTCGAAGGTAGCATCACACTATCAAGCCATTATCCTTGGAGTATTGCCATGTGTATGTTAAATGTTTTCTTGTGAGTGGTATGTATAGGGACTCAGTTTTTCTATGATGATTATTGTAGTGATTAGCCAAAGGTATTGGCTTATATTGATTTGTTGATTATAGCCATGAGATGTGGCTCATGATGATTTTGACTTGTAATCCTATTTATCCATGATATGTGTTAATGTCTTGTGATGTAGCTAGACTGGTTTATCATGAGTAGGTGGAACTAATGCATAACAACGAGCTAATGATGAATGCCATTGAAATCGTGTATGTGTGTGCAAGTAAAGGTGACAAAAAGGCTTGGAAACTAGCCTAAGTCTTGACCACACGGGTAGAGACACGACCTCTGGTCATGGGCGTGTGCCTTGGCCATGTTCCCTTAAACGGTTGCTGATGTCATAAGCAGAAAGTTACACGGGCTGAGGACACGGGCGTGTGTGACCACACGGCCCCACCCACACGGGCATGTGACTCTCCAAAGCTAGAAAATTGTTAAGTTGCCCAAAGTTTATTGAATGTTTTTAGTTTTGTCTCGAACTGCCCAAATATATGCTTTAGGCCTCGAAGGCCAATATAAAGGACAATATGCATGTGTTTGAAAAGTTTTAATTTTGGGCGAAATTTCGTGACCCAGTATTGTTTGTGAACATTTAAGTCCGGTAACGCCTCGAGCCCTGTCCCGGCAATTGATACAGGTGAAGGGTGTTACAATGAAGAATGGAATGCTTGTATGATCTTAACTTTAGTAATGTTTGTCATAAAAAACTTAGTTTCTCTTAAGATTAGACATGCATGAAGGTTTATACCTTTAGAATTGACTTAGTAACTTTCTTGAGGCAAAATCCTAGGGGACATAAAAATCTAAAATGATATAGGCACTATTTCTTTGGATCGTTTGAGCCTTTTCAAGCCAACCCTATGATGTTAGACCCTTGAAACTGTAATTTTGAGCTTAAAGGCCTGTTTATTATAATGAACCTACACTATAAGCCACATTACCAACTTTTTAAGTTATCCTAATTTTTTGCACCCATCTTAACTGAAGTTGTCTTGGTAATCAACATTTGAGGAAATTTTCAAAAAGATATATGTGCTCATGCTTAAAAGAAAAGACGAAGGAAGAGCGAAGAAAAGTTTGCTTAGTCTCTATAAAGGAAAAATGTATGAGCTTGAGTTCAAAATAAGATTGAGGGTGTTCCAAAGGTTCACTTAAAGAAAAAGACTATATTTCGAGAAATCCAAAACAAAGTTAAAGGTCAAGATTTTGAAATCGAAATGTCTCATCTCTTAAAATCCCTACCTTTAATCGAGCTCTTTTACAACCTTATAAAAGACCTATTGATTTGATGATTATGTCACCTACATTAGTGGAGAGGAAGTACTAAGTTCAACATATGAAGATCATAAATAAGCCTTATGATTGTTTGCTTAATTGATAAGAAATTATGTTGACTGAAGAATGTTATCTATGGATGTGACATACATACAAACTAAGATTCATGTTGGCATAATTTGGAACTTAGTATAAAATTCTATAAATTTTTGCATATGAATTACTTGTTAATAAAGAAGATCTATGAACATGAAGTTATTAATGCATGATTATGGAGAAAAGATTGATGTTGCTTACATAGTTAGCAATTTTGCCTTAGCAAGATCTTTTTGCTGTGCATAAACATTACTCGGGACGAGTAAGGATTTATGATTGGGGGTGTATAAACTGAAAAATATATAGGAATTTTCCTATGTAATTTATCACCTTTTTACTTAAATTCGTTGTTAAAACTAAGTAATTGTTTAATAAATTAATGAAATATCTGAAAATATAAAAATTAGGACATAGAAATTATTAAAATGTGATTTTATGCTTTATTATATAGTTTTCATGCATAAAATGGCTTATTTTATATTTATTTGAACATATTATATTTTTAAGACATAAAATAGGTCATGCATGATTAAATTAAATAATAAAATATAAAATTATATTTAATAAATCATTTTAACTATTTCATTAATAATTTGGGTTGTAATTAATTATTTAATTGGATAAATTTTATTCTTTGGTCCTTTAACTTATTGATTTATTTTGGACAGGTCTGATAGCTTTGCTGGATTACAAAAACCGTCCAAATTGAAGATCAAGTCAACCCAAATTCGGCTACACATGGCTGTCCACCCAAACCACTTTTTGGTTTAATTACACAAGGTCCTTGCATTGTTGAAGAAATTAGAGATTTTCCCAAAGATTTACATTTGATCGAGTCTCAGTACTGAGTTATTATGGCATTTAAATTGCTTAAAAATAAAGCAAAAATCAGCTCAAATTCCACTAATTGTGGCCGACCACTTGTAACACCCCTCACCCGTATCTAATGCTGGGACAGGACTTGAGGTGTTACTGAACTTAAACATTCACAAACATACAAAACTGGGTCACCAAATTTCTCCCAAAATTAAAACTTTTCAAACACATGCATATCATCCCTTATACAAGCCTTCGAGGCCTAAAACATACATTGGGGCGGTTCGGCACAAATCTGAAAACATTCGATA
This sequence comes from Gossypium longicalyx, assembly GCA_025698465.1. Lineage (NCBI taxonomy): Eukaryota > Viridiplantae > Streptophyta > Magnoliopsida > Malvales > Malvaceae > Gossypium > Gossypium longicalyx. The sequence goes on along the minus strand of CM047001.1, from coordinate 30,754,572 downwards.
AACTTTGGGCAACTTAACAATTTTCTAGCTTTGGAGAGTCACACGCCTGTGTGGGTAGGGCCGTGTGGTCACACACACCCGTGTGGCTTAGGAAACGCCTGTGTCCTTAGCCCGTGTAAATCTCTATTTATGACGTCAGCAAAATAATTTATACCACACGGCTAGGCCACACGCCTGTGTGCTAGGCCGTGTTCTCCACACGGTTGAGACACATGACCGCGTCTCTGCCCATGTAGCTAACAGTTAGGCTATTTTCCAAGCCTTATGTTGACCTTATTCTTCTCCCATACTTTTACACATTATAGGCAAAAATTATAACATCAATTTAATGTTTAATCAACCTTTAGTGAAATTTAATTAAATAATTTGCATGTGTTATACATGTGTTTATTACCCAATATTTAATCTCCACACATTCTACAATTGTCCATGTTTAATCATTATCATCTTACTACCATGCCACACATTCACTCCATGGCTACGACCATCTTGAATGGTCCTAGGGCATTCATCACATACATGTGCCATATACTTCAAATACATGGTGAACAAGCATAATCACAGAACCACATTATAATACATTAACACATACCATGGATAAATAGGCTTACAAGACAAAAATCATTATAACCCACATCTCATGGCTATATACAATGAATCAATATAAGCCAACCTCTTGGCCAAAACATAAAAACACATGTCAATAATTAAGTCCCCTATACATGCCACTCACTTGAAGAAATTAAGTTTCAACAATACTCCAAAGATGGTAGCTTGATAGTGTGAGGTTGCCTCCGACGATCTCCAACCTCGAGCCGACCTGAGGACACTAGAAGAATTGGAAGGGGGAGTAATCTTTATGCTTAGTAAGTCCATATGAAAATAATAAGCATTATAACAAAATGTTTCCTTAGGTAAAACAACCATAATTACACTTTTAATCACGTTCTGGTCAAGCTGTCTACTCAAGTCATAGCCGATAAATTATTTATAACTCGAGCTACAGGACTCGAAATAATATCCGTTAATTTTCCCTGAAGCTAGACTCATATATATTCTTACCATAAAATTTCCAAAATTTTTGGTCTAGCCAATAAGTATAGTTTATTCTTTAAACTCTCCCCTATTTTGCTATCTGACAACTTTGACCTCTATCTATTAAAAATCAAATATCTCATAGTAAGAGACTCGGATAATATTCCGGTCTCTCATATGAATCTTAACTCATAATTATTTTTTAAAAATTTCTAGTGATTTTTCGAAGTTAAGACAGGGGAGTCTGGAATCACTCCGACTCTATCTCACAAGAATTCAAATATCTCATAATACATAATTCTTTTACTTACATCATTTCTTTTACGAAAAACTAGACTCATTAAGCTTTAATTTCATCTATTATTCAGCCTCTAATTCAACTTCCACCATTTATAGGGATTTTTCAAAGTCGGGCTAATGCTGCTGTTCAACACTCTTTCGTTGCAAAATCACAATAGCTATCATAATTTCATTGTCACATTGATCATGGACTCATTATTTCATAAATCCCATATTCAATTACACAATGTAAATTAACATGATATTGCAACACAATTCATAATCATAAGCATTGTAACACCCCAGACCTGGCCCAAACGTTATGGCCAGATCTGACGTGTCACATGGACTTACGACTTAATATGCATTCATTGGTTTAAGTGATTAGGGTGGTCTTTGTAAAAAAAACAATTGAATGAAAAAGTCGGTTTATCAATCTTTAGGCTATCCATTTGTCGTGCTTGTTGAGTCTTGAAAACATTCATTAATTTTGAAAACCCGCGCAGCCTAACACTAGCAGTTTCGACATAGTATAAATATAATCAGAGAATAAAAACCATAGCGGAAAGAGAAATTTATATAGCGGCCTTAGTACAACTTAAAACCCAAAATTAAATCAAAATATAAAAAATAATAAAAATAAACTAACTTAGAAAAACCAACTTTACAGATGATGTGGCCACTCCGAATCCCTCACAGCTCCAAGCCCACTATGGTTGGGGATTTCCTGCGGAGATGAAAGTAAAGGGTGAGTTTGGTAAACTCAGTGTGTAACATGACCAAACCATAGCCCAAAACAGATCAAACCTCAGAGTCAGACTTATCTGGGCCTTGGCCCAGTACAGAAATCAGAATGAAACTCATAGGCCCATAGCAGATACAGAACAAATATATCATGAATGCAGAAATCCCAACCCAGAGCCATCCATAACACCCTCATACCAGCCTTACACCATGTGGGGAGACTACTCGACCCACCCAACCGCTACACACCACAGAAATTGCAGCGAGGCTGCCAGATATTGTGACGAAGTCACCAGATATAGATATTGTGGCAAGGCCATCAGAACAGATATATATATCTATGTATGTGGCGAAGCCACCAGATTGCAACGAGGCTGCCAAATATTGTGACGAAGTCACCAGAACAGATATATGTGGCGAGGCCACCAAATTGCAGCGAGGCTGCCAGAACGCTTCCTCCATCTATATAAACCCATGTCCCATGCAACAGAATAATATGTCATGGCATACAAACACAGAAACAGAACATCATGCTTTTCAGATAAAATAAAATATCCCTAGGGGTAAAATCGTAATTTTCCATGTATAAGGGTATTTCAGTAATTATTACCTATTGCTAGGGTTTCATGCTCATTCTAACGTTTACCAAGTAATCAGAAGTACTTACCTCGTCTTCTTACCAAAGTATGCCTGTTGGCCTATTGGCCCGTTTTTGGCCAATTAAGCCCAAATATACCGTTGTGCACGAAAATTCACACTCTGCACTCTAATCATCCAAATGCACCATATTCATTAACAACTGACTCGCGAGTGCACGTACGCTCGCGAGTTCACTAAATACCAATGTTTCGGTATTTCGGCTTTTACCGATTCAGTCTAAGGAAGGGTGTCGTTTACACACCTGGTTGATGACGATTGATGATGATATCTCCCACGCGATAGTCCTACGATCGATCACTAACACATTAGACTTACGAATGAACGATAACTACCACAAATCCACGTCAATTAAGCCAATCATCACACAAGTTAGTCAGTTACGCACGAGGGGCAAAATAGTCATTTTACCCTCCAGGGGTAAATCGGTAGTCCTACCCTACAGGGGTATTTTAGTAATTTTACAACTTATCCACTTAGGCCTACGGACCCATCGGGACTACATGGCCCATTTTAGCCCATCGCGGCCCGAAATAGCCGCCCCATCGCTAGAGTAGTGAGAAATACACACTGTTAGGAGATCGCAGCGACCAAGGCGCTCTACACTCTTAGCTGACGCCCAACCCAAACAAGCACGCCACCAAGCGAAAGGGATCAGCCCAAAAGGGTATGCCAACTCTCCTCATGGTTTGCTCTATTTAAAGCCAGCTCTTCATCTACTCTTATGTTAGCTTCCCGATGTGGGATCCCTCCAACATCAGAGTTTAAAACCAACACCAACTCTTGTCATCCCAACATAGCAAAATAATCAACCTTTGCGTGCCAAGGGATTCGAACCAAAGTCCTCTCACATGCCAAATCACGCCACCACCACTAGGCCATCAACTTATTTGTGTCATAAGTCCAACACATTAAACTTTGAAGCGCACCTACTTGCTTCCAGATTTATTGAAAAGAAAAACCAAAATAAATTGCAAGAGCCAAGACTTGAACCTTGGACCCCTTGCTTCCTCTATGGCGTCACTTCCTTGTCCCCTAAGTGGCGCTACCTTGCCACTACACCACACTCCTTTTTGTGTCATCTTTTACCCCTTTACTCGTAAAAGCCCAAATGCCAATTGCATCACTTGTTCTTAAAATCAAAATTCCGAAGACTACCACGGATTTAACTTAAGTTTGGGCCTTTCAAAGGCCCACTAACCTACTAAAATATATATATTAACCAACCAAAACACACCCAAATTTTAAGAAACCACAGAAATACAGAAAACCCGAAAATTGGGCGTTACAACACTACCTCCTTAAAGAAATTTCGTCCTCGAAATTTCCATCCAACCGAGTAGTCGTGTAACATCTAGCCCACTATGCTACCACTGCGCACTCTGATCCTACTATCACTATCACATTTCAACTAGAACTTGAAACATCTCATACATACAACACTTATTCTCTGAAGCAGGCACATATTTATCACACATATATACAATTTCTATAGTTCCAGTGTTACCCTAACTAAAGTACCATGATAAGGTTTTGTACAAGCATATAAGAGATATTTCAGAAACAATCAGAAAGGCTTAGAAAACTTACAGACTTGGGCAGGAGATTCGGTGTGCCACCTTCTAAAAAACTAAATTTAGAAAACTGATTTTAATCTGTAAAATCATCTATTTGTAAAGAGAAAATATTGGAAACATTCTCGAAAATAATTTATAATCAAGTTCCTAAAAAAACGATTTTCAAAAACCTTTATTCAATGTTTCTTTAAAACTCCCGTTTTTAGACTCGTTCCACAGCCGAGTTGTTTCAACTTGGCTCTGATAGCACTAAATGTAACACCCTAGACCCGGTCCAGACGTTATGGCCAGATCTGACGTGTCACATGGACTTACGACTTAGTATGCATTTGTTGGTTTAAGCCGGTTTGTCAATCTTTGTAAAAACAGCAATTGAATAAAAAAGTCGGTTTATCAATCTTTAGGCTATCCATTTGTTGTGCTTGTTGAGTCTTGAAAACGTTCATTAATTTCAAAAACCCGTGCAACCTAACACTAGCAGTTTCGACATAGTATAAATATAATCAGATAATAAAAACCATAGCGGAAAGAGAAATTTATATAGCGGCCTTATTACAATTTAAAACCCAAAATTAAATCAGAATATGAAAAAATAATAATAATAATAAACTAACTTAGAAAAACCAACTTTGTAGATGATGTGGCCACTCCGAATCCCTCACAGCTCCAAGCCCACTATGGTTGGGGATTTCCTGCAAAGATGAAAGTAAAGGGTGAGTTTGGTAAACTCAGTGTGTAACATAACCCAACCATGGCCCAAAACAGATCAAACCTCAGAGTCAGACTTATTTGGGCCTCGACCCAGTACAAAAATCAGAATGAAACTCATAGGCCCATAGCAGATACAGAACAAATATATCATGAATGCAGAAAGCCCAACCCAGAGCCATCCATAACACCCCCGTACCAGCCTTACACCATGTGGGGAGACTACTCGACCCACCCAACCACTACACACTTCAGAAATTGCAGCGAGGCTACCAGATATTGTGACGAAGTCACCAGATACAGATATTGTGGCGAGGCCACCAGAACTAATATATATATTTATATATGTGGTGGAGCCACCAGATTGCAGCGAGGCTGCAGAACACTTCCTCCATCTATATAAACCCATGTCCCATGCAACAGAATAATATGTCATGGCATACGAACACAGAAACAGAACATCATGCTTTTCAGATAAAATAAAATATCCATAGGGGTAAAATCGTAATTTTCCATGTATCAGGGTATTTCAGTAATTATTACCTATTGCTAGGGTTTCATGCTCATTCTAACGTTTACCAAGTAATCAAAAGTACTTACCTTGTCTTTTTACCAAAGTGGGCCTATTGGCCCATTGGCCCATTTTCGGCCCATTAAGCCCAAATATACCGTTGTGCACGAAAATGCACACTCTACACTCTAATAATCCAAATGCACCATATTCATTAAAAACTGCCTCACGAGCGCTCGCATGCTCGCGAGTTCACAAAATACCAACGTTCCGGTATTTCAGCTTTTACCGATTCAGTCTAAGGAAGGGTGTCGTTTACATACCTAGTTGATGACGATTGATGACGATATCTCCCACGCGATAGTCCTACGATCAATCACTAACACATTAGACTTACGAATTAACGATAACTACCACAAATCCACGTCAATTAAGCCAATCATCACACAAGTTAGTCATTTACGCACGAGGGGCAAAATAGTCATTTCACCCTCCAGAGGTAAATCGGTAGTCCTACCCTACAGGGGTATTTTAGTAATTCTACAACTTATCCACTTAGGCCTACGGACCCATTGGGACTACATGGCGCATTTCAGCCCATCGCTGCCCGAAATAGCCGTCCTACTGCTAGAGTAGTGAGAAATACACACCTGTTAGGAGACTGCAGTTAATCGCGCTCCACACTCTTAGCCGACGCCCAACCCAAATGAGCACGCCACCAAGCTTAAAGGATCAGCCGGAAGGGTATGCCAACTCTCCTCATGGTTTGCTCTATTTAAAGCCAGCTCTTCATCTACTCTTATGTTAGCTTCCCGATGTGGGATCCCTCCAACATCAGAGTTTAAAACCAACACCAACTCTTTTCGTCCCAACATAGCAAAATAATCATCCTTTGCGTGCCAAGGGATTCGAACCAAAGTCCTCTCACATGCCAAATCACGCCACCACCACTAGGCCATCAACTTATTTGTGTCATAAGTCAAACACATTAAACTTTGAAGCGCACCTACTTGCTTCCAGATTTATTGAAAAGAAAAACCAAAATAAATTGCAAGAGCCAAGACTTGAACCTTGGACCCCTTGCTTCCTCTATGGCGTCACTTCCTTGTCCCCTAAGTGGCGCTACCTTGCCACTGCACCACACTCCTTTTTGTGTCATCTTTTACCCTTTAACTCGTAAAAGCCCAAACACCAATTGCATCACTTGTTCTTAAAATCAAAATTCTGAAGACTACCACGGATTTAACTTAAGTTTGGGCCTTCCAGAGGCCCACTAACCTACTAATATATATATGTATTAACCAACCAGAACACACCCAAATTTTAAGAAACCATAGAAATACAGAAAACCCGAAAATTGGGCGTTACAACTCTACCCTCCTTAAAGAAATTTTGTCTTCGAAATTTCCATCGAACCGACTAGTCGTGTAACATCTAGCCCACTATGCTACCACTGTGCACTCTGATCCTACTATCACTATCACATTTCAACTAGAACTTAAAACATCTCATATATACAACACTTATTCTCTGAAGTAGACACATATTTATCACACATATATACAATTTCTATAGTTCCAGTGTTACCCTAACTAAAGTACCATGATAAGGTTTTGTACAAGCATATAAGAGATATTTCAGAAACAATCAGAAAGGCTTAGAAAACTTACAGACTTGGGCCGGAGATTCGGTGTACCACCTTCTAAAAAAATAATTTTAGAAAACTGATTTTAATCTTTAAAATCATCTATTTGTAAAGAGAAAATATTGGAAACATTCTCGAAAACAATTTATAATCAAGTTCCTAAAAAAATGATTTTCAAAAACCTTTATTCAATGTTTCTTTAAAACTCCCGTTTTTAGACCCGTTCCACAGCCGAGTTGTTGCAACTTGGCTCTGATAGAACTAAATGTAACACCCCAGACCCGGCCCAGATGTTATGGCCAGATCTGACGTGTCACATGGACTTACGACTTAGTATGCATTCGTTGGTTTAAGTGATTAGGGTGGTCTTTGTAAAAACAACAATTGAATGAAAAAGCCGGTTTATCAATCTTTAGGCTATCCATTTGTCGTGCTGTTGAGTCTTGAAAACATTCATTAATTTTGAAAACCCGCGTAGCCTAACACTAGCAGTTTCGACATAGTATAAATATAATCAGAAAATAAAAACCATAGCGGAAAGAGAAATTTATATAGCGGCCTTATTACAACCTAAAACCCAAAATTAAATTAGAATATAAAAAAATAATAAAAATAAACTAACTTAGAAAAACCAACTTTGCAGATGATGTGGCCACTCCGAATCCCTCACAGCTCCGAGCCCACTATGGTTGGCGGTTTCCTGCAGAGTTGAAAGTAAAGGGTGAGTTTGGTAAACTCAGTGTGTAACATAACCCAACCATAGCCCAAAACAGATCAAACCTCAGAGTCAAACTTATCTGGGCCTTGGCCCAAAGATAGAAATCGAATGAAACTCATAGGCCCATAGCGGATCTGAGAACAAATATATCATGAATGCAAATCCCAACCCAGAGCCATCCAAAACACCCCGCATCAGCCTTACACCATGTGGGGAGACTACTCGACCCACGCAACCGCTTACACACACGTAAATTACAATGAGGCCGCGGATATTGTGATGAAGTCACCAGATATGAGATATTGTGGCGAGGCCACTAGAAACAGATATATATATTAATATATGTGGTGAAGCCACGGATTGCAAATGAGGTCGCTGATATTGTGACGAAGTCACCGAATCGAGTATATATGTGGCGAGGCCACCAAATTGCAAATGAGGTCGCGTAACGCTTCCTCCATCTATATAAACCCATGTCCCATGCAACAGAATAATATGTCATGGCATACGAACACAGAAACAGAACATCATGCTTTTCAGATAAAATAAAATATCCCTAGGGGTAAAATCGTAATTTTCCATGTATAAGGGTATTTCAGTTATTATTACCTATTGCTAGGGTTTCATGCTCATTCTAACATTTACCAAGTAATCAGAAGTACTTACCTCGTCTTTTTACCAAAGTGGGCCTGTTGGCCCATTGGCCCGTTTTCGGCCCATTAAGCCCAAATATACCGTTGTGCACGAAAATGCAAACCCTGCACTCTAATCATCCAAATGCACCATATTCATTAACAACTGTCTCACGAGTGCTCGCACGCTCGCGAGTTCACAAAATACCAACGTTTCGGTATTTTGGCTTTTACCGATTCAGTCTAAGGAAGGGTGTCGTTTACACACCTGGTTGATGACAATTGATGACGATATCTCCCACGCGATAGTCCTACGATCGATCATTAACACATTAGACTTACGAATTAACAATAACTACCATAAATCCACGTCAATTAAGCCAATCATCACACAAGTTAGTCATTTACGCACGAGGGGCAAAATAGTCATTTTACCCTCCAGGGGTAAATCGGTAGTCCTACCCAACAGGGGTATTTTAGTAATTCTACAACTTATCCACTTGGGCCTACGGACCCATTGGGGGTACATGGCCCATTTCAGCCCATCGCAGCCCGAAATAGCCGTCCTACTGCTAGAGTAGTGAGAAATACACACCTGTTAGGAGACTGCAGTTAATCCGCGCTCCCACACTCTTAGCTGACGCCTAACCCAAACGAGAACGCCACCAAGCTTAAGGGATCAGCCCAAAAGGGTATGCCAACTCTCCTCATGGTTTGCTCTATTTAAAGCCAGCTCTTCATCTACTCTTATGTTAGCTTCCCGATGTGGGATCCCTCCAACATCAGAGTTTAAGACCAACACCAACTCTTGTCGTCCCAATATAGCAAAATAATCATCCTTTGCGTGCCAAGGGATTCGAACCAGAGTCCTCTCACATGCCAAATCACGCTACCACCACTAAGCCATCAACTTATTTGTGTCATAAGTCCAACACATTAAACTTTAAAGCGCACCTACTTGCTTCCAGATTTATTGAAAAGGAAAACCAAAATAAATTGCAAGAGCCAAGACTTGAACCTTGGACCCCTTGCTTCCTCTATGGCGTCACTTCCTTGTCCCCTAAGTGGTGCTACCTTGCCACTACACCACACTCCTTTTTGTGTCATCTTTTACCCCTTTACTCTTAAAAGCCCAAATGCCAATTGCATCACTTGTTCTTAAAATCAAAATTCCGTAGACTACCACGGATTTAACTTAAGTTTGGGCCTTCCAAAGGCCCACTAACCTACTAAAATATATATATTAACCAACCAGAACACAGCCAAATTTAAAAAAAACACAGAAACACAGAAAACCCGAAAATTGGGCGTTACAAGCATAAGGATGGTTCATCTTTCAATTCTTTTCACTTGTTCACCATGTATACACATACATATGCATCAATTCGCTTACTCATCATTTATCACCTTTCAATAAGGCAACACTTATGAGTATAATGTATGTACCTGTACATATCCATAGCATATCGATTAACTTTACCTTTACCACCATGCCCATATCAGGACTTTCATCACATTATTCATTGTAATACCCGTTGAATTTCTCGAAAATCTTGATGGATAATCCATTTTCTGTCAAGTCATACAAGTGATCACCTCAAATACGCACTCCTGCAAACCTCACATCTTACGACGGGATTACTAGTCCAGGCTAAATCCCCCGTAATATAAACTCATGGAATGATGTCGAGATTACTAGTCCAGACAAAATCCCTTGTAACGACAAGCACTCTCAATGAGCTCGAATCTGAATCACCAGTCCAGGCTAAATTCAGACCTTAATCGGATTACCCGCCCGAGCTAAATCCACAATGCACACATATTCTTCGGGAGGCTCGATCACTCAAGGAACACCCGTCTGGGCTAGATCCTTTCTATATTTGAGATCAAAGGATTACCCATCCGGGTTAAATCCTTTTCTGCAACACATGTAGGATCTCAAGTCATGTAAGCAATGGTTTATCTATCGAATTTCCTTTTTTATTCAACCGGGATTTTTCTCTTTTCATCAAGTATCTCATTATGCATAGCTGATCATTTAATGTACATATAATTCAACACATTTCCATGTTTATTTAGACATTAGTCCATAAAATAAGCATGGTATTGCATATAATTATATTTAGGCATTTGTTACAATATATAATCTTCATATCAACTAAATAAATATCCATCACACAATGTTAACACATCAATTTAAGTTCAAGTATGAACAATTATAATATCATTCCATTATCATTAACATATGAACTTACCTCGGTTTTGAGTACGATTATTTATTTCGAGTTTGTGCTTAACCTTGTTCAATCTCGTTCTAAGCCCGATTCTTGTTTTCCTTGGTCTAGAATATCACATTTAGCCTAATAATTAGTCAAATTATTCATATGGGTCCAAAAATCATATTTTTACAAATTTGCATTTTGACCTTTAAACTTTCGCATAGCTGCACTTTTGCCCCAATACTCGTAAAATGATTTTTATTCAATTTCCTTGCATTTCAAGCCCAGCCGAATCATTTTTATAACTATGGAAGCCGCTAATTTTCACTAAATCACCCTTTTATGACCAATTTTACAATTTTTACAAAACGGTCCTTTCGAACATTTTCATCAAAAACTGCTTAGTAAAAGTCGTTTATTACACACCGAGCCTTCATATTCTACCATTAAACATCAAAATACATACATACCATTCATGGGTAAATTTTTAGACACAAACTCTAGCACAAATAAATGGTATAAATAGCTAGAACAGGTTACCGGGACTTCAAAAATGCATAGAACGTTAAAAACGAAGCTCAAAATCACTTAATATTGAGCTTGGAAGCTTGTCCAAACCCTAACCATGGCTTCTCTTGGTACATACAGCTGAAGCAAGAAGAAAGGGAGACATTTGGGTTTAAAAGTTTGTCTTTTAATTCATTTTACCCCTAAATGACCAAAATGCCTTTTTTACTATTCTTCCAAATTTTATCCAACCAAGGTCATTTTTTTCCAACAAGTTATACAATGGTCTAATTACCATTTAAGGACCTCCCATTTAAAACTTCATAACAATTAGACACCTCTAACATGTAGAACTCAACTTTTGCACTTTTTACAATTTAGTCCTTTTGACCAAATTCAGTGCCCAAACGTCGAAATTTTCAAACAAAATTTTCACGAAATCATTCCGTGAAATCGTAGACCATAAAAATATAATAAAAATAAATCTTCTTACGTCAGATTTGTGGTCCTGAAACCACTGTTCTAACTAGGCTCTAATTCGGGATGTTACATTTCTTTCCCCTTTAGGGATTTTTGTCCCCGAAAATCTTACCAGAAAAAAGTGGTTTAGGTTTTTCACTTGGATTCCTCAATCCTATAATCAATGTCAAAGATCTTTCACTCAAGCTGAGCTTTTACTACCTATCTCTTTAAATTCCACATACAAAAATCAGGAGTGGTACTCACTTTACAACACTTTCACTGAAACTTAATCTCTATCAGAAAACTCATGTACTCAAAAGTCTGATCCATACCATCATGTTACTTATACATTCACACCCGAATCCTTTTGGATTCAAATAGTGAAACTAGCTAGTTCATCTCGGCCTCATATTCTTTATAATTCCATACAGTCTAATTATTTGCCAAATCAACTCTCAGTTACCTTTTGGTTCAAAGCCTCCTCTAGCTTTCCCAAGAAATCATGTTGTGAAACCCATATCTCAATTAGATTAGTGGATATTAAAATTTCAAGGTATCCAACAATCATGAAGACACAGAATTCTATGAATCTACTGAGCAGACATTCGGGCATACCCACATAAATTTACAATTCTCATGACGTTTAACAACACTACATATTACTTTCCTCTTTCAAGGACAAGAATAATCCAAACAAGAAAATCCATATTAACTTTCTCTATCTCCATTCTAATATCCAAACGGAAAAAATAATTTTGATGATTCTTGCTATACATCATCAAACTTTTAACATTTCAAGAATTTATACATAAAGATCAACAATGATCGTTTCATCGTTTTTTATACTCAGATCTTTCTATTGTATCCAAGTCTTCTAAGAAACATACACTTCTCAACTAGACTAATTGTCTCTTTTACCCATGAAGAATTAAAATCTTATTCTCAAGCATGAACATCTCATTAAATTCAAAACATATATTCTACATGGATTGAACAGTCAAGTCGATCTTATTCATCTGTAATTAATATTTCAAGAAATTCTCTCTTCTTGTCAGCAGAACAATTCAACATGCATCATTCCAAATTCACTCATTATGCCAATTAAAGACCATAACAAATGCATTAGCATAAGTAATACTGATATCTCAATTGAATATATTAGCTATGATTAACTCACTTGAGAAAAGCAATCCACCATATAAATTGGGACTTGAAGTTTCACCACATTATCAGGATCAATTCAGAGCTATAGTCATACTTGTTCTATATATACATCAATCACAAGCTGGAGGTTATGCTCAAAATGCAAGCCATGATCAACAAGTTACAAGATAAAATATCCAAAAAACCCAATATAGAGAAATCTAAAACAGAGAAGCCCAAAATAAAGAAATCCAAGATAAAGAAATCCATGATAAGGAAATCCAATTCACAACACTGCATCAGAAGACCGAGAACCAGACTCATAAAAATATGAAAGACCCCAATCGTTTCTCAAAGAAAAGAAATCCAAAATAACATTATTCCAAACCACTAACAACAAATACGACTAGAACTATATGCTTCTCATAGAAATAAAATCAGTCAGAGCAATGATCAGTAGAGACAGAATCATGGCACCATACATAATTTCTCATCGATTCCCAATAGGTGAAATATAACAAAATACCATAGAAAAATAGAACCATGTAGATCATAAGCCAATTAGATTGACAACGTATTCGTCTAACGTTAGATCAGGGAACATTTTCATAATATAAAAATTCATCAGAGATTAGATAGTCCCAATAACATTTCTGAGGTCAAATAATCTCATATAATATCTCAATAGAGACAGTCACAAACTATTCACTATAATTACCATACTTGGACATTTCACATTTCGTACATTATTCCTTTAATTATTTCTGTCGTCCCAGATTTCATAATATTCCTTTCACTAAGAGAACCAGTTCACGAGGGAATTTCAATCAATACATTTCTCGACATCATACCAGGATAGATTGTTTTACCAAAATTAACCTTTTTCACTAACTGCGATGTTGCGAAAATTAAACAATCTTTCGATCAATCTGATATCTTTCTAGCTCATGTCTGTACTTATTAACCCATTCTCAATCTCTAACCATGCTTATAACCATTTTATCATTGAGCTATTTGGTTTCTCACTCAGAAACTCATTCAACATAAATCTCAGGAATTTCCATTATAAAACTCCACTTTGGTAAGGGAAAGGGGGTCATAGGGCTCTGATTCGACTCTCATATACATATACATGTAACGCAATTTTCATCATCATAATCATGTCATTCATTTCAAGTAAACTAAATATCATATTGATTTTACGCCCACTTTTCAGTTATCTCATTTTAACAAGTATACTTATACATGCATTCCATGTTTTCTGGATAACTTTACTTATCTATTCATTTAATCATACAAGTCATGCACAAGATATCATACATGGGCCAATAAACACAGATAAATTTATCACAATCTATACTTTTACCTCGTACACCATCATTTAGACATATTGTTACAATCATATAAATTAGTCCAAGTAATTTAACACATTTACTTAAGCTATACAAGTTTATCTACCATAATCTTTCATATAAGCGTACGTGAATATTCATTCCATCTACATCTTTAGTAAGTTATCTAAACACATGCATTTACTCGAGCAAATCGACCATTTATATCATAGAATTATCTATTAATCATAAATAAGCTCATTCTACCATATACACATTCCATGAATCCTCATTCGTACCTTTCTAAGGTTCAGTTCGTAATGACTATACTTTACTCATATATTTTAGCATCACAGTCAACACGGTCGGTGTAGCTCGGTTGGAGAGTACCTTTGTCTAAACAAAATGGCTCTCATGCACGTCGGGAGACATCACACTATCACAGATTGGTGGCATGTATAGCTGAACTCTCATACATATGCTATGTTAGTCTGAGAACTGACTAAACCATAGCTCTGATACCACTAAATGTAACACCCCTCATCTGTATCCAATGCCAAGACAGGGCTCGAGGCGTTACCAGACATAAACATTCACCGGGTCACCAAATTTCGCCTAAAATTAAAACTTTTCAAACACATGCATATCGTCCTTTATACAGTCCTTCGAGGCCTAAACCATACATTGTGGAGATTCAAGAAAAAATCGAAAACATTCTATAGACTTTGGGCAACTTAAAAATTTTCTAGCTTTGGAGAGACACAAGCCCGTATGGGTAGGGCCGTGTGGTCACACACACCCGTGTGGCTTGGGACATGCCCGTGTCCTCAGCCCGTGTAACTCTCTATTTATGATGTCAGCAAAATAATTTATACCATATGGCCAGGCCACACGCCCGTGTGCTAGGCCGTGTTCTCCATACGGTTGAGACACATGACCATGTCTCTACCCGTGTAGCTAACAGTTAGGCTATTTTCCAAGCCTTATGTTGACCTTATTTTTCTCCCATACTTTTACACATCATAAGCACAAATTATAACATCAATTTAAGATTTGATCAACCTTTAGTGAAATTCAATTAAATAATTTGCATGTGTTATACACATTCTACAATTGTCCATGTTTAATCATTATCATCTTACTACCATGCCACACATTCACTCCATGGCTATGACCATCTTGAACGGTCCTAGGGCATTCATCACGTACATGTGACATATACTTCATATACATGGTGAACAAGCATAATCACATAACCATATTAAAAGACATTAACACATATCATGGATAAATAGACTTACAAGACAAAAATCATTATAAGCCACATCTCATAGCTATATACAGTGAATCAATATATGCAAAAATCTTAGCCAAAACATAAAAACACATGTCAATAATTAAGTACCCTATACATGCCACTCACTTGAAGAAATTAAGTTTCAACAATACTCCAAAGATGGTAGCTTGATAGTGTGAGGTTGCCTCCGACGATCTCCAACCTCGAGCCGACCTGAGGACACTAGAAGAAATGGAAGGGGGAGTAAGCTTTATACTTATTAAGTCCATATGAAAATAATAAATATTATAACAACATGTTTCCTTAGGTAAAACAACCATAATTACACTTTTACTCATGTTCTGGTCAAGCTGTCTACTCAATTAATAGTCGATAAATTATTTATAACTCGAGCTACAGAACTCTAAATTAAGATCCGTTAATTTTCCCTGAAACTAGGCTCATATATATTGTTACCATAAAATTTCCAAAATTTTTGGTTTAGCCAATAAGTACATTTTATTCTTTAAACTATCCCCTATTTTGTTGTCTGATTGCTTCGACCTCTATCTACTAAAAATAAAATATCTCATAGTACGAGACTCGGATAATATTCTCGTCTCTTTCTATTGAAAATATACTAATTAAATATTTCATTCATATGAATCTTAACTCATAATTATTTTTTTAAAATTTCTAGTGATTTCCAAAGTTAAGACAAGGGAGTCTAGAATTACTCCGACTCTATCTCGCAAGAATTCAAATATCTCATAATACATAATTCTTTTACTTACATCGTTTTCTTTATGTGAAACTAGACTCATTAAGCTTTAATATCATCTATTATTTAGCCTCTAATTCGACTTCCACCATTTATGGTGATTTTTCAAAGTCGGGATACTACTGCTGTTCAACATTGTTTTAGTGCAAAATCACAATAGCTATCATAATTTCATTGTCACATTGATCATGGACTCATTATTTCATAAATCTCATATTCAATTACACAATGTAAGTTAACATGATATTGCAACACAATTCATAATCATAAGCATAAGGACGGTTCATCTTTCAAATCTTTTCACTTGTTCATCATGTATACACATACATATGCATCAATGCGCTTACTCATCATTTATCACCTTTCAATAAGGCAGCACTTACGATTATGATGTACGTACCTGTACATATCCATAGCATACCGATTAACTTTACCTTTATCACCATGCCAATCTCTAGCTTTCATTGCATTATTTATTATAATACCTGTTGAATTTCTCGAAAATCTTGATGGATAATCCATTTTACGTCAAGTCATACAAGTGATCACCTCAAATACGCACTCCCGTGAACCTCACATCTTACGACGGGATTACTAGTCCAGTCTAAATCCCCCATGATATAAACTCATGGAGTGATGTCAGGATTACCAGTCTAGACAAAATCCCTTGTAACGACAAGCACTCTCAATGAGCTCGGATTTGAATTACCAGTCCAGGCTAAATTCAGACCCTAATCGGATTACCCATCCGGGCTAAATCCACAATGCACACATATTCTTTGGGAGGCTCAATCACTCAAGGAACACCAGATTGGGCTAGATTCTTTTTATATTTGAGATCAAAGGATTACCCGTCCGGGCTAAATCCTTTTCTGTAACACATGTAGGATCTCAAGTCATGTAAGCCATGGTTTATCCATCGAATTTCCTTTTTATTCAACCGAGATTTTTCTCTTGTCATCCAGTATCTCATTATGCATAGCTGATCATTTAATTTACATCCAATTCAACACATTTCCATATTTATTTAGACATTAGTCCATAAAATAAACATGGTATTGCACATAATTATATTTAGGCATTTGTTACAATATATAATCTTCATATCAACTAAATAAATATCCATCACACAATGTTAACACATCAATTTAAGTTCAATTATGAACAATAATAATATCATTCCATTATCATTAACATATGAACTTACCTCGGTTTCGAGTACGACTATTTATTTCGAGTTTGTGCTTAACCTTGTTCAACCTCGTTCTAAGCCCGAATCTTATTTTCCTTGATCTATAATATCACATTTAGCCTAATAATTAGTCAGATTATTCATATGGGTCAAAAAATCATACTTTTTACAAATTTGCATTTTGACACCTAAACTTTCACATATTTGCACTTTTGCCCCAATGCTCGTAAAATGATTTTTATTCAATTTCCTTGGATTTCAACCCAAAAGAATCATTTTTATTTCTATGGCAACCCCTAATTTCCACTAAATCACCCTTTTATGACCAATTTTACAATTTTTACAAAACGGTCCTTCCGAACATTTTCATCAAAAACTGCTTAGTAAAAGTCGTTTATTACACACCGAGTCTTCATATTCTACCATTAAACATCAAAATACATGCATATCATTCATGGGTAAATTTTTAAACACAAACCCTAGCTCAAATAAATGATAGAAATAGCTAGAACATGTTATCGGGACTTTAAAAATGCATAGAACGTTAAAAATAGAGCTCAGAATCACTTACTATTGAGCTTGGAAGCTTGTCCAAACCCTAACCATGGCTGCTATTGGTACATTCGGCTGAAGCAAGAAGAAAGGGACACATTTGGGTTTTAAAATTTGTCTTTTAATTCATTTTACCCCTAAATGACCAAAATGCCCTTTTTACTATTGTTTCAAATTTTACCCAACCAAGGCCATTTTTGTCCAACAAGTTATACAATGGTCTAATTACCATTTAAGAACCTCCCATTTAAAATTTCATAACAATTAGACACCTCTAACATGTAGAACTCAACTTTTGTACTTTTTACAATTTAGTCCTTTTGACCAAATTAAGTGCCCAAACGTCAAAATTTTCGAACGAAATTTTCACGAAATCATTCCGTGAAATCGTAGACCATAAAAATATAATAAAAATTAATTCTCTTACGTCAAATTTGTGGTCCCAAGACCACTATTCTGACTAGCCCTAATTCAGGATGTTACATTTCTTCCCCTTTTAGGGATTTTCGTCCCCGAAAGTCTTACCAAAAAAAGTGGTTTTGGTTTTTCACTTGGATTCCTCAATCCTATAATCGATTTCAAAGATCTTTCACTCAAGCTGAGCTTTTACTAGCTATCTCTTTAAATTCCACATACAAAAATCAGGAGTGGTATTCACTTTACAACACTTTCACTAAAACTTAATCTCTATCAGAAAACTCATGTACTCAAAAGTCTGATCCATACCATCATGTTACTTATACATTCGCACCCGAATCCTTTCGGATTCGAATAGTGAAACTAGCCAGTTCATCTCGGCCTCATATTCTTTATAATTCCGTAAAAATATAATAAAAATAAATTTTATTATGTTAGATTTGTGGTCCCGAAACCACTATTCTGACTAGGCCCTAATTTGGAATGTTACACCACTCATGGAACAAGTTGGAAGAGACTAAACCCAGCTATTTTAAGCAAAATACATGCCTCTCTTCACCTATAAATAAGACCCCTTCATTCCCTCATTCATCATCCCTCATCCCTCATCATTCTCTCTTCTTTCTTAGTTCTCTTAGCATTTTCCATTTCCCACACCTAACATCATCTCTTCATTGAGATTTTAACAATTTAATCCTCTTAACGAGCCCTTGGTTGGCCACCTTGGAGAGCTATCAGCAAAGGAGCAAAGTGAAGAAGCGAAGGAGCCTCGTCAGTGAGAGTCTTGAGTGACAGCCACTTTGATTTGGGTTTAATCTTTCTTATCTTTAATTTAATCTAAAAATGTTTTCTATGTATTCTTTGTTCCTGTTTACAACAATGTTAGCTTAATTTTATTTAAGCTAGGATGATTGCTTTGATTAAATAATATTTATTTGATTCATGCTTATAATGTTTGTGACTCAATCGATTATGCTTTCAATTACAATCAAGTCTGTATTTCGTTCATAAGTGATTGAAATGCACCTAAATTAGCTGAGCGGTCCTAACTAGACGACGGCTAGTGGATGCATAATTCAAATGTGCATGCTCAATTTAGATCCTAACCCGATTAAATTGCAGGTTGCATAACAACTCTAATGAAGCTCTGTTATCTGCATAGTTTTTAGATTTGTGTGATTAAACTGTTTCAAACCTAACACGTCCCTGTTACCTCACATGAATGGTATGAAACCCTTAGTAAATAAGGATCAGTAAAATACGTATTTACTAAGTAAAGTATTCCGAAAGGACCTAATGTGGTTTCCAAAGTCATGAAAGATTGAGTTGCCATGGAATGTTTTTCTGAATGTTATTAAGCATGTTGATAATAAATTAAGTTTAATTAGAGTAATTTTCCTAGTTTATTTATGTTATAATTGTTGCAAAATGTGTTTAATTTTGATAAAATCTATTTTTTTCATATAGTTTGCATACTTAAGATAATTTGCATTAGGGATCATTGCATTTAGTTTAATTTTAATCATCATTTCTCAACCATATTGTTTTTTTATTTACCAAGTTGTTAGTATAATTTTACAATTAAGTGATTTAATACAAATACAATCCCTGTGGAGATGATAACTCGATACTTACTTATTACTTGATAACGACTGTGTACACTTGCACAAACCTACGTGTTATAGTTCTCTACTAAGTTGTCAAAAGGGGTCCGTTAGACTTTAAACACGAACTCTAAAATTGAAAGTCTATGGCCATGGCTCTCTTTAAAAGGAAATAAAGGATGGTGATTACCCAATGGGGTTCTCTGCATGTCCTAGGACGGTGATGGGCAAACCTTACATAACGTGATTTTAGGCAAATCCATATTGTAAACACGCGATGAAAGAAAAACCTTTATGATGAATCATGAAAGAAAAAGCCTTTGTGGCAAATGATCAAAGGATCGTTTTAGTGGCATGCTCTATTGGATAACCGATATGGTGTATTCTGCTAAGTCTATCAGCATGAACTATTGGGAATATTTGGTAAGCCATGAATCTAAATGTTTGTCTTGCTGGTAAAATATGAGTAGGTTCTATTAGTTTTGTAGCAAGTGTAACTAAGACAAGGTATTGATATACTCTAGAATAAGAATTAAATAAAGTCTTAAGGATTCTTCATGAAAAAAGAGATGTTTATCTGTATGACAAGAAAGGTGTCTGTTATAATGATTTGTAAGTATGAAAAGTAAGGGGTATTGTAATGACCCAAGAGTCAGTGGTGTCAAAAAGTGTAGTTTCAGAACCCCATTTCTATAAATCAGATTCGTACTTATCGTTAGTGATTAATTACGGAGTTATCTTGAAAGTGAATTGGAATTCAGTTAGGTAATTTTATGGGAATAGGGTTTTACTTTAAGTATAGGGACTAAATGTGGTAAGTGATAAAAGTAGTAATTGTTATTAAATTACAAGGTAGGATTAGATTAAGGGACTTATTAAATAAATAGACCATTATTAAATAGGTTTTGATAGTGGACGATTATGGGGGTATTATATATTATATGCTAGTCATATTATAACATTTAAGTTAGTAAATTATATTAAAATAAAAATGATAATGAAATAATAAAATATATGAAACAAATAGCTTAGTGTAAAATAGAAAGGAAAAATAAATTTTAAGTTCATTGTCTTGCATGTTGAACTTGAGAAAGAGAATAAGCATATTTGGCCATTAATCTTTAGCTTTTGAAGCTCAAATTTGTTAGTAAACTTTGGTCCTTTTTGCATAAATTTTATATTTTTGGAACCTTAAGATCATAAGCTAACTTGCACATATTGGAATTTTTAGAATAGCTGAAATTATGGAAGTTGCAATCATATAAAAATTAAAGTTTTTGGTATTGTTTTGATAGATTTTAAGGTTGGAAGTTAAATGAGACTACTTTGTAAAGTTAATTCATGAAATTTTGTATTAGGGACTAAATTATATGTAAATTCAAAATTAGGGGTTTAATTGAGTAATAGGAAGTCCTATAGGGACTTTAGGAAATTTTGGTTTAATGTTGGGAGAATTTTTGATAAATTATGTTAGTACTATGTTAGTACGAGTTCTAAGGAATAAATTGAAATCCATCTTAAAGTAGTTTAAAATTTGTAATTAAATATGAAATGGTATGTAAAATGTTAATTTATTATATTTGTTTAACTCGTAGCTAATGTTGAGTCGGAGTCCTCGAGTACGAAAGGAAAAGGCAATGCTATCGATGAGTAGCTCAAAAATTATGGTGTGTGTTTATATAATCTAAACTATTTAAATTGTTTTATTGAGCATTTACATTATATGGTGAGTTAAGGTAAGTTACAAGTTTATTTAATGTGATATGTTTGAAATGGTTGATTTGGTTACTTGTGATTGGGATTGTGTTGAGTACTATTGAAATTGATATTTATTTTTTATGGAAAGAAAAGATGTTTCTATGAGAAAATATTCAAATGATTAAATTATTTGGATTGATGAAATTGTATTATGAAATTGGGGAATTGAATTATGAATTGAATTTAGAATTATGTTACCCTATTAACTATTCGGGCATGGTCAGTTATAATTGGCATGCCATAGGATAGGAAGAGTTTAGAGTTTTACGACTGTGTCGGGGAGTGCCAAATTTGGTGCGTAGGTTGGATCTGCGTATCTGAGTCCGATTCCAAGTCATGTTAATAGAGGAAAATAAATAAAAAATGGTGAAATTGGAAATGATAATTGAAATAATGATGGAAGTGAAATTTTTATATTATAACAAATGTTTAAATGGAAATGTGATGATACATGAAATTCCTTAAGTTTGAATTGAAGTAATAGATTTATGTTTCCTTACATTACTTGAGTTGCATTTTAGTTAAGTAAATGAATATCTTGTACCATGGTTTAATACTCTGATTATGGAAGCACAACTGAGTTATACTCAGGTTACATTTTTTTCTAGTATGCAGGTTAGGTACCTAGTAGAACTAATATCGACTTAGCATCCAGTGATGATCTCGACTTCAAATGTTGGTGAATGGTCTTTATGTTTATTTTGGCATGTACCTAGGTTATAATGCAATAGTTTTGGTCATTTTTGTATCTTGATGGTCTTTTGTCATAAGGTAATGTTTTGCTTTTGGTTGATAGATATTATTTTGGATTTGGTAAATTTTATGGTTATAAAGGTATGAAGTGTTTATAAGATAGATAACTTATAATGTGGACATATTTGGTTGCTTTATGCTGGTGATTTGGTATTTAGAACTTTAAAAGTATTATTGTGGATGGAACAAGTTCATATGTTAATGATGTTTTAGATGAATGTTTAGTGTATATGTATATACTTTGTGGTGTCAATGAGGGTACATTGGTTAGACACATAAATTATAGGAAATATGTATGTTTTAGATTCAATTATAGGTGTTTGAAGGCATGTTTATAGCTGGTTATTGTTTGGCTTGGTATTTCAGGATCTGGGGTTGAAATGTCTTGCTTTGAAACCAAATTTTAGGTACACAAAGCCGTGTGTCACACACGGTTACACCACACAGTCATGTGTCTTATTGTTTTGAGGTGCAAGATTCACACGGTCTGCAACACGACGTACGACATGGCCATGTGGCCCTATTTCGAGTACTCACACGGGTGGACACACGGGTTGGGACATGACCATGTGTCTTGACTTCGAATGCTCACACGGTTTGGGCTATGTCACACGGTCTTTTGACCCCTATTTTCCAAATTTTCAAGTTTTTTCTGAAATTTTCTTATTTGTTTCAATTTTATTCCATATTGTTCTCAAACTATTTTTAGGGCCTTATAGGCTCGATTTAGGACTCGTAAGTGTATTTTTATTATAGATATAATGTGTTTTTTATTATTGTATTTAGAATCGATTAATTGTTTTCGTTTAAATTTAATTGTTTCCAATTATACTGTAATACTCTGTAAACCAAATTCAGCAACGGATATGGATTAGGGGTGTTAAATGTATCATATCTTCTTCAAAATTTATTCCGATTCTAGGTCAGTGCTAATTTGAATTATAATATCCTAATATAGCAAGATATGGGTTATGTGGACATTATTCGAAGTGAATTATCAGTATAGGTATGTGAACAGAATTGAATCAGGGTATGTCTGAATGTGAATCAATAGTACAAAAACTCGTGTAAGTATCTGCCATATGCATGTATCCACCCAAGACAATGTCAGTAAGCAATTGTTTGAAAAAAGAAAATTAGTTAAGTTATAGATTCTTGGAGGTGGTTTCTAAAGGTATATTTTGTTAAGAAAATGTTGTGGACAAGAGAATTATGAAGGAATGGGAAGAATCCTCTAGTAAATTAAATATGAAAGATTAAGTATAACAAGGGTATGATAATTGGCATATACAAGAGTGGTAATGTAACACCCCTTACCCATACCCGAGAGTGGGATAAGGTATGAGGCATTATCGAACGGACATACAAACATCCAACTAAAAATACATGTATAAAGTTTCTATTCTTATCATTTTGTCCCTTATATGGGTTTACGAGGCCCAAACATGCCTTTGAAGTGGTCCAAGACTGAACCGAGAACATATGAAAGACATAAGAAAATTTTGTGCATTTTGGCCTCACACGCCTGTGTGAAGGCATATCACACACCCGTTGGCTTTGGGGACACGGTCGTGTCCCTAGCCTGTGTAGAATTTTGAATTTTATTATTTTTCTGATCAAGGTGCAGTGGTTTTCACACGGGCTAGACACATGTCCATGTCCTACTACATGGCCTACACATGCCCGTGTCGTCACCCGTGTCTGAAAACCTGGACATTCTGTTTGTGACATCATCATTCATTTAAGGGCACACGACCAAGGCACACGCCCGTGTGGTTAGGCCTTGTACTCCACACGGTTGAGACACATGGCCGTGTCTCCAATCCGTGTAGACACTACAAAGCATGCAACGTGAAAATTTTGGGAAACAGGGGACACACGGCTGAACAACACGTTCGTGTGGGCTACCCGTGTGTCGCACACAGATTAGACACCTACTAGTGTGTCCATCCATGTGGACCATTTGGAGGCTATTTTCCAAGCCATTAGTCACCCAAGGTCTCTCATGCACTCCAACATGTTCATCATTCTACCATTTAACCCAGATCACAAGCACATATACAATTTGACATGCATATAATAGAAACACCATAGGAAGACATCTCAAAAAGGTTATATGGACCAACTGACTTGGCCATATACAAAATGATCATTCCAAATAGAGCACCAATACTTTGGACTAGACACATGACACATATACAAAATAATAATCACCTATACATGCCATGATTCAAAATAATCAAATGTATTATACCCAAAGTTTTGTTGATAGTGTGACCCGAGCTCCGACGTTCCCGATTCTTCGAGCTAGCTTGACGAATCTAAAAAGGGTGGAAAAAGAGAAGGGTAAGCTATAAGCTTAGTAAGTACACATAAAAATAAAGTAAATCTTATTTAGACCTTAGAATATTATTTATATCTTTGTCAAAATTCAAAGCTTCCATCAAAGCGTATGATCTATATTTCCAAAGATATTACATAAAGACATGCATTGCCATTAACCATTGCGGTCATAAGAGTACACAAGTTTAAGCACGTACCTTTTTACTTCCATGCATACATATATACTTTACCTATCTCACATACAAACTACATGTGCATTACCCGTTGAGCGTTTGGAATAATGAACAGGATACTCAGATACATATGCACCAAAGTGCCATAACATAACATAGCACGCCTCTTAACAGGGCTATCTAAGAGCACCCAGACCTAGCATGCATCACATAATCACGCCTCTAAACGGGGCTACATAAGCTCCCGGACCTAGCATGTACCGCATAATTACATGCCTCTCAACGGGGCTACGTAAGCTCCCGGGCCGAGCATGTCTCATGCCATCAAATGAGCTCATACATACATAGCTATCCTAGTGACATGTCACTTGTATCCTTACCTATTCCTAAGTTCAAAAGGGATTCTCGGACTTTCGTCTCTTGGTCAAAAATTCTCGGAATGTTGGCCTCATAACATATGACATTTTTAAATACAAATGCTAACATGGCAAGACTTGTACAATAATAATAAAACATAAAACACATTATATCAACAAGATAACCAAATAAAATATTATTTATCTAAATATTATTTAAACATTTAAAACGTCATTTAAAGCATTTATTTGCACGTGTACTTACCTCGGTACAAAATATTCGGTATAGTGCCTAAGCCTCGAACGCCTTGTTCTTGCCTTTATCAAGATTCAGTTCTCGTCTTTCTTGATCTATAATAATAAAGTTAGCTCATTAACTTCCTAAATTACTCAAATCGACCCTAAATTCATGCTTTGATAGAATTACCATTTTACCCTTAAACTTTCACTTATTCACAATTTAGTCCCTAAGCTCGTATGTTGGAATGCAAGTGATTTCTTTGTTACCCAAGTCTACCCGAATGCTTCTTGTACTTATAGCAGGCCATACTTTCCTTCATTTCACATTTTTCTACCCATTTTCTCAACTTTTACAAATAAGTCCTTTTTAGGGTTTCCATGCAAAATCACTTAACAAAAGTTGTTCTCCATACTTTAAACTATCATATTCTTCCATAATCCATCAAAATACATCTAACTCATGCATAGGTAATTTTATAAAAATAAACCCTAGCATGAGATACGGGTAGAAATGAAGAGAGCAAGTTGCAAGGATGTCAAAAATACAAAGAGCACTAAAAACGGGGCTAGGATTGACTTACTATCAAGCTTGAAAGTTGAAGAAACACTAGCTATGGTACCCTTGAAGTTTCGGCAGCAACATGAGGAAGATGAGCTGATTTTTAGCTCTTTTTCCCTTTTTAATTCATTTAATATCCAAATGACCAAAATGCCCTTGTTCACTAAACTTACAAAAAAATTCCATTGGTGTCCATATTTGTCCAAAAATTTAGAATTTGGGCAAATTGCTCTTTAAGACCTTCTAATTCACATCCCAGAAAAATTTCATACAAATTACACCTAAAACTCAAATTTTGCATCTTATTCAATTTAGTCCTTATTTTCTAATTGGACACTTTATTCTTAAAATTTCCGCATGAAACTTTACCACATGCATATTCTTATATTCTAAATCTCATAATGGTCATAATCTAAATATTTTAACATCGAACTTGTGGTCTCAAAACTATTATTTCGACTAGGTCATATTTTAGGGTGTTATAGGTAAGATCATATGGTATCAATCGTAATAAATGATGCAGAATAGAAGCTGACTCACAGAAATTTTTACAATATTATTAAGCCTCCTTCATGGCATGGTTAATGAGCTCACTAAGTACCTTTTTACTTACATGGTTGTTATTCTTTTCAGGTTCATTGAGAAGAGGCTTCTCCTCGAGAGATAACGCTAGGAGTACGCCAAGTTGGTGGCGGATTGGGCCATTATGTTACAGAGGATTGTGGCAGAGTCTTAAAATTTGCGTTTTGAGTTTGTCTTGAATAAATTTATAACTTGTAAAGGTTCGAATCAAATATGTTGTAATAAGTTGTTTAAAACATATTTCACTTTAAGTTTTCAAATGTTAAGTTTTTCTTTTTGACTTCTAATAACAAATTTAAAATAAATGAGAACTGTAAATTGTTTTTATTAAATGCTTTGTATCATCTAGTAATGTAACACCCCTTACCCGTGTCCTACACCGGGACAGGGTACGAGGCATTACCGGACTTAAACACAAACATGGATCTAAAAGCATTCAACATCCTCAATTGTGATGCAGACATTTCATTTACCTATCAACATACATGACAAATTACCAACGATATTCACATCACAATTATTAAACATAACATGAATAGCTAGATTTACAAGCCATAATCAATAGCTCAATATAGGCCAATACATTTGGCCAAATTATAATAACACATGTTATAAAACTAGGTCCCTATACATGCCACTCACTTGATATTTATAACTAATGTATCAATACTCCAAAGGTATTGGCTTGATAGTATGATGCTGCCTCTGACGATCTCCAACCCCGAGCCGACTTGACAACACTAAAAGAAATGGAAAGGAGGTAGTAAGCTTTACGCTTTGTAAACTCGCATGAAAAATAATAAGAAATGTATTAACATGCTATGTTTCAATTTCTCTCTATTTATTCAAAGCCCAGTTAAGTTGTTTTCTCGACTTACAGTCACTAAATTATTTATATCTGGAGCTACGAGACTCCAAATTGAGAACTGCTAATTTTCCCTAAAACTAGACTCACGTATCTTCTTACCATAAAATTTTTAGAATTTTTGGTCTAGCCAATAAGTACAGTTTATTCGTTAAAGTCACCCCTATTTTGCTGTTCAACAGTTCTAACCCCTCTGCACTAAAAATTAATTATCTATTTGTACAAGGTTCAGATAATGTTTCTATTTGTTTCTTTCGAAAATAAAATCATTAAGGATTTTAAGCATATAAATTATAACCCATAATTATATTTGTACAATTTTTAATGATTTTTCAAAGTCAAAACAAGGGTTCTGAAATCATTCTAACCATATCTCATAAAAATTCAAATATCACAGAATATGAAATTCTTCTGCTTTCACTGTTTCTTTTATGTGAAAATAGACTCAATAATATTTTATTTCATATCTTATTCAACTTCTAATTAGATTTCCACCAGTTTTGGTGATTTTTCAAAGTCACACAATTGTTGCTATCCAAAATTGTTCTATTATAAATTTCACTCTTACATAATCTCACTTACTCCATTCCATCTTACCGAAAGTTCGCTCAACTATCGAGCACATTGCTCATAAATTTTCACACACATATACCTGCACTTAGTCATCACATAGTCATATTCAATTATACTAGCCATTACATGATCACATGTATTTTCACTTAGTCAATTTCTCGTTGAACACATCAGAATAATAACAGATACACGACGGCCTGCACATATTACCACCCTTGTAACCAAAGTTATCTGGGGCACCTGGTAGCCTGCATTTAGTACTACACCTGTGACCAAAACTGTCTCTTACACAAAGTGGCCTGCACTTAGTACTACACATGCGACCTAACAATCTGGTACACGTAGTAGTCTGCACTTAGTACTACACACGTGACCTAAAAGCATCTTAGACACATAGTAGCCTACACATAGTACTACACATGTGTTCTCACAATAGATCATTCGTATCTTTTCTATTCCGAAGGTCCAACCGAGAAATTCCTCACTTTTCAACATTTTACCCATTTATCCATAATCAATTTCAATTCATAATTTTCATCAAGTGATCATTCAATATACAACCACATCTCATATAATAACAAAAAATTATAACATAAGTAAAAATGATATATTATTTACATACAAACTTACTCGTTTCAATGGAATCTCTTGTTCCATCAATTTTCCCATGCCCAATAAACACACAATGTGTAATTGACATATTAAGCTTTCGATTTCTTTCTAGGGTACACCTCTTTCTCACTCGCAATATCATTAACATAAACTTCAATACAATCATAGCAAAATAGATTTCATGCATAACAACAATAACATGAATAACATGCTTATTAAATCACACGAACTTACCTCGAATACAAAAATGGCAAATTTATCAATTTAGTCCACAACCTTGTATTTTTTCGATTTAAGCCCGAATCTCGATTTCCTTGATCTAAAATTTCAAATATAGCTCATTTATTATTCAAATTATTCAAATTGACCCAAAAATCATACTTTTACAAATTTCCATTTTACCCTTAAACTTTGTCATATTTACACTTTTGCCCCTACGCTCGTAAAATGATTTTTGTTCAATTTCTTTGCACTTTAAGCCTAGCCGAATCATTTTCATAACTATAGCAGCCCATAATTTCCACTAAACCACACTTTTATGACAAATTTTATAACTTTTACAATTTAGTCCTTTTTAGCATTTTCATCGAAAACTACTTAGTAAAAGTCGTTTCTCCAACCATAAACATGCATAATCTACCATTAAACATTAAAATGCACAAATTTATAACATGGATCAAACCCTAGACCTTCATCATAACTCAAATAAATGGTAGAAATAGGTAAATCTTGTTACGAGGATTTCAAAAACGTAAAAATCATTAAAAATGGGGCTAGAATGGACTTACAATCGAGCTTGGAAGCTTGAAAAACCCTAGCTATGTCTTCTCCATGCATGTTTCAGCCATGGGGTTGAAGATGGACAAAAATTGGCTTTTAATTTTGTTTTTAATTCATTTTAATTACTAAATAACCAAAATTCCCCTAACTTAAAAATATTCTATTTCACCCATTTCATATCCATTTTTGTCCAAAAAATTAACCAATGGTCTAATTACCATTTAAGGACCTCCAATTTAAAATTTTATAACAATTGGGCACCTCTAGCATGTAGAACTCAACTTTTGAACTTTTTACGATTTAGTCCTTTTGACTAAATTGAGTGCCCAAACGTCAAAATTTTCAGATGAAATTTTCACAAAACAATTCCACAAAATTTTAGACCATAAAAATATAATAAAAATGAATTTTATTTCGTCAGATTTGTGGTCTCGAAACCACTGTTCTGACTAGGCCCTAAATCAGGATATCACAAGTAAAACCCGAGATCTGCACCTGATGAATCTGGTCGGGTTGAGGGTGTTACAAGTTGGTATTAGAGTTTCGATTTAATCGGTTATGAAGAAGCCCTATATGCATAATACGCCGAGCCTGGCTTAGTCTTTCAAGTATGTTAAAAATATTTCATAATTTTACTTATGTATTAATAATAGTTTAATGAAGAGAAATACTGATGAAGTAAAGAGATAAAAGTAAGATAAAAGGATCGCTTCGTTAAAATGAAAGAAATGATGTTACGTGATATAACAGACAATAAAATGAAAGATAGAATACAAAAGGAATTTCCATCCCCACCTTTATTAGCTGGATCAGTGGATGTAGCTGGAAGAGGATCTATAGGATTCTAGCCCTTAAATGTTAAACCCTCATCATGTTCTTCTACAATGGGCATACGAGGAATGATAAGTTCGTCTTATTATTCCAATTCCCTTCGAGATATTTCCATTCTTCGCCCTCTAGGTGATAAATGTTAAAACTAAGAGAATTAATAGAGATATCCTTCACACATTTCAAGTCTACTCTCCTAAGATCAAGAGGACCTACAGGAACTTGTGTGTGCAGAATCAAAATCATCCTCCATTCTAGTAAGGCCTCGATAAGATTCTTATGAGTTTCTTATTAAAACTTTCTCAAAGTTTCCTCATGAGATTGACTTAGCCTCTCCAACTCTACCTTATGACTTTCTTCTTGCGCCTTTCCTCTAAGACAGACTTTTCACCCTTCAAGTGATGGACCTCCCCCTTATATCTCTCACATTCAGCCTGAGCATCCCCATGCTTACCCTTCAGGGTTGTGATCTTTGTATATAATCTTGCAATTAAATTGCTTGAATATTGATATTTTTGGCAAAGTTCAGCCAAAGTGTCTTCACTAGATTTTACAGATCTTTCTAAACATGCTATCTTGTTGTTGTAACACCTATCAGCTTCCTTGAGAGCCCCACTCCAAAGACCATGATAGATAGACATGATCTCTGAGACTTCAACCATGAGTGATAGAGGACCCTCAGAATAATCAGATGTAAGGTAAGAAGAGAAAGCTTCTCTTAACTATAAAGGTAGCAAGCTTAATTATTGTTGAAAAATAGAGCTGAGAGATGAGGGAGTTGTCACTGACCCCAAAAGAGCTTGCCAAGGAAAGTTACTTCCTAATTTAGAAGAGGTAGCATCTTGTGCTTGAGGGGGAACGACAATTGAGTGAATTAAAGGGATTGTTTCTGTAGGATTCTCTGACAATAAAGGATTAGAAATGTGTTTGGGAGAGTCAGTTTGAGGGGCAAACTCATTAGGTACTAAAGGAATCTTACGATGAGCAGGAAACAGAGAAGAGTGGGGGATTTCAGCAACATGCTCCTTAATTGAATTGTTCTTTACTAATGGAGGGCAGTCACTAGTTCCATATTCTTGAGTGCTCTCATCTAATCTGGCCCTTTTCCTTGTTTTCCTTGTTGTTGTCTTACTTGGTGGAGTAGCAGTAGTCTTCTCTTCGCCATGAACCCGCTTAAGAATCAAAGAAATGTCCATGTCTTGAGGATGGGAATGTGATGAAGATCCTACACCATTAACAAAATAATTAGCTAGACCTGAAGTAGAATTTATAACAAGATTTGTTATAATTTTCCAATTTCTTGGGCAAAGACTACAAATAGTGTAAAAGTATAATAAAGGCTCTCGAATACGCCTCAATAAGATGTGCACCAATTTTCTATCTGAGTTATATGGCCAAGCTTCGAAGGCAAACAGTACAGAGGGGTCAATTTTTGGACTAATGGAATAGTTTGGGCGGTAGCCATTCGGACTCAAATTCTTCAAACAATGTTGTATGTTCCTAACAGAGATCAACTCCAGCAAGTCAAGTATGCGACCCTTTTTCGATCTTTGGTATTTCTTTTTAGCAATTTAAGCATATTTGATTATAATTTGGTATAGACATTTTCTAGAGGAAGGGATGATTGAGTTGAAAAGCCAAAACCAAACTTTAGTTTACTTACAAATAGTATATATTTATCCTTTCTCTGATGAAGATTTGATATTCTATTATGAATAAGTGGTTCACATCCTTGTCGTATGCTAAAATGAGCACTACCCGCGGAGGTTCCAACTCTTGTTATCTTGAATTGATAGAATTTCTAAAAGCCACCCAATCGGGGATGCTTAGAGTGTATACAATAGTCGATGTAAAATGCTACCAAAGTCCACCAGGATTGGGGTAAGAATTGTCTTAGTGTAATGCCATAACTATTGAGTACGGTGTAGAAGAAAGGGTTAAGTGGCAGGTGGAAGCCAACCTCCAGTAAAATGAATGGTAAGATGAAACCTATAGAACTTTCACTAAGATGTCAATAATGGGGAAGTTGGAAGTCATAAGCGAAATTTGGGTCTTGGAGACCTTAGGCTCCTAAATATCGATTCATTTCTTTTTAGGTGGTGTTACAGTCACACAACTCAGTTTCCACATGCAGTTGTAACACCTCTTATCCGTATTCAATGTTGGAACAGGATACGAGGTATTATTGGACTTACAAAGCAAGCAAACATGCTTTGGAAGTGTTCAGGACTAAACCGATAACTCAAAAATTTTTTACAATACTTAAAAAAATTTTGCTATGAACAGGGGTCACACGCCCGTGTGGTTTGGGACATGCTTGTGTCCCTAACTCGTGTAACTCTCTGTTTTGTAAAGCATGAACAAATTGAAGTCACACGCTCATGTTCTAGGCCGTGTGATTAATTTAATTTTCATAAAATAGGTGCAGACTTCACACGGTCGAGAGACACGCCTGTGCTTGAGGCCGTGTCCCTCACACGACTGAGACACACGCCCTTGTCTCTGCCCGTGTGCTTAATTCTGAGCATTCTATTTCTCAAAATTATGGTGTAGAGGACACACGGTCAAAGCACATACCCGTGGGGTAAGCCGTGTGTCACACACGGCCTAGACACACGCCCGTGTGTCTACCTGTGTGGAAATGTAAGGGCTATTTACCAAGCCATTTGTCACCTTCATTTGCACATACACACCCGCAATCTTAATGGCATAAATCATGGCATATTTAGGCAACCAAAACATCCACAAACAAGGCCAAATCATGTCACTCCATTATCCACACTCAGCATATTTGCAACATCATATTTTGCCAAACCAAATCATACCAAACTCACATTCTACAAGTCCCAATACAGCTACCAATAATATGCATGATTTTACTTAGTTTTACTAGTATACCAATGAGTCAATCTTAACCATTCAACAACAAAACCATTAAGCCATATTCAACCATTTACCAAGCATTTATAAACCACAACACATAAGAGATAATTGCACGTGCATGCATATATGTATATATAAGCTTACAACTAATTCAACAAAAATGAGCCAAGTTACATGGCTAAATACCACATCAAGCCTTTGACAATTACAAGCCAATACATTTGGCCAAATTCATAACGACACATATAAAAAAATGACCAAGTCCCTATACATGCCATATTCTCAAAGTGTTTAAAATCATCGATACCCAAAATAACAATTTGATAGTGTGATGCGAACTCTGATAATCTCCAACCCGAGCTAGCTTGGTGACACTATAAAACATGGAAAATAAAACGGAGTAAGCTATATAGCTTAGTAAGCTCGTATGAAAGAAATAAGCAAACCTTACCATACATTAACATGCAAATAATAGAACTTAAGATAATGTGTTTTACCATATTCTCATGATCATAGTTCATTCCATCACACTTACCTTGAGTTCATCATTTCGCGAATTTAATAATCATAAGTTTTGTGCACATATCTGTACCACTCATAATGATTTCATACTCATTATCATTTTTGCCATACCTAAGGAACCACTTGGAATAATAATATTGGATACTCGGGAAAACCTTACACGCACGGTGCCACATATGTAGCCATTGCTACCTCTATCTCATATCACAAATATGCTCGCTCTAGAGCCATTAACGGGCCTGCTCACACAAGCTATCAGTTAAGACGTAACTACTCTATCCTGCTCACACAAGTTGTCAAGTAACTGCAACATATGGTGGTATACTTAGCCACTAGTAGGACGTACAGGACCAGCACCCGGATCACATAACATAAAATCCTAGTGACATGTCACTTGTATCCTAATCTATTCCTAAAGTTCAATTGGGATTTCTCGCTTGTCAAAACGTCGTTGGACAGGTCCATAGAGTTGATTGTACAATTCATAAAATATTAAAGCATTAAAAATACAATTATAATAAAGCTTATTTAATATGCGAACTTACCTTGGTTACAAAAACGACCAAAAGGATCTATTCGTCAGTTACTTTGGTTTTCCCCCAATCTAGACCCGAACTTCGTTTTTCTTGATCTATAATACCACATTTAACTTATTTAATCATCATATTATTCAATTCAGCAAAAAAAATATTATGGAAAAATTTACATTTTTGCCCCTAACTTTTCAACATTTTACAATTTAGTCCCTAGGCTTATAAAATGAATTTCTTTCAATTTCTTCACAACCCAAGCCTGGCCAAACCTTTTTCATGCTCATAACAGCCCAAAATTTTCATTTATTCACATTTTACCACACATTTTATAACCTTTTACAAATAGGTCCCCTTTTTTGTCATTTTCATCAAAAATCACTTTATAAATGTTGTTTATCTAACATCAGACATACATTTTCTACCATTAAATATCAAAATACACACATATTCATCATGGGTCAAATTTTATAATTTAATGCTTCTTCAAATTAGTCCTTGGAAAGGCTAGATTAGGTTAAGACAACTTCAAAAACATAGAAATCACTAAAAACGGGGCAAGAACGGACTTACAATTGAGCTTGAAAGTGGCCAAAACCCTAGCTATGTCTTCTTCTTCAAATTCGACTATGGGGGGACTAATTTGAGAAGATGAACACTTTTATTTTTACTTATTTTGTCTTTATTTACTAGATTGCCAAAATACCCCTCACTTAAACTTTGAATTTTTTACCTACTCCATGTCCATTCTTGTCCACTAAGAAATATAATGGTTTAATTACCATTTAAGGACCTCCAATTTAAAATTTTTTATAGCAGTTTGACACCTTTAACATATAGAACCCAAATTTTGCACCTATTGCAATTTAGTCCTTCTAGTTAAATTGAGCACTCAATTAATAAAATTCTTAACAAAATTTTCACACAATTATTCTATCATGCTGTAGACCTTAAAATAGAAATAAAATAAATATTTCTACTTTAGATTTGTGGTCCCGAAACCACTGTTCTGATTTGACCCTAAAACAGGCTGTTACAGTATTGGAGTTACATGAGCTTCAGTTCAGATATTCCAATCGCGGCCCCTCCCTCTAATAGTAGTTCTTCCCATGTTGAGAATAAAAAGTTATAATTTGAAAGACGAAAGAAGAAAAAAAAGTTTCCTATGAGAAAATTCAAAAACAGAATATAAAGAATACAAAGAGGTTTAACAGAGAAAGTGTAACGCCCAGTTTCGGCAGGTCCTGAATTTGGCGCGTAACTCGACAGTAGTCCAAGTGGCATAGTTTGATCCGCCCAATTGATGCTCTTGGTGTATACATTGGGCGCATTGTTAATTTTAGATTATCAATTATGGATTGTTCACTGAATGTGTGGAGATGTAAAGAATAAAAGATTGATATGAGTGTTGAGGGCTTTTGGGGTAATATGGGTATCGTGAAAGGTATAGTACACCAAGTTTCTTTAGTTCCTATGCTAGTTAAGTTTTAACGATATGGTCAGGCATGAACGAAGGGATGAATTATATATATAGATATTGGATTCTCGTATTTGCTCAGTTTTGACAACTGTTAGTGTTATCTTGGTGAAATCTAGAAGCTTATTTCATCAATTATTTCCAACAAAACAAGCCACCCCTCTTAGGAGTTTTCCAAAAATTTTATCAATTAAAGATTATTAGACAATGGGCAAATGCTGTATATGCCCACTTCAGTTTTCAACAAGGCCGTGAACCAATAATCCAAAATAGCATTTCTAATCTTCACTAGAGGACAGGAAAATTCATAAGGGTCGCTATAAGCTTGAAAACAGGTTTGGCTTTCCAACTTGTTGGTCACTTTCCAAAGAGTCTATTTGTTTTCAAAATCTACCTGTTGATTCTAAGATTGTAGATAAGTAGTTCAAACATTTAAGTATGGGGCACATTACAGAGTTTGTGGAATTACTTACAATTTGGAATGTCTTCCAATACTGTTTGCTAAATCAAATTCCTAATGGCCACAAAAATACTGACCGAATTAGTTTGCTAGACAACTATAATATACCTTCAGTTTTGGCAGCTTGGCCTTACAATGGCAACACAATTTTAACATAGATCTTAATCGGGCGTGCAGGAGAACCCCCATTTTATTTTTTATGAATTTTGTGGGGTTCATTCCCATAATTGGCTTATTACTCCTGGTATTCATCCTCTTACTTCTTTTTCTTCAAGTGAATCTAACACTCACATTAATAGCACGAGACCCAATCCAAAATATCACACTTTATTCATCCTAGCACCAAACATGGACATTAGAGCTATCTTGGAGAAATCTTGTGTTAAGGAGAGTGCTTCAACTGCTCCTTCTAAAAAACTAGTTACAAAAAAGTACAAAAAGAGGCCTAGAGCAAGTAAAGATGCTCCAACTACTGAGGGGGCTCACCCCCTCAGCCAAAATTGCATAGACTTAATAAGGGACTTCCGGACCCACATGTTCATTCTCCTACTGTTCCATCATTTTCTACTATGCCATCAATCTTGCTCAAAACACGGGTCCTTTTCATGTTGACACCCCTTTAGAAACTTTACCATTAGATCCACCTATGATCCCCATAAATCTTGAACCATAATCCTCTTCCTCTACTAAAAGTGATGAATTTTTTCCTTGGCGTAACCTTTATGCTTCAAGGTTGTCCTCTTCTTCTTTAAGTTCAACATTCCAAGCTAATACAATATGATCCCTCCACAATTAAAAGAGGTTATTAGATCTTACATTACACCCAAATCAGACTCATCTCCTATCTCGTAGAAGGCCAAATCTACTCAGGCTCTATCTGTGGAATATGGGCTACTGAGTGGAACCCTTCAAGAGTTCAACAATTACCATAAGGCCAAGATTGCATGTAATAGCCCGATTTTAGCTAAATTGGAACAGTGGTTTTGGGACCACAAATCTGTGGTCATAAAATTATTTTAATATTATATTTGATGTTTACAGCATGTGATTATATATGTGTGAAAGTTTTGTGAAATAATTTTATTGTTTAAGTGGTTAATTTGGGAAAAAGACTAAATCGCGTAAAATGCAAAAGTTGCATTTTAATTGTTAAAGTGCTTAAATTGTTATGATCCATTAAATGTGGAGTCCTTATGATGTAATTAGACCATGGTTAATGGAATTTGTCATAAATGACCAACCATTATGTGTTTTATTAATGTATTAATAAAGGTTATATTTGTAATTGTAAAATTAAGTTTAATTAAACAAAACTAAAATAAAAAATGATTCATTCATTCATCCTTTCAACTGAAAATAGAAAGAAAACAAGGGATAGGAAGCTTTCTCGCATTCGACACTTTGATAGCTAGATTGAGGTATGTTCTTTGCTCGGTTTCTGATGATTTTTACGTTTTTGTGATTGTTGCTTTGATTACTAGCTAGCCCGTACCCTAATTTCTGAATTTGTTGGTGATTTTAAAAAATTCCATTGATGAATCCATGAGTTTTAGGATGTTTGATGATGAATTATGAAAGCTTGGTGCTTGATATATATGTTTTGTAAAGTGATTTTTGATAAAAATGTCAATTAGGGATTAAATTGAGAAAAGTGTAAATTGAGTGGTTAAATTGTGAAATAAGTGAAAAATATGGGCTGTTACGGACTTATAGAGAATTTGGCTAAGCATGGGTTTTATTGAATTTTGAGTAATTTGTGTTTATATGAAATATGGACTAAATTGTTAAAAATGTGAAAGTTTAGGGCCAAAGTGCAAATTGGCTAAAAATATGTGTCTGTGGATTAAATTGAATCAATTAGTGATTAAATGGGTTAATTTTGAATACATATAGATCAATAAAGAAAGAACTCAAATTTAGATCGAGGAAAATCGAAGGTTATCGAGTAATCAATCCGAATTGTCAATTTCGAGTATGACGTAAGTTCGTACGTGATAAATATTGTTACAATTATGTTTTTAATGCTTTGATATTGCATAAATTGTAACACCCCTAACCCCATTTCGGCGACAGATACAGGTTATGAGGCATCACCAGACAGAACACAACTTTCGAACATTCACATATACACATATGTTATATTCATATAACTAAAACATAAATCTATTTAAACACTAAACACATAATTTAAATCATAATACAAATATCAATGAAAACTCAAAGTCATATATAATATGCTTTTAAATACATACAAAATTCATGTATTATTATCATTAGAGAAACCTAATACCTCAGAAAATTTCATCATTTAATATCTCAATGATATATATGTACTTAATAACCAAACATATCATATAACTAAATTTATTTACTAATGACATATGTGGCATTGGCTTTTGAAAACATAGTCTATTATACTTTTGCCACATAGCAAATATATCATTTTATTAACTTCACATGAATGAATACTAAACCAAACTAAAACATTACATGTTGCAAAACAAGCAAACATACAAACAACCTTAAGGTCATTACCATTTGACCGAATATAAATTTATAAATCAAACAACTCAAGTATCAAATTTTGACTAGGACGAACATACTTACATACTATTCATTTAATACGCACAAGATCATCAATTA
Organism: Gossypium longicalyx; assembly: GCA_025698465.1. NCBI lineage: Eukaryota > Viridiplantae > Streptophyta > Magnoliopsida > Malvales > Malvaceae > Gossypium > Gossypium longicalyx. The sequence continues at coordinate 30,715,645 of CM047001.1, read as the reverse complement.
CATATACATATTCGGCTAACTCACTATCACTATATTCAATTTCTAAAAAAAAAAATCATTTAAAAGCCTAAATTATATAATATATGTTACATTCATTTCTTGCTCAATGTATCAATTCAAATTAATCCACTTTATAATATTTCACATAAATATTTATTTACCAAATTATTAAACTAAGCTTCTTTCCAAAAGAGATTTAATCATGCTAAACATACTTAAATCGCTTTCATACCATATATCCGATTTATATTGTACAATATTTTCAACTCAAATAATTACATCACAAAACCTAAATGACCATTCCTTAGTCAACAGTACACTTTGTAAATAGTACACTTTGTAAATTACCTAATTAACTAACCACATATCAATACCATGACATTAAACGACTACCAACACAACACATAAAGATCTAATTCAATCTTAATAACCGAATCTCAAACAACTTATATTCATTACCTAAATTTAATATCATAGCCGAATACATTCATCAAACACATATATCTTTAACATTTTTACCAAAATAAACTCATCCATAATCAAATATACTAAACCTCAAATATTAATAAACCATATCAACTTCACTTCCTCTATATGCCGTAATTGAATTTGCTTAATACCAATTCACGTAACAAAACCTTAACAAAGCATATCAAACAAGATTCACATATATATATACTTATATTTATAAGCCATAGCCGAAACACCAAAACCAAACATAACCATCATATGATCAAAGCATAAAATCCAAGCTTAATAAAATAATAAGCCATTTTCGTATGGCTCATATTTACATACCCCAAAATAAAAAATATAAACTAGCCTATACATGCCATAGGTTCAAGTTCAAACTTATAAAAGTACCGAAACAGTCGATAGTGTGTAGACTTCTCTGACGATCCCCAAGCCCGTAACTAGCTTCCATAATCTATAAAACATAGAGCAAACACACCCAGTAAGCTTTCACAACTTAGTAAGACACAAGCAATTAAGACATTCGTTCATAATTCAATTTAGCTAAACTAAAATAAACCATCATAAATTCATATACATTTCCAAACTTCTAATTTCATATCTCAAGACATATAATTTTGCATAAGTTTTCCTTTGGCTGAATACTCATTTGAATATTAGCATGTTTAACCTTCATTTTCTATATCACAAATACATTATTTGGCAGAATGTATACATTCACATATGCATACACATAGTTCATATTAACATATAACTTTTATATCATCAATTCAAACATTCAACTTACCAGATTTTCATAACTTAGTATGAGTACATACCTTAGCCTTTTAACTTGATTTTACATTCGGTATTAACTTATCATTGCCCGTTGAACCATTCGAAATGAAATAGGATACTCGGATAGTCGTACATATCATACAATGCGAACATCCAAGACGTGGTTTTACATGTAATCACATATCGATGCCACTGTCCTAGACAGGGTCTTACACTTAATCACATAACGATGCCAACGTCCCAGACGTGGTCTTACACGAATACACATATCGGAATCCTATGTTATGACATGTGTATCCTAACTATTCCTAAGGTTCATACGGGGCTTTTAGACGTCGTATCTCAGTCAAATCGAACTTGTACAATTTGCTCCCATGTATATAACCATTTGGCCATCATATATATATATATATATATATATGCTCATAAAATTCAATTCAACATTTTAAATTTACATATATTCAAAATTAACAGCATTTATTTGCTTATAAACTTACCTCGGACAACGGTAATCGGAACGAGATGACTATTCAACAACTTTGGTTTTTCCCCGATCCGAATCTGATTTCTTTGGTTATTGATCTAAACGTATTCAAATTAAAATCATTCAAACATAATTTTATTCAATTTAGTCCAAAAACACATAAATGGGAAAATTACCATTGTGCCCCTAACATTTCACACTGTTTACAATTTAGTCCAAATTGCATAAAACACAAATCATGCAAAATTTGAGTACACCATGCTTAGGCTGAATCTTCCTTATGCTCATACAAGTCCATACATTTCATTTATTTCACATTTTAGTCCCTCAATTTATTATTTTTTCAATTTAGCCCTAATTACTAATTCATCAAAAATTCCAATACAAAACATATTAATCCAAAACATATCTTTCATAATGCATCAACTAGCATCACAAAGCTCAATTATTCATCAATGGAATAACTCAAAATATTTAGCAAAATCAAAAATTAAAGCATGGGCTTTGTACATTACATTGCAACGATCTCAAAAACGTAAAAAGTATAAAAAATTGAGCTAGTTACATACCTTGATTATGCTACCAAATGGCTGAAACTTTCAAAGCTTATTCTTTCTCTTTTCTTTTAGCATTCGGTCATGGTGGAAAAGATGAATGCATGTGTTTATTTTATGTTTTATAATATATTAACTTCTTTTTTTTATCATTTTACATGTTTAACCTTTAAAATAAAATATAACACCATTGTAATTCTTGTCCATAACGGTCCATATCATGTTATAATGGAAAATTTTCATTATAAATACTTCAAATTATAAAGACACATTCAATTCGGCCCTTACAAATTAAACCATAAGTTTTCTATTTTACGCGATTAAGCCCTTTTATTAAATCGAGCAATCAAACGACAAAATTAAAACATGAAAATTTCACGGATATTAATTCACACATAATAAACACAGAAATAGTTTTTAAAAAAAATTGACTCGAATTTGTGGTCCCGAAACCATCGTTCCGAATAGGGTCTAAATCAGACTGTTACATAAATTGTATATATGTGACTACGATTGCGTACGACAATAAATTGACTATGTTTGGCACTTAGTATGCGTTTCAAAATAGCTTTGCTATAAATAGCAATTAGTGTGAATTGGAATAGCTTCGACTATACGAGGCACTAAGTGTGCGATACCGAGATAATTTTGGTTTAATGTGATGGCACTAAGTGTGCGAGATCGTTATAACTTCGGCTAATCATTTATGAACTAAGTGTGCAAGTTCTTAGAGCATTGAAGGATTTCTGAACGATTTAACGTATTAAACAAAAAGGTGAGAATGAAATAAATAAATATGAGAAAGTACGAGTATGTACGATACTTGTGTGGTAGTTGATACTACGTGTATGAAGCTTGATGAATTTGTATATACACGCTAAATGGTTATGGATTAGAATTGAATGATGATATAAGAAATATTAAGTGTTTATTAATTGATTTTTTGTATATTATGAACTGTTGAGTATTTCTAGTACGAACTTACTAATCTATGAAGCTTACTATGTGTGTTATTTGTCTTTGTTTTATAGAGTATTGAAGCTAGCTCAGACATCAGGGATCATCGGGAACCATCGTTACACTATCGACTACTTGTTGGTATTTTTCGATGCTTGTAATTATGGTATATGGCATGTATAGGCTACTGTCATTATGATATGTTTTGAGTCATGTTATTAATTATGTGGTTTGGCTTACTTTTGATGTTTAATGTAACATATCGTTTTTCACTAAACCGAAATAGTGGTTTCGAGACCATAAATTTGAGGTCAAAAAATTATTTTAATATTATTTTATGTGTTTACAGCATGTGAATATATATGTGTGAAAATTTTGTGAGCTAATTTTATCGTTTAATAGCTCAATTTGAGAAAAAGGACTTAATTACATAAAATGCAAAAGTGGCATGTTATAAGTTAAAAGTACCTAATTGCTATGGTTTGATAAATGTGAGATCTTTATGTTGATATTAGACCATGATTAAGGTTAGTGGGCATTTATGTCCATGGCTTATGTGTTATATTAAGGTTTTATTAAAGGTTAAATTAGTAATATGTTTAATAAGTAATATAAAATAAAACCAAAATCAATTTTTACTCCTTTTTTTCATCTAGTTGCCGAAAATTGAGAAAGAAAATAAGCTATTCTTTAGGTTTTCATTCGGTCACTCTGGAAGTAAGATTAAGGTATGGTTTTCGATCCGTTTTTGATGATTTTTACGTTTTTGTGATCGTTGCTTTGAGTATTAGCCAGCCCGTGCTTTAATTTTTGAATTTTTTTGATGATTTTGAAAGTTTCCATTGATGAGTTCATGTTTTTTTGAATGTTTGATGATGAATTATTAAAGCTTGATGATAGATATCTATGCTTTGTAAAGTGATTTTTAGTGAAATTGTATAAAAAGGACTAATTTGTGAAAAGTGTAAATTGAGGGGTTGAAATGTGAAATAAATATGAAATATGGGCTGCTAGGGACCTATAGAGATTTCGGTTAAGCATGGGTTTTGTCAAATTTTGTGAATTTTGTGTATTTATGAAATAAGGACTAAATTGAATAAATGTGTAACTTTAGGGGCTAAAGTGCAAAAATGCCTAAATGTGTGCTTTGGATGAAATTGAATGTATTGATGAATAAAAGGGTTAATTTTGAATGTATATAGATCAAGAACGAAAGAAATTGGATTTAGATCGGGGAAAAACAAAAGTTATCGAATAGTCGACCCGTCCGTTTATTCCAATTACAAGGTAAGTTCATGTACAAATGAATGCCTTTAAACCAAATTATATGTGTACATTATTCATTGAAATGTTATAAATGTTGAATGAACAATTACGAGCAAGAAACGACAGAGTTACGATATCTGAAAGTCTCGTACAAACCTTAGGAATAGTATAGGATATGAATGTCGTGACATTAGGTTATTGAGATGTGTTTACATGTAAGACCATGTCTAGGACATTGGCATTGTGTTGAGATTACGTGTAAGACCATGTCTTAGACATTGGCATCGTTAATTGATTTCGTTTAAGACCCTGTCTAGGACAGTGGCATCATTATTAGATAACATGTAAGACCATATCTAGTATATGGCATTGTGAGCTTATGTGATTTTCAAGTATTCTTAATGATTCTGAATGGTTCAACGGGGAAAGATAAGTCGAGAAAGAATGTGTTAACGAGCTAAACCACTCAGGTACATATGAAGTTTACACTAGTATTGAAAAGTGAAGTAAGTGATGAGTTACATGATGGAATGAATATGTATTTAAAGAAAAAGATTTGTGTTTATATATGTATGTTTACTTGTAATTGGCCTAGTGATGTAAATGTGGTGATTTATATGATAGATTTATTTGTATATGGCTTACTAAGCTTTTAAAGCTTACTTTGTGTGTTCATTCTTTGTTTTTATAGAACATCGAAGCTAGCTCGGACACTGGATCATCGGAAAACGTCATCGCACTATCGATTATCTTGTTGGTATTTTTGGAGGCTTTGTATATATATGATATGGCTTGTATAGAATAGTGTCGTCTTGATAGGTTTTAAGTTGTGAATTTAGCCATATGATTTGTCGTGTAAAATATTGGTTCATAACCATTCAAGTTTGCTTAAGTTTTGTGTTTGATAAGTTAATTATGTGATGTATATAATGTTTTAAGTGTTGGCTTGTTTTGGTATGTTTGCCAAATGGTTGTTTATTTGGTTAGTTGGTAATTGATATGTTTATGCTTGGAAGCTAGCATATTGTAGTTTGATTTGAGATGACCATATGTTATATGTTGAAATATGAAATAGGTATTAAATTGATGGATAAATGCATTTAGTAGTTATGTATGTTTGATGTTTTTGGCATAGTGAAATGGCAAGTTTTGGTTGTGGAATTGAGTAGTAGAAATGGTTATGCATAGATGGTATGATATGTGCAAGAATTGGTAGGCTTTTGGTTGCCTAAAGATGTATTGAAATGGTGTTATTTTGGTTGATATGTATGCTTGTGATTAGAGTGGCAAATTGGCTTTGCAAATAGCCTATTTTTTTTACATGGGCAGAGACACGGGCGTGTGTCTCAGTTGTGCGCGACATACGGTCATGATACACGGTAGTGTATCCCTTGGGATACCCTACGATTTAAAGTCAATATAGCCTACAGTTTTGACACGGTCTAGACACACGAACGTGTCTACTGGCCGTGTGTGGTACACGGGCTGGCACATGGGCGTGTGGTCGGCCGTGTAACCCAAGTCAGTAACCTCCTTAGGCTTCGCACGGCCTAGCATATGGGCATGTCCTCGGCCATGTGGTACAAGTCAGTATGTATGCCCTGTTTTCACACGGCCGGTGACATGGGCGTGTCTGGCAGCCGAGTGAGGCACACGGCCTGTTCACACTGGCATGTGACCTGTAATTTCATGAAATTTTTCTAAGTATTCAGAAATTTTTATATGTAATTAGTTTAGTCTCGAACCACTTCTAAGTATGATTTAAGGTCTCGTAGAACCTTTTAAGGGACATTGTGAATGTGTGTGAATAGTATATAATATTGAATGCATATATGTATGAGAATGTGATGTATTGTTTGATAATGCCTCGTAACCCTATTTCGACGACGGATATAGGTTAGGGCTGTTACATTTAACTGGTATCAGAGCTACGCTTTAGTCGATTTTAGGACTAACATAGCGTGTGAGAGTCTAGTTATACATGCCATATATATAAACTGTGATAGTGCGATGATTCCTGACAGCTTAAATTGTGCTTTAATATAGCAAATGGATCCCGATCGAGCCGTAGCTGACGATGTTGAAAGTAAAGTACCCGCTTCTGCTCAAGGGGCAGCACTGGCTGATTCTAGGCCGATTACGAGTAGCCATGAGCGAGAGGCTAAGCAAGCCTTCTTCTAGATGATGAATGAATGGTTCACTCAATATATTAGAACTAATCTGGCTGCTCCATAACCTTCACCCCTGTCTAATCCTCCACAAGTTCCTGTCATGCCACAAGCTATGAATCTGATTCAATTGAGTAAACCACTAGTTGATAAAATTAGAAAATATGGGGCTGAAGAGTTTCATTCTACTATAGATGATGACGTTGAGAGAGCTGAGTTTTGGCTTGAGAATACAATACGAGTGTTTGATGAAATGTCATGTACTCCTAAAGAATCTGTTAAATGTGCTGTTTCACTTTTGAGAGATACGGCGTACCATTGGTGGAAAACATTGATATCAGTGGTTCCGAAAGAACGGGTCACTTAGGAGTTCTTTCAAATCAAGTTTAGAAAGAAGTACATCAGTCAGAGATTCATAGATAAAAAATGTAAGGAGTTTCTTGAGCTAAAATAGGGTCGTAAGTCTGTTACGGAATACGAATGAGAATTTGTGAGATTAGGTCAATATGCACAAGAATGTGTCTCGACCAAAGAAATTATGTGCAAGAGATTTGAAGATGGTTTGAATGAAGATATCCACTTGTTAGTTGGGATTTTAGAAATAAAAGAGTTTGTTTTTCTTGTCGAACGAGCACGTAAAGCTTAGGAACTTGGGAAAGAGAAAAGAAAAGCCGACTCGGAAGCTAGAGAGGTATGAAAAAGATCATTGAGTAAGTCATTTCAGTCGGCATCAAAGAGGTTCTAAGATGATTTTAGCCGTTCAAAGGCTACTGCGGGTTATTCTAGACAAGATCGGGACAGACTACCTGTGAGTTCGAAAGCTACCTCTGTAGCTAGTGTTGGTAACGTCAAACCAAATCAACCTAAGTGCAAACATTGCAGTAAACGACATCGCAACAATTATAGATTGAATGATCGAGCTTGTTTCAAATGTGGATCATTAGATCACTTCATTCGTGAATGCCCTGAGTTGGTTAAGCAAGAGATGGTGCAGAATACTAGGCCAAGTAACACGACAGCTTGAGGTAGATCACTCAGAAACACGAGTAATGTGAGTAGTAGCCAGAGGGGAACTAAAGACACTACTGTTAGATCTGAGGCTCGTGCATCTGCCAGGGCTTATACTATTCGTACTCGCGAAGAAGCTTCGTCTCCAGATGTCATTATTGGTACTTTCACTCTCTATGATACTACTGTAGTTGCATTGATAGATCCAGGATTGACTCATTCTTATATATGTGAAACATTAGTATCCAGTAAGACTTTGCCTGTAGAGTCTACTAAATTTGTGATTAGAGTATCGAACCCCTTAGGCAGATGTGTATTGGTTGATACAGTATGTAAGAACTGTTCGTTGATGATTTGAGATTCATGTTTTTCGGCTGATTTGATGTTGCTACCATTCGACGAATTTGATAAAATTCTGGGTATAACATCGCATGATGCGATAGTGAACTGCAAAAAAAAAAAAAGACAATTGATCTGAGATATCAGAATGATGAGATAATTCGGATTGAGTCTAGTGATTTGAATAGTTTGCCGGCAGTGATTTCTTTGATGTTAGCTCAGAAATATGTGAGAAAGGGCTGTGAACCTTACTTTTCTTATGTGTTTGACACTAAAGCAACTAAAAAGAAGATCGAATCAGTACCAGTTGTGTGTGAATATCCGGATGTGTTTCCTAAAGAATTATCGGGTTTACCACCGATCCAAGAGGTTGAATTTGGTATTGAGTTAGTGCCAAGAACAACTCCGATATCAATAGCTCTATACAAAATGGCACCGACCGAATTGAAGGAGTTGAAAGCTCAGTTGCAAGAGTTGACTGATAGAGGTTTTGCACGACCGAGTTATTCTCCCTGGGGTGCACTAATTTTGTTTGAGAAAAATAAAGATGGAACTATGAGAATGTGCATCTACTATCAACAACTCAATAAAGTGACTATCAAGAATAAATACCCTCTGCCACAAATAGACGATTTGTTTGATCAATTGGAAGGGGCTACAGTGTTTTCAAAAATAGATTTGAGATCAGGTTACTATCAGTTGAGAGTTAAAGACTCTGATGTGCCAAAAACTTCTTTTTGAACGAGGTATGGACATTATGAGTTTTTAGTTATGCCTTTCAGACTAACGAATGCACCTGCGGTTTTTATGGACCTAATGAATCAGATTTTCAAGCTGTATTTGGACAGATTTGTTGTTGTGTTTATAGATGACATTTTGATTTATTCACAAGATGAATCCGAGCATGCTGAACATTTGAGAATAGTTATGCCTTTGAGAAAATTTGAAAACAGAATATGAAGAATGCAAAGAGGTTTAACAGAGGAAGTGTAATGACCAATTTCAGCGGGTCTTATTGACCTCATTACAAAAAGGATTTAGCTCAAACGGGTAATCCTGATATGAGTCCTCTCGAGCATATGTTATGGATTGGGTTTAGCCCTGATGGGTAATCCAGATCAAACTCTTTAGAGCATATGTCATAAAAAGGATTTAGCCTAGACTAGTAATCCTATTGTATATATGCGTGGCTCGAGAGTGTATTTTTGAAATAGTACCTTATAGGTATCACTGAACATGAATTGATGGATTCTGATTTGTACACCTTGGGTGTACTATATGTGTATCCATCGATGTTCTTAACAAATTCAACGGGTGAAAATCCTGACATGAAAGGACATGAATAAGAGATGAGTTATTACACGTAGTTGTCTGAAATCCATGAAAATGATGCTACATGACATTGACATATGAAAACATGAGATAATGATATTTGTACATGGGATTCTTTTGATGAATATGTTCATCCTTGGTTATAGACTTGTACACTTTAAGTGTACTACTACTCGTGTGACACTGCTATTTCGAGTAAAATTTGTAATGTTTTGATATGAAATAATCTGAACTCGAGATGTGTTATATGAAAATATACTTGAGATATAGTAATGTGAATTATACATGTTATGGAAAGCATATGTGCATGGAAACTTGATTGTTATTGAGCCCATAAATGTTTTTAATGTTATTATGGAATATATGACTAACAAGGGCAATGAAGATATGTGTAGGGCTTGAGGTCAAATTGAATGAATGTGCCTTACACAGTTACCTCAAAATAGAATAAATGGTAAGTTAAGTACCATGTTATAGGAACTTTGATGTGATCCTGGCCACATCCTGTTGTGACTTAAACCGATGACACCGGGAATGGTCTAAACACGAGGGCCCTAAGTGCAAAATAAAACTTAATTTCAGCTCAACGAGCTCAATCTTGGTTTTTACCAAGCTCAATGGGGCTCAATTCGGCTTGATGCTAGCTCATTGAGCTTGATTCTAATTTATTTAATTTCCTACATTTTAAGCTGCTGAAATAAATTTATCTATTTAATTGAGTTAGTTAATTTAGTTAAAGTTCAGCTCAAATAATTAAATTGCATTTTAATGTGTCTAAATTCTGGACATTTTAATTTAGCTTAAATATGTCTTAGTTTAATGCATGGTTTAAATGTGTCTAAAGTAGAGAAAAATTAATTAGCTTCTGCTGAATTTAATTTGTGTCTTAGTTAAAACATGTTTAATAGTTGTTTAATGTTTCCAAGTGTAAGACAAATTAATTTCATGTTTCTAATTAATTTGTCTGGCTGAATTTAATTTGTTTAAGCTGATTTTCAATTTTGTTTCAGGTATATGCATGGACGGCATTGAATGGGGTGTGCTGATGGTTGAGATGCTCCAAGCACCTCTTCGTTGAGTCCAAGAGACCTTGAGTTGTTGATTTCTCTTCCCCAAGCTGACCATTGTGTTCTCCAACAACCCTTAAACGTTTTCATACTTGCTGGAGGTTTCTTTCACACTCATGGCTGTTCGGTTTGAGCTTTCACACCAAGATGGCAGCTCAATTTTATTGGTTCACATTCAAAGGTTTTTGAGCACTCCAAGCTGCTCATTAAAGACCAAGACTATGCAAATATTCAAGGCAACTCAATTAAAACAAGTTCACACCTCTTGACCAAATTTTATCAAGCCAATTCAGCTTCCAATCACTCCAAATTAATTCCTGCTGAATGAAGGCCTTTAGAAGTTGTCCATTGGCGTCTCCTATGCTAGGAAACTTCAAGGAAGCTTCAAGGGACGTTCTAGGAAGTTGCCCAGAAGTTTCAGCTCATTAAAGCTGAATATTTGCTTCTCATTCAGCTCCTTAAGTGTCTGTTCGACCAGCTAGATGTTTAGCTATAAATAGTTTGTTTTGAAATCATTTTAGGGTTAGAAAATTTAGACAAAAATACTTTTTATCCTTTTTTGGATGTTTATAACATTGTGAGTTTAATTCAATTCTCTTTGTTCTTTTAAGACTCGGCTTGACTTATCTAGCCTAGCTAATGGCGTCGCCCTGTTTCTTTTGAACTTATCACTCCTAAATCGAGTGTGGCGTTCACCCTTATACCTTCTCCTTATAGATAGTGGGTCAAGGTTCTATCATTTTCCATCTCAAGTGTTTTTATAAGTTTTGGGTCAATACTGTATATAGTATTAGTTTATTCTTCAACCTTGAGCCTTTCTATTCTATCCACATTCCTCAACTTAAATATAACCTTATTTCTTGTTAGCCGAAACCATATACTTACCATAACTAAAATACTTCAAAGCCCTTTTGTTTAAAGCTTATACTTAGCCAAATTCCATCAAACTCCTAATTGAACGGAACTTCTCCATTTTATGATTGGGCAATCTAAACGACTCAAATCATCACCGAGGCGAGATCGTATCATTTGGTATAAGAGATAGTTAAAATTGAGGAATACGAATGTTCGTGAAGTTTCGGGGTGAGTTTTGAAAAAAAATTTAAAAAAAACTTGTGTATAATTTTCTTCTTTTACAAGAATAGTGTCATACATGTTGTATTGAATTCATATATATTTAAAAAAAGAAAAAAAGAAAGAAATTCAAAAAAAATCATGTGAAAAAAAAGAGAAAAAAAAAAGATTTGAAATTAAAAAAAAAAAAGAAGAAGAATGAAGTTGTTTTGAAAGTGCTCAATTTGTTTCTGATCTTCCAAAACCATTTCTGCCCATAATCAACCCCTTGCGCCATACTTTCAACCCTTTTTATTTATTTATTTATTTCTTTTTCTTTTTCTTTCAGCCTACCTTGCACCAAGTTCATCATTTACCTTTGTAAACTTTTGAAGCCGACCTCTAGACTAGTAGTTAGGTCTAAAAGAGTCGTTTACGAACTTCAAAAGGTGAATAGAGTGGAAAAAGGCACGAGAGTGGTGAGCTTAATAGAGTGTTGAAAAAGCCAATAGTGAGTGCAAACACGAGTGGAGTGCTATATAATCTTTTCTTTTTGAGTGGATTCGTGAGGTTTGTTTTGGTGAGGTATTCATTTTATATTATAATTTTTTTCTTTTCCTTTTCAATAATAAATCATGTTTCGAGAAGAGTTTTCATAATTTGAATTTCAAGATTTGATGAAAGAGATGGACCGGTTGTTCGATAGAAAACTAAAACCCCTACAAGAATTATTGGATCGTGTTGAAGAGCGGGGCCAACGAGCAAGAGCCCAACGGGAGTGAATTTCTTCCAGCCAAAAGACGAAAATGAGATTGTTAAGGAGTTTAGCGTCCAACGATTGTTTAAGAAGAGATCCCTATCATGATTCCTATTCATCTAGGAATTTGAATCGAAATAAAGTGAGCTACAAGTTTGAAACCTTTCAAAGTGACAAACGAGAACATAGAAACATCTCTTCAAGTGCATCAAGGTATTCATCCACGGAGGATCACTTACGAAGAGGCGAACGTGTTTGAATACATCAAATTACTCGCCCATGGAGGGACATTCACGAAGAAGTGATCGTATTTCATATGTAGATGCTTTCCCTTCCTTCGATCGAAATGATTTGCATTATGATTTTTCTTGTTATCTTCATATTGTAATGAAAGGACAAGAGAAAAAGAAATAAAAAGAAAAGAGAGTCAAGAAATGATAATGAGAGAAAATGAGCAGATCTTGAACAGAATTGAGAGAAGAAAAAGAGAAATGAAAGGAAAAGAAATCGAAAAAGAAAAAGAGATTAAGAGCGAAAAAGCGTGTGAGCAAGAAAAAGAAACTGAAAAAGAGAGTGAGATTGAAGAAAGAAAAGATAGTGAGCGAGAAATGAGTGAAAAAGAAGAGAGAGAACAAGAAAAAGTGAAAAATGTCTTTACTAACCAACAAGTGAGTTTTCCTCGTGTTGTTTCTTCTTTTCAGGTTTCCAAATAATCAATTGACAAGTTCCAGCTTTAATACCTTTATGATGAGAGATGATTTCGATTGATCGAGAAAAGTAAGATCGTAGATGACCATAGTCCACCAGCGCTTAAAGGTCAGTGAGGTAAGGGTTCTATGTTAATCGAGTCTCGACCATTTCACTTGCATGATAGTGGTGAGTTTGCCGAAGACTTAGTTAATAAAAGAACTCCCCACCTTGATTTGTCTAAGTATCGATTTACGGTTGATAATAACCTTGCTTGGGACGATGGTTTAAAGAGTTTCTCTATTAAAGAATGTTGCGTTGACAAGTTTGTTGATGAAGTAAGATTAAATCAGTATATACAAAACTTGGTAACATGTGACAAAGCATTTTTATGTGAAAATCCCAATTTTTCTGATTATGGTGATTATGTGAATCATTTACTGCCTTGTGCAAAATCCTGGAGCTTGTGCAAATCTATTTGGATGAATGTTGAGAGGTTTGATTGTTTGAATCTTTGTATGCACAAATTCTTTTGGTTCGGCATGTTTGATTTAAAGACCTAAATTAAACCCTTGCTACACTTTAGAACAAGTAGTCAAACTAGTGTGTTCAAACCTGGAGTTTATTCTTTTGAAATGTCATTGAGAGAAGGCAAGCATCTGCAATTTTGTGTGAATAAATTCGTGAACCGTTTTTGCTTACCTGATGCTTTGACTTTAAGTTTGAAAACAATACATGTGAATCTTATTGGCTTGCAAAGTCACAATCCACATTTTGAATCCGGATGTTGTTCTATATGGTGGTATACAAGACTCGAGCATGTGTTGCATGATAATGACTATAAGCCTTCTGATTGTAACATCCCGAAATAGGGCCTAGTCAGAACAGTGGTTTTGGGACCACAAATCCGACATCAAAATATTTATTTTATGATTATTATGAGACCTAGAATATGAGATTATGCATGTGTTAAAGTTTCATGAAGAAATTCCTTCAGTAAGGTGTCCAATTGGAAATTAGGGGCTAAATTGAATAAATTGCAAAACTTGGATTCTAGAAGCAATTTGTATGAAATTGATTTAGATTATAAATTAGAAGGTCTTAAAGAGCAATTTTCCCAATTTGTAAGTTTTTGGACAAAAATGGGCTTGCATGGATGAAATCTTAAAGAAAGGACTTAAGGGCATTTTGGTCATTTGGCTTTTTAATGAAATAAAATGGGAAAAAGAAGGCAAAAATTAGCCATTTCTTCCCCATGGCTGCCGAAATTTGAAGAGTCTCCATAGCTAGGGTTTCCAAGCTTTCCAAGCTCAATAGTAAGTGCTCCCAAGCCCCGTTTTTAATGTTCTTTGTATTTTTTAAATCTTGGTAGCTTGATCTTTCCATTTCTACCCATATTTCATGCTAGGGTTCATGTTCAAAAATTTACTCATGCATGAGTTACTTGTATTTTGGTGGATTATGGAGGGGTATGAAAGTTGAAGGTGTGATAAACATCTTTTTCTAAGTGATTTTCATGAAAAACCCTAAAGGGACCTTTTTGTAAATGTTTTAAAATGTGTGGTAGAAATGAGAAAATAATGGAAAATGTGGGCTGCCATAAGAGAGAAAAATGTTCGACTAGGCTTGGGTAAGATAGAAATTCCATGTGTTTCACTATACGAGCTTAAGGACTAAATAGTAAAAATGTCAAAGGTTAAAGGCAAAACGGTCATTTGGACCGGTGGTAGAAATTAAACTTGAAAAGTGTAATGTAGTGAATTAATAATATAATTTTGTTGTTATAGACCCTGAGGAACAAATTCTGGCGGTCGATTGAGGTAAACACAATGTTTCGAAATAACCGAAACATAGTTCCGAAACGAATACCAGGTAAGTTCAAATAACTCGAAGTAAACCTATAACATGCATATTTGTATGTTTTGTGAATGTGTGATAATTGTATTGTTGATGACATGAAAATGCATGAACTACATCTTTAATAATGAATTGTTGGACAATGTCTCGGTTGAGGTTGGAAAGGGAGTTTGATGGATAAACCATGATTTACATGAGACTTGAGATCTTGCATATGTTGTAGAAAAGGATTTAGCCTGGACTAGTAATCCGAGGATCTCAAGTATAAAAAGGATCTAGCCTGGACTGGTGTTCCTTGAATGATCGAGCCTCTTGAAGAATATGTGTGCATTGTGGATTTAGCCCAGACGGGTAATCCGATTAGGGTCTGAATTTAGCTTGGACTGGTAATTCAGATCTGAGCTCATTAAGGGTGATTGTCGTTATAAAGGATTTAGCCTGGACTGGTAATCCCGACATCACCTTATGAGTTTATACTACGGGGGATTTAGCCTAGACTGGTAATCTCGCCGTAAGATGTGAGGTTCGCGGGAGTGCATACCTGAAATGATCATTCGTATGAATTGACGGTGATTGGATAATCCATTGAGATTTCCAAGAAACTCAACGGGACTATGACGAAGATTTTATATAAATGATATGTTAAATGATAAGCTCATCTAAGATGACTTACATGGTACATTGTTATGTAACTAACTTGATGATTGAGTGCATGTGATAGGGAAACTATCCTATGCTTGTTGGTTTCATTGCCTAATATGGTTGTATGCTAAATAATTGGTAAGTTTACTTTCCAGTTATACGGGCTTACTAAGCATGTAAATGCTTAACCCTTTCTTTTCCTTGCTTTCCAGAGCTCAAGGACTCATAAGGATTGGAAGACAATCGGAGAGTCAACACACTATCAACTAGACAAGCTTTGGTACAAAGACATTTCTATTTTGTCCAATGGCATGTATAGGATTTTTGAGTATTTTGTTATATATGTTATTTGATTTTCCTAGTGAAGGCATGTAAAAATATGTTTATCTTTTTTGTATATGGCCATGGAAATTGGCTCATTTTGAAGTAGGCTATGCCCTACAAATCTATGCATGTTGATATTCATATGCGATGGCCTAGTTATAATTGGCAATGAGTTATAATAACGAGCCAATCTTAATATGTAAAGCAGATATATAAATCATTAAATGCAAGATAAGAATTAACTTAGCATGTATGAAACCAAGGACATGAGGTTCACATGCAATGAGGTTAATCAAAGTTTCATACTTACAAATGGATAATTTGGATCAAATATGCACTATAGTAACCTATAAGTGAAATTGGCTAGTAGAGGGTGACTTAAGGCTTGGAAAATAGCCTAACAAGGTCCACATGGGTAGACACACGGGTGAGTGTCTAGGCCGTGTGTGACACACAGGCTACTCCCATGGGTGCATGCTATGACCGTGTGTCCCCTGCACCTAAAATTTTAAGTCAGCATAGAGCATAGGCTAACCACACGGGCGCGCGCCTTGGCCGTGTTTATTTAACAGAATGGTGAGGTTGAAATTAGTGTAGCACACGGGCTAAGCCCACGGGTATGTGCCTTGGCCGTGTTGCATACTGGAAAAAGAACACGGGTGTGTTTTAAGCCCCACGGGCGTGTTACACTTCAACTAAGGGAAAATTTCTTAAAGTGCCCCAAGTCTATCGAACAATTTTGGTTTTGTTACGTACTACCCTTAGGAGTATTTTTAGGCCTCGGAGGTTTGTATAAGAGAAAAAGTGCACACATTTGAAAAGTTTTAAATTACGAACAAAATTCAGTAACCCGATTGTGTAAGTTTGTAAAGGTGAATTACCAGTAACACCTTGAACCCTATCTCGACGTCGGATACGGTCGAGGGGTGTTACATTTAGTGGTATCAGAGCTACAATTTAGTCATTTCTAGGACTACCGTAGAGGATGTTAAAGTTCGCTATACATGCCATTATTCGAATGTTGATAGTGTGACATCTCCTAATTGTTTAAATTGTTTTGAATATAGTAAATGTCTTCCAATCGAGCACAAGATGAGTCTGAGGGAGCCGAGAGCCATGCTCCAGCTTCCGTACAACGAGTTGTATCTAGTAGTAGTAGGAGATTTATGTCTTAAGGCTAGGAAGAGGCCCGAGCCGCCTTCTTTGATATGATGGATGAATGGTTTGGGGATTATCTAAGGAATCGCCTCAACATACCACGACCGCCCCCACCTCCTGACCAACCCGATGAGGATGTGCCACGAGGTATGGCACCGGTAAGAATCGGTAAGGCCCCTGTAGACAAGTTTAGAAAGTATGGGGCTGAGGAATTCAGAGCGAAAGTCGATGATGACGTTGAAAGAGCCGATTTCTGGCTCAAAAATACTACACGGGTGTTAGATGAATTGTCATGCACACTCGAGGAGTGTTTGAAGTGTGTCATGTCCCTCTTGAAGGATATTGCATACCACTAGTGGAAGACCGTACCCTCGGTAGTGCCGAAGGAAAATATTACTTGGGATTTCTTCCAAACAGAGTTTAGGAAGAAATTTATTAGCCAACGGTTTTTAGACTCAAAGTGAAAGGAGTTCCAGGAACTCAAACAAGGGAACAAGACTATAGCGGAATATAAGAGAGAGTTCGTACGGCTAAGTCAGTACACAACTGAATGGGTCCAAACTGAATAAAAAATGTGTAAACGCTTTAAGGAGGGTCTGAATGAGGACATCAAATTATTGATTGGAATTCTTGAAATACGGGAGTTCGTCACATTAGCTGATCGGGCCAAGAAAGTCGAGGAGCTTAATAACGAAAGGAAGCAAGCAATGAGAGAGGCTCGAGTTACGAGCAAAAGGGCCAGCGATAAAACACTCTCATTTTCCACGAAAAAAGCTAGAAGCCAGCATGAACGCTCCACTTCATCAGTAGGATATACGGGTAGAGCGAAGGGTCCTAGACGACGAAGTCAAAAGTCTTCCTCCCCAATGATGACTAGTGTGGGGAGTGTAGATGATCAAAAGCCGAAGTGTAAGAGCTGTAACAAATTTCATTTCGGAGAGTGCCGAGTAAAAAGTGGTACATGTTTCAGATGTGGCTCTCTTGACCACTTTCTCAAAGACTGCCCAGATCGAATGGAAAAAGAAATGGAAGTAACCCCGAAGTCGAGTGCTCCTATGGCACAAGGTAAACATCCAAGATACCCTGGAAGTGCTAGTGGTAGTCGAGTCACAGTTAAAGACACTACAAGATCAGAGGCTAGAGCCCCGGCAAGGACGTATGCAATACACGCTCGAGAGGAAGCCTCTGTTCCTGACGTTAACACGGGCACTTTTTCCCTTTTTAATATGAGTATTATTGCTTTAATTGACCCGAGATCGACGCATTCTTACATTTGTATGAGATTGGTATCTAGTATGAATATACCCGTTGAACCTACAGAATTTATTATAAAGTGTCAAACCCATTAGGCAAATCGGTTCTAGTTGATAAAGTCTGTAAGAATTGTCCTTTGATGATTCAAGGTCATTGTTTTTCGGCTAACCTTAATTTGTTACCATTTGATGAATTTGATGTAATAGTTGGTATGGATTGGTTAGCCCTTCATGATGTAACTGTGAATTGTGGTAGTAAGTATATTAAGTTAAAATGTCTAGATGGTGAGAATCTACGGGTTGAATCAAGAGAATTGGGTTTGCCGCCGAATGTAATCACGACAATGGTTGCCTAGAGGTACATGAGAAAAGGGTATGAAGCTTATCTTGCATTTGTACTAAACACTAAGGAAATAGAGTTGAAGACTGAGTTTGTGCCAATAATATGTGAGTATTCAGATGTATTCTCGGAGGAATTACCAGGATTACCTCCTGAGAGAGAAATTGAGTTTGGTATTGAATTGATGCCAGGGACAACTCCTATTTCTATCGCTCCATATAGAATGGCACCAACCGAGCTAAAAGAGTTAAAAGCACAGTTACAAGAGTTGATGGATAAAGGATTCGCAAGGCCAAGTTTTCCACCTTGGGGTGCCCCCGTGTTGTTTGTAAAGAAGAAAGATGGATCAATGAGATTATGTATTGATTATCGGCAACTGAATAAGGTAACCATAAAAAATAAGTATCATTTACAAAGGATTGATGATTTATTCTTTCAGTTGAGAGGAGCCACTGTGTTCTCTAAGATAGACTTGAGGTCTGGCTACTATCAGTTGCGTGTCAAGGAATTAGATGTGCCAAAGACAAATTTCAGGACAAGGTATGGTCATTATGAATTCCTTGTTATGCCGTTTGGGCTGATGAATGCACCGGTCGTATTTATAAATCTAATGAATAGGATCTTTTGGTCATATTTGGATAAGTTTGTTGTGGTGTTCATTGACGACATCTTGATTTATTCCAAAAATGAGACAGAACATGCGAAGCACCTGAGAATTGTATTGCAGACTCTGTGAGAAAAAAAATTGTATGTTAAGTTTAGCAAGAGTGAATTTTGGCTCCAAGAAGTTGGATTCTTGGGTCACAATGTTTTGGGTGAAGGCATCCGAGTTGATCCAAGTAAAATCTCTGCTATTATTGATTGAAAATCGCCTAAAAATGTAACTGAGGTTAGAAGCTTTTTGGGCTTAGCCGGTTACTATCGAAGGTTTGTAAAAGGAGTTTCTATGATAGTGACTCCAATGACAAGGTTGCTACAGAAGGATGTTAAGTTTGAATGGACGAAAAAGTGTTAGCGAAGTTTTGAGAAATTAAAGACATTGTTGACTGAAGCTCCTATTTTAGTGCTGCTTGAATCGGGAAAAGAATTTGTGGTCTATAGTGATTGATCCTTAAATGGATTGGGCTGTGGGCTTATGTAAGATGGCAAGGTGATAGCCTATGCTCCACGGTAATTGAAGCCTCACGAGAAGAATTATCCGACCCATGACCTAGAGCTTGCTGCGATTGTTTTTGCCTTGAAGATTTGGAGGCATTATTTATATGATGAAACGTGTCGTATCTTTACGGACACAATAGTCTAAAGTACTTGATGACTCAAAAAGATTTAAATCTAAGACAAAGGAGATGGTTAGAATTAATTAAGGATTATGATCTGATCATTGACTACCATCCGGGAAAGGTGAATGTGGTCGCTGACGCTATGAGTAGAAAATCCTTATTTACTTTGAAAGCCATGGATACTCGTTTGACATTGCTTGATGATGGTTCGGTTTTTGCAGAACTAAAGGCTAGGCCAACATTTCTGCAGGAAATTCATGATGCTCAATTTGATGATGGTGACTTGCAAGCAAAAATGGCTTAATGTGAGTCAGGGACTCAATCAGATTTCTAGATTAGTTCTGATGGGTGTTTGATGTTTAGAGATAGAGTATGTGTACCTAAAGACGATGAACTTATCCGAAAAATATTGCAAGAAGCACATAGTAGCCGTTTGTCTATTCATCCGGGAAGTACGAAGATGTACAATGATTTGAAGAAAATGTATTGGTGGAACGGTAAGAAAAGAGATATTTCTGAGTTTGTGTCAAGATGTCTGGTATGTCAACAAGTTAAAACTGAACATCAAGTGCCTTCAGGTTTGTTACAACCTGTGATGGTTCCCGAATGGAAGTGGGACATAGTTAGCATGGACTTCGTGACAGGATTGCCTTTGACTCCAAAAAAGAAAAATGCTATATGGGTCGTAGTGGATAAGTTGACCAAGTTGGCTCATATTATTCCGGTGAGGACAGATTATTCCATTGATAGACTGGCCGACTTATACGTTTCTGAGATAGTAAGATTGTACGGAGTACCATTATCGATTATTTCATACAGAGACCCAAGGTTCACTTCGAGATTCTGGAAAAAGCTATAGGAAGCCTTAGGGACGAAGTTGAGTTTTAGTATAGCTTTTCACCCTCAGACCGATGGTCATTCTGAGCGGACAATTTAGATTCTTGAAGATATGTTACGATGTTGCATCCTCGAATTTCAGGGTAGCTGGGAAAAATACATACCATTGGTAGAATTTGCCTACAACAATAGTTTCCAAACAAGTTTGAAAATGGCACCTTATGAGGCCTTTTATGGCAAGAAGTGCCGAACTCCATTATACTAGACAGAACTTAAAGAAAATCAGATTCATGGAGTGGATCTGATTAGGGAAACTGAAGAAAAAGTTAAAGTAATACAAGACTATTTAAAAGGGGCATCGGATAGGGAAAAGTCTTATGCTGATCTGAAAAGAAAAGAGATCGAATTCCAAGTTGGAGATAGAGTATTTTTGAAGGTGTCTCCATGGAAAAAGGTGTTTAGATTTGGTCAGAAAGGTAAACTAAGTCCATGATTTATCGGACCTTACGAGATCATTGAAAGGATTGGACTATTAGCCTATCGCTTGGCATTGCCACCAGAATTGGAAAAGATTCACGACGTGTTCCATGTATCCATGTTAAGACGATATCGATCAGACTCATCTCATGTGATTTCACCAGAGGAGATTGAGATTAGACTAGACATGACTTACGGAGAGGAACCAGTCAAGATTTTGGCTCAAGAGGTTAAATAGTTGAGAAATAAAAGTGTGACTTTAGTAAAGCTTCTATGGAACTGACATGGTGTGGAATAAGCTACATGGGAACCAGAAGAAACCATGAGAAACCAATATCCGAACCTGTTTACTGGTAAGACTTTCGAGGACGAAAGTTCCTAAGGGGGAGAAATGTAGCATCCCGAAATAGGGCCTAGTCGGAACAGTGGTTTCGGGACCACAAATCTGACATCAAAATATTTATTTTATGATTATTATGAAACCTAGAATATGAGATTATGCATGTGTTAAAGTTTCATGAAGAAATTCCTTGAGTAAGGTGTCCAATTGGAAATTAGGGACTAAATTGAATAAATTGCAAAACATGGATTCTAGAAGCAATTTGTATGAAATTGCTTTAGATTATAAATTAGAAGGTCTTAAAGAGCAATTTTCCTAATTTCTAAGTTTTCGGACAAAAATGGGCTTGCATGGATGAAATCTTAAAGAAAGGACTTAAGGGCATTTTGGTCATTTGGCTTTTAAATGAAATAAAATGGGAAAAAGAAGGCAAAAATCAGCCATTTCTTCTCCATGGCTGCCGAAATTTGAAGAGTCTCCATAGCTAGGGTTTCCAAGCTTTCCAAGCTCAATAGTAAGTGCTCCCAAGCCCCGCTTTTAATGTTCTTTGTATTTTTGAAATCCCGGTAGCTTTATCTTTCCATTTCTACCCATATTTCATGCTAGGGTTCATGTTCAAAAATTTACCCATGCATGAGTTGCTTGTATTTTGGTGGATTATGGAGGGGTATGGAAGTTGAAGGTGTGATAAACATCTTTTCCTAAGTGATTTTCATGGAAAACCGCTAAAAGGACCTTTTTGCAAATGTTTTAAAATGTGTGGTAGAAATGAGAAAATAATGGAAAATGTGGGCTGCCATAAGAGAGAAAAATGTTCGGATAGGCTTGGGTAAGATAGAAATTCCATGTGTTTCACTATACGAGCTTAAGGACTAAATAGTAAAAATATCAAAAGTTAGGGGCAAAACGGTCATTTGGACCGGGGTAGAAATTAAACTTGAAAAGTGTAATGTAATGAATTAATAATATAATTTTTTTGTTATAGACCCCGAGGAACAAATTCTGGAGGTCAATCGAGGTAAACGTAAGGTTTCGAAATAACCGAAACACAGCTCCAAAACGAATACCAAGTAAGTTCGGATAACTCGAAGTAAACCTATAACATGCATATTTGTATGTTTTGTGAATGTATGATAATTGTATTGTTGATGACATGAAAATGCATGAACTACATCTTTAATAATGAATTGTTGGACAATGTCTCGGTTGAGGTTGGAAAGGGAGTTTGATGGATAAACCATGATTTACATGAGACTTGAGATCCTGCATGTGTTGCAGAAAAGGATTTAGCCTGGACTAGTAATCCGAAGATCTTAAGTATAAAAAGGATCTAGCCTGGACTGGTGTTCCTTGAATGATCGAGCCTTCCGAAGAATATGTGTGAATTGTGGATTTAGCCCGGACGGGTAATCTGATTAGGGTGTGAATTTAGCATGGACTGGTAATTCAGATCTGAGCTCATTAAGGGTGCTTGTCGTTATAAGGGATTTAGCCTGGACTGGTAATCCCGACATCACCTTATGAGTTTATATGGTGGGGGATTTAGCCTAGACTGGTAATCCCGCCGTAAGATGTGAGGTTCGCGGGAATGAATAATTGAAATGATCATTCGTATGAATTGACGGTGATTGGATAATCCATTGAGATTTCCTAGAAACTCAATGGGACTATCACGAGGATTTTATATAAATGATATGTTAAATGATGAGCTCATCTAAGATGAATTACATGGTACATTGTTATGTAACTAACTTGATGATTGAGTGCATGTGATAGGGAAACTATCCTATGCTTGTTGGTTTCATTGCCTAATATGGTTATATGCTAAATAATCGGTAAGTTTACTTTCCAGTTATACGGGCTTACTAAGCATGTAAATGCTTACCCCTTTCTTTTCCCTGCTTTTCAGAGCTCAAGGACTCATAAGGATTGAAAGACAATCGGAGAGTCAACACACTATCAAATAGACAAGTTTTGGTACAAAGACATTTCTATTTTGTCCAATGGTATGTATAGGATTTTTGAGTATTTTGTTATATATGTTATTTGATTTGCCTAGTCAAGGCATGTAAAAATATGTTTATCTTTTTTGTATATGGCCATGGGAATTGGCTCATTTTGAAGTAGGCTATGCCCTACAAATCTATGCATGTTGGTATTCATATGCGATGGCTTAGTTATAATTGGTAATGAGTTATAATAACGAGCCAATCTTAATATGTCAAGCAGACATATAAATCATTAAATGCAAGATAAGAATTAACTTAGCATGTATGAAACCAATGACATGAGGTTCATATGCAATGAGGTTAATCAAAGTTTCATACTTACAAATGGATAATTTGGCCCAAATATGCACTATAGTAACCTATAAGTGAAATTGGCTAGTAAAGGGTGACTTAAGGCTTGGAAAATAGCCTAACAAGGTCCACATGGGTAGACACACAGGCGTGTGTCTAGGCCGTGTGTGACACACGGGCTACTCCCATGGGTATGTGCTATGACTGTTCCCTGTACTTGAAATTTTAAGTCAGCATATAGCACAGGCTAAGCACACGGGCGTGTGCCTTGGCCGTGAATATTTAACAGAATGGTGAGGTTGAAATTAGTGTATCACATGGGCTAAGCCCATGGGCGTGTGCCTTGGCCGTGTTGCATATAGGAAAAAGAACACGGACATGTTCTAAGCCCCACGGGCGTGTTACACTTCAACTAAGGGAAAATTTCCTAAAGTGCCCCAAGTCTATCGAACAATTTCGATTTTGTTCCATACTACCCCTAGGAGTATTTTTAGGCCTCGGAGGTCTGTATAAGAGACAAAGTGCACCCGTTTGAAAAGTTTTAAATTACAAACAAAATTTAGTAACCCGATTGTGTAAGTTTGTAAAGGTGAATTATCGGTAACGCCTCGAACCCTATCTCGATGTCGGATACGGGCGAGGGGTGTTACACTGATCCTTCTCTGATGCCGGTCAAGAAAACTTGAATTGGTAAGAGAAAATATTGTTTTTGACCCTGGAGAACATCATTCTCTATCATTGTTCAAAGGAATTAAGTCATGAATTTTTGTTGTCCAAAAGTATAACTTTCGAATGCTCCATGTTTCTGGTTTGTTTCTATCAAGGAACAAGGTAAAATCAACTTCTGTTTTTGATTCCAGCATTGATTCATATGTTCAATTTGTGAATAAGACTTCAACAAGTTCTTGAGCCTATATACCATGGTGTCACTAATCCATTTAAATGAGGGCATGCAAACAATCTGTTTTTTGTTCAAGTTGTGTGCAAATTTTAGGTTATCGGGAGCAACTTTGCCAACTTCATCAATCAAGGGGGCTATGATCTTGAAAGATTTTTCGCGAGAAAATCGCCCGATTTGAGGACAAATCGTCTTTAAGAGGGAGGGAATGATGGGATCGTAACCGCATCTTGTTGTGACTTAAATCAACGACACCGAGAATGGTCTAAACACGAGGGCCCCAAATACAAAATGAAACTTAATTTCAGCTCAACGAGCTCAATCTTGGTTTTTACCCAGCTCAATAGGGCTCAATTCGGCTTGATGCTAGCTCATTGAGCTTGATTCTAATTTATTTAATTTCATGCATTTTAAGCTGCTGGAATAAATTTATCTATTTAATTGAGATAGTTAATTTAGTTAAAGTTCAGTTCAAATAATTAAATTACGTTTTAATGTGTCTATATTTTGGACATTTTAATTTAGCTTAAATGTGTCTTAGTTTAATGCATGGTTTAAATGTGTCAAAAGTAGAGACAAATTAATTAGCTCCTGCTGAATTTAATTTGTGTCTTAGTTAAAACATGTTTAATAGTTGTTTAATGTTTCCAAGTGTAAGACAAATTAATTTCATGTTTCTAATTAATTTGTCTGGCTGAATTTAAGTTGTTTTAAGCTGATTTTCAATTTTGTTTCAGGTATATGCATGGACGGCATTGAATGGGGTGTGCTGATGGTTGAGATACTCCAAGAACCTCTCTGTTGAGTCCAAGAGACCTTAAGCAGCTGGTTTCTCTTCTCCAAGCTGACCATTGTGTTCTCCAACAACCCTTAAACATTTTCACACTTGCTGGAGGTTCCTTTCACACTCATGGCTGTTCGGTTTGAGCTTTCACACCAAGATGGCTGCTCAATTTCGTTGGTTCACATTCAAAGGTTGTTGAGTAATCCAAGCTGCTCATTAAAGTCCAAGACTATCCAAATATTCAATGCAGCTCAATTAAAACAAGTTCACACCTCTTGACCAAATTTTATCAGCCAATTCAGCTCCCAATCACTCCAAATTAATTCCAGCTGAATGAAGGCCTCTAGAAGCTGTCCATTGGCGTCTCCCATGCTAGGAAACTTCAAGGAAGCTTCAAAGGATGTTCTAGGAAGTTTCCAAGAAGTTTCAGCTCATTAAAGCTGAATATTTGCTGCCCATTCATCTCCTTAAGTGTATATTCGTCTAGCTAGATGTTTAGCTATAAATAGTTTGTTTTGAAATCATTTTGGGGTTAGACAATTTAGACAAAAATACTTTTTATCCTTTTATGGATTTTTATTACAATGTGAGTTTAGTTCAACTCTCTTTGTTCTTTTAAGACCCAGCTTGACTTATCTAGCCTAACTAGTGGCGTCACCCTATTTCTTTAGAACATATCACTCTTAAACTGAGTGTGGCGTTCACCCTTATACCTTTGGTTCCTATATCCTTATAGATAGTGGGTCAAGGTTCTATCATTTGCCATCTCAAGTGTTTTTATAAGTCTTGGGTCAATACTGTATATAGTATTGGTTCATTCTTCAACCTTGAGCCTTTCTATTCCATCCACAGTCCTCGACTTAAATATAACGTTATTTCTAGTTAGCTGAAACCATATACTTACCATATCTAAAATACTTCAAACCCGTTTCATTTAAAGCCTATACTTAGCCAAATTTCATCAAACTCTGAATTGAATGAAACTTCTCCATTTTACGACCGGGCAATCTAAACGACTTGAATCATCACCGAGGCGAGATTGTATCAAACTTACTAAGCATTTTATGCTTACTTAATTTATTTCCCTATTTTGTAGTAAATTGGAAGCTCGTTAGATTGGAAGCTTGGCGGAGTCACTCACACTATCCATCGGCCCATGTCGGTACAATATGGTAGATTAATTATGGTTGTAATGGCATGTATAGCATATATTGGTCATATTGGCATATAAATGTAAATGGTGATTGTAATCTAGCTATTGGAATGGCTAGTACTGGTTTGTTTTAATATACCTGTAATGTCAAACTATGGTAGCTACATATATGTTAAGTAGTTGATCAAATTATGCCTTACTTGAGGACTTAACTAAGGTAAGATTATAGACATGTATGCATGAAATGATATGCGATGATGAATGATGAAATTTGCTTGATTTGAATGCTTGAAATGGTTGGTATTTGGATGTGTGATTCAAATGCAGGTTATGGGTGTGATTTTGGGTGAGAAATGAAGCTAGGAATGGCTTTATTTTATCTACACGGGCAGACATGCGGGCGTGTGTCTAGACCATGTGTGACACACGGTTGGATACATGGGCATGTAGTTAGGTAGTGTGTCCCCTACACCTTAAATTCGAGAAACAGAATGCTTAGAATTGAGCAGATGGGCAAAGACATGGGTGTGTGTCTCAGCCGTGTGTGCTACACGGCCTAGAACATGGGTGTGTGTCTCGGCCATGTGAAACCTGCACCTAATTTTGAATTAAATTAATTAACCACATGGCCTAGCACATGGGCGTGTGGCATGGTCATGTGCACAAGTCAGAGTGTTACACGGGGTCGAACACGGCCTCTAGCAGGGGCATGTCCTAGGTTCAAACGAGCGTGTCCTTTAGACCACACGGGCATGTGAGCCTTGCACCTTGAAAATTTTTTGAAGTTTTGCAAAATTTCTTAGAGGTTCCGATTAAGCCTGATTCGATTCTAATGCTCGTATTGGACCTTGTGTAACACCTCCCACCCGTATTCACTGTCAGAATAGGGTTACGAGGTATTATTGATAAATACAAATCATTTATCATACATAACTCATACATTTATGCATTCATATTCAAATACCATTCAACACAATCGCATTGTCCTTTATAAGAGCCTATGAGGTCTAAAACATGCTTTAAAATTGGTTCGAGACTAAACCGATAACATATGAAAATTTTGGAAACTTAGAAAAAATTTCAAACATACAAGGGTCACATGCCCATGTGAACAAGCTGTGTGCCTCGCTCGGCTTAAGACACGCCCGTGTCACAAGCCATGTGAAAACAAGGCATACATACTGACTTGGGTCACACGGCCGACCACACGCCTGTGTGTCTAGCCCGTGTGCCCTACGAAGTGGCCACACATGCCCGTGTGCCAGGCTATGTACTAGGCCGTGCCAATCCTGTAGGGTATACTGACTTATGCAACACAGCCAAGTCACACGCCTGTGTGCTAGGTCGTGTGCCATTTGGGGGGTATATTGACTTGTACCACACGGCCATGCGTGAGACCATGTGGAGCATACTGACTTTAAATTAATTTCAACACCGAGAGATACGCGGCTGTGTAGCATGACCGTGTGTCGCACACGGCTAAGACACACGCCCCGTGTCTCTGCCCGTGTGGACAAAAATAGGTCATTTGCAAGGCCAATTTGCTACCCTTATTCATGCTTCACCTACATAATCAAAATGGTACAAATTCATCATACAATAGACAACCAAAATCATCATCAATATACACAATTCAAACCATATCCATTTCAACAAAATCAATACTCAAGCCAATGCCAATTACCTATTCAAACACTTATATCATCAAGCATTAAATCACAAGCATATAACTTCTCAAGTTAACAACTTCAATCACACCATAAAGATCATTTACCAAACTCAAAATATAACCATTTGAGCAACTATGAAACCATAACTACATTTATACCAAAACATATCAAAATAAGCCATCACTCATGGCTATATATACAAAACAAACTTATACATTTACAAGCCAACTCTCATGGCTATATTCACAACCAAAGTATCACAACTAGCCTATACATGCCACATACCATATATACACAAATCAAGGTATTGCTCGCACTCGAAGTGCTGATATCATGGCCAGAAGCCAACACAATAATCTAATGACATGTCACTAGCATCCTAAGCTATTCCTAAGGTTCAACCGAGAAATTATACTTGTTGATTTCTTCGTCGGACATATCTGTAGAATTGTATTCACAATTTAATCATTATTCGAAATTTCATAATAAGAGTTTATGCAATATCAAAGCATTTAACATGTATTTATATTGAAATTATCACATACGAACTTACCTCGTACTTAGAATTGACAAATCGGATTAATTAGTCGATAACCTTGCTTTTCCCCCAATCTAAATTCGAATTCTTTTTTTCGTAATCTAAATTATTAAAAAATAACTCATTCAATCACTTACTCATTCAATTTAGTCCAAAAATATACATTTGTGTATTTTTACACATTAGCCCCTAAACTTTCACATTTAATCAATTTAGTCCCTATATCACAAATATTCAAAATTCACACAATTCAAGTTAACCCATGCTTGGCAGAATTATATATAGGTCCATAACAACCTAGAACTTTCATTTATTTCACATTTCAACCACACAACTTGCATATTTCTCAATTTAATCCCTATTATGCATTTTCATCAAAAAATCACTTTATAAAACATGAAAATCTATCATCCAAATTTCATATTTCATCTTGAAACATCAAAGAACACATAAAATCATCAATGGAGACTCTCAAAATCTTTAACAGTTTCGAAATTAAAGGTACAAGCTAGCTAGATTGAGCTGCAACGATTACAAAAACATAGAAATCATCAAAAACTTAGCAAAAATGGACTTACAATTGAGAAATGAAGTAGCCGAAACTTAAAAACCTAAAATGGCTTGTTCTTCTCTTCTCATTCGGCCAAGAAGATGAGAAATAAGCTTAAAATTGATTTTGTGTTAATTAACACATAATAATTATACGATTACTATTATAAACTTAATGAAAAAATCATTTAAAACATTCATTAAATGTCCATATATGTCCATTAGCACTACAAATGGTCTAATTACCATTTAAGGCCATCATATTTAAAAGCCAAAGCTATTTGATACTTTTAACTAATAGAATACAACTTTTGCATTTTACGTAATTAAGTCCTTTTTCTCAAATTGACTATTCAAATAGTAAAATTAGCTCACGAAATTTTCACACATACATGCTATCATGCTATAAATGCCAAAAATAATTTTCGACATAAAGTTTGTGGTTCCAAAACCACTATTTCAATTTAGCTCAAACTGGGTTGTTACACCTTGAGGGTCCATTTAAGGGACGTTACGAATAATTTCAGAATTTGAATAGTAACTTGCATGATTTATTTGTAAATGTTTTTGAAAGTTTTGGTAATGCTCTGAAACCCTATTTCGATGACGATACGGGTTAGGGGTGTTATAGAGCCTTAATAGGATACACCATAAGGGCACTGCTTTAGATTTTGCCATGTACGTTGTTCTTTCAAGTTTTCCCACAAAGGCTTTCTTTCATATTACGCCACAAAGGCTTCCTTTCATATTACGCCAGAAAGAAATTTTTTCATATTACACCACAAAGACTTTCTTTCATATTACGCCACAAAGGCTTTCTTTGCTAACATGTTTACGATATGGATTTGCATAAACTCACGTTATGTGAGGTTTACCCATAATCGTCCTTTAGTTCCATTCAGAAGGGTTCATGGAAATGGGCTTTTCCTTTAATATTCATATCATAGATTATGTTTTTTTGTCCCGATGGATCCTTTTAGACTCCACCGCGGTGAACATGTAACACCCCTTACCCGTATTCAACGTCGAAACAGGGTACGAGGCATTACCGGACTCACAACATAAGCATTCACACAAATTCGAGTCATAAATTTTCGTCCAAATTAAAACCATTTGCATTCAATCATAAAGTCCCTAATACAAGCCTACGAGGCCCAAAATATGCTTTGGAAGTGGTTCAGGACTAAACTGATAACTTTAGAAATTTTTACAAAACTTAGAAAATTTCCGCCCTAAATAGGGGTCACACGCCCGTGTGGTTTGGGACACACACCCGTGTGGGCAGGCCGTATGGTCACACACGCCCGTGTCTCTAAACCATGTAACTCTTTGTTTTGTAATGCATGAACAATTTGATGTCACACGGCCAAGTCACACGCCCATGTGCTAGGTCATGTGGATAATTAAATTTTCAAAAAATAGGTGCAGACTTCACACGCCTATGCCTGAGGCTGTGTCATCCACACGGCTGAGACACACGCCCGTGTCTCTGCCCGTGTGCTCAATTTTGAGCATTCTGTTTCTCAAAATTAAGGTACAGGGGATACATGGCAAAAACACATGCCCGTGGGACAGACCGTGTGTCACACACGGCCTAGACACACGCTTGTGTGTCTACCCGTGTGGACAAAATAAAGGCTATTTACCAAGCCATTTGCCACCCTTATTCACACATACACTTACACAACTTTGATGTCTTATAACATAGCATACTTGGGCAACCAAACATCCACAATCAAGACTAATACATATCAATGTAATACCATCCACTATCTTGCTCACAACATTTATCATGCCCCAAATGGATCATGCTAATTTCACATATACAAAGTATCATTAAACGACTTTCATGACACCTATTTGTACATAAGATAATCATCTCAAAAATAAATCACATTTCTAAACATTTTACATTCATGCTATGAATAACATTCCATCATTCACCAAGCATACCATGACCATATCACCAAAGACATTGACATATATATGAATATACTTAGGTTTACAACCATGTCAGCAAAAATAAGCCAATTAGCATGACAAGGTACCAAATCAACCAATAGCTATTCCAAGCTAATACATTTGGCCAATCATAATGACACATATAACAAAATGACCAAGTCCCTATACATGCCATACTTTCAAAATACTAAGATCATCAATACCCAAAATAAAAGTTTGATAGTGTGATTCGAATCTCCAACAATCTTCGATCCGAGCTAGCTTTGCGACACTATAAAAAATGGAAAATAAACGGAGTAAGCTATATAGCTTAGTAAGCTCGTATGCAAGAAATAAGCAACCATACCATGCATATAACATTCAAATAATATAACATAATTAAATGTAAATTTACCATAGTATCATAATTCATTTAATCACAAAACTTACCTCATTTTCATCATTTCAAGCATTTAATAAATATGAGCTTTACACACATA
This sequence comes from Gossypium longicalyx, assembly GCA_025698465.1. Lineage (NCBI taxonomy): Eukaryota > Viridiplantae > Streptophyta > Magnoliopsida > Malvales > Malvaceae > Gossypium > Gossypium longicalyx. The sequence goes on along the minus strand of CM047001.1, from coordinate 30,683,881 downwards.
CCTAAACCATCTCGAAATGAACTTACACGTGCTCTCATCTTTGACATACCTGTGAACCACTCGGAATAATAGTGTCATATACTTGGGAAATTGAACACTAAGTGCCACATATGTAGCCAAATCTACCCAAGTCTCATATCACATAGTTGCTCTCTCTTGAGCTATCAACGGGCTTGCTCACATAAGCTGTCAGTCAAGACGTAGCTACGCGGTGCTGCTCACATAAGCTATCAAGTATCCACAACATATGCCAGTATACTCAGCCACCAGTAGGACGTACAAGACCAGCACCCGGGTCACATAATCACATAACAAATAATGACCCTAGTGACATGTCACTTGTATACCCTATTCCTAAGGTTCAAACGAGATTTCTTGCTTGTCGATTCGTCTTCGAACTCATTCATAGGATTAACCTCATCCATATTTAACAAACATAAGATTAATGCAATACTAAAGCAATAAAATACAATCATATTAAAGCTTATTTTTAACATACGAACTTACCTCGGTACAAAATGGCTAATAGTTCGATTTAATCCACAACTTTGTTCTTTCCCCAGTCTAGGTCAAAACCTCTTCTTTGTTGATCTATAATATCAAATTTAACTCATTCAATCATAAAATTATTAAATTTAATCCCAAAACACCTTATGAAAAAAATTACATTTTTCCCCTAACTTTTCAACTTTTTACATTTTAGTCCTTAGACTCGTAAAATGATTTTCATTCGATTTGTTCATTACCTAAGCCTAGCCGAATATTATTAGTACTCATATCAGCCCAAATTTTTTATTTATTCACATTTTTACACACATTTTACAACTTTTACTAATAGGTCCCTACTTGACATTTTCATCAAAAATCACTTGGTAAATGTTATTTATCTAACACCAAACATGTATTTTCTACCATTAGACATAAAAATACACAAATATTAAAAATGGGTAAAATTATAAACTTTAATTTTCTTTCAAATTAGTCCTTGAAATAGGTAGATTAGGCTACACCGATCTCAAAAATATAAAAATCATTAAAAACGGGACAAGAACGAACTTACAATCGAGCTTGAAAGTGGCCAAACCCTAGCTATGTCTCCTCTTGAGAATTTAGCTATGGGGGGACTAAATTGGGGAAGATGACATCTTTTTATTAATTTTATTTGTCTTTATTTACCAAATGACCAAAATGCCCTTCACTTAAAACTTTGAAATTTTATCTAACCATATCCATTTTTGTCCAACTTAAAGTATAATGGTCTAATTATCAATTAAGGACCTCCAATTTAAAATTTCATAGCAATTAGACACCTCTAGCTTCTAGAACACACATTTTTCACCTATTGCAATTTAGTCCTATTAGTCAAATTGGACACTCTATCGATAAAATTTCTTAACGAAATCTTTGCATGATCATTCAATCATACTGTAGACCTTAAAGAAATAATAAAAAAAATATTTCTACTACAGATTTATGGTCCCGAAATCACTGTTTTGATTTGACCCAAAAATGGGTTGTTACAGAACAGACATAGACTTACTTGATAGACTTTTCATGTGCTAACATCACTTAAGACTCAACACTTTAAGCCACTAATCATACACTTCATCACATGCATTTCAGGTGTGCCATACTCAAACTTCACATACTTAACTTGTCAATCTCATATGAACTATACATGCAACCCCAACAAACATTTAGATTATGCATTTTTTGTTTCCATTTCATAGTTCGATCAACTACCACAGAAGTATCTTGTATGGACAATATACATGCAAGAGTCAGTACAAAGACTCACCTAACAACCACGGATAGTAGTTTGAACTCCAAATCCAACCTTCATCAAGAAACTGCAGCAACCACTGCTTATAAAATAGAGGAACACCATTAAAGCTCATTCGGGTAACCATACTATCATCTCAAACCCAGATGAACCCCATACAATCCATACTCCTTTATCTTATTGCTCATGCACTCATTCGAACCTACTCTATCATAGCACAACATGCAGAGTCATAAAACATACCTTGTCATGGAGTAATCACTGATAAAATTCGGGATCTCAGCTTTAGCTTAAAGAAATGCCTTTTGTTTCGTAAGCCTCAAATAACTTTATCTTAGAAGAAAGAAGAGAACTCCCTTTTCCCAAACTTGAATATCTATTATAATAATCTAAGTCCTTACTGAAACTTGACAAATGTCACATCCTTATTAAATTACCTTATCCAAAATTCTACAACTTTTGAGAAACCTCATTGAGTATCCCCTTATCTTTTAATTATCTTGGTTCACAGTCAGTTGGTTCCTAACCAATTTATCTTGTAACTTAACTTGCATAGTACCACAATTAACATGTGCATTTTATCCTTGACATGAACTCCTACTCTCGATACCATTTTACTTGGCCACTGATCTTATTATAGCCACCTAACAAGGAACCTTTATTAAGTTAACCATATAACAGTACACGCTCGCTTTATATGCTGAAAGATGCACTTGGGCAAAGCCTACTCCGCCAATCATACTACCATAGAACTATACGCCAAACCTTGTACCTGTTAGAACTAAAGTGTTACAATTAGAATGCCCCGATTAACTTCAAGATGAATGCTCGAGCGTATTGTTCATTATCGACGTCAAGCGCGTCCGTAGGAAGCTCTTTGAAATCGGTTCCCAACCATTTCATATCTATTCGACCACCGTAAAACTTATTCGTCATTTTCCTCAAAAATGCCTCGCAAAGATCCTCTTTACCGAAAACGATTGTTGACCCCGTGATGACTGACCCATCTATCGGTAAAGCGAGTTATAAAGCTGTCATTGGGTGTGATTGTACACTCGTCGCATAGAAGATGAAAAGTGTGTGTCACGGGCCTCCATCATTCCACAAACACGCTGATGAGTGGAGGATTGAGTTTGCAGCCCTTGAGCATACGAGACGCATACAAGAATCCTGCATCTTGCAAGTAACCACGAATTTCAGTGATTGGGCCCTTTGACAAATTATGTATGAACCCCTCCAAAACACGATCATCCGCCTATTTATATCAACAAAAAAATAATTTAAAATATTTTTAAAAATAAAATACTTTAAAATTAACCTAATTAAAAATAACGAAATTTAAAATTGTCTTACCATTATTTCTTGAGTGACAGAAATGTGCTCGTCACTGAAACAAATCAGAGAGGTTGTCATTCGTGAAAACTTAATCAAAATGAATAATACATGAAATAATTAAATAAATCAAAAATATTTTTAAACAAGCGCATCAACAAATTTAGAACAAAACTTGAGAAAATTGAGAAAATTGAGAGAGTTGAAAGTTTAGAAAGAATTGAGAAAGTTAGATTTGAATGAAAATAATAAAAAATGACCTGGTATTTATAGGAAAAATAAAATTACCGTTAAAGCCTTACAAAAATTTCACTATTGTTAATGTTAAAAAAAATGACTATTGCTGAATATGCGCCCAGCTAAACGCGCTTTTATACACTCTTTTTAAAAATAACTTATTTCCTTTAATTAAAAAAAACCTAAAGACCAAATTAAAAAAAAAAAGACATATAATGCTAATTTAACCGAGAAATTTACATAATTTGACCGAGATTTTTTCCACATGGTGCTTTAATGTCAAAACACGTCACGTTATTAAAAAAACAAACCTGCATTTAAATGGAAGTAGTAAAATATTCAATGGTGGTTAAAAAAGTGGTTTCAGTACATTGTTAAGAATAATACTATTGTTTGTTGAAGATTGGATGATTTCGTTCAATTTGCAATTTTAAAAAAAAAATACATTTTGAGCTTTGACTTTTAATATTTGCAATTCTAAAGTATAACCTCTTATGTACAAAAAATAAAAATAAAAGAAAGATTTCGTGTTAAATTTAACGGATAATTAGACACTTAACTAGATCTATTTTAAATTATGTACAAACTTCACTAGATTTGAAATTTTGTTTATATATGCATGTAGATTTCGTTCTATAATTTTATTTAAGATATTTTCTCGATAAAATACTTATTTAAGATATTTTATATTTCTATAATTTTTGAAAATTTAATACTTTATATTATAAAATTTTATATATTTATATATTTTGTATTATATAAAATATATCATATTGTTGTTTCAGATTACTATATTGGCAGAGTAATATGGTAGAAATTCAGTTGATAGTAACACAAGGATGCGTAAAAGCAAAGATGAAATGTCGAACTTGGGCTTCAGGTTTGAACTTGTGGCTAACATTTCTCTTCTTAGAGTATTCCTTCGTTATCCTTGTCTTTTATCCTACTCTCTACACGTTTAAAGCCCATTGGATGATTATCACTTTGTACCAACATAACTCACGCTTTCACACACGAATATAACCCTATAACCCACGTTTTGAGTAAAATTTTCAGTTTCACCTCCAAAATAAAAAAATTATAAAAAGTTAAAATAAAAACTAAATGTAATAAATTTTAAATTCAAATCCTATGTACATATATTTTTTTATATAAAACTATAAAAAGACAATACTACTCACAAAATAATACTATCAAAAATAAAATAAAAATATTTAACCCGCATGAATCTCATACATTATGAATGAACCACATTAATTCAGTCAACAAAATATTATTTTTATAATAACTGGGATTAGTCTTAGAAAACAATATTTAATTCTAAAACTTCGAATTTAATGGTTTCTTTCCCCCCCTGGATTACGACGAGTCCATGTGAGAGGATTCAAACTAAGAAAATGAAACCGTGGCAATAAAATTCAATCGGCTAGAAAGTAGCATTTGAAATTAGGACTATATTCTTAAAAAAAGAAAAAGAAAAAGAAACTGGGTCAACTATCAAACTATAAATAAGGCTCAACATCCAACTTTCCTAATCAATAATCTCATAAACGTTTCTTGTATTACTCAAAGTTCGAAGCCAGATAAAGAGTTGAAAGGATGAGTGTGGAAGTGTTGGACAGTGGCACCATTGTTAACTTCGTTGAAGATGAAGAAGCATTCAACGTCTCAATACGAGACCGGTTTGCTCACCTGGACGCCGACCATGATGGGCTACTGTCTTATTCGGAGTTGTTGAAGGAATTGCAGAGCTTGAGGGTGATGGAAACTCACTTCGGCATCGACGTTCAAACGGACCCAAAGGAACTCGCTCACGTTTACAAATCACTTTTCGTGCAGTTCGATCATGACTCTAACGGGACGGTGGGTTTGGAGGAGTTCAAGTCGGAGACCAAGCGGATGATGCTTGCTATGGCGAATGGGATGGGATTTTTGCCTGTTCAAATGGTGTTGGAAGAAGGCAGCTTTTTGAAGATTGCAGTGGAGCGCGAATCCAACAAACTTGGCCTTGCTGCTTAAATCCTTATTTCTTTCAACAACAGATATACTGTTTTGTTTTTACAGTAGTTTCCTCCTATGTTTTACAATTCCAACTACTGATTGCCTGCTGAATAAATGAACTCTGTTTCATGATCCAGAATGCTACGTACCCAGAAACTGTCATAAACCAAGCAAGTAACAGATTATTTTCAATATTATTACAAAATTATATTCTGTAAATAGAAGTTGTTGAGAAATTATGCGCAAGTTTTTCAGAAAGCAAGGCAATAGTGCAACAGAAAACCAAAGCTCTGGTTTTAAAGATTAAAATAAAAGGTGAGACAAACAGGACAGCTATGCACAATTACTTTACATTTTGAACACTCGAAACCCCATAGGAGAGAAGAAGGTGAAGTTTATTATGTCATTAGGAGACACAGGGCACGATGTAGCAATAAATATTCCATTTGGTTGTGTTAGTAAAAGTTGTTTTGTGATCTCGATAATGAGGATTATGCCATATTCTTATTCGTTTGTTAACGTCTGAACACTGGGTATCCTATAAAAAATTGAGGAATAAGAACAAACTAGAAGCAATGACTAGGCGTGAGACAGCTCTGCCCTGCGCTTTTCTCGCAAAAGGTAAAGCCGACCGGACCAAATTTGCCTACGAAACGACAGAGAAATAGCTAAAACAGAAATTGTTTTAATACAAGCTTCTTTAAACAAAGTTAAAACAGAAACAAGTGTATATATAAAAATGAAAAAAATAACAAAGAAATAAGATCAATATGTAATTTCTATGTAAAACCATAAAGCAAGATGAAAATAAAGCGAAACATTATCACACACGAAGCAAACTAATATTTGCGTAATTGCAAAATATAAAACTTGAGGAAGTATATTAGCCTAATAGCCAACTTTTGTGGTCTGATTCTCCCGAGGTCAATTGATATCTCTTAGAGCCATCATATCTCTTAGTTACGTTCATGTGGCATAGGTGATGGTACTGATATTGTAGTGTTCCCCGAAAGCTTAAGAAAAATAAACTAGTAAAAAGCCAGCGTACGGCTCAAGTGGCAATGCCGATATTGTAGTGTTCACTCAAGATAACTTAAGCTAGTGTAAATGTGGGCAAAGCTATAAGACCGAAATTCCAGGTTGAAAAGTATGTGGTTTCTTTGTGGGAGACATGCACCTGATATGATTCATGTAAACTTAATTAGTGAGTCACAATGGTTCATCTTATCTAGTGGTCTAATCACTAAATGTAAAGCACGCCAAATATTCTCGTTCAAGATTTTATTTCTAGTCATTTCAGTTTGGCTTATAACATTGGTGAGGTCGAAAGAAGGAAGTTTGCTAGATGATTTTGACTGTTATTGAAAACATTTAGAAAATTGTCATTTTGGCAAATTTTTTTATTTTTGGACTTTTTAGATTATTCATAGTAATTTTGTCTTTAGAAATTTTACTTTTTTTTATTTTATATATCTATTTTAGTGTCCATATTTGGAATTCGAGGTTTCTCTACCAAACAATGACCTTTAGAAACTTTATAAAAAAATTATATTATTTTTAAAAAGTTATAATTTTTTAGTAATTTTAAAATAGTAGTGAACTTTGTCATGCTCACACCTTATGGTGGGTCCGATATAAAGAAATTTAGTAGTTAAAATCAGTAGAGAACTTTGCACAAGGTGCACCCATGCCTTAATTAAAGAGTAAACTACACCAGAAGTCATTAAATTATTAATTAGTCATGTTTTGATCACTCAACTTCAAAAAAAATTACAAAATAGTCACAAAGCTATTTGAAAGTTTTCATTTAAGTCACTATAAATAGAAAGGCAAATAATCGAATTTACTTCTATTTTCTTCTTCACTTTAGTCTTTACATAGTAGCAACAACAGAAGAAAAAGCTAGAAAGGTACTTCTTGATACAAGTCTCAACAAGGAAGGAGATAAGGAAGAGGCAGTGGTGGTCCAAAGGAGGTCGGTTCACCTAAATAGGCTGAGAGCCGGAAAAAGGTAAGAAGATGAGGTAGATTACTGTAAAGGTTAGAGGGCTGATTGTAATAAGTGCTCCAGGTTCCTTAATGGGAAGGAGACCCCTTTTTCATTGTATTGAAGGGTATTTATAGGAGATACCCCTTGCATGGTAGTAGTGACATGGCAATGTGGTTATCATCATAGAGTATGTGAAGTACACGTATTGTGGGACCCATTCTATTACCTTTTGAGGGAGTATGAGGTTGTTAAGCTCAAGTGGGCCATAGTGGTCCCTAAAAAGAGTGTTCATGCTAAAAAGTAGGTGGTTAGACCATGGTAAGCGGGAAGCCTACTGAAAAGGGACGTTCCCTCTATCAACGAGTAGTTTTACAAAGGGTGGTTAATTTAGGAGGTTGAGCAGTCAAAGATAGCTTGATGGGTGAAAGGTGTAAAATCATATTAAGGCATCCACCTAGTGCCTTCTAGGAATGCCACGTGTCTAGCCCAAGTAAGGGTATAACAAATTGTCCACCCAGTCAAAAAGGTATGTTATAAAGTGGCCTATCTTGAGAAATTTTTGCTTGCAAGTTGCATGGGAGGTGGAACGATCGCGAGGTGCAACAACGTGTCTAGCCATAAACATTTTATGAACCAATTGCACCTGGGAAGTGGAGGTAATGATGAGAAAAAAATTGTAGCTGTCCTGTGTTGAGTCGCCATTAGTTGTTAGAATAGGTGATGAAATGATACGTTTTAGGAGAAAGCCCTATATGTTCTTTGTCTCTTCATCCTTGGGACCAATTTTGTTGATGTAAATTTTGAGATTTTCTTTGGTGTCTTGTTTCCACATCGCCATTCTTGTTCATCAAGTTCTCCACTTTCTAGGTTCTTGTTTATTTTTTTAGTATGTTTGTGTTTCAAAGCAATTTGCTTAGCTTTCTAGTGTAACACTATGATTTTCTTATTTGTTCCAACATTTTCAACATGTTTTTCTATATCTAATGGCTAGGTTTGGTACCAAATCTACTAGGGCTCCACTAACAGCGATAGATGGAAGATGACAAGTTAATAGGAAAGGGACCAAAAGAAAGGAAAATAAGCTAGTAGCCAATGATTTGTACCTATACGTCACTACAGAAATGGAGATGAGGAGGTTGTTGAGGTGTCGTAGGTTGCCTGAAAAGCATTACAAATATGAGTTTTGTACCCTGAAAGGGTCATATCCCTTGAGTGCAATTTTTAAACCCAACAATGGTGGTGGGAGACCGAGTTTCTACCTTCCGCTCATCTACTTGAGGCTGGGTTTACATTACCTCCTCACCTCTTCATCTCCAACATGCTCAAGGCTTATAACATGACAAACATTTTATATGGGATCATTTAACATTAAGTCGTCATGTTTATACATGTAATTGTGATTGTATGGATATTATTATGTTTGAATGCCAAATTATTTAATGAGATGAATTAAGATAGTTTGAGTTGCTTCAGCAATATAATGTGGAGTCACGCATTTGAATGTGATGCCTAGGTCAGGTGTAGGGTGTCACGAGACATCAAACATCAAATGTAAAGGTCCAAAATAGGGGAACTACATCTAGTGAACAGTCTTGAGACATGAAGACCATTGCCTTGTGTAAACTCAAAATTATATAGGAATTTTCTATATATTTTTACCACCTTTTAACTTAATAAATATGTTAATATTGAGTAATTGTTATAAAAATAAGTGAATTTTACTTAATTATTAATATTTGACATGTATTTATAAAGTATTTGAAATTATGCTTAATTACATGATTTTTGCACATAATTTATTATAACACCTGGTCGTGTTGATTCGTGATAAGTTTTAATAAATTTATATTTAACCGTTCTTGAAGACTAACTATTATCACGATGAAGGCAAGTGTACCTATCGAACAGTAGTATAGTTTTAGCAAGACCGGGATGTCGAACCCAAAGGAACTAAAAGTACTAGTATTAACTCTTTTCTTATTATCTAGCCTAAAAATAAAGGGGTTTGTTTTATCTAAACCAATTGACTAACTAAGAATTCACAGAAAGAAATTTGGTGAAAATACTTTTGGGAAATTCGATTGATTAAGACATGTAACATCCTGATTTTGGGCCTAGTCGGAACAGTGGTTTCGGGACCACAAATTTGATGAGGAAAAATTCATTTTTATTATATTTTTATGGTCTATGATTTCACGGAATGATTTCGTGAAAATTTCGTTCAAAAATTTCGACGTTTGGGAACTCAATTTGGTCAAAAGGACTAAATTGTAAAAAGTACAAAAGTTGAGTTTTACATGTTAGAAGTGTCTAATTGTTATGAGTTTTTAAATTAAAGGTCCTTAAATGGTAATTAGACCATTTTGAAGTTTATGGACAAAAATGGAAATGGTATGATAGGTTTTTAAAAGTTTTTCATTAAGGGCATTTTAGTAAATTGGTAATTAAATGAATTAAAAATGCCAAAATAAGCCAAATTTGCTCATCTTCTTCCTCATGGCCGAATTTTTCATGAAAATCACCATGGCTAGGGTTTTCAAGCTTTCCAAGCTCATTTGTAAGTGATCCCGAGCCCCGTTTTTAATGTTCTTTACATTTTAGAAGTCACGGTAACATGTTCTAGTTATTTCTACCATTATTTTGAGCTAGGGTTTGTGTTTAAAAATTTACCCATGAATGATATGCATGTATTTTGATGTTTAATGGAAGAATATGAAGCTTGAAATTGTGTTAAACAACTTTTGCTAAGTGATTTTACGTGAAAACGAGTAAAACGACATAATCGGTAAAAATACCTAATGTTCATAAGTACATGCTAGAGTGAGAATTTGAGTTTCCATAGAAGGGAAAAATGATCATAATGTCATAAAACATAGGAAAATAGGATGAAGTTGAATTTCCGAACCTTGGGGCAAAAGTGCAAATATGCAAAAGTTTAGGGGTCAAAATGTAAATTTGTAAAAATATGATTTTTGGACCCGTATGAATAATGTGACTAATTATTAGGCTAAATGTGATATTATAGATGAAGGAAATCGAGATTCGGGCTTAAATCGAGAAAATACAAGGTTATGGACTAAAATGGTAAATTGGCGTTTCTGGATCGAGGTAAGTTCGTGTGTTAATAATAATGCAATACCATGCATGAATTGTAATTCTCTATTGATATGGCATAAATTGTATGATTTAATATGTTTAAGATAAGTTGATGGATGGTATGTATAATATGGAAAAATGTAATGCTTGTTGTGTCATGTGAAATTGAATGGCAAATTATTGTTACATGAATTGAGTGTAAAATTACTATTACCTGGATTGTATGAATTGCTACACGGTTGTACCTGATGAGATTTTGACAAGTTTGTATGTAAATAATTTATCGATTCTTTTTATTTTATTATATTTTGTTATCATATGAAATATGGTTGCCTATAGAATAACTATTTGTTGTAAATTGCAAATTGAAAAAGGACTATGAATAAATTTGTAACATGTTGGAAAGTGAGGAATTTCCCGGTTGAGCCTTCAGAATAGAAATGATACGAATGATCTATTGTGAGGTCACGTGTGTAGTACTAAGTGCATGCTACTACGTGTACCAGATAATTGGTCGCATGTGTAGTACTAAGTGCAGGCTACTACGTGTATCAGATGGTTAGGTCACGTGTGTAGTACTAAGTGCAGGCTACTACGTGTACCGGATAATTGGTCGCATGTGTAGTACTATGTGCAGGCTACTATGCGTACTAGATAGCCTTGTCTACAAGTGTGAAAATATGTGCAGGCAACTGACTATCAGTTATTATTTCGAAGAGTTCAACGGGAAAATCGATCAAGTAAAAATACATGTGAACATGATTATATGATGAATAAGTGCAGGTATATGTTTATGAAAATTATGAGCAATGTGCTCGATATTTGGTGAACTTCGATAAGACAAAATGGATTAAGTGAAATTATGTAAGAGTGAATTTTAATAGTAAAATAGTGTTGGATAGCAGCAGTTGCGTGAATTTGAAAATTCACCAAAAATTGTGTAAGTTGAATTAAATTTCAAAAACAATTATGGAATTAAAGATTAATGAGTCTATTTTTATATAAAAGAAACAGGGGGAGAAAAAGAGTTCTATATTCTGTGATATTATAAGTTTTGTGAAACAGTGTCAGAATGAATTTGAGATCCCCTGTTCTGACTTGGATAAATTGTTAAAAATTGTACAAAAATAATTATGAGTTATAATTTATATTAATAGAATCTTAAATGAGTATACTTTCAGGAAGAATGAATGGGAATATCATCCGAGTCCCGAAATATGAGATAAATAATTTTTAGTGAAGAGAGGTCAGAACTGTTGGACAGCAAAATAGGGGAGAATTTGAATAATAAACTGTACTTATTGGCTGGACCAAAAATTCTGAAACTTTTATGGTGGAAAGATATATGAGTCTAGTTTCTTAGAAAATTTACAAATCTTAATTTTGAGTTCCTTAACTCTAGTTATAAATTATTTAGTGATTGTGACTCAAGAAAGCAGCTTAACCAAAACATGTGTAAATGTACAATTGGGTTAGTTTTACTATGGAAAGCATGTTAGTAAATTGCTTATTATTATTTCATGTGAGCTTACTAAGCGTAAAGCTTACCCCCTCCTTTCCATTTCTTTTAGTGTTTCCAGGTTAGCTTAGGGTTGGAGATCGTCGGAGGCAGCATCACACTATCAAGCCAACACCTTGATAGTATAAACACATATGCTAGAATTATTAAGTGAGTGGCATGTATAGGGACCTAGTTTTATAACATTTGTAATTATAATTGGGCCAAATATATTGATCTTTAGTGAGCTAATGATTCTGACTTATAAATCTAGCTATTTATGTTATGTTTGATATTGATGATGTGTATATGCTTGTTTGCCATGCATGGTTGGTAATATGTTATGTGTTGTTGTGAATGTTTAAGTCCGTTACCGCCTCGAACCCTATCCCGACGTTGGATACGAGTGGGTGTTACAGGACAATACCTAGGGGAAAATCCACCTAGACTTCACTTGTTATTTGACTTTGAATCAGACGATTTATTCATTCGACTTGTTTCGTAGAAATCCCTAAATTATATTATTATCTCTCTCGAGACTAACAACGTCTAACCCTAGGTTGATTAATTGAGATCTCTTTCTAATTAACACCCTTAGTGTTGCATTAACTTGATCTATGGATTCCCTTATTAGGTTTCACCCTAATCTGGCAAAATCTTGTCTCCCTATCTCTAGGTGTGAAATCTGTTGGAACACCGGTGCCACCAAGGCGCAGCGAAAAATAAAACCCGGCGATCCAAACCAAGGATCCATGTGTAAGGAACGAATCGGGGTGATAAAAAGGTTTCGAATTTACCGAAACTTCAATCTGAGTAGACAGCGACGCCTAGGCAACAGGAATGCTGAACCACTATCGAACCAAGCCGCAACCTTTTCCGATGTCGGTCTCTACGTAGTCCACCCGATTGACAATGAATGGTAGAAATCCCAGAAAACTATTTTCAGAGAGTATTTTGCTAAAACGGCTGCTAGACCACTTTCATATTTTCGGGCTAGTTATATATATATCTTTTTAGGGTTTTTTTACCCTTTCTATATATAACTCCCTCTTAATTGGTATATATTTATAATGAATTTTAATTCATTAAAATTAATCCGAACATAATAATTATCATTCAAATAAATATAATAATGTTTAACCGAAAAATTATAATTACATTAATTATAATAAAGATTTCGATAAACTATATTTATTTAAACTTATATACTGAACTAAATTCATATATCAATAAAATTATGTTACGATTATGTGTACAACATCCTTGTACATAAATAGTATGTTCAACAATTTGATTGCCCAATTAAATTAATTCTATAATTAATTTAATTCGTGTGACAACCAAGCAATATACCAACTATGTTTTACCTCGTTCATTTCAACCATAGGGTGTGACCCTATAGGTTCTTGTAACGTTAGCAGTAACATTAGAAGATTCTAATGTTACAAACAACGAGTGGCATCTAGCAATGCATCAATGCTACCTAAGTTACAAGAAGTCATGATTCGACCTAACCTTTTGTGATTAACCTTTCATGCATTCATCCTTAAGTCCTATATCTTTGGAATGGACACAAGTCATGGAATAGTCACACTTGCATAGTCCATCCCATGTTTCTTGATACCTCGAGTAGACTATGATACACAAATAAGTATGACATCTCATATCAACTTATTTGAGCATGGCCATGCATTTCTAGCCTCACTCAATCAAGTGGCACGAGATATTACTCCCATTATGTAGGAGGGACTTATCCTATATTGATCAACTATATCCTCAACATAGATTGTGGTATATCCAACATCGTCTTTATAGAACAACGATTCTGATGTTTGTTTGATGTATCAAAATATACAACTCACGATGTTGGGATAAAGATGATCTCAAGTATGAGGATCATATACATATTAATCACTATGAGTAATGTTGTGACAATTACATAATAATCCAAGAAACATACTCATAGTGGTCGAGTCCAATATGTTGTTCCCTAACACACATATTCATACATTGATTCTGACACTCCATATCAATGACAACTCTTTATCATCAGTCAACTACATGTTAGTCTTGATGCATTATTATTATCCTAGCCAATAACAATACTTGACTAAGGATCTTTTGAGAATAATCATATTATTCTCAGGACATTATTATAAAATAGTTTATTTATGCACATAGAAAAGAAACTGGAATAATAATGGCAACGCCTTATATTAATAAACATGATAAACCAAGTATGTTATTACAACCATCTCGTGATTGATCTTTGGGCATACTCTTACAATCTCCCACTAGCACTAAGACCAATCACTTATATATCTAATACCAAGTGACTTAGTGTGACGATCATGCTTCTGCTGTGTCGGAGGCTTGGTCGAGAGGATCAACAATGTTATCATCAGAGGTACTCTGCATATCTCTACATCCCCTCGATCGATAATCTCTCGAATAAGATGGTAGCGCCTAAGTATATGTTTGGATCGTTGGTGAGATCTGGGTTCTTTTGCTTGTGCAATGGCTCCATTGTCATCACATCGGAGTTCTATAGCATCTGATATGCTAGGCACAACCCCTAGTTCAGTAATGAACTTCTTGATCCAAGCCGCTTCTTTTGTTTGCCTCACTAGTTGCAATATACTCACCTCTGTTGTAGAGAATCGGCTCATCATGTACTTTGCTTTGAACTCTTCCACTCACGGCACCACCATTAAGGCAAAACACAAAACTGATTGTGATCGAGAATCATCCTTGTCGGTTTGAAAGTGGCATCAGTGTAACCTTTTACACTTAACTCTTCCTCACCTCCATATATTAGGAGCGTATCCTTAATTCTTCTTAAGTACTTAAGGATATTCTTGATCGTGGTCGATGACCTTCACGGGATCTACTTGGTACCGCTTTCGTCATACTTAAGGCATATGAGACATGCGGACGGGTACACAACATGGCATACATGATAGATCCAATAGCGAAGCATATGGAATTTTACTCATGCGTTCTCTCTCTTGTGGAGTTGAAGGACACATTTCCTTCGAGAGTGAAATACCATGTCTCATAGGTAGGAATCCTCTCTTAGATTCTTCCATATTGAACCTTTTCAATACTTTATCTATATATGTACCTTGACTTAGACCTAGTAGTCGTCTTGATCTATCTCTATAGATCTTGACTCCTAAGATGTAAGTGGCTTCAGCCCAAGTCCTTCATAGAAAAACAACTTCCTAACCAAGTTTTAATAGATGTAAGGTAGGTATGTCATTGCCATGATAAGTATGTCATCTACATACGATTACCAAGAATGTGATTGTGTTCCCACTAACTTTCTTGTAAACACATGGCTCATCTTCATTTTTGATAAAACCAAACTCTTTGATTGCATCGTTAAAACGAAGATTCCAACTTCGAGAAGCTTGCTTTAATCCATAAATGGATCTTTGTAACTTACATATCTTTCCATCATCCTTTGGATCGGCAAAACCTTCAGGTTGTGTCATATACACATCCTCTTCAAGTTTCCCATTAAGGAAAGCTGTTTTGACATCCATCTGCCAGATTTCATAATCATGAAATGCAGCTATGGCGAGCAAGATCCTGATGGATTTAAACATAGCTACAGGAGAAAAGGTTTCATTATAGTCAACACCATGAATTTGGCGAAAACCTTTAGCGACTAATCGCCCCTTGTATGTTTGTACATTACCATCCATGTCGGTTTTCTTTTTGAAAACCCATTTGCACCCTATAGGTTTAACCCCTTCGGGTGGGTCAACCAATGTCCAAACTTGGTTTTCATACATGGAATCCATCTCAGATCTCATGGCCTCAAGCCATTTCTCAGAGTCTGGGCTCGCCACCGCTTCTTGATAAGTCCTAGGCTCATCTTGATCTATAAGAAGAATGTCACCATGCGTTGTAATGAGAAATCCATATCTCTCAGGTGCATGGCGTTCTCTTAAAGATCTATGCGGTGGTTGTGTTTCTACTGAAGATTACTTGTTCCTCAATTTCTTGTGGAATTTCTTTGTTGTTCTATCTCTGGTTTAGTGGTATCTTGTGATTCTCAAATTTCTTCAAGTTCAATCTTTCTCCCACTTCCTTTTCTAGAAACAAATTCTCTCTCTAGGAAGACACCGATCGAGAGCAACAAACACTTTGTTCTCGGTGGGATTAAAGAAATAATATCCTTTGGTTTCTTTCGGATACCCCACAAAGATTCACCTTTGATTTGGGTTCAAGCTTAGTAGGCGTCGGCGTTTAACATAAGCTTTAGCAAGAACCCCAAATTTTCATAAAAAAGACATCTTGGGGCGTTTCCCGGTCCACATCTCATATGGCGTCTTTTAAACCGATTTAGATGGAACACGATTTAGTGTGAAAATAGTCATTTCAAGTGCATGTCCCCAAAAGGAAGTCGGTAGATCAGCATGACTCATCATGGATCGAACCATGTTTAATAAAGTTCGATTTCTTCTCTCAGAAACTCTATTCCATTGAGGAGTACCAGGAGGAGTAAGTTGTGAGACAATCCCACATTCCTTCAAAAGATCATCAAACTCTAGGCTCAAATACTCTCCACCTCGATCAGATCGAAGTATCTTAATAGTTTTGCCTAGTTGATTTTGTACTTCATTTTTGAATTCCTTGAACTTTTCAAGGGCCTCAGATTTATGGCGCATGAGATAAACATACCCATATCTACTGAAATCATCAGTGAAAGTAATGAAGTAGTGAAATCCACCTCTAGCTTGTGTATTTATTGGTCCACATACATCTGAATGTATTAAGCCCAATAAATCACTAGCTCGTTCACTTTTACTAGTAAAAGGAGATTTAGTCATTTTCCCTAATAAGCAAGATTCACATACTTCAAATTGTTCAAAAACAAATGAATCCAAGAGACCATCTTTATGGAGTTTGGATATGCGTTTCTCACTTATGTGGCCCAGACGACAATGCCAAAGATAAGTTTGATTTGAGTCATTTATTTTAGATCTTTTAGTATTTATGTTGTAAATGGGATTCATTTGATCTAAAATATAGAGGCCATTAATCAATTGTGCCGAACCATAGAAAACATTATTGAGATAAAAGGAACAACAATTATTCTTAATTATTATCTCAAAACCAATTTTGTCTAAACAAGAAATTGAAATAATGTTTTTAGTCAAACTGGGCACAAAATAACAATCCTCTAAAATTAAACCAAGTCCACTAGGCAAAGATAAAGTATATGTTCCCACAGCTAATGCAGCAACTCTTGCTCCATTTCCAACTCGCAGGTCCACATCTCCTCTAGCCAAAGTCCTACTCCTTTGTAGTCCTGCATGACAGAAGTACAAATATGAGAACCACAACCAGTATCTAATACCCAAGAAGTAGTAGTTGATAAATTAATATCAATAACATAAATACCAAGCGGCACGTTCGCTTGCTTTGACCTTCTTGATTTCCTCAAGATAGACAGGCGATTCCGCTTCCAATGTCCAATCACACCACAATGAAAACAGTTTCCTTCCTTAGACACCCCACCTTTAGGTTTTTGGTGTAGCCTTTCCCTTTCCAAGATTGGGCTTACCTTTGCCTTTGGGCTTTGTCGGGACTTTAGCCTTTCCCTTGCCCTTGTTATTTACGGACCATCGGTATGGGCTTGGGTCCAACCTTTTCGTGTTGCCTTCTTGATTCAGTAACATACTAAGCAAGCGTGGCGAGTCTTGTCAATTTCATTCATATTGAAATTGAGGACAACCTGGCTGTAACTTATCGAGCAACGATTGCGAGAATAACATCGGTGGCCAACTCTTGGCTCAATGGAAACCCAAGCTTAGATAGGCATTCAATATAACCAATCATCTTAAGAACATGAGGTCCTACTGGGCTTCCTTCAGCCAGCTTACATTGGAATAGGGCCTTAGAGATATCGAACCTCTCTTGCCTTGCTTGCCCTTGATATAGTTCTTTCAGGTGCTCGATCATATCATAAGCAACCATATCCTCATGTTGCTTTTGAAGCTCAGGATTCATAGTGGCAAGCATAAGACATCCAACGTCTACCATTTCATCGAGATGCTTCTTGTAAGCATCTTTATCAGCCCTCGAGGCATTAGCCGGTGGTTCATCAAGAAGTGGTTTTTCAATGACATATAATTTCCGTTCTTGTTTGAGGACAATCCTCAAGTTATGGAACCAGTCAAGAAAATTCAAGCCATTCAATTTGTCCTTCTCAAGGACCGATCGTAATGAGAGTGTATTAGTGTTTTTTGACCATAATATATCTACAACAATAAAATATGCGTGTGAATAAAATTTACCAAGTTTATATAAATCATTAAAAGGACTTTATTAAAAGATGTTCCCACTATTTTATTTCAAAATTAATAACCCCCATATATTAATTTCGGAAAGACTTTCTTGAAAGTATTTCTAGTGGGTTAAGGATCCATATTTCACCTCCTCTTAAGTCAGCTTTGGCTTTACTCTCAAGATTATGGTTATTTAGGTAAGCAACACTTGCTAATTACATCATATGTAACTCCTACAATTTGGTGAACAGCTCTTGTTCTAATCATCTTATGATTTATCCAAATAATTTGCCTCTAGGTTTCTAATCCTATTAGAGTAACCTAGTTAAGTCTTTAACCAATTTTTAACCGGCGAATATCACTTGTTTATTCTTCGCGTTTAACCAAGATAAATACTAATACTTCACTTTGGCAAAACCTACATAGTATTGATCGAGGCCTTAACGAGGGCATAAATTGGAAGGCCATGTTGACTTAATATTTTAATAGAGGGATTTTATTAGAGTGTTACATCTCACCAATTATGGTCTACTTTAGTCCATTTAATCTTTTAATTGATCTCATCAATTAATTGGGTTTATTATTTCCAAATTTGCATGCTTTAGACATCCATAGCATCTCATACATGAATAAGTAAAGCAATAAATAAATGCAATAGTTATAGCCCATAAACTATGGTGGTTCAACCCAAGCCAATGGGAGAACCAAAAGGGAACCTAAAGGTGTAAGCCGTTTCACAAGATGTCGATCCACACTAGTCGGCCCATCTTCCTTCTCGTCTAGTCCACAACAACTTTTACAAATTACAAAATTCAGAAACTCGTTTTACATACGAGGGAGTAAGATGAGAAGAGAAATACAAAAGAATAGTAGTAAGGCACGACATGCAAGCCGTATTTATAAAATTACAACATTTTATCAAAAGGGTCATCGGGCTATAACTATGCATTTCAAAAATAGTATACTTTATACAACATTTTACTGAGTGAATTATAAAATATCCTTTCAACCTTTTATGGCCCATTAAGTTTATTTATTACAAAACATACTGGAAGATGATGGCAACGCCTTATATTAATAAACATGATAAACCAAGTATGTTATTACAACCATCTCGTGATTGATCTTTGGGCATACTCTTACAAAATCAACTCCGCTTAATTATGACAAATTTACTCTTAGACAGGGACTTTTGCTCCTCTGAATAAGCGCATCCACTTGAATCAAAATCCTGAAATATTGAAGTAAGAATTAAGAACACATAGTTAAGAGCAAGTCAAATATTTATCATACAATTCAGAAAATAATAACAAGATTCGTCTTAGGTTTCATTCCCCTTTGGTATTTAGGGGATTTACTTTAAAATTATAAAAGACAACATCTCAGAAGAATATTGAATACAAAACATAAAGAAAACCCAAAACTCCTGAAGGGAAATTGAAGGGAGACCTTCAGTCTTGAAGGAGAATCCTGCTTCTAAGATGGATCAATCGGCTTTCTTTGAGTAAATTCCTGCCTCCCACTCTGTGTGTCCATTTTAATCCTCCTATAGGGTGTTTATATAGGCTTTAGAATGCCTTAGAACCCTCAAGAGTGGCCTTTTCCGAATAGAACTCAACTTGGGCTCGACAGGGACACGCCCGTGTTCGATTGCTCCAAACCGTGTTAGATTCTGTTGAATAGACACGGCCGTGTGGTCTACCCGTGTAAGTCATGCTCAATTCTGCTAAAAGGGCACGGGCGTGTGGTCTACCCGTGTGAGGAAGTCCAGGCCGTGTTGATTTCCCACGTTGGCCTATTTCTCTATTTTCGGCCCGTTTCTCGTTCTTTTTACTCTCCTATGCTCACCTAAGTATAAAACATGAAATTAAAGGATTAGGAGCATCAAATTCACCATATCTAAAGAGAATTCATCCATAAATGTGCTAAACATGGGATAAAAATATGTGTAAATTACGGTTTATCAAATACCCCCACACTTAAGCGTTTGCTTGTCCTCAAGCAAAATCCTCAACTCACAATCAAAATCAATTCTTCTCAACTTATAATTCTTATTAATGATATCTCAAAATAATCCATAAGTAATCATACATTGAGAATTCAACTAAAAGAACATCAAAGTTTCAAACATTCCAAGCTGCGTATTTTATCACGAAAATAAAGGTGTCTCCCCTCATCTAGGTAATTACCATTGATTCAAAATATCATAGTGTTTCACATCTTCACTAGAGATTCACTCAAATCACTCGAGGTGTTTTAAGGACAACAAGTTAAAGCACTCAATAGTCAATATGAAAAGTTATTACCATAGGCTTGCATGAAAATCAAATCTCCACCTGTAACACCCCTAACCTGCAATCGTCGCCGGAGGGGTTACGAGGTATTACCGAAGAAAACATAGTATTCATACAATCACATAATTCCCTAGATCATAATCATAAAATAAATATATTAAATTATTAATCACACTGTATGCACGAATTATAATTCCCACTTTCAAACGAGTTCAAATCAATATTAATTCTTTGAGTTCCTAATTATATACATGTATTAATTAACCAAATAAAACATTTCACATAGCATATTATTCAAATCATGTGCAACATTAAAATTGGTTATTATAAAAATAAAACATCCTTAGCAAATCATTTAAAGACCAAACATGCCTATTTGCTAATTATAAAGCCATACGCATTTGACCATTTTAATATAATAAGTTTTAAGATCACATACCAACCACTAATGTATTCAATTCCCATACCATCTATCATTTTATTACCAACTCCTGCTACCAGACATACATCTTAATTTAACCAATATAAATCCACCATCAAAACCTATTCCTCATTCAATTTATAGCACGAACATAACTTTAAATAATTTTAGACCTTGGTCAAATATATAATAGGCCTAAATCTACTAATATAAAATATTCATAAGTGATTCAAAAGATAGAATAGCTTATACATGCCATAAGTTTAAACTTAAGCCTTCAAGGGTACCAAATTATAGACGATAGTGTGATGAGCTTCACTGATAATCCTCGAGCACGTAACGATTACCAAAACCAATAAATCAAAAACAATTATCCAAACACAGTGTAAGCTAATTTAGCTTACTAAGTTACAAACAATTAAACTCTAAAATTTAACTTGATATCTCAAATACCATTTAACTAGTTCATACAACTAAATCATATAATCACTAGCTTACTATATTATAAGGCACTTATTAATCGAATACAATGAATCAACTAAAATCAATATATAATTACTCAACCATAAAGTATTTCTTCAATTCCAATTACAAGGCCAAATACATTATGGCATTCCATCATTATGTAATATATAAAAAAAAATATATGCATAATATACTTGATCTCATTCGGCAGTATAACATATATCTTCCAAACACAAACACCATCTTATTCAAACTACAAAATGATTTTAGCACAATGCTATTCACACATTTATCATTACATGCTCTCGAATAGCTAAGTCTCCATTAACATTTCATATAACATTCAATATGATATTTAATGCATTTCCACATATCATTATATTTTCATTTAAATTATACATCTAAATAGCATTTCATCTATTCCCCAATTAATCTTATATATTTGATTTCAAATATAATCGCCACATAGGTTCAAGACTTACCAAGCTCAATTTCGAACTTAAACATAACGACTATTCCTCACGAACTCCAAGTATTTCCTCATTCCACTGTCCATGATTACTCGATAAGGTCGCAAACTTAGTGCTAATAGTTATTCAAAAAATATATAGTAAGTTCACACACTTAGTGCTTAATAATCAAACTCGCACACTTAGTGCTATACAATTAAACTCGCACAGTTAGTGCCGAAAACTGTCAACTCAATACATCTCACTTCTTTTTACATTCGATAATTTCATCACTACATGTATATATATACCATTCAATTCGGCATAATTCCATAGATATTATGGTTGTTTAAATCGATACAAAATATATGCTTAATAACTTACCTCAGATATCGAAAGACAGAGATTATCGACTATTCAATGATTTTTTATTTTCCCTAACCCAAACCCAATCCTTTTTGTTCTTGATCTATTCAAATTCAAATTAAGCTTATTCAAATAAAATTCAATTCAATTAAACCCCAAAACACATAAATGAGAAAATTTACATTTTTGTTCCTTATTTTTCACACTTTTACATTATAGTCCAAAAATTCATAACACATCAAATACACAAAATTTAAAAACAACAAGCGCTAGCTGAATACTTCTCTAGCTTATATAAGTCTTCACATTTCACCTATTATACAAACTAGCCCTTCAATTTAATATTTTTGCAATTTAGCCTTAATTACTCAATTCTATCAAAACTTCTAATAAAAATTTTGTTAATCTAACACATATCTTTTATTTTCTATATTTAAACACAAAATCTATCAAACTATCAACAATGGCAACTCATGGATATCTCATCAATTAAAAAATTCTTACATGGGTCGTAGAGTATTCGAAGCAACGATCTCAAAAATGTAAAAATTATCAAAAACCGAGCTCAAACATACCTTGAATTTTGAGTCAACAATGGCCGAATATGCTTGGTCTTTCTTTCCATTTTATTTCTCCTAGTTTCGGTTTTGATGAACAAAATAATGCATGATAACATTTTATTTTATGTTTTATTTAATATAATGTTATTAAACATTTACTAAATTAACCTTATTAACAAAATATAAAACCTTATAATATAAGCATTAAAACCGTCCATCATTATTATTCATGGACAAATTGCAACATAAAGACTCTATGTTTAAAGAACAAAGCAATTTTGACACTGTAATAATTAACCAATCACTTTTCATTCATTTTTTTATGCAATTAAACCCCTTTTTATCAAATCGACATCTAAACAATAAAATTTTTAAATAAAAATTTCACACAAGCAAATTCATACATTTTAAGCACAGAAAATAATATGTAAATATTTTTTCTACTCGAATTCGTGGTCCCGAAACTACCGTTCTGATTAGGGTCAAAATCGAATTGTTACAACTCTCTCCCTTAGGGATTTTCGTCCCCAAAAATCTTACCGATGAATAGGTTTGGATAACGTTCTTTCATCGAATTCTCAAGCTCCCAAGTTGCTTCCTCGACCCCGTGCTTGAGCCGAAACACTTTCACCAACGAGATTTTCTTATTTCGCAACTCTTTCACTTCGCGAGCCAGAATACAGATCAGTTCTTCCTCATAAGTTAAATCGGACTGCATCTCAATTTCGGATGGGCTAATCACATGAGAAGGATCAGATCTATATCATCGGAGCATCGAAACATGAAAAACATTGTGGATCTTTTCTAGCTCAGGTGGCAACAGTAACCTATACGCAACCGGCCCAATCCGCTCTACAATCTCATACGACCCAATAAATCTCGGACTTAACTTGCCTCTGCGACCAAATCTAAGAATTTTCTTCCACGACAAGACTTTTTAAAATACCCAGTCTCCTATCTGAAATTCTATGTCTTTATGCTTCAAATCCGCATTTGATTTCTGACAATCTGACGCTGCTTTCAAACTTTCACGGATCACTTTTACTTTCTGCTCAGTCTCTTTCACCAAATCGACCCCGTATATCTTGTTCTCACAAAGCTCGGTCCAGTACAAAGGTGTACGACATTTACGACCATACAAAGCTTCATAAAGTGCCATCTTGATACTCGACTGAAAGCTATTATTGTACGCAAATTCGATCAGGGACAAGTATCTTTCCCACATACCCTCGAACTCGAGAACACAACATCTCAACATATCCTCAAGTATTTGAATGATTCGTTCGGACTGACCATCCAATTGGGGGTGGAAAACAGTGCTAAAATGTAATTTAGTACCTAATGCATCTTGCAGTTTCTTCCAAAACCGCGATGTAAACCTCGGATCTCTATCTGAAATAATATAAATAAGTATCTTGTGTAATCATACAATCTGAGTAATGTACATTTTAGCTAGCTTATCGAGCGAGTAATTTGTACGGACCGGAATAAAGTGAGCTGACTTTGTCAATCTATCAATAATAACCCAGATTGTATCTTTCTTGCTCGATGTTAACAGTAAACTAGATACAAAATCCATTATAACTCGATCCCATTTCCATTCAAGTATCATAATCGGCTGAAGTAATCCCAAAGGTACCTGATGCTCGGCTTTTACTTGCTGACATATTAAACATTTCGACACGAAGTCTGAAATATCTCTTTTCATACCGTGCCACTAGTAGTACTGTTTCAGATCATTATACATCTTCGTGCTACCTAGGTGAATAGACAACCTACTATTATGAGCTTCATTACAAATCATCCGAATCAACTCAGGATCCTTTGGTACACATATTCGGTTTCTGAACCGCAAACATCCCTCAACATCAACTTGAAATTCCAAGTTAGCATTCGAATCACAGTGATTCTTTTTTGCTATCAAATCCTCATCAACCCTTTGAGCTTCGCAAATCTGCTGAACAAATAACGGTCTCGCTTTTAATTCTGCTATAATAGCACCATCATCAGTCATAGTCATATCTGCATTCATTGTACACAGAGCAAACAGTGATTTTTGGCTTAGGGCATCAGCAACCACATTAGCCTTTCCCGGGTGATAATCAATCACAAGCTCGTAATCTTTAAGCAACTCTAGCCATCGTCACTGTCTCAAATTCAAATCTTTTTGAGTCATCAAATATTTGAGACTTTTGTGATTAGAATAAACATGACATTTTTTACCGAACAAATAATGACGCCATATCTTCAAAGCAAACACTATAGCTGCCAATTCGAGATCGTGTGTTGGATAGTTCTTTTCGTGTGGCTTTAACTGTCTTGAGGCATAAGCTACAACTTTTCCTTCCTACATTAGAACACAACCCAAACCATTCAAGGATGCATCACTAAAAATAACAAACTCTTTACTCGATTCAGGTTGAACAAGCAGTGGAGCTTCAGTCAACAAAGTTTTTAATTGGTCGAAGCTTTTCTAACACCTTTCTGTCCACTCAAATCTAATATCTTTTTGAAGTAGCTTTGTCATCGGAGTTGTAATCATCGAGAAACCTTTTACAAATCGCCTATAGTAACCAGCAAGTCCTAGAAAACTTTGAACTTCTGAAACATTTCTCGGGGGTTTCCAATCAAGTATAGCCGAAATCTTACTCGGATCAACCCATATTCCCGATGCCGAAACCACATGCCCCAAAAAGCTAACCTCGTGTAACCAGAACTCACATTTACTGAACTGTGCATCCAACTTTTATCTCGCAAAGTCTGTAATACCAATTTCAAGTGCTCGGCATGCTCAATTTCATCACGAGAGTAAATCAATATATCATCAATAAACACAACCACAAACCGATCTAAGTACTATCTGAAGATCCGATTCATCAAATCCATGAAAACAGCAGATGCATTAGTAAGTCCAAACGGCATCACCAAAAACTCATAATGTCTGTATCTCGTTCGGAAAATAGTCTTAGGCACATCAGAATCTCTAACTCGCAACTGATAGTAACCCGATCTCAAATCTATTTTCAAAAAGATTGAAGCTCCCTTTAGTTGATAGAACAAATCATCAATGCCTGGCAACGGATATTTATTCTTTGTGGTCACTTTATTAAGTTGTCGATAATCAATGCACATTCTCATAGTTCCATCATTCTTTTTCACAAATAGGACTGACGCACCCCAGGGAGAGAAACTCGGTCGCACAAAACCTCTATATGTCAGCTCCTGTAACTGGGCTTTCAATTATTTTAACTCAGTAGGTGCCATTCGGTACAGAGCAATCGAAATCGGAGTCGTCCCTGGTACTAACTCAATGCCAAACTCTACATCTCGAATAGGCGATAATCTCGACAATTCTTCAGGGAACACATCCAGATACTCGCACACCACTGGTACAGATTCAATCTTCTTTTCAGTTACTTTACTATCAAGCACATACACAAGGTAAGCTTCGTAACCGTTTCTCACATACTTCTCAGCCCATACAGAAGATATCACTGCTGGTAAACCATTCAGATCAGTAGACTCAATTCGGATTATCTCATTATTCTGGCACCGCAAATCAATAGTCTTTCTTTTACAATTCACCACTGCATCATGTACTGTTAACCAATCCATTCCCAGAATTATATCAAACTCATCAAACGGAAATAGAATTAAATCAGCTGGGAAACACGAATTTTGAATCATCAGGGGGCAGTTCTTACACACTTTATCAACTAACACACATCGGCCTAGGGGGTTTGATACCCGAATCACAAACTCAGTAGACTTAACAAGCAAAGTCTTACTAGATACTAATGTTTCGCACACATAAGAATGAGTTGATCTAGGATCAACTAAAGCAATCACACTAATATTATAGAGAGTGAATATACTGGTAATAACATTTGGGGATGAGGCCTCCTCTCGAGCGCGAATGGCATATGCTCTGGAAAGTGCACGAGTCTCGGATCGAACTGTTGTGTCTGAATCCCCTCTCTGAGTACCACTCCTACCTTCCATGTTCCTGGGTGGTCTACCACTAGCTGAAACGCCACTCGGTCTCACACTCTGAAATTATCTTTCTCAACTGGCTCCGGGCAATCCCGAATGAAATGATCTCGTGAACCACATCTATAACAAACTCTATTATTATACTTGCCCCAACATTCACCCACATGACACCTTCCACATTGCTGACACTCGGGTTTATTCGGTCGTGTATTACCAACACTGGCAATCGAAGTGGCTTGTGAACTCATTGGTGGTTGATCTCGTATAGAAAGCCCGACAGTAGTCTTAAATCGGTTGCTATCATCTCGGACCTTCTTTGATGCCGACTGAAAAGTCTTACTCGTTGATCTGTTGCGGAAATCTCTAGCTTCGAACTCAGCTTTTCCTTTCTCTTTCCCAAGATCTTCAGCTTTTCAAGCTCGCTCGACAAGTACTACGAACTCTTTTATTTCGAGTATGCCAACAAGAAATTTTATGTCTTCATTCAGCCCTTCTTCAAATCTTTTACACATAGCAGCTTCAGTCGAAACACACTCTCGGGCATATCGACTGAGTCTCACAAATTTTCGCTCGCATTCAGTGACAGTCATATGACCCTATTTAAGCTCGAGAAACTCTTTACATTTCTGATCTATGAATCTCTGGGTGATATATTTCTTACGAAATTCAGTCTGAAAGAATTCCCAAGTGACCCATTCTTTCGGCACAACCGAAACCAAAGTATTCCACCAATGATAGGCAGAATCGCGTAACAAAGACATGGCACACTTTAGACACTCATCAGGAGTACATGATAGTTCTTCAAATACTCGGATAGTGTTATCGAGCCAAAATTCAGCCCTCTCAGCATCGTCATCATTTGTGGCTCTAAATTCTTGGGCCCCGTATTTTCAAATTTTATCAACAGGGGGCTTATTTAATCTCACAGGATCAATAGTAAGAGGTACCACAGGCATCGGAGATGGGTTATTTGGGTACGGGGGTTGTTGAATAGTCGGATTTGTCCGAATATTTTGAGTAAACCACTCGTTCATCATATTATAAAAGGCTTGTTTAGCCCCATCATCATGGTTACTTGCATTCGACTGAGAATCAACCTGCGCTGTCCCTTGCGCAGGAGCAGGTGCTACACTCTGGATATCGTCCGCTACGGCTCGATCGGGATCATGATCCATTTACTATACGAGAAACACATTTCAAGTTTCAGGAGTCATCACACTATCACAATATAATTTATGGCATTTATAGCTAAACTTAAACACGCTACGTTAATCTGAGAATCGGCTAAACCGTAGCTTTGATACCAATCAAATGTAACACCCCTAACCCGCAACCGTCGCTGGAGGGGTTACGAGGTATTACCGAAGAAAACATAGTATTCATACACTCACATAATTCCCTAGATCATATTCGTAAAATAAATATATTAAATTATTAACCACACTGCATGCACAGATTATAATTCCCAAGTTCAAACGAGTTCAAATCAATATTAATTCTTTGATTTCATAATTATATACATGTATTAATTAACCAAATAAAACATTTCACATAGCATATTATTCAAATCATGTGCAACATGAAAATTGGTTATTATAAAAATAAAACATACTTGGCAAATCGTTTAAAGACCAAACATGCCCATTTGCTAATTATAAAGCCATACGCATTTGACCATTTTAATATAATAAATTTTAAGATCACATACCAACCACTAATGTATTCAATTCCCATATCATCTTTCATTTTATTACCAACTCTTGCTACCAGACATACATCTTAATTTAACCAATATAAATCCACCATCAAAACCTATTCCTCATTCAATTTATATCATGAACATAACTTTAAATAATTTTAAACCTTGGACAAATATATAATAGGCTTAAATCTACTAATATAAAATATTCATAAGTGATTCAAAAGATAGAATAACTTATACATTGCATAAGTTTAAACTTAAGCCTTCAAGGGTACCAAATTATAGACGATAGTGTGACGAGCTTCACTGACGATCCCCGAGCACATAACGATTACCAAAACCTATAAAGCAAAAACAATTATCCAAACACAGTGTAAGCTAATTTAGCTTAGTAAGTTACAAACAATTAAACTCTAAAATTTAACTTGATATCTCAAATACCATTTAACTAGTTCATACTACTAAATCATATAATCACTAGCTTACAATATTATAAGGCACTTATTAATCGAATATTATGGTTCAAATAAAATCAATATATAATTACTCAACCATAAAGCATTTCTTCAATTCCAATTACAAGGCCGAATACATTATGGCATTCCATCGTTATGTAATATATAAAAAGAAAATATATGCATAATATACTTCATCTCATTCTACAATATAACATATATCTTCCAAACACAAACACCATCTTATTCAAACTTCAAAATGATTTTAGCACAAAGCTATTCACACATTTATCATTACATGCTCTCGAATAGCTAAGTCTCCATTAACATTTTATATAACATTCAATATGATATTTAATGCATTTCCACAAATCATTTTATTTTCATTTAAGTTATACATCTAAATAACATTTCATCTATTCCCCAATTAATCTTATATATTTTATTTCAAATATAATCACCACATAGGTTCAAGACTTACCAAGCTCAATTTCAAACATAAACATAACCACTATTCCTCACGAACTCCAAGTATTTACTCATTCCACTGTCCATAATTACTCGATAAGGTCGCGCACTTAGTGCTAATAGTTATTCGAAATATATATAGTAAGTTCACACACTTAGTGCTTAATAATCAAACTTGCACACTTAGTGCTATACAATTAAACTCGCACACTTAGTGCTGAAAATCAACAACTCAATACATCTCACTTCTTTTTATATTCGACAATTTCATCACTACATGTATATATATATACCATTCAATTCGGCATAATTACATAGATATTATGGTTGTTTAAATCGATACAGAAATATGCTTAATAACTTACCTCGGATATCAACAGACAGAGATTATCGACTATTCAATGATTTTTTATTTTCCCCGATCCAAACCCGATCCTTTTTGTTCTTGATCTATTCAAATTCAAATTAAGCTCATTCAAATAAAATTCAATTCAATTAAAGCCCAAAACACAAAAATGAGCAAATTTACATTTTTGTTCCTTATTTTTCACACTTTTACATTATAGTCCAAAAATTCATAACACATCAAATACACAAAATTTAAAAACAACAAGCTCTATCCGAATACTCCTCTAGCTTATATAAGTCCTCACATTTCACCTATTAAACAAACTAACCCTTCAATTTAATATTTTTGCAATTTAGCCTTAATTACTCAATTCCATCAAAACTTCTAATAAAAATTTTGTTAATCTAACCCATATCTTTTATTTTCTATCTTTAAACACAAAATCTATCAAACTATCAATAATGACAACTCATGAATATCTCATCAATTAAAAAAATTCTTACATGGGTCTTAGAGTATTCGAAGCAACGATCTCAAAAACGTAAAAATTATCAAAAACTGGGCTCAAACGTACCTTGAATTTTGAGTCAACAATGGCCTAATATGCTTGGTCTTTCTTTCCCTTTTCTTTTTCCTAGTTTCGGTTTTGATGAACAAAATAATGCATGATAACATTTTATTTTATGTTTTATTTAATATAATGTTATTAAACATTTACTAAATTAACCTTATTAACAAAATATAAAACCTTATAATATAAGCATTAAAACCGTCCATCATTATTATTCATGGAAAAATTGCAACATAAAGACTCTATGTTTAAAGAACAAAGCAATTTTGACACTTTAATAATTAACCAATCACTTTTCATTCATTATTTTACGCAATTAAACCCCTTTTTATCAAATCGACATCTAAACGGTAAAATTTTTAAATAAAACTTTCACACAAGCAAATTCATACATTTTAAGCACAGAAAATAATATTTAAATATTTTTCTGACTCGATTTCGTGGTCTCGAAATCATCATTCCGATTAGGGTCAAAATCGGACTGTTACACCACCACTATATATTGAGATGATACATCAATCAAAAGGTCTTTAAAGGGTTGTAACATGGCTTTGGTTAGGAGGTGTGGTCACAAGTTGAAAGAAAAGGTTAGAATCGAGATTGAATTGAAAAATTACCTAACTAGAAAAACAAGTAATCATCAATTGAATACATGTGAGCTTGTTCTCAGAATATGGACTTAAACACTTAAGCTTAAAAACAAAGAATTACTACTAATAAAAATATGTGTATTGTGATTTTTTTTGTAAGAACAAGTCAAATAACATAGACTAACTATCAAAGATAAAACTTGGCTAAGCAATTTATTCAAATCAAATCTCGACAAAAATAGGGATCAAAATAATTTAGGGGATTTCAAAAATAATGGGTATTGGGTTAATATAGAAGGTAAATCAATGAATGGGTTATTAGGCTCAAGAGGGTTTACTAAGGGTTAATTATAAAGGTAGGCTTTTATGGAGTGAGTAGGTTAAACCTAAGTGCCTTTATCATCTTGACAAATCAAATCAAATGGTGTGGTCTTTACATGCATAATCAAGCAAGTTCTAGAATAACAAATCAAGATTGACGCACTCAAAGCAACAATAAAAGTGAGCATGAAGGAAATAATAGATGCTCTTAAAGGCTAAAGATCTCACAAAAATTATGGCTTTTTGATGTTTAAACCTTGTGAATTTTAACTCGAGATAATACCTAAACTTGGGGAAACAACCTATTTTTTTTAATTCTCAAAAGTCAACTTATCATGCTTGATTCTCTAATTCCTTAAAGTTTAAACAATCAATGCATGAATTCCTATGTTTTAATTCAAGACATATCAATAAAAATTATAAATTAATCAAAATTCATTCTAATAATAATATGAAAAGATCACATGAGAATAAAACAAAATTCAAGGATTTTTCTAATAATGATGTAGATAACCCCCCACACTTAAGATGTACATTGTCCTCAATGTACAATGATAGATATAAGAAAAAATATAAAGTCATAAGATAGGGAGAGAGGTGAAACTTCTTGAATGGAGAATAATCGGCCAAGGCAATGATGATATTGGAGGAGGATACTCCGGTGGTGGTACGGTTGGGTTCCACAACCACAGTGTCCACTGAAGAGGTTATCGTGGTGGTTGGGTAGGACATGGCTGTCGTGGAGAACCTTTTCCAATGGATTTGCAAGTTCCTAAGTGAAGGTGAGCTTTGGAGCTCTTTCTGACTGTGATAAAATCAAGAATTCCTTTAGGAAATATAAAGAAGCATAATTACTCGTAATGAAATAGCCGAAACTATAAATTGTTCAATAAAAATTATAAAACCTAAGAATGAAGTAGTATTAAAGAAAATAAAATAAAAAGTACTTTAATAATATAAATAAAGATAAAAGTGAAAATAAAAATAATAAATAAAAAGTCTTTAAACATCGTTATCTCTGGATGGTTCGCGAGGTGGTGGTGGCAATGACATGCGAAGGTGCTGACAAATTTGATGTAGAGTAGCATCAATGTGATCAAAGCACTGAAAACATTACTGCTCAAATCGAGTAAGGCACTCAGAGATGTCAGAGTATGAAGCCGCCGCGTGAACTGAACGATGGAAGGGTGGTGGCTGAGACGGTGGGTCCTCATGACGTGGAGGGACATCATTAGTAATGTCCTTTGGGTCCTCCTTCTCAGCGGACTGGACCAGGCAGTACTGGGGAGGGTCGATTCCACGTCGTTTCTTGATCATCCTTATATGTAGCATACTCGAGATGCCCTGTGGGGACATCTGGCCGATGAGAGTGAGGGAGGATGATTGTGCCGCTATATTGAGGAGGCCGAAGTAGCGTGCTAGGCGAGTCACATAGGGGCCAAAAGAGATGACTCCCTTCCTATGTCGCTCCATCTGATGGCGAATGGTGAGGGCGATGAAATAGGCAAGGTTGAGGACGTGCCCATGCGCCATACTCCATAAAAACTAGGCTTCGTGAGTGTTGACAACACCGATGCTTTCTCGCCGTCCTGTTAGAGTATGGGCCAAGATGGCGTGTAAGTACCTTAGGGATGGGGCAAGAGTTGATGCCTTGGAGCGGCTAGGGTCGTAGGTGGCTGAGGCGGGGATAAGGGCCTTCTAGCACTTTGAAGAAGAGTAGTGGATGTGGCGATGGAGGGTATCGAGTTTGTTTTCGTCCATGAACTCCTCCGTGTACAGCCCTAGTGTAATTCCAAACTCTGGTACGCTCAACTAGAGCACTAAATTTTCGAGATGAAACTGGACCATTCTAGGATCATCGAACTGTGTTATGATGACTTGAAGGTGGAAGGTCGAGCAGAGTTCGAGTGCGAGCTCGAGGTACATCGGCCCAATGATCTCAAAAATGAGGCCCTATGGGTCAATCGTTAGAAGGGCTCAGATCGCGTCAGCCAGTTGGATTTGTTCAAGTGCTGCCCAATCAATGCAGTGGCCCACACTTAGGGGTCGGGCTCGAAGTATCTGAAAAGTTCCTCCTGGGGTCCCAAGGGAAACTGGAGAAAGGGGTGGCGCACTTCAGCTGATGCGCTTGCCGATGTGGCTCTGGGTCTCTTCCATTTTTTTTGAAGCAGAGACGACGATCTTCTTACCACGTGAAGTTGACATGGTATACCTGTAATGAGAAGTCCAGGTTAGAACAATACTCCCAAGAATAGCATGGAAAAGTATGCAAGTATGTTCAAATTAAATAAGAATAATTCACGGGCATCATAAGCAAAAGGTGAGATGTACCGAAAAGTAACTAAATTCTTATGGAAGTCATTATAAACAATAGGAACATGAGAATAGTGCAAAATGGAATACCTAGTGAATGAATGCATGTGGGTTTGAGAATATGAAATATGGTGTGGGTAAGTATGAAATCCATGGAAACAAGAAAAATGGATGAATGTAGCATAATGTATTGACTATCATTATAACCATGAATATTACTCAAAATAGTCAAAAAAATCATAAAATAAGTAAAATATTTGAAGAGAATAAAGAGAAAAAAGTAAACAAACACAAGAAGGAAGAGCTTGGGTCGTCCAGGTTGGTGTTGTGGTCAGCGCATGGGCATGGCAGGGAAGGCGTGTGAAAGGGTTCCAGTGGCTAGGGTTTGATGTTTGGGGAAGGGGATGATGAATAGTAATGGTTTATATAGATTTTGAGTCACACGGTCGTGCCCCGTGTATATCGTGATTTTCAAATTTGGGCGCGTCTAAAATTTGGCCCACGCCCGTGTTCTTTGGGCGTGTTGATGACACGGCCGTGTCGCACGGCCATGTCCTGCTTCGTTCACTTCTCCCATGCCCGTGTATGTATGTCCACGCCCGTGTTATTTTGCCAGTCTTGACCATGGGTAGTGAGCACGGGCGTGTCACACGCCCGTGTTATTTTCTCAGTTTCAACCATGGCCTCTAGACACGGGCGTGTCATACGCTCGTGTTTTTTTGACAGATTCATCCACGGCCATGTCACGCGGCCGTGGCAACTTATCGACTCCCATGTTGGAGAAAAAATTTTGTCCTGTTTTCACACAACCATTTCGCATGGCTATGTTACCTTCCGTGGTATGGGCATGGCCTAAGGCACGCTTGTGTGCCTGGCCGTGTGGTTCTGAAAAACCTGTGTTCATTGACTCAGTTAGTGAATTAAATCTTAAAAACTAAAATTTAAAGAAGTTAACACTGTCAGTGCTCGGGTTGCCTCCCGAAAAGAGCTTATTTATAGTCTAAGCTCGACTTACCTCTCTGTTGCGTGGTCATGGTGGTTCGAGGAGTTTATACTCCTCATTCCTGCTATTAATTTTATCAAAATAATGTTTGAGATGAGTACTATTTACCTTGAACGTACCGAATTTGGGATGAATTACCTCGACTGTGCCGTATGGGAAAATGCTAAGTACCGTAAGAGGGGTTTCTCCATTAGGTTCAGAGGTGGTAACGCGAGGGTTTTCAAAATCTAGTAGTACCTTGTCTCCAACCTTAATTTGATTTGGTGAAGTATTGGGTTCATCATGGCGTAGTTTTGGTTTATCGTGTGTTCTCAGTTTCTGTGTCCACCATTCATCTAGTTCCTTGACTCGTAGCCTTCGTTCTTCATAGATGAATCCTTTGTTGTTACTTGAACATGGCTCATGTATGCTTTTCGGATGTGTTTCCTACAAAGAAGGTTGCACCACATGGTCAGTTTTAGTAGTACGATTTATACAATCACCCTCGATATTTGATGTGTTACTTGAATTGCGAGCTTGAAGAATGATTGTCTCATCACCCACACGAAGTGTGAGTTCACTTGTACCAACATCTATAATGGTTCTAGCAGTTGCTAAAAAGTGTCTTCCTAAAATCAAAGGTACGTTACTGTCCTCATCCATATCTAAAACAACAAAGTCAACTGGGAATATAAATTTATCAACTTTAACGAGTACATCTTCAATAATACCCCTAGGAAATCTAATGGTTTTATCTACTAACTGAATGCTCATCCTAGTTTGTTTGGGTTTCCCAAGACATAGTTGTTTAAACATTTTATAGGGCATGACATTGATACTTGCCCCTAAATCAGCCAATGCATTATTAACATCTAAACTACCAATTAAACGGGGAATTGTAAAACTCCCTGGATCTTTCAACTTGTTGGGTAGCTTATTTTGTAGAATGGTTGAGCAAATTGCGTTCAACTCCACATACGATGCCTCATCCAACTTCCGCTTGTTTGTAAATAGCTCCTTTAAAAATTTAACTGCATTTGACATCTGCGAAAGAGCTTCAATAAAAGATAAGTTAATATGTAATTTCTTCAGTAATTTAAGAAATTTACCAAATTGTTCGTCCATGTGGTCTTTCCTTGTCGCACTGGGATATGGCACACGAGGTTTATATACCGATTTCTGCTTACTGTGGTCTACCTCATTCTTAACTTTTCTTACAACAATTCCTTGCCTCGGTTCTGGTTCAGGTACAACTAACCTTTCTTCATCTCGAACAGTAAGTGCATTAAGTTGCTCCTTTAGGTTAGTTTCCATATTACTTGGCAAGCTACCTTGTGATTGTTTGGAAATCATCTTTGCCAATTGGCCTATTTTATTCTCGAGCCCCTGAATTGATGCTTGCTGATTTTTAAGAGCTGTCTTGGTGTTTTGAAAATGAGTTTCTAACACCGAGATAAATTTCATTAGCATCTTCTCAAGGTTTGGATTTTTTTCCTATTGGTAAGGTGGTTGTTGAAAGCCTAGGGGATGTTGTGGCCTTTAATTTCCTTGACCACCCCACGAGAAGTTGGGATGGTTCCTCCAACCTGTATTATAAGTGTTACTGTATGGGTTATTTTGAGATCTAAAATTATTATAACCCATATATTGAAATTGTTCCTCCTTGATCCTAGGGTTAGAGGTTGAATAATCTGTGTATACTCCTCCTCCACTTGAATCACACCTCATCATTGGATGTACCTAAGTAGAACCATACACCGTCAATCTTTTTATTCAAAAGTTCTATCTGGTTAGATAGCATGGTAACCGCATTGAGGTTGAAAACGTCGGCTGCTTTTGTCAGTTTTGTCCTCATAACTTGCCACTAATAGTTATTTAGTAACATTTCTTCAATAAATTTGTAAGCCGCTTCAGGTGTTTTGTTGTTCAAAGTTTCACCGGCGGCTGCATCGATGAGTTGCCTCGTTGAGGGGTTCACACTGTTGTAGAACGTCTGAACTTGTAGCCAAAGTGGTAAACCCATGGTGAGGGCACCTTCTCAAAAGATCCTTGTATCTCTCCCATGCATCATAGAGTGTTTCTAGATCCATCTGCACAAAAGAAGAGATGTCATTCCTCAACTTAGCCGTTTTAGCTGGTAGAAAATATTTAAGTAAAAAATTTTCGGGTCATTTGTTCCCAAGTAGTGATTGACCCTTGTGGTAATGAGTTCAACCACTGTTTAGCTTTGTTCCTCAATGAAAATGGAAACAACTGAAGGTGTATGGAATCTTTAGGAACGCCATTAATTTTAAAAGTATCGCAAAACTCCATAAAATTTGCCAAGTGATTGTTTGGATCCTCATCCTGCAAACCATCAAACTGAACAAACTATTGTATCATCTGAATTGTGTTAGGTTTCAATTCAAAATTATTTGCAGCAATAGCAGGCCTAACTATACTCGACTCAGTTCATGTTAAATTAGGTTTAGCATAATCATACATAGTGCGTGGAACAGGATTCTGATTTATTGGATCAGCAGCAATCGCAGGAGGTAGCGAGTTTTCCTAATTTTCAGCCATCTCCTCGGTTGTATTATGGATATCGTCCTCTTGCCCTTCCTCTATGTATTGTAAGCTTCACCTTATTTCTCTTCAGTTTCTGCGAGCTGTGCTTTCTATCTCTCTATTAAAAAGTAATGGTCCTGATGGGTTTCTTCTAGTCATAAACTATAAAAAAACTGCCAGAAATAAAGAAAAAGAAAAATTAGTAAAGAAAAATTAGACTAAAAATAAAAATTAAATTGCAATAAAAGTAAAAATGGCTAAAGTAATAAAAATTAAGTGTTTCTAATATCTTAGTTCCCTGGCAACGGTGCCAAAAACTTGATCGTGTTGATTCATGATAAGTTTTAATAAATTTATATTTGACCGTTCTTGAAGACTAACTATTATCACGACGAAGGCAAGTGTACCTACCGAACAGTAGTATAGTTTTAGCAAGACCGGGATGTTGAACCCAAAGGAACTAAAAGTACTAGTATTAACTCTTTTCTTATTATCTAGCCTAAAAATAAAGGGGTTTATTTTATCTAAACTAATTAATTAACTAAGAATTCACAGAAAGAAAATTGGGGAAAATACTTTTGGGAAATTCGATAGATTAAGACAATACCCAAGGGAAAATCCACCTAGAATTCACTTGTTATTTGACTCTAAATCAGACGATTTATTCATTCGACTTGTTCCGTAGAAATCCCTAAATTATATTATTATCTCTCTTGAGACTAAAAATGTCTAACCCTAGGTTGATTAATTGAGATCTCTTTCTAATTAACACCCCTAGTGTTGCATTAACTCGATCTATGGATTCCCTTATTAGGTTTCACCCTAATCCGGGAATATCTTGTTACCCTATCTCAAGGCGTGCAATCAACTCCGCTTAATTATGACAAATTTACTCTTAGACAGGGACGTTTGTTCCTCTAAATAAGTGCATCCTCTTGAATCAATATCCTGAAATATTGAAGCAAGAATTAAGAACACATAATTAAGAGGAAGTCAAATATTTATCATATAATTTAGAAAATAATAACAAGATTTGTCTTAGGTTTCATTCCCCTTAGGTATTTAGGGGATTTAGTTCATAATTATAAAAGACAACATCTCAGAATAATATTGAATACAAAACATAAAGAAAACCCAAAACTCCTGAAGGGAAATTGAAGGGAGATCTTCAGTCTTGAAGGAGAATCCAACTTCTAAGATGGATCAATCGGCTTTCTTCAAGTAAATTCCTGCCTCCCACTCCGTGTGTCCATTTTAATCTTCCTCTAGGGTGTTTATATAGGCTTTAGAATGCCTTAGAACCCTTAGGAGTGGCCTTTTCTGAATAGAACTCAACTTGGGCTCGACAGGGACACGCCCATGTTCGATTGCTCCAAACCGTGTTAGAGTCTGTTGAATAGACACGACCATGTGATCTACCTGTGTAAGTCGTGCTCAATTCTGCTAAAAGGGCACAGGCGTGTGGTCTACCCGTGTGAGGAAGTCCAGGCCGTGTTGATTTCCCACGTTGGCCCATTTTCTCCGTTTTCGGCCCGTTTCTCGTTCTTTTTACTCTTCTATGCTCACCTAAGTATAAAACATGAAATTAAAGGATTAGGAGCATCAAATTCACCATATCTAAAGAGAATTCGTCCATAAATGTGCTAAACATGGGATAAAAATTTGTGTAAATTACGGTTTATCAACACCCCTAACCCGTATCTATCACCGAAATAGGGTTACGGAGCATTACCAAATATACGTAACCTAAAATCATTCATTTTCAAACATTTCAATAAACATAGCATACTCTATTAATATACATGCATATCATACCTTATTTAAGCCCTCGAGGCCTTAGAATCACTTTGGAAATGATTTGGGATTAAATAGGGAACGTTTGACACATTGAGGAAAAAGTTAGAAAATTCAAACTGTAGAGGTCAGGCCGTATGGCTTACACGGCTGAGACACACAGCCGTGTCTTAGGCCGTGTAACATTCAGAATAGGGACACATGGCCATGTCCCAACTCGAGCCCCTGCCCATGTAACTCTCTAACTTGGGTCACACGGCCAAGCCACACGCTTGTATGCCAGGTCGTGTAACTTTCAAAATGGCCTTACACACCCGTGTGCCAAGCCGTGTGCTATGCCGTGTAGCTACCTGACTTGGAACCTTTAAAACCTACAGAGGACACACTGTAACACCCTTTACCCAAGTTCGATGTCGGAACAGGATAAGAGGTGTTACCAGGCTTGAACACTTACTTACAAAAATTTTCGGGTCATAAAGTTTCGTTCCAATTTAAAACTTTTCACAATACCCCTTAATGTCCCTACTATGAGCCTGCGAATCTCCAAACACTCTTTAAAATTGATTCGGGACTAAACTGTGCACTCTAGAAAACTTTGCAAAATTTCAAGCAAACAGGGTCACACGCCTGTGTAGACATAAGGGCAAGCGTGTGTGCCTTTGACAAACCCGTGTCCTCAGGCCATGTAACTCTTTTTATGACGTCAGTGAACAAATTGAACCACACGGCCAAGCCAGACGCCCTTGTGCTAAGGCCGTTTTCCCCACACGGTTGAGACACACGGTGGTGTCTCAACCCGTGTGGCCAACACTTAGGCTATTTTCCAATCCCTTATGTTACCCTTAATCTTTCACATCTATATACACACCAAGGACACATATCATGACATCATTTAAATGATTTAGCATCCCATATTAAGACACATTCACAAGCATTAGAACATAGCATAGATAGATAGGGTCACAATAATAATCCATATGAGCCACACCTCTTGGCCATATACAAATAACACAATATAGACCAATACATTCGGCTAATCATAATTACACATATTATAAAAAAAACCAAGCCCCTATACATGCCACTCACTTGACAACGCTTAATATATATATCAATATTCCAAAAGTGATGGCTTGATAGTGTGGTGCTGCCTCCGACGATCTCCAATTTCGAGCTAATTTGACAAAACTAAAGAAAAGGAAAGGAAGGGAGTAAGGTTTATAGCTTAGTAAGACCGTATGAAGATGATAAGCAATTTATCAACTTGCTTCCCAAGGTAATACAATCATAATTGCACTTTTACTTATGTTCAGGTCAAACTATTTTCTCGAGTCACAGTCATTAAATTATTTATATCTTGAGGTACGAAACTCCAAATTAACATCCACTAAATTTCCCTGAAACTAGACTCAAGTGTCTTCATACCGTAAAATTTAAAAAAATTTTGGTCTAGTAAATAAGTAAAATTTATTCTTTAAACTCACCCCTATTTTGCTATCGGATAGTTCCAACCCCTCTTAAATACAAAATAATTGTCTCCTCATACGAGATTCAGATGATGTTTCCTTTTGTTTCTTTTGAAAATAGACTCATTAAGGATTCTAGGAATATGAATTATAACCCATAATTATTTTTGTACAATTTTTAATGATTTTTCTAAATTGGAATAGGGGATTTCAATATTGTTCTGACTCTGTATAACAACAATTAAAATATCTCATAATACAAACTTCTTTTGCTTACACCATTTCTTCTATATGAAACTAGACACAATAAGCTTTAATTTCATATTTTATTCAGCCTCTAATTTGATTTCCACAATATTTGGTGGATTTTCAAAGTTGGACTGCTGCTGCTGTCTAAAACTATTTCAATGTTAATTTTACCCTTTCATAATTATCTTTAAATAGGCTTTTATGCCAATCAATTTCTCTTTCCATATTCATTAGGCCATAAGGTAAAGGGATAAACATATTGTGTACCAATTTAATTCGACCTAAAAGCCTCACACATAATCATCCATCAAGTTTACAACATAATTATAGACCATAGGTATCGACCTAATATTTACAAGGTCGTCACAAAGTCATTCTCATAGGTATGACTTACTCATTTACATCCTTACCAAAAGTCCAATATACGTCGAGCTCATCACTCATGAATTTTTAGTACATACCTGTACCTTTTCAACATGATCATAAACGTAGCTTACTCATTTTCATTCCTTACTAATTATACAACATAAATTGAGCACGCATTTCATGAATTTCATGTAAGTACCTATACCACTCACAACATGGTCATAACCTCTCTTATTCTGACATAAACCATAAATTTCCCATTGAACCATTTGGAATACTACAGGATATTCAATAAGCTTCAAGCTTAGGGTAAGGTGCCGATGCCATGTCGCGGACATGGTCTTACACAGGCTCACACATCAAAGCTGATGCCATGTCCCAGACATGGTCTTACACTGGCTCACACATCAAAGCCGATCCCATATCCTAGACATGGTCTTACACTGGCTCTAATCTATCAGTGCTGATGCAATGTCCCAGACATGGTCTTACACTGACACATATCAAGCCGATGCCATGTCCCAGACATGGTCTTACACTAGCTCTAATATCTCGAGACCGATGCCATGTCCCAGACAAGGTCTTACACTAGCTCTCATAGCTCGAGGCCGATGCCATGTCCTAGACATGGTCTTACACTAGCTCTCATATCTCCCCAGCATCATGGTTTGAATATTCGATCTATTCCTATAGTTTAACCGAGAGTTTCCCGTATTAATCTTATCATACATTACTCATAGCCACATTCAAACATTTTATGCAAAATCAATCAATAAATGAATAATAACGATTCAATGGAATATCATATTCCATCAAATTTCCAATGTATTCAATCATCACATAAATGTTATTAACATTTGGCATCACTTTTTCATACTCAATATCACCAATATATAATTCAATACAATCATAGCAAGATAAATTTCAAGTATATTAACAATAACGTGGATAACATGCTTATTTAGTAACACGGACTTACCTCGAATGCAAAACGACTAATTATTCCCTTTTTGTCCTAAATCACATACTTTCTCGTTTTAAGCCCGAATCTCGATTTTCTTGATCTAAAATAATAAAATTTTCTCATTTAATCATCACATTAAATTAAGCGTTCCACAATTCATACTTTGGCAAAATGACCATTTTTCCCTTAAACTTTCATAAAATTACGATTTTTCTCCTAGGCTTGTAAAATGATTTTTATCAAATTTCCTCATCAATCAAGCCTAGCCCAAACATTAATACTCTTATAACAACTCAAAATTCCAATTATTTCACAAAATTCCCATCTATTTAACAAACTTTACAAAATGCTCCATATTAGGTGTTTTCATGAAAATCCTTTCACAAAAGTTGTTTATTTTACAACCATGACTGATTTTCTTCCATAAAGTTTCAGCTAACAACATAAATACTCTCATGGTAAAACCCTATACTTTCAACCATTTTGCAAAATAGTCCCCCATTAGCTAGCCTATGCTACAAGGGTCCCAAAAGTACAAAAATCATCAAGAAAAGCCATCAAAATCACTTACTTGTAAGGGATATAAGTTGCTGAAATTTTTGAGCTTTCAAAACCCCCTCTTTTGTGGTATTTTCGGTGGGGAAAGAGGAAGATGAAAGATGATGCCCTTTTTTTCTTTATTTTATTATTTTACTAGTCAAAATAAGTCCCCAAACTCTCCTAACCATTGAAAATTTTTATCTCTTTGTCTCTATGGCCGGCCAAGCCTTTCTTAAAGGTCTATTTGCTCTTTAAAGACCCCTAGTTATGGTTCTCTAGCTATTTAACACATTTAGCTAGCAAAACAAAACTTTTTCCCTTTATGTGGTTTAGTCTTTTTTCTCAATCAAGCTCACAAACACTAAAATTAATTCACCATAATTTTCATATACCTATATAATTGTAACACCCCAAACCCAGCCTAGACGTTATGGCCGAATTTGTGATGTCACACTGGAGTATTTTTTTCCAAAACACAAATTGCGTGAAAATTCGTTCTACATAAAACCTCTTTATGCTCTTAACAA
Organism: Gossypium longicalyx; assembly: GCA_025698465.1. Classification (NCBI taxonomy): domain Eukaryota; kingdom Viridiplantae; phylum Streptophyta; class Magnoliopsida; order Malvales; family Malvaceae; genus Gossypium; species Gossypium longicalyx. The sequence continues at coordinate 30,640,890 of CM047001.1, read as the reverse complement.
AAGTTTAGGATGTCCGATTCATTGTGAAAACTCAAGTTGACTTAACAAAATATTAATTATCTTAGTTTGTTTTTAAGCTTTAAAAACAGTGTTTGTTGCGGAAGCCTTCAAAATATATTACGTAAACGTGGTGTTTTAAGAAAAACATTTGTTTATATTTTCTTGAAAAACTGATACTCACTACTATCAGAATAAAATTGAAGTAACTAAATCCCCAAATTTAAAATAAAAATAAAATTAAAGAGGCCTTATTACATAATGAAAACCCAAAATAAAATCTTATTTATAACATTTAAAGAAACTGTGCCAAGTGGCCACCTCTGAGGCCTCTGCCGCTTCGATCCGTCTAAGCCTGAGGATTTCTTGGATAGTTAATAGATGGATGAGTTTACAAAAACTCAGTGTGTGAAAACCCATAAAAGCAATCAATCAGAGTAAGCACAATTTGGGTACAGTTAGGGCCTTAGCCCATTTCAGTAACAATAGTAGTCTGGGCCTGAGCCCATTTCAGTAACAGTAGTAGTCTGGGCATTAGCCCATTTCAGTATAGTATGTAAACAAAGAATCCTACCCCATCGATCCGCTACACACCATCACCGTACCAGCCCTACACACCATGTGGGGATAAAATCGACCCACCCAGCCCTACACACCAAGTGGTATCGGTTGCGACACTAAAATAGTATTTGCAGCAGAGCTGCCAGTAATAGGCTTATAGCCTTTCAGTACACTTCCTCCTAAATTGTACATCCACCCAATGCAATGTAACATAATATAAATGTACATATAGTAACAATGGCATGCTCAAACAATCATACATCACAAAGGGGTAAAATAGTCATTTACACAAAATAAGGGTCCAGGTACACTTACCAGCCCAACAGTAGGTCCACAATCGTCTTGGGCGACCTGTGCAACCTTAACAATCAATCAGTGACAATGGGCCTACAGCCCATATTGCGGGCCCATATGGGCCCACACTCTCGTATGGCCCACATAGCCCAGAAATGGCCTTAGCCATGTGGTTTACATAGTCTGGTCCAATATTTAACACACTCTTGCGTGATTTCCTCGTGTGGAGCCCCTAGGCCCATTGGGCATGCACAGCTAAGTTCGGCCCAAAATGGCCCAATATCGTTTTGGCCCATGAAAGCACTCATGGCCATCTCGTCGACCACACGGCCGTGTTCTACAACATGGCCTACCGCATGGGCGGTCACATGCCCGTGTGGTGTCGACAGCTCAGTTCCCAAGTTTTCGGCTTTTCTGCCGTTTCTTATCTAATAGTAGTGTTGAACACACACCTGTTCACGAAAAGTGCGCAAATCTCTACGACCCCAAACCTAGATTCAAACATGCCCCAACGTCAGTCCCTTAATTGTTAAAGTTAACATCCTCTAATAGCACCTAATCCTTACATTGTAATTTGTTACCTACCTTGAATAAGCAAACAGTTTCTCACTTAACCCACTGATAAAGCTGCCTTTCAAGACCTTGGCAAAATCTGCATTGCATTCCAACCTTGTTAACTAAAACCGTAACCGTAAATGATTAGAACCAAGTGGACAATGACTTACCACCACTAAGGAGTAATTAGCCTGCAAAGGTATGTTCTACGATTGGAACACGATATGAACGGCCACACCCTTGTTAGAGATGGCAGATAAAAGATGGTGTTAGAAAAGAAGCCTATTTCGACAGAGAGAAAAAGGAAAAAGATTCCCGGGAGCCTTATCCCAGATAGCGGCAACAGTAAAGTCTAACTATTCACCACAGATTCAACAACCCAAACAAAAAACCAATTACCTTAATCAAGAGCAGAGAGATTCAATTTCAAAAATAAGAGAGCAATCAACTACCAATGAGAAAATCGAATGAGTAGAGAGGGAGAAGAGGCAAGTGATATTCGACCAAAGCTTAAAAAAAGAAATGCAGTTGAGAGAAGGAAGAAGAGCGGAGAGGGATCAAAAAGGTATTCGGTCAAGCAAATCGAATGAGGGAGGGAGAAGGTGGAGAAGTTCGGTCAAGAAAAGAAATTGGGAGAAGAAACTTTGTCTAACCCCCAAAGGTTCTACGCTACACTCTGCCCCAACAAAGGTAATACCAAAACTTGATAAAAGGAAATAGAGCAATACCAAAGATAGAATTCGACATTAAGGGAAAAAGAATCGAAAAAAACAAGATCAAACTTACAATGACTGCCAAAACCAAAATTTACCAAGAGTGAGAATCGCAATTCGGCACACCCTTTTCCACCCCCTTCAAACTCCTAAAATCTCTCCCCCTATCACTCCTAAGATCCCTCAACATAATCTTACCTAACCACATCTCCACCAGCCAAATTTTGTTCCAACAAGCCCTTAGAATTCGGCCACACTCCCTACACTCCTCAACACCCCAATTTTAGTCCAACTACAACACTTCCCCAGCGTCAGTAGCAAGCAAAATAAAATGTTCCTCTGCGCTGTCAAGCCTCGAATCTCAGATCCCCTAGAACATTCCACACACCCTCCACCACTAGATCAGTAGGCTTTTCATGACAGAACTTAACCATATTTATTTAAGAAGCCTACTATCTAGAGCCAGGGTTTATTCGTGTAGAAGCAAATTTTTTGCTCAAGCCAAGGCTTGAACCCATGACTTCCCAGACACTCCCAGAACACTAAACCACTAAGGCAGACATACATCCACGTCACAAACACACAAAAATAATTTTAACAGGGTTTTCTGAATTTGGGGCGTTACAATTCTACCCTCTTTAAAGAAAATTTCAGCCTCAAAATTTACCTAGTCAGAATAAGTGAGGGTATTGTTGTCGCATCGTCTCCTCGGGTTCCTATGTAGCCTCCTCAGCCTTGTGGTTCCGTAAAAGAACTTTCAATAATAGGATTGATTTTCTTCTCAAGACTTTCACCTCTCGATCTAAAATTTGAGCTAGTTCCTCCTTGGAAGTCAGATCTAGTCCAACTTCAATCTTCTCAACCGGTACCACATGTGTAGGATCAGAGTGGTAGCGTCTCAGCATAGAGATGTGGAACACATTATGAATCTGTTCTAATTCTGGAGGTAGCTCTAATTGGTAGGCAACTAGTCCTACTCGTCTCAATATGCAGTAAGGCCCAATAAACCTTGGGCTCAACTTGCCCTTACGCCCAAATCTCAGCACCTTCTTCCATGGTGAGACCTTCAGAAAGACAAAATCTCCCACAGAATACTCAGTTTCCTTACACTTCAGATCCGTATATGACTTCTATCTATCTGATGCCGCCTTCAGTCGATCTCGAATTAATCTGACCTTATCTTTGTTATCAGATACTAACTCAGAACCCAGAACACACCGCTCACCCAACTAAGTCCAAGATGACGGAGTGCGACACCTATGACCATATAGTGCTTCGTAAGGTACCATCTGTATGCTAGACTAATAGCTATTGTTGTAAGCAAACTCTGCTAATGGCAGGTAATCCTCTTAACTACCCCAAAAGTCAATCACACAACTCCTTAACATGTCCTCCAGTATCTGAATCACCCTCTCCGACTGACCATCTGTCCGAGGATGGAACGTAGTACTGAAGTCTAACCGTGTACCTAGAGCTTCATGTAACTTCTTCTAGAACCGAGACATGAAGTGAGGATCTCTATCAGATATTATAGAAACTGGTACCCCATGTAGTCTCACTATCTCGGATACATACAATTAGCCAGTTTCTGTAATGAATAATCTCTGTGAACTGGTATGAAATAGGTAGTTTTGGTCAATCGATCCACGATGACCCACACTGGATCATTTTTAGAAGGCGTTAGGAGTAGCCCACTCACAAAGTCCATGGTCACTCTTTCTTACTTCCATAGCGAAATCTTAACTGGCTAAAGTAAGGCAAAAGGCAACTGATGTTCCGCTTTAACCTGTTGGTAAGTCAGACATTTCCCCACAAAGTCGGTAATCTCACGCTTAAGACCCGACCACCAATATATCTCACGGAGATCTCTGTACATCTTATTTCCACCTGGGTGCATAGCATAGGGGCTACTATACGCCTCTCATAGTATAGCCTGCCTCAAATCAGTATCCTTAGGTACACAAATTCTGCCTCGGAAATAGAGCACCCCTTCACAGTTCAGCCCAAAATCCACAGTATTACCATTTTCGATCTGACGAAACTGAAGACCCAAGGTCTCATCCTCCAACTATTTATTCTTAATCTGTTCAATCCACACTAGTTTAACTTGAAGCTGAGCAAACAAGCTACCATCATCAAATAAGCTAAGACAAGCAAATATTGCTTTCAAATCAGTCATAGCCCTACGGCTTAATGCGTCGGCCACCACATTGGCCTTACCAGGGTGGTATTCAATCAAACAATCATAATCTTTAAACAGCTCAATCTATCTCTACTACCTAAGATTTAACTCCTTCTGAGTGAAAAGATACTTGAGGCTCTTGTGATACGTGTAAATGATACACTTCTAACCGTACAAGTAATGATTCCAAATTTTCAATGCAAATACCACTGCGGCCAACTCCAAGTCATGTGTTGGGTAATTTGGGTAATTCACCTCATGAGTCTTAAGCTAGCGTGATGCATAAGCTAGCACATTACCCTCTTGCATCAACACACAACCCAAACCAACGTGTGATGCATCGCTGTAAATAGTAAATTCTTTCCCAGACTCTGGCTGAATTAAGACAAGGGCCTTAGTCAGAACTTTTTTGAGCTTCTCAAAGCTCTTTTGTTGCTCATCAGTCTAGTTAAATGGCATGCCCTTACATAGCAGCTTAGTTAAGGGCGCGACAATCAGTGAGAACCCCTCTACAAATCTTTGATAGTACCCAACCAGTCCTAGAAAACTACGAATTTCTAATACAGTCTTAGGCTGCTTCCAATCTAAAACAGCCTCAAATTTTCGAGGATCAACCCTAATCCCCTCAGCAGATACCACATGACCAAGAAACGTTACCTAACGTAGCCAGAATTCACACTTGCTAAACTTAGCGTACAGTTGTTTCTCCCTCAAAATTTGCAGAACTACTCGAAGATGCTCATCATGTTCATCTTTAGTCCTCGAATACACCAATATTTTGTCAATAAATACTACAACAAACCGATCTAGATAGGGTTGAAACACCCTGTTTATCAGATCCATAAAATTTGCCGGTGTATTTCTCAGACCAAAAAGCATTACCAGAAACTTGTAATGACCATAACGAGTCCTAAATGCCATCTTGTGCACATCGGCTTCTTTAACTCTCAATTGATGATACCCCGACCGAAGATCTATTTTAGAGAAAATCGACGCTCCTTGTAGTTGGTCGAACAGTTCATCAATTCTTAGTAGTGGGTATTTTTTCTTAATGGTCAACTTATTCAATTTTCTGTAATCGATGGACATACGCATGGATCCATCCTTTTTTTCACAAATAAGACTGGTTCTCCCCACGGGGAGACTCTAGGTTAGATAAACCCATGGTCCACTAATTCTTGAATATGGGCTTTAAGCTCCACCAGTTCCTTCGTTGCCATTCTATAAGGGGCAATGGACACCGGAGCTGTACCAGGAAGAAGCTCAAACCCAAACTCCACTTCACATTATAGAGGTAACCCCAGTAGCTCTTCAGGAAAGACGTCGGGAAAATCCTTATATAACAGCCCAATTTAGACCCTAATTGGAATGATGGTTTCAGGACCACGAATTGGAGTCAAAAAAATATTTTAAAATTATTTTCTGTGTTTATTTTGTGTAAATTTATATCTATGAAATTTTTGTGATTTAATTTTATTGTTTGAGTGTCTGATTAAATAAAAGGACTTAATTGTGTAAAATAAAAATTTGGTGGTTAAATGTGAAAGTACTTAATTGTTGTTGTCTTTATTAATGGAGGCACTTATAATGCAAATATACCTTTGAATCTTTGCATGGACACATTCGGCCATTAATAGGTGAAATATAAATAATTTAAACTAAGGTTAAAATGGTAAATTATGTGATAATATGTTTATAATATAAAACATATCATAAAAAAATAAAACAAAAACATTAGTGCTCATACTTTCTCATTGTCAAAATATCAAAAGAACAAAAGAAAAGAAAAGAAACTTAGGGTTCAACACTTTCAAGCTTGATTCAAGGTAAGTGCTCGATTTTTGATCATTTCTACGTTTTTGAGATCGTTGCTTCGAGTACTACAAAACCAATGCTTGAATTTTTTATTTTGGTGAATATTTTGAGTTATGCCATTGTTGAGAGTTTGTGATTTTGGTTGTTTGATGATGAAATATGAAAGATATGTTTTAGATTAACATATTTTGTATTGGAGTTTTTGATGATTTTGAATAATTAGGGCTAAATTGCAAAAATAATAATTTGAGGGGTTAAAATGTGAAATAAATGAAATATATGGATTTGTATAAGCTTTGGTAAAATTCGGCCCAATATGGGTATAGGGAAATTTTGTATATTTTGTGTAATAGGGACTAAATTGTAAAAAGTGTAAATGTTAGGGGTAAAATGGTAATTTTCCCATTTATGTGTTTTTGGACTAAATTGAATGAAAATATGTTTGAATGAGCTTAATTTGAATATGCTTAGATAAAGAACCAAAGAAATCAGATTTGGATCGGGGGAAAACAAAAGTTGTTGACTAGTTGCTCTGTTCCGTTTTATAACGTCTAAGGTAAGTTTATAAGCAAATAGACGTGTTTAATTGTAGTTACATGCTAGAGATACAAGTTGTTATGAAATGTATGAATTTATAATTGTTATGGCCGAATGTGAAAAGGGTTGGTTACTACATTTCTAAATTCGTTTTGACCGAGTTACGACGTCCAGAAAGCCCCGTATGAACCTTAGGAATAGTTAGGATACATATGTCATGACATAGGATTTTGATATATGTGTGTGAGTAAGACCATGGCACCGATATGTGATTCTAATATGTGTTTACGAGTAAGACCCTGTCTAAGACAGTGGAATCGATATGTGGCTACATGTAAGACCACGTCTGGGACGTTGGTGTTTTACGACTTGTGTGATTATTCGAGTGTCCTATCCAATTTCGAATGGTTCATCGGGCAAAGGTAAATCGTGTACGGATGTGTAATATGAGTTAAATGGCCAAGTATAAGTTAACTTGATATCTACTTGAGATAAGGTAAGTAAGTACTATGGATATTTGTTGTAAATCATGTACAATGCAAATGAAGAATATATGTGTATTTGGTATATGTGTTTGGCTTGTGAATGAATAATTTGTGTAATATTGAAATGTTTCTTAAATATGTGCATATATGATTTAGTATATTCGACCATATAGGTAATAATTATATATGTGTTGTTATTATTTAATGATTCTTATGTTTGCGTATAAGAGTAAATGGATGTATGGTTTATTATGACTATTTGGTTTAGAAGTTGATTTATAATGTGTTAAATAACTATGTGAGTATTCAGCCTAGGTGAATAATTGTCTATGAAAATGTACTAATTATGGAATTTGTAGGTTTGAGGTCAAGTATGGTAATGTTAGTGTAATTCGTTTAGTTAATACGAGTTGACCATATTATTGAGTTGTTTATTTTCTTATGACTTACTAAGCTAAGTTAGCTTACCCTGTGTGTTCTCGTTTACTCCGTTTTATAGATTTCGGATCAAGTTACAAGCTTGGGGATCGTCAGCAAAGCTCATCACACTAGCTACCGTTTTGGTACCATTATAAGTTAAACTTGAATTATGGCATGTATAGGCTGGTTTATGTTTTGTAATGTTGGATTTATTTTTGGTTGTATGTAATTTAAGCCATGCAAAAATGGCTAAAATTTATGTTTGAATTCGGTTAAATATGTATTATGTTCATCTTGATTATATAGTTACGTGCTATGAATGTATAATATTTGTGGTAGGTACTATATGCTTGATAATGACTTGCTTAATATGTTTAAATTTGGTTTTATATGTTTTCAATTAAAATGTTAAATGAGCTTGATTATTGGTAATTTGATGATGGAAGTTTTGGATGTGTATATGGTTTTAGATAATAAGATTCGACTATGAAAATATATAGCATAACATGTAATTGGTATATTAGTTAGTTTATGATGGGAATATGAAATGTAATATAATTAAAGTGATGGATGATTGTATACTAGCTTTATTGGTTCTGTTGCTAAGTGGTAAGTATTGCATGTGTTTCATGATTATTTTGGTCGATTATTTTGGTATGTATTCAATGCTAAGTTTGATCATTATCTTTAGGGTAAATTGCGTATTAGGTATGTATGCATTATTAGCATCTTCAGCCTTGGTATAATGTACTGAATTTATATATGTGATTGCTTGATAAATTATGTAATATGATTTCAGTTAATTTTATTATGAGTTTGTGCAGAGGTTGTTAATTGATATATGTTGGTTGTTTGGTAATCCGTAAATGTGACTTGTTATAAAGCTTATTCGAATGTGTCTAGGTGTCTATATATATATAATGGATGAATTATAGATGTTATGCTGCCTTTGGTTAAGATGATTATTTATGTTTTATACGTGTTAATAAAGATTTAAAATGAGTTAATAAGTATATTTGAGTAAAAGTTGATATGAGATATTGAGCATATTTAATTATCAATTCGGTATTATATTCATATATATGAGAACTATGGTTGAATATAAAGCCAATATTTATATATGTATATTTATTTGGTCTTGGAGCTTATATTGAAAATGTATCTTAAACATATGATGTTTGTGGGTTTTGCTATGTATTTCGGTCATATGGTAAATGATGATAGGTCAATTCTACTCTTATATGTTTTACACTTATATATGTGCTTATATTATGATTGTTATGCATTTGTGTAAAGTTACATAAATTCGTTAGTTATTTGTGAATGTACAAATATGTACAAATGACCCATGTTTGCCGAATAAGTAAGGAAATGATATAGGTTTTATATATAACCTTCGATAATATGGACTTTTGCTTATGAATTTCGGTTATTAATTTGTACAGGTCAAACATGAATTATTTAAGTATAAAATATATATATCTGTTCTGAACTGGGATATGATCAGTAATACTTCATAACCCTAGTCTGGTGACGGATACGGGTTAGGGGTGTTACATTTTATTAGTATCAGAGCTATGATTTAGTCGGTTCTAGGACTAATATAGCGTGTGTGAGTCATGCTGTACATGTCATATTATATATTACGATAGTGATATGACTTCTGGCCATCGATAATGTGTTTCCATATCGTAAATGGATCCCGATAGAGCTGTAATTGATGATGTCGAGAGTGTAGCGCCTGCTCTCGCGCAAGGGACAGTGCCGGTTGATTCTCAATCGGCTTCGAGTAATCAAGAAAGTGAGGCTAAACAAGCCTTCTTTCAAATGATGAATGACTGGTTTACTCAATATATCCAAACTAACCCGGCCGCACAACAACCTCCACCCCCGACTAATCCATATTCCATGCCTGCTGTACCTCAAGTACGTAATCCGTTGAGATTATATAAGCCACCTGTTGATAAAATCAAAAAACACGGGGCTGAAGAGTTTAAAGCTACTGATGATGATGATGTTGAGTGGGATAAGTTCTGGCTTGATAATACTATCCGTGTGTTTGATGAGCTGTCCTGTACCCCAGATGAATGTTTAAAGTGTGCTATATCCTTGCTTCGAGACATAGTATATCACTAGGGGAATACCCTAGTATCAGTGGTTTCGAGAGAGCGAGTGACCTAGTAATTCTTCCAGACTGAGTTCCATAATAAGTATATCAGCTAGAGATTTATTGATTAGAAGCAAAAAGAATTTCTAGAGTTGAAACAGGGTCTGATGACTGTGACAGAGTATGAGCAGAAATTTGTGAAATTCAGTCGGTATGCCCGAGAGTGTGTTTCTACCGAAGCCATAATGTGTAAAAGATTTGAAGATGGGCTGAATGAAGACATTAAACTGTTAGTTGGCATACTTAAGATAAAAGAGTTTGTGGTACTTGTTGAGCGAGCCTACAAAGCTGAAAAGCTTGAGAAAGAGAAGAAAAAAGCTGATTTTGAAGTTAAGGACTCGTGTAAGAAATCATTTAGTAAGTCAGTCCAATAAACACCAAAGAAGTTCCGAGATGATTTCAGTCATTCTAGAGCCACTTCGGGTTACTCCAGACTTGATCAGAAAAGACCACCTGCAAGCTCAAGAACTACCTCAGTAGCTAGTGTGAGGAATGTCAGATATAATCAACCCGAGTGTAAACACTGTGGTAAACGACATCCCAACAGTTGCAGATTGCATGATCGGGCCTATTTTAAATGTGGATTGACAGATCCAATGCAGAATACGAGATCGGGTAATACTACGGCACGGGGTAGACCATCGAGAAATGCGGGTAATACTAGTGGCAGTCAGAGAGGAATTAAAGATACAGCAGTCAGATCTAAGGCTCGTGCACCTGCCAGAGCCTATGCTATTCGCGCACGAGAGGAGGCTTCATCCCTAGATGTTATTACTAGTACATTCACTCTTTATGATACTAATGTAATTGCATTGATTGATCCTGGTTCTACTCATTCTTATGTGTGTGAGGTATTAGTATTCAGCAAGACTCTGCTTGTTGAGTCTATTGAGTTTGTAATTAGAGTGTCAAACCCCTTGGGCCGGTGTGCTATGGTTAACAAAGTGTGTAAGAATTGTCCCTTGATGGTTCAAGATTTGTGCTTTCCAGCTGATTTGATGTTGATGCCATTTGATGAGTTCGACATAATTCTGGGTCTGGACTGGTTGACTTTGCATGATGCTGTAGTAAACTGCAAAAGAAAGACCATTGATTTACGGGGCCAGAATGATGAGATTATCCAGATTGAATCTAATGACCTGAATGGGTTATCAGCAGTAATCTCTTCGATGCTAGCTCAAAAATATGTGAGAAAAGGGTGTGAAGCTTATTTTGCCTACGTGCTTGACAATAAAGTAGTTGAAAGAAACATTGAATCAGTACCAGTTGTATGTGAGTATCCAGATGTATTTCTTGAAGAATTACCGGGTTTGCCACCTATTTGGGACGTAGAGTTCGGTATTGAGTTAATGCCTAGGACGACTCTGATATCCATAACTCCATACAGAATGGCACCTACAGAATTAAAAGAATTGAAAGCTCAGTTGCAAGAATTGACAGATAGAGGTTTTACGCGACCGAGTTTCTCTCCTTGGGGCGCACCAGTACTATTTGTGAAAAAGAAAGATGGAACTATGAGAATGTGCATTGATTATAGACAGCTCAATAAGGTGAGTACAAAGAATAAGTATCCGTTGCCACGGATTGATGATTTGTTTGATCAACTGAAAGGGGCTACAGTGTTTTCGAAAATAGATTTGAGATCAGGTTACTATCAGTTGAGAGTTAAAGATTCAGACGTACCAAAGACTGCTTTTTGAATGAGGTACAGACACTATGAGTTTTTAGTTATGCTATTCAGACTCACTAATGCTCCTACTGTTTTCATGGATTTGATGAATCAGATCTTTAGACCGTATTTGGACCGGTTTGTGGTTGTATTTATAGATGACATTTTGATCTACTCTCGTGATTAAGCTGAACATGCCGAATATTTGAGACTTGTGTTGTAGACCTTGCAAGAGAAGTAGTTGTATGCGAAATTCAGTAAATGTGAGTTCTGGTTAAGTGAAGTCAATTTTCTGGGTCATGTGGTATCAGCATCGGGTATTCAAGTTGATCCGAGAAAAATTTTACCTATACTCGATTGGAAACCTCCGAGGAATGTTTCTGAAGTCCGAAGTTTTCTAGGACTTGCTGGTTATTATAGACTATACGTGAAAGGTTTCTCTATGATTGCAGCTCCGATGACAAAGCTATTGCAAAAAGATTTTAAGTTAAAGTGGTTAGAGAAGTGCCAAAAAAGTTTTGATTAGTTGAAAGCCTTTTTGACCAAAGCTCTAGTGCTAGTTCAACTAGAATCGGGTAAAGAATTTGTTATTTATAGTGATGCATCTTTAAATGGTTTGGGCTGTGTATTGATGCAGGAGGGCAAAGTTATAGCTTATGCCTCGAGATAGTTAAAGCCACATGAAAAGAACTATCTGACGCACGACCTAGAATTGGCAACTATTTTGTTTGCATTGAAAATTTGGCGTCACTATCTGTTTGGTGAGAAATGTCATGTTTATTCTGATCACAAAAGCCTAAAATGCTTGATGACTCAGAAATATCTGAATTTGAGACAACGCCGATTGTTAGAATTACTAAAAGACTACGAGCTTGTGATTGGCTACCACCTGGGAAAGGCTAATGTTGTTGCTGATACTTTAAGCCGAAAATCACTGTTTGCTTTGCATACAATGAATGCACGTATGGCTATGTCTAATGATGGTTCGATAATAGTTGAATTGAAAGCAAGATCATTATTTGTTCAACAATTTTGTGATGCCCAGAAGGTTGATAATGAGTTGATAGCAAAACTAGCTCAATGTGATTTAAATGTTGATTCTGAGTTTCGAGTTGATGTTGATGACTTTTTGAGATTTAGAAACTGAATATGTGTTCCAAAGAATTCCGAGTTTATTCAAATAATTTTGAATGAAGCTCACAGTAGTCGGTTATCTGCTCACCCAGGTAGTACGAAGATATATAATGATCTGAAACAGCTTTATTGGTGGCATGGTATGAAATGAGACATTTCTGACTTTGTTTCAAAATGTTTAATCTGTCAACAAGTAAAAGCTGAGCATCAAGTACCTTCTGGATTGCTTCAGCCGATTATGATACCTGAGTGGAAATGGGATAGAGTTACTATGGATTTTGTATCTGGTTTATCGTTGACACCGAACAAGAAAGATGCAATCTGGGTTATTGTGGATAGATTAACTAAGTCGGCTCATTTTGTTCTAACATGTACAGATTACTCACTTGATAAGCTGGCTGAATTGTATGTTTCTTAGATTTTGAGATTACATGGAGTGCCTATATCTATTGTTTCGGGTAGAGATCCAAGTTTACATCTCGGTTTTGGAAGAAACTGTAAGATGTACTAGGTACGAAATTACATTTCAGTACTGCTTTCCATCCATAAACAGATGGCCAATCTGAGCAAATCATTTAGATACTTGAGGATATGTTGAGATGTTCCATTCTCGAGTTCGAAGGTACGTGGGAATGATACCTACCTCTGATTGAATTTACGTATAATAACAGCTTTCAATCGAGTATCAAAATGGCACCATATAAGGCTTTGTACGGTCGTAAATGCCATACACCATTGTATTGGACTGAGCTCAGTGAAAATAAGATACACAGGGTTGACTTGATCAAAAAAACTGAATAGAAAGTGAAAGTAATCCGTGAAAGTCTGAAAGTAGCATCGGATCATCAGAAATCTTATGCGGACTTAAAATGAAAGGATATAGAGTTTCAGATTGGAGATAAAGTCTCTTGAAAGTCTCACCGTGGAAGAAAATACTCAGATTTGGTCGTAAAGGCAAATTGAGTCCGAGATTTATTAGGCCGTATGAGATTATAGAGCGTATTGGGCCAGTTGCTTATAGACTATTGTTGCCACCTGAGTTAGAAAAGATCCACAATGTATTCCATATTTTGATGCTTTGTAGATATCGATCTGACCTTTCACATGTGATTGGTCCGTCTGAGGTTGAGATTAAGCCCGATATGACGTACAAGGAAGAACTGATTCGTGTTCTAGCTCACGAGATTAAAGAGTTATGAAATAAGAAGATTCCGTTAGTTAAAGTGTTGTGGTGTAAACACGGGGTTAAAGAAGCAACGTGGGAGCCAAAGGATGCAATAAGAGAATGTTATCCGAACCTATTCACCGTGAGATTTTCGGGGACAAAAATCCCTAAGGGGAAAGAGTTGCAACAGCCCAATTTAGACCCTAATCAGAATGGTGGTTTTGAGACCATGAATTCGAGTCAGAAAAATATTTTAAAATTATTTTCTGTGTTTATTTTTTGTGAATTTATATCTATGAAATTTTCGTGATTTAATTTAAGTTATTCCATTGTTGAGAGCTTGTGATTTTTGTTGTTTGAGGATGAAATATGAAAGATATGTTTTAGATTAATATATTTTGTATTGGAATTTTTGATGATTGAGTAATTAGGGCTAAATTGAAAAAATAATAATTTAAAGGATTAAAATGTGAAATAAATGAAATATATGGATTTGTATAACCTTGGGTGAAATTCGGCCCAACATGGGTATAGGGAAATTTTGTATATGTTTTGTGCAATAGGGACTAAATTGTAAAAAGTATAAATGTCAGGGGTATAATTTTCCCATTTATGTGTTTTTGGACTAAATGGAATGAAAATATGTTTCAATGAGCTTAATTGGAATATGTTTAGATCAAGAACCAAAGAAATCAGATTTGGATTGGGGGAAAACAAAAGTTGTCGACTAGCTGCTCTGTTCCGTTTTATAATGTTCGAGGTAAGTTTATAAGCAAACAGACGCGTTTAATTGTAGTTACATGCAAGAGATACATGCTGTTATGAAATGTATGAATTTATAATTGTTATGGTCGAATGTGAAAAGGGTTGGTTACTACATTTTCGAATTCATTTCGACCGAGTAACGACGTCTGGAAAGCCCCGTATGAACCTTAGGAATAGTTAGGATACATATGTCATGATATAGGATTCCAATATATGTGTGCGAGTAAGACCATGGCATCGATATGTGATTCCGATATGTGTTTACGAGTAAGACCCTCTCTAGGACAGTGGCATCGATATGTGACTACATGTAAGACCACGTCTGGGACGTTGGCATTGTACGACTAGTGTGATTATTCGAGTGTCCTATCCAATTTCGAATGGTTCATCGGGCAAAGGTAAATCGTGTACGGATGTGTAATATGAGTTAAATGGACAGGTATGAATTAACTTGATATCTACTTGAGATAAGGTAAGTAAGTACTATGGATATTTATTGCAAATCATGTACAATGCAAATGAATAATATATGTGTATTTGGTATGTGTATTCGGCTTGTGAATGAATAATTTGTGTATCATTGAAATGTTTCTTAAATATGTGCATATATGATTTGGTATATCCGGCCATATAGGTAATAATTATATATGTTGTTATTTAATGATTCTAAGTTTGCGTATAAGAGTAAATGGATGTATGGTTTATTATGACTATTTGGTTTGGAAGTTGATTTATAATGTGTTAAATGACTATGTGAGTATTCGGCCTAGGTGGATAATTGTCTATGAAAATGTATTAATAATGAAATTTGTAGGTTTGAGGTCAAGCATGGTAATGCCAATTAATTCCTTTAGTTAATATGAGTTGACTATATTATTGAGTTGTTTATTTTCTTATGAATTACTAAGCTAAGTTAGCTTACCCTGTGTGTTCTTGTTTACTTCGTTTTATAGATTTTGGATCAAGTTACAAGCTTGGGGATCGTCAGCAAAGCTCATCACACTAGCTACCGTTTTGGTACCATTATAAGTTAAACTTGAATTATGGCATGTATAGGCTGGTTTATGTTTTGTAATGTTGGATTTATTTTTGGTTGTATGTAATTTAAGCCATGCAAAAATGGCTAAAATTTATGTTTGAATTCGGTTAAATATGTATTATGTTCATCTTGATTATATAGTTACGTGCTATGAATGTATAATATTTGTGGTAGATACTATATGCTTGATAATGACTTGCTTAATATGTTTAAATTTGGTCTTATATGTTTTCAATTAAAATGTTTAATGAGCTTGATTATTGGTAGTTTGATGATGGAAGTTTTGGATGTGTATATGGTTTTAGATAATAAGATTCGGCTATGAAAATAAATAGCATAACATGTAATTGGTATATTAGTTAGTTTATGATGGGAATATGAAATGTAATACAATTAAAGTGATGGATGATTGTATACTAGCTTTATTGGTTATGTTGCTAAGTGGTAAGTATTGCATGTGTTTCATGATTATTTTGGTCGATTATATCAGTATGTATTCAATGCTAAGTTTGATCTTATCTTTAGGGTAAATTGCGTATTAGGTATGTATGCATTATTAGCATCTTTGGCCTTGGTATAATGTACTAAATTTATATATGTGATTGCTTGATAAATTATGTAATATGATTTTAATTAATTTTATTATGAGTTTGTGCAGAAGTTGTTAATTGATATATGTTGGTTGTTTGGTAATCCGTAAATGTGACATGTTATTAAGCTTATTTGAATGTGTCTAGGTGTATATATATATAATGAATGAATTATAGATGTTATGCTGCCTTTGGTTAAGATGATTATTTATGTTTTATACGTGTTAATAAAGATTTAAAATGAGTTAATAAGTATATTTGAATAAAAGTTGATATGAGGTATTCAGCATATTTAATTATCAGTTCGGTATTATATTCATATATATGAGAACTATGGTTGAATATAAAGCCAATGTTTATATATGTATATATATTTGGTCTTGGTTTGAGCTTATATTGAAAATGTATCTTAAACATATGTTGTTTGTGGGTTTTGCTATGTATTTCGGTCATATGGTAAATGATGATTGGTCAATTGTACTCTTATATGTTTTACACACATATATAGATATGTGCTTATGTTATGATTGTTATGCATATGTGTAAAGTTACATAAATTCGTTAGTTATTTGTGAATGTATAAATATGTATAAATGACCTATGTTTGCCGAATAAGTAAGGAAATGATATAGGTTTTATATATAACCTTCGATTATGTTGTCTTTTGCTTATGAATTTGGGTTATTAATTTGTACAGGTCAGACATGAATTATTTAAGTATAAAAAATATATATCTGTTCTGAACTGTGATATGATCGGTAATACTTCATAACCCTAGTCCGGCGATGAATACGGGTTAGGGGTGTTACACCTTAACTGTTCTGATATCTTTCACCGAAAGGTCCCCAACATTTGAAACACTGACGTAGGCCAAGAACGCCTCACAACCCTTGCAAACCAATTTTTCGACCATTAGTGCAGAGATTACATTACTCAAATAGTTTCATCGTTCCCCAATTACCACTACCTCCTCATATGCCTCAATTCTCAGTACAACCCGTTTAGTAGCACAATCCAAGCTTATCCGATGTTAAACTAGCCAATCCATACCCAGTATTAGGTCGAATTCTCTAAAAGGCAGTTCCATAAGATTGGCCAGAAATATCACTCCTTGTATCTCCAAAAGAACATCTCTAAAATTCTTATTTATCCGAATGGACTGCCCCAGCGAACATAGAACAGTAATCCCACTTATAGTGTTTTCAACCATAAAACCCAATATCTTAGACACAGAGCATGCTATGTATGAATTAGTAGACCCAACATCAATCAATACAGTATAAGGTACACTATGGATAAAGAACGTACCTGTAATGACATCTGGAGCATCGCTGTCCTCTTGGTGACGTGCAGCATAAACCAGTCCGGCTGCCTCACCTTAGTATGACCCGCACCTCTGCCCAGTGCTCCACGACCACGGCTCATACCGTTTCCACTCCTGGCCTGACCACAACCACTCAGTGGCTGCTGACCACCCCGCTGTACATTACCCAAACCAGTAGCTTGCATCTACTCGGGTCTCCGTGGACAATCCTTGCCATGGTGCTCCAACGATCTGCATCTCAGACATGCACCCAACTTTCTCCAACATTTGCCCTGATGGCGTTTTTCACAATCAGCACAAAATTACGATCCAGCAATAGCAGCAGTAGGGGTCCTAACTCTGATTGGCCCATTACTTCTGGGTTTTTTCTTAAGCCTCAGAAATGAATTTGAGGGCTCAACATCCCTCTTACCTTTGCTTTTCTCTCTACTCTGGCACTCAGCGCACGTCACATCCTCAGAAATTTTAGCCTTATCAACCAGTGATGCGAAATCCCGCTCCCTCTGAGTAGCTATCAAAACCCTTAGACCATCCCTGAGGCCATCCTCAAATCGAACACATCGCTCATATTCTGTTGCCACCATCCCACGTGCATAGTGGCTCAGTCGTAAAAATTCGGCGTCATATTCAGCCATTGTCCTATCTCCCTGAGTTAAGTTCAGAAATTCCCTCCTACGAGCATCCACATAGCTGGCACCCACATATTTAACCTAGAAAGTAGTCTTGAAAAACTCCCAGGTCAAACGATCGACTTGAGTGCCCTTTTTGACAATATGCCATTGCTGGTAAGCCTTGTCTCTCAGTAGAGATACTGCACCTTTTAACTGCTGATCGGGGATGCAGTCACAGTCATCCATGATCCTTTCTTTGATCTCAATCCAATATTCAGCCACATTAGGGGCAACTCCAGCAATACCCTTGAATATTTCTACCCCATTAAACCTGAGTCGTTCTGTAACCGACCCATGGCCCACGGTACCAGTACTAGGCCCAGCGACCCTTTCTAGAATCCTCAACATTGCTCGGGACAATGCGTTGTCCCTAACTGCTCGATTTTAAGACCTTGTCTCAGCCATAGGTGAAGCTGGTGCCTCTCTAACTTCCTCATTAGGCTGGTTTCCAGAAGACGAAGACCTAGCCCGAGCACCTCCATGGCCTCTGTCGCGACCTCTACCACGAGTACCTTTAGTGCTCATTTCCCAATCGCGCTTTTATCTGTATTAAAATTTTATGCCAGTCATTTTATTGTTCCAATGTTTATTACAGATATTTTATGAACAGTATTATTTCAGAGTTTGTTTCACAGTTCACAATCTTACTACGATTCGTAGTTTACTCTAACTAGAAGGTTTCAATACAGTTTTACTACCTAAAGTAGTCTCAGTAATAACAGTATAAACAATCACAAGACTTACGGGATCGACGCTGAGATTCGGTGTACCACTCTTTTAGTAAAACATTTCCAAATAACCATTTTAAAACAATGCTGTTGAAATTTCCACGTTTTTGAAAAACCCAAATCCACAGCCAAGTTTTGCAACCTAGCTCTGATACCACTAAATGTAACTCTCCAAATTCGGCCTAAACGTTATGGCCGAATCTGTGATGTCACATTGGAGTGTTTCTTTCCAAAACACATTTTGCATGAAAATTCGTTCTACATAAAACCTCTTTAAGCTCTTAACAAAAGTTTAGGATGTCCGATTCATTGTGAAAACTCAAGTTGACTTAGCAAAATGTTAATTATCTTAGTTTGTTTTTAAGCTTTAAAATAGTGTTTGTTGCGGAAGCCTTCAAAATATATTGCATAAACGTGGTATTTTCAGAAAAACATTTGTTTATATTTTCTTGAAATATCGAGACCTATTATTACCGAATTAAAATTCAATAACTAAATCCCCAAATTTAAAATAAAAATAAAATTAAAGAGGCCTTATTACATAATGAAAACCCAAAATAAAATCTTATTTATAACATTAAAAGAAACTGTGTCGAGTGGCCACCTCTAAGACCTCTGTCGCCTCGATCCGTCTAAGCCTGGGGACTTCCTGCACAGTTAATAGATGGATGAGTTTACGAAAACTCAGTGCGTGAAAACCCATATAAGCAATCAATCAGGGTAAGCACAATTCGGGTTTAAACCCTTTCAGTAACAGTTAAGGCCTTAGCCTATTTCAGTAATAGTAGCAGGCTGGGCCTGGCCCATTTCAGTAACAGTAGCAGTCTGGGCCTGAGCCCATTTTAGTAATAGTAGCAGTTTGGGCCTTAGCCCATTTTAGTATAGTATGCAAACAAAGAATCCTACCCCATCCATCCGCTACACACCATCTCCGTACCAGTCCTACACACCATGTGGGGATAAAATCAACCCACCCAGCCCTACACACCAAGTAGTACCGGTTGCGACACTAAAACAGTATTTGCAGCAGAGTTGCCAGTAATAGGTTTATAGCCTTTCAGTACACTTCCCCCAAAATCATACATCCCACTCCATGCAATGCAACATGATATAAATATACATGCGGTAACAATGGCACGCTCAAACAGTCATACATCACAAATGGGTAAAACAGTCATTTACACAAAATAAGGGTCCAGATGCACTTACCGGCCCAACAGTAGGTCCACAGTCGTCTTGGGCGACCCGTACAACCTTAACAATCAATTAGTGATAATGGGCTTACAGCCCATATAGTGGGCCCACACTCTCGTATGGCCCACATAGCCCAGAAATGGCCTTAGCCGTGTGGTTTACACAGCCTGGCCCGATATTTAACACACTATTATGCGATTTTCCCATATGGGGCCCCCAGGCCCATTGGGCCTACATAGCCAGTTTGGCCCAAAATGGCCTAATATCGTTTTGGCCCATGAAAGCGCTCATGGCCATCTTGTCGACCACATGGCCGTGTTCTATGAAACGGCTTGCCGCATGGGCTGCCACACACCCGTGTGGTGTCGACAGCTTACTTCCTAGTTTTCGGCTTTTTTGCCATTTCATATCTAATGGTAGTGTTGTACACACATATGTTCATGAAAAACTGCGACTTAGATTCAAACATGCCCCAACGTCAGTCCTTTAATTGTTAAAGTTAACATCCTCTAATAGCACCTAATCCTTACAATGATAATTTGTTACCTACCTCGAATAAGAAAACGGTATCTCACTTAACCCACCGATCAAGCTGCCTTTCAAAACCTTGGCAAAATCTGTATTACATTCCAACCTTGTTAACTAAAACTGTAATCGTAAATGATTAGAACCATGTGGACAATGACTTACCACCACTAAGGAGTAATCGACCTGCAAAGGAAAGTTCTAAGATCGGAACACGAGATGAACGGTCACACCCTTGTCAGAGAGATGGCAGATAAAAGATAGTGTTAGAAAGGAAGCCTATTTCGACAGAGAGAAAAAGGAAAAGGATTGCCGTGAGCCTTAACCCAAATCGCGACAATAGTAAAGTCTGACTATATGCCACAGATTCAACAACCCAAACGAAAAACCAATTACCATAATCAAGAGCTGATAGATTCGGCTTCAAAAAGAAGAGAGCAATCGACTAGCAATGAGAAAACCAAATGAGTAGAGAGAGAGAGAGGAGGCAAGTGGTATTCGACCAAAGCTCAAAAAAAGAAACACAATTAAGAGAAGGAAGAAGAGCGGAGAGGGATCAAAAAGGTATTCGGTCAAGCAAATTGAATGAGAGAGGGAGAAGGTGGAGAAGTTTGGTCAAGAAAAGAAACCGAGAGAAGAAACTTTGTCTAACCCCTGAAGGTTCTATGCTACACTCGGCCCCAAGAAAGGTAATACCAAAACCCGATGAAAGGAAACAGAGCAATACCAAAGATAGAATTCGACATTAAGGGAAAAAGAACCGAAAAAAAAGATCAAACTTACAGTGACTGCCAAAACCAAAATTTGCCAAGAATGAGAATCCCAATTTGGCACACCCTTTTCCACACCCTTCAAACTCTTAAAATCTCTCCCCCTATCACTCCTAAGATACCTGAACATAATCCTACCTAACCACATCTCCACCAGCCGAATTTTGCTCCAATAGGCCCCTAGAATTTAGCCACAGTCCCTACACTCCTCAACACCCCAGTTTTAGTCCAACCGCAACACTTCCCCAGCGTCAGTAGCAAGCAAAATAAAATGTTCCTCTGTGCTGTCAAGCCTCGAACCTCAGATCCCCTAGAACACTCCACGTGCCCTCTACCACTAGATCAATAGGCTTTTCATGACACAACTGAACCACATTTATTTAAGAAGCCTACTATCCAGAGCCAGGGTTTATTCAGGTAAAAGCAAAAGTTTTGCTCAAGCCAAGGCTTGAACCCATGACTTCCCAGACACTCCCAGAACACTAAACCACTAAGGCAGACATACATCCATGTCAAAAACACACAAAAATAATTTTAACAGGGTTTTCAGGATTTGGGGCGTTACAATAATCATGCTATAACACCAAAATAATATTAAAATTAATTTCTCGGCTATCGAATTTGTGGTCCTAAAACCACTGCTCCAACTAAGCCTAAAATTGGGCTGTTACACACATGACCGTGTCGCATGGCTTTGTGTCACACACGACTAAGATATACGCCCTTCCATGTTTTAGGCTGTGTGGACAAGAAATTGGCTAAAATCAAGCCATTTCTTTCACCAATTCAAGCATACCTACAAGTAATATGCACATATAATCAAGGCACCAAAACATACCAAAACATGCATAATAAGACCAATTTAATAGGTCACTTATCCATCCAACCAATATGCCATATAGGCACCTCAATCACAATCAAGCACCTATACCTAATCTTATACATATTTGGCCATATTCATCCATACATATCTAGCTTACTTCCATAACAAATTATATCATAATTGACCACATTGAATCTACACCATCACATACCAAATTGGTCATTCAAAACATGCATCATCTTAGCTATAATAACACCAACCATCAAGGCATCCAAGTACCATAGTACATCAACCATAATAACATATACATGCCAAACATAATAACTAGATCATTAAACACAAGTCCACCTATACATGTCATTATAACCTTAACCAAAACATCAAAATCTATCGATATAATCATTGGATAGTATGATAGGTCTCCGAAAAGATTGCAAACCGATCAAGCTTCTGGTAATCTATAAAACATAGGAAAGAAAACTACATAAGCATATAATGCTTAGTAAGTTCATATAAGATGAACATAACTTACACTTTCAAATGCATAACCTTAAATTTAAACATGATAAAATCCAACAAATAGCTTGGCACAAGCGTAAGCATCATCAACAACAATTTTTACATATTCAAATGTAATCCACTTGAATTTAACATTGGTAAGCCATTGTGCATGAACATAATTCATTTGAATTCATCATTTTATTTAACACATCATAATTTCTATGCAGCTTACCATTTCAACCTTTTTCATAAATACATGATATAGTTCCTTTTGAACACTTACAATTCATTTCCTTTCCATACCCATTGAATCGTTTAGAATATCATTGGATACGCAGGATAGCTTACACGAAGTGTGCTAAACATATAACCATAACCTTTCATTTACATCATTGCTCACACGAACTGTGAAATAGGCCTGCTCACACGAGCTGTGGGTCAGAAACGATGATGCTCACACAAAGCTGTGGAGTATTCGCAACAAATGCAAGACCTTAGCCACCGATAGGACATTCAAGAACAGCACCCGAAACATGAAAACCCTAATGATATGTCATTTGTATACTACGAATTCCTAAGGTTCAAACAGGGCTCGTTAATCGTAGTGACATCATCAAATATACATTATTTATTTACATGGCAATTAACATATTAACATACGAATCAAAATAACACTAAAATGATAATTACTCATATGAACTTACCTCAATGATTAAGGCATAGAAACGGAGTCGACTAATTCGAAACTTTAGCTTTACCCCAATCTAAATCCGTACGAGGTCTATCTTGATCTAAATATACAAATTCAGTCCATTTAATAATTATATAATTCAATTAAATCCAAAATTCATACTTTTTAAAATTACACTTTTCCCCCTAATTTTTAACTTCTTTACAATTTAGTCGTTAAGCTCGTAAATTAATATTTATGCAATTTCATCCACATTTCATGCCAAACATTTTACCTAGGGACTTATATAACCTCATACAATTCAAAATTTCACAAATTTATCATGGTATTTTACTACTTTTACAAATAAGTCCCTAAATGATAATTTCATCAAAAATCACTTCACAAAAGTTGTTTACTTATAAGCAAGGACTTATAATCTTTCGTTAAACTTACAAAACTATACAAACATGTTCATGGAGAAACCCTAATCATTTAATAATTTTTTAATTTAGTCCTTGGGCTAGCTAGATTAAGCTACAACGATTCTTAAAACATAAAAATCATTAAAATCGGGACAAAGTATCACTTACATGCAAATAGAATACTTGGCCGAAACTAGCCAGCTTCCATGGAGGTTTTTTTCTTTGGTTTTTTGGTGGAAGAAGATAGACTACAGATGATAGGTTTTGTTTTTCTTAATTTACATTAACTTATTTATTGATTTACTAAATTAACCTTTGTTATAATATAAAAATCCTCTTTTTTTTTTAATGTCCATCTTTGTTCACTATTTATAATAATGCTCTAATTACCATATAAATCCCTTAAAAATTTAATTTCATATCTAATAGATACCTTTAACTAATAGAACCCTACTTTTGCACCTTTTACGATTAGTCCTTTTTACAAAATTGAGCATGCAAACGTTAAAATTTCGTAACAAAAATTTTATATGACCCTACTAACATTACACATACATTATAATAATAACTAAATATTTACTTGTCGAATTTATGGTCCCGAAACCACTGTTCTGATTTCACTAAAAATGGGTTGTTACAACTCTCCCCCTAAAGGAATTTTCGTCCCTGAAAATTCTACCACGAAAGAGGTTCGGATATTGCACTTTCATAGCTTCTTCTGGTTCCCTGGTAGCTTCTTATATACCATGTCATTGCCAAAGTACTTTCACTAAAGCTATGCTTTTATTCCTTAATTCTTTAACCTCTCAAGCTAGAATTTTGATCGGTTCTTCACTATACATCATATTAGGCTAAATCTCAACTTCCACAAGTGAAATTACATGCAAAGGGTCTGATCGATACCATCATAGCATAAATACATGAAATACATTATGATTCTTTTCTAACTCTAACGGTAAAGGTAATTTATAAACTACTGGTCTGGTTCTTTCAGTCATCTCATATAGCCCGTTAAACTGCAGATTTAGCTCTCCTTTACAACTGAATCGAAGAACTTTTTTCCAGGGCGATACTTTCAAGAACACTTTGTCGCCGACTCGAAATTCCATGCCTTTTCTTTTCAAATCTGCATAGGATTTTTGTTGATCTAAAGCTGCTTTCAAACTATTTCGAATCACTTTAACCTTTTCTTTGGTTTCTCATATCAAATCAATCCTGTGAAGTTTTTTCTCACTGAGCTCAGTCCAATACAATGGAGTTCGACACTTTTGACCATATAAAGCTTCGTACGATGCCATTTTTATACTCTATTGATAACTGTTGTTGTACACAAATTCAACCAACGGCAAACATCTCTCCCAGTTACCTTGAAACTCTAAAACACAGCATCGAAGCATATCCTCGAGTATCTGAATCACTTGCTCAGATTGTCTGTAGGTCTGAGGATGAAACGTGGTACTAAAATGCAAACGAGTACCTAGAGCTTTATGTAACTTGCTCCAAAATTTAGATGTAAACCGTCAATCATTATCAGAAATAATAGACATTGACACCCCGTGCAATTTGACAATCTCAGCAACATATAACTCTGCTAATCTTTCAAGTGAATAATCTATACACATTTGAATGAAATGCGTGAATTTTGTCAAACGATCAACAATGACTCAAACAACATCTTTCTTTCTCAGAGATGGAGGCAGTCCCGATACAAAATCCATTGTGACACACTCTCATTTGCATTCTAGAATCATCGTTGGCTGTAGAAAGCTAGAAGGTACCTGATGTTCAGCTTTAACTTGCTGACAAACAAAACATCTTGATACGAACACTGCGATCTCACGTTTCATACCTGGCCACCAGTATATTTATTTCAAATCACTGTACATTTTATTGCTACCAGGATGAACAGACAAGTTACTACTGTGAACTTTCTGTAAGATCTTCTGAACGAGATCAGAATCTCTCGGAACATAAATTCTGCCTTTAAAATACAAACTATCATCGAACCTAATCTGAAAGTCTAAATCAGGAGTCATATCAATCTGTTTCCGTTTAACTTTCAATACATCATCACTTTTATGAGCTTTACAAATTTGCTGTAAAAACATCAGTCTAGCTTTCAACTCAGCTAAAATCAAACCATCATCAATCAACGTCAACTGCATATTCAAAGCTCGCAAAGCAAACAAAGATTTTCTACTCAAAGCATCAGAAACAACATTAGCTTTTCCTGGATGATAATCAATGATCAAATCATAGTCTTTTAATAACTTGAGCCATCTGTGTTGTTTCAAATTTAGAACTTTCTCTGACATCAAGTTTCTTTAGACTTTTATGATCCGTGAAGATATGACATTTTTCTCCGTACAAATGATGTTGCCAAATTTTCAAAGCAAATACAATCGCTGCAAGCTCTAAATCATACATCAGTTAATTCTTTTCGTGTGGTTTCAACTGCCTAGAAGCATACGTTATCACTTTGCCTTCTTGCATTAGAACCATTTAATGATGTATCTGACTCTGGCTGAACTAACAGTAGTGCCTTGGCTAACAATGTTTTCAATTGATTAAAGCTTTGTTGACATTTCCTGGACCACTCGAACTTAACATCATTTTTCAACAGTCTCGTCAACGGTGTAGCAATCATCGAGAATGCCTTGACGAATCTTCTGTAATATCTGACTAAACCCAAAAAAGTTCTAACCTCAGACATATTTCTCGGAGGCTTCTAATCTACCACAACTGAAATTTTGTTCAGATCAACTCTGATGCCCTCGATCGGATACAAGATGTCCCAGAAATACAATTTCCCAAGCCAAAACTCACATTTGTTAAACTTAGCGAATAATTTTTTTTTTTGCGCAAAGTTTGCAAAACAATTCTCAAATGCTCGACATGCTCTGTCTCATCCCGTGAATAAATCAGAATATTGTCAATGAATACCACAATGAATCTGTCTAAATACGGTCTGAAGATTCTATTCATCAAATCCATAAATGCTATAGGTGCATTAGTCAATCCAAACGGCATCACAAGAAATTCATAATGTTCGTACTTGGTCCTAAACGCAGTTTTTGGCACATCTAAGTCTTTAACTCACAACTGATAATAACCAGAACGAAGGTTAATCTTTGAGAATACCGACGCACCTTTCAACTAATCAAACAGATCGTCAATACGCGACAATGGATATTTATTCTTGATCGTGACTATGTTGAGTTGTCGGTAATCAATACATAATCACATAGACCCGTCATTTTTCTTTACAAATAGAACTGGTGCATCCCAATGACAAGATTTGGGTTGAGTGAAACCCCTATCTATCAATTCTTACAACTGTGCTTTCAACTCTGTAGGTGCCTGGAACGATGGAAATGTGCAAGTGTACACAATCGCAACAAGTAATAAAGTGATAAGTAAATGTCGAGTTATTGTATCCACAGGAACTGTGTAAGAAAATATTCAAACACTTTGGTGATTAAAAACTAAAATTTAACTAAGTAAAATAAAATAAATAAAAATAAAAGTTCCAATGTAACACCCCTCACCAGTATCCAACGCCAGGACAGGGTTCGAGGTGTTACCGGACTTAAACATTCATAAAAATACAAAACCGGGTCACCAAAATTTCCCAAAATTAAAACTTTTCAATCACATGCATATCGTCCCTTATATAGGCCTTCGAGGCCTAAAACATACATTAGGGCGGTTCGGGACAAAACCGAAAACATTCGATGATCTTTGGACAACTTAAAAATTTTCTAGCTTTGGAGAGTAACACGCCCGTGTGGCTTGGAACACGCCTGTGTCCTCAGCCCGTGTAACTCACTGTTTATGATGTTAGCAACCGTTTAAGGGCACACAACCAAGGCACAGACCCGTAGCCAAAGGTCGTGTCCTTCACACGGCTGAGAAACAAGGCCGTGTCTCTACCCATGTGGTCAAGACTTAGTCTAATTTTCAAGCCTTTTTGTCATCTTTACATGCATACACATACACAATTTCAATGGCATTCATCACTAGCTCATTATTATGCATTAGTTCCACCTACTCACGATAAACTAGTTTAGCTACATCGCAAGACATTAACACATATCATGAATAAATAGGCTTACAATCCAAAATCATTATAAGCTACATATCATGGCTATAATAAAAAATTAATAAAAGCCAATACCATTGGCTAATCACAAAAATAGTCACCATAGAAAAACTAAGTCCCTATACATGCCACTCGCATTAAAACATTTCACGTACACATGCTAATACTCCAAGGATAATGGCTCGATAGTGCGATGCTGCCTCCGACGATCTCCAACCCCGAGTAGACTTGACAAAACTAAAAGAAAAGGAAAGGAGGGAGTAAGCTTTTCACTTAGTAAGCTCGCATGAA
Source organism: Gossypium longicalyx (assembly GCA_025698465.1). NCBI lineage: Eukaryota > Viridiplantae > Streptophyta > Magnoliopsida > Malvales > Malvaceae > Gossypium > Gossypium longicalyx. The sequence continues at coordinate 30,612,778 of CM047001.1, read as the reverse complement.
AATAATAAGCAATGGGATAACATGCTATTTTCATATTCTTTCTATTTACTCAAATTACATCTAAGTTGTTTTCCCAAGTCACAGTCATTAAATTATTTATATCCAAATCTATAAAACTCCAAATTAAGATTTGTTAATTTTCCCAAAAGCTAGACTCATATCTCTTCTTATCATAAAATTTTCAGAATTTTTGGTCCAGCCAATAAGTACATTTTATTATTCAAAGTCTCCCCTATTTTGCTGTTTGACAGCTTTGACCTTTCTTTACTAAAATTTATATATCTCCAAGTACAAGACTCAGATAATGTTTTCATCTCTTTTTTATGAAGATAGACTCATTAAGGATTTCATCCATATGAATTTTAACTCATAATTATTTTTTTTACAATTTCTAGTGATTTTCCAAAGTTGAGATAGTGGAGTCTGGAATCACTCTGTCTCTGTCTCACAAGAATTCAAATATCTCATGATACAGAGTTCTTTTACTTTCACCGTTTCCTTTATGTGAAACTAGGCTCATTAAGATTTAATTTCATATTTTATTAAGCTTCTAACTCAATTTCCACTATTTTTAGTAGATTTTCAAATTCGGACCAATGCTGCTGTCCAAATCTGGTTTGGTACAATATAATGATCACTATCATAATATCATTTCCAATTATCATGAACTTACCATTTCATGGATCCCTTACCCATTGTTTCTCATGTGCACACTTATTCGTACATTCCAAGTATAGGATAATCCCCTATCACATGCACTCAATCATCAAATTAGTCTCATGACAATGCACCATGTAAATTTGTCTTAGAAGAGCTCATCATACATCCTTTCACTTGTACATATATATCATGTTAATCCCATTGAGTTTCTAGGAAATCTCGATGGATTATCCATTAACCGTCAATTCATAAGAATGATCATTTCAGGTATGCACTCCCGCGAACCTCACATTTTATGGCGGGATTACCAATCCAGACTAAATCCCCCGTAACATAAACTCATATGGTGATGTCGGGATTACCAGTCCAGGCTAAATCCCTTATATCGGCAAACACCCTTACTGAGTTTGGATCTGAATTGCCAGTTCAGGCTAAATTCAGACCCTAATCGGATTACCCGTTCGGGCTAAATCCATAATGTACAAATATTCTTCGAGAGGCTAGATCACTCATGGAACACTCGTTCGGGCTAGATTCTTTCTATATTTGAGATCAACGGATTACCCGTCTTGGCTAAATCATTTCTGCAACACATGCAAGATCTCAAGTCACCTGTAAATCATGGCTTATCCACCGAACTTCGTTTTCAACCTCAACCGGGACATTCATCAACATTTCATTATTAAAGATACATTTCATGGATTTTCTTGTCATTATCAAATGCAATTATCATACATTCGTAAACCATGCAATTAGGCATATTATGAGTTTACCTTAAGTTATCCAAACTTACTTGTCAAAATCTCGTCAAGTATAATCGTGTAGCAATTCACACAACCCATGTAATAGTAATTTAACACCCAATTCATGTAACAATAATTTGCCATTCAATTTCACATAACACAACAAGCATTACATTTTCCATATCATACACACCATCCATCAACTTCTCTTAAACATATTAAATCATACAATTTATGCCATATCAATAGAGAATTACAATTCATGAATGGTATTTCATTATTATTAACACACGAACTTACCTCGGATCCAGAAACGACAATTTACCATTTTAGTCCATAACCTTGTATTTTCCTGATTTAAGTCCGAATCTTGATTTCCTTGATGTATATTATCACATTTAGCCTTACTAATTAGTCACACTATTCATATGAGTCTAAAAATCATATTTTTACAAATTTACATTTTGACCCCTAAACTTTTGCATATTTGCATTTTTTCCCCAAGGCTCGGAAATTAAACTTCATCCTATTTTCTTATGTTTTATGACATGCTGATCATTTTTCCCTTCTATGGAAACATCAAATTCTGACTCTAACATGTACTTATGAACATTAGGTATTTTTACCGATTATGACGTTTTACTCATTTTCACATAAAATCGCTTAGCAAAAGTTGTTTATCTAACACCCAACACTCATTTTCTACCATTAGACATCAAAATGCATGCATATTACTCATGGGAAAATTTTTAAACATAAATCCTAGCTCAAAATAATGGTAGAAATGAGTAGATCATATTACCGGGACTTAAAAAATGTAAAGAACATTAAAAACGGGGTTCGGGATCACTTAAAAATGAGCTTGGAAAGCTTGAAAACCCTATACATGGTGTTTTTCATGAGACATTCTGCCATGAGGAAGAAGATGAGCAAATTTGGCTTATTTTTGGCTTTTTAATTCATTTAATTACCAATTTACTAAAATGCCCTTAATGAAAATCTTTTAAAAACCTATCATACCATGTCCATTTTTGTCCACAAACTTAAAAATGGTCTAATTACCATTTAAGGACCTTTAATTTAATAATTCATAACTATTAGACACTTCTAACATGTAGAACACAACTTTTGGACTTTTTACAATTTAGTCCTTTTAACCAAATTGAGTGCCCAAACGTCGAAATTTTCGAACGAATTTTTCATGAAATCATTTCGTGAAATCGTAGACCATAAAAATATAATAAAAATGAAATTTTTCTCATCAAATTTGTGGTCCCGAAACCACTGTTCCGACTAGGCCCAAAATCAGGATGTTACATTTCTCCCCCGTTCAAGGATTTTCGTCCCCGAAAATCTTACCAGGAAAGTGGTTTTGGTTTTTCACTTTGATTCCTCAATCCTATAATCGATGTCAAAAAACTCACTCAAGCTGAGCTTTTACTGCCTATCTCTTTAAATTCCACATACAAAATCATAAGTGGTATTCACTTTACAATACTTTCACCGAAACTTAATCTGTACCAAAAAGCTCATGTACTCAAAAGTCTGATCCATACCATCATGTTACATGTACATTTGCATTCGAATCTTTTTGGATTCAAATAGCGAAGCTAGTCAATTCATCTGGGCCTCATACTCTTTATAATTCCACACAGTCTAATTCAACTCTTAGTTACCTTTCATTTCAAAGCCTCCTCTGGCTTTCCCAAGAAATCATGCTATGAATCCCAGATCTCAATCCGATTAGTTGATATTAAAATTCCATGATATCCAACATTCATAAATACACGAAATCCTATGAATCTGGTGAGTAGACATTTGGGTATACCAGCATAATTTGCACATTTCATAACATTTAACAACACTATATATTACTTTCCTCTTTCAAGGACAGGAACAATCCAGACAAGAAAATCCATATTAACCTTTTTTATTTCTATTCTAATTCCCAAACGGTAAAAATAATTCTGATCATTCTTGCTATACATCTTTAAACTTTCAACATTTCAAGAATTTGTACTCAAAGATAAACAATGATCGTTTCAACATTTTTAAATACCCAGATTATCTTCACATTATCAATATCAGATCTTCTTATCGCATTCGATTCTTCTAGGAAACATACACTTCTTAATTAGACTATTTGTCTTTTTACCTGTGAAGAAATAAAATCTTATTCTCAAACATGAACATCTCATTAAATTCTAAACATATATTCCATATAGATTGAACAATCAAGTCGACCTTATTCATCCGTAATTGAAATTTCAAGAAATTCTCTCTTCTAGTCAACAGAATGATTCAACATGCATCATTCCAAATTCACTCATCATGCCAATCGAAGACTATAACAAATGCATTAGCATAAGCAATACTAATATCTCAAATGAATACATTAACTCTGATTAACTTACTTGAGACAGGAAATCCACCATACAAATTGACATTATCAGGATCAATTCAGAGGTATAATCATACTTGTTCTTTATATACATCAATCACATGCTGGAGGTCATGCTCTAAATGCAAGCCATGATCAACAAGTTACAAGATAAAATATCCAGAAAACCCAAGATAGAGAAATCTGAAATGGAGAAGCCCAAAATAAGGAAATCCAAGATAAAGAAATCCATGATAAGGAAATCCAATTTATAGCATTGCATCAGAAGACCGAGAACCAGACTCATAAAAATATGAAAGACCCCATTGGTTTTTCAAAGAAAAGAAATCTAGAATAACATCATTCCAAACCACTGACAACAAATACGGCTGAAACTATATGCTTCTCATATATATATAAAATCAATAAGAGCAATGATCGTTAGAAATAGAATCATTGCACCATACACAATTTCTCATCGATTCCCAACAGGCGGAATACAACAAAATACCACAAAATACCAGAGAAAAATAGAACCATGTAGATTATAATCCAATCAAACTGACAATACATTTGTCTAACGTTAAGATCAAGGAACATTTTCATAATATAAGAATTCATCAGGGATTAGATAGCCCTAATAATATTTTCGGTGTTAGATAATCTCATACCATATCTCAATAGAGACAATCACAAATTGTTCACTGTAATTACCATGCTTGGACATATCATATTTTGAACATTATTCCTTTAGCTATTTCTGCTGTCCCAAATTCCATAATATTCCCTTTATTAAGAAAACCAGTTCATGAGGGAATTTCAATCAATACATTTCTCGACATCATACCAGGATAGATCATTTTACCAAAATTAACCTTTTTCACTAACTGCGATGTTGCAAAAATTAAACAATTTTTGCAACAATCTTTCAGTCAATCTGATATCTTTCTAGCTCATGTCTGTACTTATCAACCCATTATCAATCTCTAATCATGATTATAACCATTCCATCATTGAACTCTTTGGTTTCTCACCTGGAAACTTATTCAACATAAATCTCAGGAATTTCCATTATAAAACACCACTTTGGTAAGCGGGAGGGGTCGTAGGGCCTCTGACTCAACTCTCATATACATATGCATGTAACACAGTTTTCATCATAGCAATTATATCTCAGTCATGTCATTCATTTCGAGTAACTAACATTCATATTGATTTAACACCCACTTTCTAGTTATCTGATTTAGTCAAGTATAATTATGCATGCATTCCATGTTTTCTGGATAACTTTACCTATCTATTTATTTAATCATATAAGTCATGCACATGATATCATACATGGGCCAACAAACATAGATAAGCTTACCACAATCTATAGTTTAACCTTGTACACTATCATTTAGACATATCGTTACAATCATATAAATTAGTCCAAGCAATTTAACACATTTACTTAAGCTATACGAGCTTATCAACCATGAGTTTTCATATAAGCGTACGTGAATATTCATTCCATATATATCTTTGGTAAGTTATCTAAACACATGCATCCACTCAAGCAAATCGACCATTTACACCGTAGAATTATCTATTAATCATATATAAACTCATTTCACCATGTACACATTTCATGAATCCTCATTCGTACCTTTCCAAGTCTCAGTTCGTCATGACTATACTTTACTCGAATATTTTAGCATCACATTCAACATGGTTAGTGTAGCTCGGTTGGAGAGTACCTTTGTCTAAACAAAATGGCTCTCATACACGTTAGGAGACATCACACTATCACAAATCAGTGGCATGTAAAGTTGAACTCTCATACATATGCTAGGTTAGTCCGAGAACTGACTAAACCATAGCTATGATACCACTAAATGTAACACCCCTCACCGGTATCCAACGCCGAGATAGGGTTCGAGGTGTTACCGGACTTAAAAATTCACAAGAATACAAAACCATGTCACCAAATTTCGCCCAAAATTAAAACTTTTCAATCACATGCATATCGTCCCTTATACAGGCCTTCGAGGCCTAAAACATAAATTAGGGCGGTTCGAGACAAAACTGAAAACATTCGATGATCTTTAGACAACATAACGATTTTCTAGCTTTAGAGAGTAACACGCCCGTGTGGCTTGGGACACGCCCGTGTAACTCTCTGTTTATGACGTCAGCAACCGTTTAAGGACACACGGCCAAGGCACACACCCGTAGCCAGAAGCTGTGTCCTTCACACGGTCGTGTCTTTACCCATGTGATCAAGACTTAGGCTAATTTTCAAGCCTTTTTGTCATCTTTACATGCATACACATACAGGATTTCAATGGCATTCATCATTAGCTCATTATTATGCATTAGTTCAACCTACTCATGATAAACTAGTCTAGCTACATCTCAAGACATTAACACATATCATGAATAAATAGGCTTACAATCTAAAATCATTATAAGCCACATCTCATGGCTATAATCAACAATTAATATAAGCCAATACCTTTGGCTAATCACAACAATAGTCATCATAGAAAAACTAAGTCCCTATATATGCCACTCGCATGAAAACATTTCACGTACACATGCCAATACTCTAAGGATAATGGCTCGATAGTGCGATACTGCCTCCGACGATCTCCAACCCCGAGTAGACCTGACAAAACTAAAAGAAATGGAAAGGAGGGAGTAAGTTTTTCGCTTTGTAAGCTCGCATGAAAATACTAAGCAATGCGATAACATGCTATTTTCATATTCTTTCTAGTTATTCAAATTCCATCTAAGTTGTTTTCCTGAGTCACAGTCATTAAATTATTTATATCCAGAGCTACAGAACTCCAAATTAAGATCTGTTAATTCTCCTAGAAACTAGACTCATATCTCTTCTTGTCATATAATTTTCAGAATTTTTGGTCTATCCAATAATTACAGAAAGTCTCCCCTGATTCGCTATTTGACAGCTTTGACCTTTCTTCACTAAAATTTATTTATCTCCTAGTACGAGACTCGGATAATGTTCTTGTCTCTTTTTCCTGAAAATAGATCATTAAGGATTTCATTCATATGAATTTTAACTCATAATTATTTTTTTTACAATTTCTAGTGATTTTCCAAAGTTTAGATAGGGGATTCTGGAATCACTCTGACTCTATCTCACAAGAATTCAAATATCTCATGATACAGAATTCTTTTACTTTCAGCGTTTCCTTTATGTGAAACTAGACTCATTAAGATTTAATTTCATATTTTACTAAGCTTTTAAATCAATTTCCACTATTTTTAGTGGATTTTCAAAGTCAGACTAATGCTGCTATCCAAATCTGGTTTGGTACAATATAATGATCACTATCATAAGATCATTTCCAATTATCATGAACTTACCATTTCATGGATCCCTTACCCATTGTTTCTCATAGGCACACTGAGTCATACATTCCAAGTATAGGATAATCCCCTATCACATGTACTCAATCATCAAATTAGTCTCATGATAATGCACCATGTAAATTTGTCTTAGAAGAGCTCAACATACATCCTTTCACTTGTAAATATATCTCATGTTAATCTCGTTGAGTTTCTAGGAAATATTGATGGATTATCCGTTAACCGTCAATTCATAAGAATAATCATTTTAGGTATGCACTCTCGCAAACCTCACGTTTTACGACGAGATTACCAATCTAGGCTAAAACCCCCGTAACATAAACTCATAAGGTGATGTCGAGATTACTAGTCCAGGCTAAATCCCTTATATCAGCAAACTCCCTTACTGAGTTTGGATCTGAATTGCCAGTCCAGGTTAAATTCAGACCCTAATTGGATTACTCATCTAGGATAAATCCATAATGTACAAATATTCTTCGGGAGGCTAGATCACTCATGGAACACCCGTCCGGGCAAGATCCTTTATATATTTGAGATCAACGGATTACCCGTCCGGGCTAAATCCTTTCTGCAACACATGTAGGATCTCAAGTCACATATAAATCATGGTTTATCCACTGAACTTCCTTTTCAACCTCAACCGGGACATTCATCAACATGTCATTATTAAAGATACATTTCATGGATTTTCTTGCCTTTATCAAATGCAATTATCATACATTCATAAACCATGCAATTAGGCATATTATGAGTTTACATTAAGTTATCCGAAATTACTTGTCAAAATCTCGTCTAGTACAATTGTGTAGAAATTCATACAACCCATGTAATAGCAATTTAACACCCAATTCATGTAACAATAATTTGCTATTCAATTTCACCTAACACAACAAGCATTACATTTTCCATATCATACACACCATCCATCAACTTCTCTTAAACATATTAAATCATATAATTTATGCCATATCAATAGAGAATTACAATTCATGCATGGTATTGCATTATTATTAGCACACGAACTTACCTTGGATCCAGAAACGACAATTTACCATTTTAGTCCATAACCTTGTATTTTCTCGATTTAAGCCCGAATCTCGATTTCCTTGATCTATAATATCACATTTAGCCTACTAATTAGTCACACTATTCATATGGGTCTACAAATCATATTTTACAAATTTGTATTTTGACACCTAAACTTTTGCATATTTGCACTTTTTCCCCAAGGCTCGGAAATTAAACTTCATCTTATTTTCTTATGTTTTATGACATGATGATCATTTTTCCCTTCTATGGCAACATCAAATTCTCACTCTAACATGTAGTTATGAACATTAGGTATTTTTATTGATTATGACGTTTTACTCGTTTTCACGTAAAATCGCTTAGCAAAAGTTGTTTATCTAACACCCAACACTCATTTTATTCCATTAAACATCAAAATGCATGCATATTACTCATGGGTAAATTTTTAAACATAAATCCTAGCTCAAAATAATGGTAGAAATGAGTAGATCATGTTATTGGGACTTCAAAAATGTAAAGAACATTAAAAATGGGGTTCGGGATCACTTACAAATGAGATTGGAAAGCTTGAAAACCCTAGCCATGGTGTTTTTCATGAGACATTCGGCCATGTGGAAGAAGATGAGCAAATTTGGCTTATTTTTGGCTTTTTAACTCATTTAATTACCAATTTACTAAAATGCCCTTAATTAAAAAATTTTAAAAACCTATCATACCATGTCCATTTTTGTCCACAAACTTCAAAATGGTCTAATTACCATTTAAGGACCTTTAATTTAAAAAATCATAACAATTAGACACTTCTAACATGTAGAACTCAACTTTTGGACTTTTTACAATTTAATCCTTTTGACCAAATTGAGTGCCCAAACGTCGAAATTTTCGAACGAAATTTTCATAAAATCATTCCATGAAATTGTAGACCATAAAAATATAATAAAAATGAAATTTTCCTCATCAGATTTGTGGTCCCGAAACCACTGTTCCGACTAGGCCCAAAATCAGGATGTTACATCCAATGTACAATTTGAAAAGATAGTTTTAATCAAGATGATATAATTGTGTTAGATTAATTACATTTCTTAACTTAGAATTACTAAACTCATGTTCATGTTGCTACAAATAAATTCACGACAACTTGGTAGTTTACTAACTACTGCACATACGTACCTATTAAATTAACTAATCTCTTGAACAATTTTCAATGCCAATTCAAACAATTAATTAATATTCATAAGCACATAAAAGATTAAGTGAGGTAACAATGTATTCCTACCTTGAAACAATTTAATCACAATAATCTTGCAAGCTATGCAATGCTAATGTAAAGTTTAATATCATCACTGATTTAACCCTCAACTACCTTAGAAGATTAAACAAGCACTGGTTAAGTATTTTGCCAATTAATTACAATTTCAACAAGATTAAATAATTAATTTATTAGTTACCTTACAATTATAATGCAAGAATAACTTAACATGATTTTATTTAATCAAACAATTTAGCAAGACCTATAACAACACAAACATAATTTTAATAACTCAAGTGGATGAAATGTAATCAACCTAACACGAATTAAATTTAAGCCATATTAATTAAATTAAACATATCAATATAACAAGTATTCATAGACATGTTCATAACAACAATAATAAAAATTAAAGGATAGAGAACTAGAATCAAATCTGGTGTTTCTCCGAAGCTTGACTAGTTTGCTCTGCTCCTCCTCTGCTTGTTCTTGTTGAACCGAGGCTTCTACGAGCACTTGAATGCTGCTACCAATGGTGGTTGAAAGGATCTTTTCTAATAGGGGAAATCAACAAGGGAATGGAAGGGAAGAATGGAGAACAAATGAAGGGTTTTGAAGAGAGAAAGTGAGAGAGAAGTGAAGAATTAAAAGATGAGAGGTGTGTTTGAAATGAGTAGCCAAGGGGGTATTTATAGGTTGGATAGACTGCTAAAAATAGCAAAAATCTGCAGCCATAGACTCCCCCCATGACCAGCCACACATGTGGCAAGTTTGAAGCTTTCAAACTTGCTAAATTTAGCTAAGGGCAAATCTACAAGAGCTAGATAAGTGGAGGGGTTTGAATGCAATTTCAAGAAAGATTCAAGGGTTGTTTTACAAGCAAAATAATTAGCTAAACATGCTTATTGGGTTGGCATGTGGGACGGTTTTGGGCAGCCCATTGCTCGATTGGATCAGTCTTCTCGGTTTAGCACAACTGGTCCTCCTTTCATAATTAACTAATAATAATTATTTAATACAATATAAATTGGATTAAAATTAAAATTAAAATTAATTATATTATGAATTAATATTCATAATTTGGACCATCTTAGGCTAAAAATTTAATTCACCTCAATGTTTTAAAATTGCTTTTCGGTTTTGTGCTTCCAACAATGTCTACTGAGCCAATTTTTGCACATTGTGCGAATTTTTTAAAAATAAATCAAATTTAATCAAAATTTATTATAAAATTAATTAAAATAAAAAATTTGATAATTTAAGTACAATTTAATTATTTTATAGTATTTTTTTAGAAGAATTACTACGAAATTGCATGAATTTAAGTTAAAAAGAGCATGAAAAATGTGTATATTTTCGTGTTTACACACCCCCAAACTTAATTTATTGCTCGTCCCGATTAATGCACAAATTAAAAAGAATTTCTTGGAAACACCTTTGAAAAATTGTTTTAGGACAACATTCTTCCCAAAATTATGAATTTAGTATACTTACGCTCAAGAATAAGAAATTTGATATTTTTGCTACTTAAGTATACATATCATCCAAATTAATCTCAATTATTATTATGATAGCAAAAATAGACTAAATGCTTACTCAATAAAGATATGTTAAATCCCTACCAATTTGATTTTATTCCATTATTTAAGATTAAGATGCAATCGTCAAGTTTAATTTATGCCTTCATATGTTGAACATAGCAATTTCTCTCCACTAATGTAGATAGCATAGGAACTTGAATCAATAGGTCTTTTAAATGGGTTGTAACGTGGCTAGGCTAGGGGTAGGTACAAGATAGATAAATTTAGGCTTAAAACCCTAGACTCAGCTTCAATCAGACTTTCAAAATATTTACCTTCAATACACGAACTTATTTTGCTTTCACATGTTTTTTTGTACATATATTTTCTTTCAAGTACATATGCTCTTCTCTCTTTTTTTATTTTTTTTATTTTTCACGAGCATTTTGTTGTATGTACTACAATATTTTGAGCATTTGATACTCTTTTTCAACTCCCCCAAACTTATTTTAAAAGAGTATTATGAGTATAGTGTTTGAGAAAATTTAAAGATAATTCAGAGAAAAGTGATGGCTAAATATTGTAAAGGTTCAAATGAAATTAGCTTATATAGTTTCAAAGTTGGGTTTCAAAGGATAAGAAATCATTAAGGTTGGTTTGAAAGGCTCAAACAGTCCAAACAAAAGTTTGCATAAATCATTTTCAACATTCCATGCTTCCTAGGATTTCACCTCAAGAAATTACTAAGTCAATTCTAGAGACTTAAACTTTCATGCATGCTTAGCTTTCCTAAGGAACCAAAATTTTATGGTATGATTTACATACTTTATTAAGAGTACATTTATGTCATAATTCAGCTAGCATAACAATTATTCGAAATAATAGAACTTTATGCATATTGAAGTTTAGCATACTTAACAAAATTTCATATTTTTATACAAAATATAACCTAATCATAATTAAAAGAAAAATTTATCCTGAGAGGAAATAATTTCAATTTTTCGGTCCCCCTACTTAAGATGAACAATATCCTTATTGTTAGAAGTGAATAGATACTATATAACAGGTAGAATTCTAGAAAAGAGGAGGTGGGTCAATTTGACTGCTTAAGTACCAAACTCTTTCTAAATCCAATCCTAGACATGTATATATTTATTGCTACAATTCTTATTATAGAAACTTGTTCATTTTTATTCATGATTTCCATCTCTTGCTTTATTATGTGAAAAATAAAAATCCTAATAGATCCTAATCCTAAAATAACCTAGGAAAGAAAATAACATAAGGTAAAGATCCCCCTCTTTCTTATTTATTTACAAATCCCTCATAATCTGACTCATCTTTTGCTCAATCATCTTTGTTTTTGAATGAATAGATTCGTTCCCTCTTCGATAGTGGACTCTATGGTTCAAATATAAAATCTGGAAACTCAGGCACAAAAATAAACAGGTCATTGAATATTTTCGTAAGAGCGTTTCTCATTGAGTCCTCCTGTATTTTTTAATATCTCCAGTAATCTTATTGCTGCCACTGCATATGCTGCATTATGTCCACCAACTTTGATAGCTAATCTCGAAGATTTGGGCAAGGTTATTGAGTTCTGAATATTAAGGTTGTCTGTAACACCCCTCACCCATATTCAACGCCGAAATAGGGTTACGGAGCATTACGGAACATATTATACAATTACACATATATTTAACATACATTTTTCAAATTTCATTTAATCATCAATCAATAACATTCATATTATCCCTAACACGAGCCTACGAGGCCTAAAACATGCATTCGAGGTAGTTCAGGACTAAATCGATAACTTTAGAAACTTTTCAAACACTTAGAAAATTTTTACGAAATATAGGGGACACACGCCCGTGTCGCCCGGCTGTGTGTCTCACACAGTCAAAGACACACCCGTGTCATAGGCTGTGTGGACATTTGAAATGGAATCACATGGTCGTGTCCCAGCCCGTGTCTGAAAATGGCCACACAGGTCCATGTGCCCTAAAAATGGCCACACACGCTAGTGTGCCAGGCCGTGCCAAACCTATAGGGTATACTGACTTATGCCACACGGCCAAGTCACACACCCGTGTGAGGCCATGTAGAGCATATTGACTTAATTTTAATTTCAACACCAAGGGACATACAGCCGTGTACATAACCGTGTATCACACACGGCTGAGTCGCACACCCGTGTCTCTGCCCTTGTGCACAAAAATAGGCTATTTACCAAGCAAATTAACCCAATTCTCATGGCTATATATACAACACCAAATATTGAACATTTACAAGCCATTTCAAATAACTAAATTCATTAACAAAATATATACCAAATTGACCAAAGTCCCTATACATGCCATATACTTAAAATACTAAAGTTTAAAAGTACCAAAGTGATAGTAGGATAGTGTGACAAAGTCTCCGATGATCCCCGAATTCGAGCTAGCTTTGAAATCACTATAAAACACGGTAAAATAAACGAAGTAATCTTTATACTTAGTAAGCTTGTATGAAATAAACTCAATTTAATCATAAATACACAATTCAACAAATTGAATATATCAACATGTAGCTCATATTATTTAACAAACCTTTCACATACTCAATCCTAAAATTATACGTGAACTTCACAATTTCTTCGATTTCGAGCTTATACGGTTCATGTACATACCTGTACCATCTTGTATCAATCTCATACACAACCTTCATTTACCCATTGAACCATTTGGAATACTATTGGATACTCGAAAAACTCGCACCCTAAGTGCCACGTATATAGTCGAAGCTATCTCAATCTCATATCACATATATGCTCACTTTCGAGCTATCAACGAGCCTGCTCACACAAGCTATGGGTTAAGACGTAGCTACACAATGCTGCTCACACAAGCTGTCAAGTAACCGCAGCACATGCCGATATACTCAGCCACTGGTAGGATGTAAGGACCAGCACTCGGATCACATAATCACAATAACCCCTAATGACATGTCATTCATATCCTAATCTATTCCTCATGTTCAACTGGGATTTTCATGTTTGTCGAATCATCATCGAACATGTCTATAGTCTCATATTCATAGTTTATACGATATCAAAGCATTCAAAATATATTTACAATGAAACTTATTACATACAAACTTACTTCGATTCACAAAAACATTGAAATAGGTCGATTAGTCGAGTACTTTATTTTCCCCTGATCTGGATCTGAACTTCATTTTTCTTGATCTATATAATATCAAATTTAGCTTATTTAATAATATTTCTATTCAATTTAATCCAAAACAGTCAATAAAGCACTTTTATACTTTTGCCCCAAGTATTTCACAACTTTTACAATTTAGTCCTTATTTCATAAAATTACAAATTCATACAATTTCACCCAAATCCATACTAGCTGAATTTCAATTAGGTCCCTAGTAGCCCATATTTTTCATTTATTTCACAATTTACCCACAAACTTTCTACATTTCACGATTTAATCTCTAATTTGCATTTTCACTAAAAATCACTTAACAAAACTTGTATAACTATCATTAAACGTTCATAATCTATCATCAGTCACTAAAATACATGCTTATTCATCAATGGAAATATCCTCAATCTCTAATAGTTTTGCAAAATAGTCCCTGATCTAGCTAGACCTAGTTGCAACGATCTCAAAAAACATAGAAATCATTAAAAACGAGACAAAATCATACCTTAATGAGCTATGAAACCTTGGCCGAATATCAAGCCCTAGACATGTCGGCTAAGGAAGATGATAGCCTTAATAATTTGGTTTTTATTTTATTTATTTTACTTTAATAACCAAATTACTAAATTAACCTTTAATTAAACATTTAAAACACCTAATAATGTGTCCATAAATGTGCACTCACCATTATAATGGTCTAATTACTACTTAAGGACCTTTATTTCAATATTCCATAGCTTTTAGACACTTTTAACTAATAGAACATCACTTTTGCACTTTAAGCGATTTAGTCCTTTTTATCGAATGAAGCATTCAAACGATAAATTTTCTTAACGAAATTTTCACACAATTATTCTATCATACTTTAAACATTAAAATAAAAATAATAATAAAATAAATATTTTGACCTCATATTTGTGGTTTCGAAACCACTGTTCCAATTTGACTAAAAAAGGGTTGTTACATTGTCATGTTAGGTTCAGTTACTAGTTCCAATTGTTCTGCCTTATTAAGGATTTTAGCTGACTGCATTGGTTTGATTTTTGTGGGATCTTCTTCTTCTTCTTATTCTTCTTCGAGATCCTCGCTCTCTTCAACTTGTCTTTGGAGAACAGAATCTCTGGCTATTCGGTAGAGGTCCCAATCTATGATTGTGCCCTGATTATAACCTGTCTTCTTTATGTTTGCATGAATTTTAGCTTTCAAGCACAAAATTATTATCGTAAAAGGAAAGTAAGCTGGGCCAGAACGTCCAGCAGCACAATTCCATATTTCTCTCAAAATGATTTTTCCCACATCAATGGTCTTTGTTGTTAAAATCAAGTATAACAAGACCATTTGCTCTAGTGAAATTGTAGTCCCATGTGAAATAGGCATAAGGTTGAATCGAATGAAATAGAACCATACCTTCGCTAGCTGTGTAAAATATTTTCTATGACAAGTGTGAATTCCTTACTTTGACACAGTCCACTTAGAACCTAGAATTGTAAGTTCTTCGAGAATTTCTTGCAGATTTTCAGGCTCAATATTTCTCATCAAGGAAGAATATTCATTGTCTTTGAAATCAGGTAATTCAAAGAATTCATTAATAGCGGTTGAGCTTATTGCTACCTTGATTCCCCGAATAGAAACTTTCATTAATTCACTTGATGTCAAATTTGCATAAAATTCAGAAACTAATTCCTCATCTGCACTTGGTCTTTTCTCACAAAACAACTCCTAATTGAGAGCTTTAGCAATTTGTCGAATGTGTGCCATGAAATTGATATAGTTGCTTTCTTTCAATGTAAAGCCTTTTTCAGGGTGCATTTGTTGATTCTTGAAAACACTTTCGTATCTCGCTTCGGCTTCTTCAAAGTGAAATTTGTTTTATGTTTCATCAATTTGGAAAGAGGCATGAGTTCTCTTGCCAGGCATGATTAACCTGAATATAAGATGGAAAAATTTTTTTCTCAAAAATTCAATTAGTATAAAATATTAACAATTCAAAATAAATTGAAGAGTTAAAATAATTAAGCAAATTAAAATTTAGGTCAAAACTTTCTTACCACCTTTTTATAAAAATTAAAAACTCAAAGAAAATAAACCTAAAGCAAAAGAGGTCGGTTTAAGGATGGTTGGAGGGTGTCTTGATGGTGTAGTGTGTTAGGCAAGGGTGTGCAGCTAGCAAGGGTGCGCACAGGTTTGAAGTAATGCACAGAAGCAGGGCGTGACCTTGGCGTGAGTAGTTGCACTAGCTAGGAAGCAACTAGCGGCAGTGTGGTACAATGGAGGCAATTGCGTGCGGGCAGGAGCGTAGGAGCAGTAGCCTAGTACGCGAGCAGGTGCATGGGAGCAGGCCTGGCGTGAGCAATAGTAGTAGCATGCATGGTGAGCTGCTAGGCGCAAGTCTACCGTGCGGAGCTAGGCGATGTTGTGGCTGGAGTTTCAAGAGTTGTGGCACTAGGTGATTGTTGGTGTGGTTTGCTTAAGGTGATATGAATAAGTGTAAAAGGTGATTGGAATTTATAGTGAAGAGGGTAGAAGTTCAATTAGAATTCTTAAAACAAATTAATAGTTAAAACATTCTAAGTTTTAATTATACACAAAGTTAATAACAATTAATAATTAATACAATGCATATTAAATTATTATTTTTTGTTAATTTATTGGAAAAAAACTATTAATGAAAATATGATCAAATTTAAACAAATCCTAATTCTATGCAAAGTTGATAATAATTAATATATATTATAATATACATAATTATATATTAGTTATTATTATCTTATTTATTAAAATTAAGAACATTTATTTTAGATGCCTTTGAAAATATTTCAAAAAGGAGACATTTAATTTCTAATATTTACAAAAAGAGCAACCAAATTTTGAAAATAATTCAATTAAGTACTATAATTAAAGAAAATTTAAAATTGAGTTGCAATTAAGACTTGGATCAAAATTGACCCTTTTATTTGAAAAACTAAAAATTTATTTTGCCATTTAGGGAATAATTTCTTAGAAGATTATGTTAAAATCAATTCCCAAGAAAGATTAGAGGGGTGACAAGCGATCCCCCTTAAGTTCCAATCTTCTAGACAATTTATTTAAACATACTAATCTCGAAAATATACCCTAAATGTAATATCCTGACTCAAGGCCTAGTTGGAATAGTTGTTTCGAGACCACAAATCTGAAGTAGAAATAATTATTTTATAATTATTCTGAGGTTTGGGATGAGAATGCATGCTTATGTGAAAATTTCATGAAGAATCCTATGCCTAAAATGCCCAATTTATTTTTAGGGACTAAATTGAATAAGTTGCAAAACTTGATTTCTAGAAGCTTTTAACATGGAATTGAGTTGGATTGTTAATTAGAGGCCTTTAAATAGTAATTTGACCAAGTTCTAAAATTTTGGACAAAAATGGGCATGTATGGATAAAAATTCAAAGTTTAGTAAAAAGGGCATTTTGGTTATTTAGTTAATTAAAGAATAAAAAAAGGGAAAAATCAAGCAAAAATGTTATCCATCTTCTCTAAGGAGTGCCGAAAATTTGGGAGTCTCCATAGCTAGGGTTTTCAACATTTCAAGCTTGATTGTAAGTGCTCCCTAGCCCCGTTTTTAATGTTCTTTGCATTTTTGAGATCCTTGAAGCTTAATCTATCTATTTTTACTCATACTTTGAGCTAGGGTTTATGTTCAAAAACTTACCCATATGTGTCATGCATGTTCTTTGATGATTAATGGATGAATATGAAAGTTTCGTGTTAGATAAACATCTTTTGTAAGGTGACTTTTCATGAAAATACCTAAAAAGGATTTGTTTGTAAAAAAGGTGTAAAATGGGTAGTGAATATTTTAAATAAAAGAAAATGTGGGCTGCTATGAGCTAGTATATGATTCGGCTAGGCTTGGGTAACCAATAAAATACATATATTTCATTTTACGAGCCTAGGGACCAAAGTGTAAAAATGTGCAAAGTTAGGGGTAAAAAGGTAATTTTGCCATAGAGTAAATTATTGGGCTAAAAATTGATGAATTTGGTCTATTAATAATTTAAATTGCTTATATACACTCGAAAAGACCAATCCCGGAAGTAGATCATGGAAAACAAAAGGTTTTGGAATAGTCGAAATTCAAAACCGAAACACCATCCAGGTAAGTTTGTGTAACCTAATTGATTATATAAATATGTTGATTATAATTGTTGTGTGGAATTGAATGTGTAATGTAAGAATATTGAATTATGTAAAATTATTCAAAAGTTAAGAATTGATTGAAAAAGGGATTTGTAATCCATTTGAATTTTGGAATTCCGATGGTTAGGTTATTTCTTATATGAAATGGTATCCTGCATGTGTTGCAGATAGGATTTAGCCCGGATGGGTAATTCCGAAATAATCCTATCAAATATATGTTTCAATTAGGATTTAGCTTGGATTGGTAATCCTAATTGACTGGATTTAGCCTGGACCGGTAATCCAGATTTGACTCTATAAGGAGTTCTTTGTCACATAAAGGATTTAGCCTGGATGGGTGATCCGACAAAGCCCTTTGAGTATGTATATAGTACAGCTAGAATTTAGCCTGGATTGGTAATTTTGCTGTGGGATATGTGGCTCGAGAGTATACCAAGAAGGTACGACTAGATATGAATTAACTGATGAAATATCCATCAAGAATTCAATAATTTAATGGATAATATATATATATATATATAAGACATGAGAAATATGAAATAGAATGTGTACATGATATGATGAGCTCATCTATGCATCTTGTATTATTTGAGACTAACTTATTGATTGAGTGCATATGTTTAAAGAAAATTATCTAAAATTGTTGGGTAGTATGACTTATTGAGATTATGTGTTTAAAATGACCGTAAGTTTACTTTCCATTATACGAACTTACTAAGCATGTAATGCTTAGCCCATTTCATTTTCCCTGTCTTTTAGTACTTCTGAATTCGTGAAGGTTGGAGGACGGTTGGAGCTTTGATCACACTATCAACAATCTCATTTTGGGTATAAAAGAAATATTCATTTAGATATAATGGTATGTATAAGGTAATTTATCTTTTGTCATATGTGTCATTTAATTTGGCCAAGTGTGTTGGCTTTTGATGATTGATAATTCATTTTGTATATAGCTATGTGATATGGCTAATATGTGATTATTGGATTGTAACTCTAATTAATTATGCAAGTATGAATTGAGTTACACTCATGCTGTGCATGGTGATTATTTGTGTTGACTAGAGTGATGAGTGCCATTTATGTTTAGAGAAAGAATTATAATTAATAGGTGTGGTCACAATCTTGAGAAAATGGCATAAATGAGAAGTAGGTTATTACTAAAGATTTGTTATGGAATTTGTGTGGTATTACTAAAGTCACTTGCTAAATTTGAATATGTACTAAGTGAACTCTATATGGTTATATATTAACCATATTTTGAACAAAAATCAAGCCATGATTGTAAACCTTAGAAAGTATGATTGATCATGTTCTAATAAGGGTGGCAATTGGCTTGGAAAATAGCCACAAAATTGTCCACACGGGTAGACACACGGGCATGTGTCTAGGCTATGTGTGACCCATGGTCTACCCCATGGGCGTGTTGTTCGGCCGTGTATCCCCTGTACCCTAGTTTTACAAGTCAGAATACCCAGTAGTAAACACACGGGCTAAGACACGGGCGTGTGTCTTGGCTGTGTGAGAGACACGGCCTACCCACATGGGCGTGTACTCTGGCTGTGTGAAGTCTGTACCATTTTATGAAAAATCATTTAATTTTTAATTGACCAAACGGTCTGGCCACACGGGCATGTGACAAGACCGTGTGACCTTATTTTGGTGCTGACATTATAGTCAGAGAGCTACACAGCCTGAGGGCACGGGCGTGCCTAGGGCACACAAACGTCTCCCCTTCATCACACAAACGTGTGACATTAATTTGATGAAAATTTTCCTAAGTCTTTCAAAGATCCCGACTTAGTCCCGAATCATCCCCAATATGTGTTTTGGACCTCGTAGGCCCATATAAGGGACAATATGAATATGTATGAATGGTTTTAAATTGGATGAAATTTTATGGCCCGTTTTTACATGAGTATTAATGTAAATGTCTGATAATGCCTCGTGCCCTGTCCCGGCTTTGGATACGGGTAAGGGGTGTTACACTATATCAGTTATTTAAAAAGAAAAATGAGAAAAAATAAATATCTGATAAAATCAACGAGACTGTATCCCACTTAATTTTATCCCCCTAGTAATGTTTTAGGCGCTGAACATTGACTTGAAAATTACCTCCCATTCTTCAAATCGTTGAAAGCTTGTAACATCTCGAATTAGGGCTAAGTTAGAACAGTGGTTTTTAGACCACAAGTTCGAAGTAGAAATAATTATTTCATGATTATTATGAGGTCTATGATATGATTGCATGCTTGTGTGAAAATTTCATGATGAAATTTTGTGAATAAATGTTCAAATTAACTTTTAGGATTAATAGCAAAAGTTGCAAAATGTGAGTTCTAAAAGCTTTAAGCATGAAATTGCCATGGATTATTAGTAGAGGTCCTTAAATAGAAATTTTTGCAATTTTTATTTTTTATGGACAAAAATGGACATAGTTAGGAAAATTTGAAAGAAATGCACTAAAGGGCATTTTGGTCATTTGGTTAATAAAAGAATAAAAAGGGAAAAATGAAACAAAATTTACTCATATTCTTCAAGTGTGTGTCAAAAATCAGAAGAGCCATAGCTAGGGTTTTTCTTCAACTTTCAAGCTCGATTGTAAGTACACCCTAGCCCCGTTTTTAATGTTCTTTATGTTTTTGAGATCTTTAAAGCATGATCTACCTAATTCTACCTTATTTTGAGTTAGGGTTCATATTTAAAAATTTGACCCATGTGTGACATGCATGTATTTAGATGTTTAATGGAGGAATATGAAAGTTTGATGTATGATAAACATCTTTTACTAAGTGGTATTTCATGAAAACACCTAAAAAGGACTTATTTGTAAAGTTTGTAAAAGGAGTAGTAAGATGTATGATTTGATGAGAAATATGGGCTGTTATGAGCATGTTATAAGTTCGGCTAGGCTTGGGTAACAAAGAAAATTAGTACATTTCATTTTACGAGCCTAGGGACTAATTTGTAAATATGTGAAAGTTTAGTGGCAAAATTGTAATTTTTTAAAGTACGATTTACGGACTGTTTTGAACAATGTGATAATTAAATAAGTAAAATTTCCTATTATAGATCAAGAAAAATGGAGTCCAGACCTAGACCGAGGAAAGAACAAGGTTATGGACTAAACCGAATAATTAGCCATATTTTGGTATCGAGGTAAGTTCATGTGTAAATAATGCAATGTTATATCATGTTTTAATGTTTTATTAATGTATGAGTCTCTATGTTTAATTGTTATGATGAGTGTATGAACGACGTTATAGTCCATGAGAATGATATCGTGAACGAGTTCGACGAATATGTGACATCGAGAAAATCTCGTTTGAACCTTAGGAATAGATTAGGATACAAGTGACATGTCACTAGGAACTATGTGATTATGAGCTCATGAGATTATGTGTATATATTACTATGTGAATCCAGGTGATAGTTGTAACATCCCGAATTAAGGTCTAGTCGGAATAGTGGTTTCGAGACCACAAATTCGAAGTAGAAATAGTTGTTTTATGATTATTATGAGGTTTATGATATGATTTCATGCTTGTGTGAAAATTTTCATTAAGAAATTTTATGCCTAAAGTGTCCAATTTGATGTTAGGAACTAAATTGAATAAGTTGCAAAACTTGAGTTTTAGAAGATTTAAGCATGAAATTGCCATGGATTGTTAATTAGAGGTCCTAAAATAGTAATTTGACCAAGTTCTAAAATTTTGGACAAAAATGGGCATGAATAGGAAAAATTTGAAAGAATGGCCTTAAAGGCATTTTTGTCATTTGGTTAATAAAAGAATAAAAAGGGAAAAATAAGTAAAAAATATTGTCCATCTTCATCTACCTTAGCCGAAATTTTCATGCTCACTTTCTTCAACTTTCAAGCTCAAAAGTAAGTGCATCCTTGTAGCACCCCAAACTCGGCCTAAAAGTGAGGCCCGAATTCAACGTGTCACATTGAAGCGTTACTGTAAAAGTCATGTTTTAACTAACGTCTTTCTTAGTGTTTAAAGAGTATTTTTGTTATAGATTAAAGTGAATGGAAGCTGAGGATGCCGGAAAGAGGAGGAGAGTCAATTATATTGCTTAAGTACCTAGCTCTTCCATGATCCAATCCTAGACATGCACACATCCATTGCCACACTTTAAGCTTATTACTTGTCCACGAACAACAAATTAAGTTTAAGTCTATTTAAAATATTTATTTCCCTTGAAAACATTTACGTTACGGAATCTTTGCTTGGTTATCGTGATATTTTGAAAATAAGTAACTTTTATAAAACGCGCCCTAGAGCTAACCAATTTTAAGGAATCAATTTAAGTGATGTGAATCTCAAGTTGAAAACAATTTAAGTAATTTAAAAACCCAAAATAAAAATAATAGAGCGGCCTTATTACAACTTTAACCAAAATAGAAATAATCAAAAGTAAATGCAAAATTTAAAAGGGAGCTAATTGAAACTTAATTAAAAACTAGGAATTTAATCTTCGTGGCCACTCTGAATCCCGCCCAGCTCCAAGTCCACCAACTAGGGCTCACCTGTAAGGATGGAAGAGAAAGGGGGTGAGTTTGGAAAACTCAGTGTGTAAAGTATCCCAACCAGAGCCCAAATCAGTCCAAGCTTTACTGGGCCTAAGCCCTATTCAGAAATCAGAGCTAACTGGGCCTTAGCTCATATCAATATTAATCTGGGCCATAGCCCCTTATTACAAGTCGAGATATATTGGGCCTTGCCCATATTAACACAGTTGGGCCCATTATAATACAGTTGGCCCACAACAAAACAGTCTCATAGGATTAATGCATGATAACCCCATCCAACCCTGCACTTGCCTCCGTCCATCCCTACACTTCCTGTGGGGATTAAATCACCCACGCCATGCCTACACTTATAGTGTTAGCACCGGTTGCGGCACTAAGACCAAAGCTGCTTATATCAGAATATGTGGCACAGCCACCAGAACGAGTTCTTCCTCCATAACAAAATCCAACCCCATGCAGTATGGCATGTATGCAGAATATATATATAATTAACAAGGCATGCTTCAGAAAGACAGTCAGATTATAGTGTAGGAACAGTTATTTACCCTCGAGGGGCGTAACCGTAAACTTACCCCTTTAGGGGTATTACGGTAATTCCACCTTACAGAGATATTTCAGTAATTTTATCAGTCTTTTTAGGGTTTCATGCTCATTACAGTTATTAACGTACTATCAGCAACACTTACCGAGCGTTTTTACCGAATTGGGCCCTTTGGCCCATTAACCCGATTTCGTCCCATTAATCCCAAATATACCGAAGTGCACGAAATTGTGCACTCTGCAATCATACTGCTTTCGATTACCAAAAATTAACAACCAAACCACCTTACGAGCGCTCGCACGCTCGCAAGTTCACAAATGCTGGCTTTTTGGCTTTTGCCGATTTAGTCTATGAGTGGGTGTCATTTACACATCTATTTCGCGACGACTGCCATTGAGATCCCTTACGATGTCCTACAATTTATTACCACAATTCTTAGATTGCAAACCACAATAACCAATCCCAATATTCACCTACCATAATCGAACCATGCCCATAAAGCCTTTAGAATCTTACCTTTTTGCTGAAAACCAATGACTAGATCTAAGTCTAGTTGTTCCAAAGATCCAAACCTTCGATCCAACCTCTAGAAGACACTAATCACAAAAAGAAATCGTCGGTTAAAGACCCTTAAAGCCCTATGCCCAAATCGACAGCCTCCCTAGATTTTAGGGACTTCGGCTTTTTCTAAATTGTAAAATAAGACTAGATCTGAGGTGATGAGCACTTACCACTTATTCCTCTTTGATTTCTACGCAGATCTGATGCAGATCTATCCTCTAAATGATAGTAGAACTCGAATCCAGGAGATCTGAAGTTTCGGCTATAAGTCCCTAAATCTATGGTACTTCGGCTTTTTAAGTGATGAAGAAGATGACGATTTGAGGCTATAAATTTGAAGTAATGTTGCCGAAAGATACTAAGGGTTTAGAGAAGATGAAAGTTAATCAAAAGGAACAAAAATAGCTGAAGGATTTTAGCTTGGAGAATTTGGCACAAGAAGTGAGTTTTCAGGATTTCAGCTTTTATGGCGATCGGCTATGAAGGTTTTTTGGAGGATGGGATCGATAGAGGAGGTGAGTAAGGTTTCAGCTAGAAGAAAAAAGCAAAAATGAAGAAAGAAAATGGAGGAAAAAGAGAGGAAGAAGAACTCGGCACCAAGGAGAAGGAATTTGCGTTTTCGGCTTTTATGAGAACTCAGAAGGGATGAATGACAGTGAAAGCTTTAAGGTGGCTATCCCTAATTCTCCAAGACAAAAAAACAAAAAGAACCTAACCCTAATATAAACTAAAACAGTCGCCCCAGCCTCCCTAAGGCCCTTGCCGAAATTCACTTAAGTGATCACATGCCCGACACATGCCTAAAATTATAAAGTAACAATATGCCTACCTTGCAACTTGAACCCTGGACCTTTAATTCCTTCCCAAGTGCCATTTTTTTATTTAGGAACTTAGTGGCGCCACCTTGCCACTTTACCAAGGCCTTATTTGTGTCATAATTTACCACCTCAATTTTAAAAGCCCATATCGCCAGAACACTCTTTCTCTAAAATTAAAAAAAATTAGGAATTGCCTCGAATTAAATTACTCTTGGGCCTTTTTCCCACACCATAACCCTTTGTAATTTATTTAATTACATACTAAATAATATTAATAATAATAATTAAAACATCCAAATTGTTCAGGCCATCTTCTACCCGAACCTAGACTCAAGGTCCATTACTCCTAGGCCCAAAAATCGGGGCGTTACAATCCTAGCCCTGTTTTTAATGTTCTTTACATTTTTGAAGTTGTCATCATCCAATCTAGCTATTTCTACCATTATTTTAAACTAGGTTTCATATTCAAAAACTTACCCATGTGTGACGTATATGTATTTTGATATTTAATGGAGGAATATGAAAGTTTGATGTGTGTTTAACATCTTTTACTAAGTGATTTTTGATGGAAATGCATGAAAAGGACTTATTTGTAAAAGTTGTAAAATGGGTAGTAAATATGTGAAATAAAGAAAAATGTGGGCTGCTAGGAGTAGGAATATGAATCGGCTAGCCTTGGGTACTAAAGAAAATGCATGCATTTCATTTTACGAGCCTAAGGACCAATTTATAAATAAGTGAAAAGTTAGGGGTAAAAAGGTAATTTTACCAAAGTATGTGTTATGGGTCGATTCAAACAATGTGTGTATTAAATAAGTTAAATTTGGCATTATAGATCAAGAAAAACGTGATTCGGGACTTGATCGAGGGAAAAATAAGGTTTACGAAGAATAGGCTCGTTTTCATCATTTTGTACCGAGGTAAGTTCATATACAAATAATGTGATGTAATCTTATATTTTTTATGCTTGAGTATTACGTGAATTCAAATTCTTCAATGCTATTATGAGTTATGCTTTGATTGCTCCATGAGTAAGTGATGGGTATTATGGACATTGAGATCGACATTACGAGTAAGCTGGACAAAGATGTGATATCGAAAAATCCCGTTTGAGCCTTAGGAATAGTTTAGGATACAAGTGACATATCACTAGAAATCATGTGATTTATGAGCTCATGAGATATGTTTATGTGGTTTCCGGTGCTGGTCTTGTATGTCCTACCAGTGGCTGGGTAGTCTGACATGTGTTGCGGATACCTGACAGCTTGTGTGAGCAACCCGTGTAGCTATGTCCTGACTGACAGCTTGTGTGAGCAGAATTGTGAGTAGCTTGAGAATGAGGTTTTATGCGTTATGTGATATGAGGTAGCTTTAGCTACGTATGTGGCACTTACGTACGAGCTTTCCGTGTATCCAACAGTATTCCTAGTGTTCAATGGGTAAATTATCGAGTAACTTGACAGAAGACCCAAGGGGTAAGTCAATGGGAAGAATGAGTAAGAGATTATATTATGAGTTGATATAAGTATGTATACCGAACTCATGAGTAACGCCTTGGTATGTGATGAACTTATGATAAAGTTGATTAGGTGATGAGTAAGTTAAGTGACTTGATGAATTATAAATTATGTTCATTACGTTAAATGTATGTTTAGTACTTGTTTAAAAAGCATGTTATTTGCATATGGACTTACTAAGCTTTAATGGTTACCCCCATTCATTTCCATCTTTTATAGTGTCGCCAAGCTAGCTTGGGGATCAAAAGAAGTCAGAGACTCAATTACACTATCAATTGGACATTTGGGTATAGTTAGTTTCAACATTTTGAGTATGCAATGTATAGGGGACTTGGTCATTTTGTTATGTGTCATATTGATTAGCCAAATGAGTTAGCTCGTGATGGTATTACGATTCATTTTGTATAAGGCCATGAGATGTGGCTTATAATTGCTTCTCGGGTTGTAACCCTAATTATTTATGCATGCATGCAATGTGTTTATGCTTTATGATGTGGGTGGTGGTTGCTTGTTAGTAATGGATGTGATAAATGGCACATGTGTTTAATGAATGAGTTGGGATTAATAGGTATGACCATGTTCATGGTATAAGTAAGTAGGTTGAAGGTAGGTTTATAAGGATGAATAAATATGAAATTGGTGTGGAATGCTATATGAAAGCATGATGATTTGAGCATGTGATATGTTGACTTTACAAAGTCCCGGAATAATCATGATTATGAGTATTTGAATGACTAAATATGCTATGTTGCATAACATAAAAAATGTATAAGTGAGTGAGCATTTAAGGGTGGAAAATGGCTTAGAAAATAGCCTTAAACTTGTTTACATGGGTAGACACATGGGCATGTGTCTAAGCTGTGTGTGACACACGGTTTGCCTCACCGGCATGTGATCCAGCCGTGTGTCCCCTACACCCTAATTTGGCAAAACAGAATGCCCAATAGTAAACACACGGGCAGAGACACGGTTGTGTGTCTTAGCCATACGAAGGACACGACCTTAGAACATGGGCGTGTGCCCAGGCCGTATGAAGTCTACACTTAATTTTTTGAACTTAATTCGCCACATGGCCTAAGCACACGGGCGTGGAACTTGGTCGTGTGACCCTATTTTATTGATGAAGTCATAAACAGAGAGTTACACGGGCGTGTCCCAAGCTACACAGGCGTGTGAGACCACACGGCCTACCCGCACGAGCGTGTGACCCTATTTCATGAAAATTTCTCTAAGTTTTCCCAAAGTTTTCTAAAATTCTTGAATTAGTCCCGAACTACTCCCGATGTATGTTTTGGGCCTCGTAGGCCTATATAAGGGACAATTTGCATCTGTATGAATGAATTTAATTTGAACGAAATTTTATGGCCCAGTTTTGTATGTTTGCTTGTGTTTAAGTCCAGTAATGCCTCGAACCCTGCCCCAGAGTCAGATACGGGTAAGAGGTTTTACATTTTGTGGTATCAGAGCTACAGTTTAGTCAGTTCTCGTACTACGTAGCATGTTTTGAGTCTAGCTATACATGCCATACATAAATTGTGATAGTGTGACGACTCCTAACGATTTTAAACTATGCTTTTCATATTGTAATGGATCCCAAACGAGCTATGGCAGATAATGTGGAAAGTAATGCACTAGCCCCAGCCTAAGGGATGGTGCCAAAGGAGAGTAGACCCATAGCTGTGAGTCTAGAAGGAGAGGCTTGAGAGGCTTTCTTCCACGCTATGAATGGATGGTTTGCTGAGTTCGTTCATACGAACCTGACTGTTTAGCCATAACCTCTACCCCCTCAAAATCCTCAACCCATACCCCTAGTACCACAAGGTATAGACTTTATGAGATTTCATAGAACCCTTGTTGATAAGATTTGAAAACAAGGGGCGGAAGAGTTCAGAGCAAATGCCAAGGATGATGCTGAGAGAGCAGAATTTCGGCTTGAGAATTCGATAAGGGTATTTGATGAACTATCATGCACATCCGAAGAATGATTGAAGTGTGCTATTTCCTTGTTGAGAGACACGGTATATCACTGGTGGAAGACACTAGTATCCGTAGTACCTCAAGAGAGGGTCACATGGGAATTTTTCCAAGGAGAATTTTGAAATAAGTACATCAGTGAGCGATTCATTGATCAGAAGCACAAGGAATTTCTAGAATTGAAACAAGGCCGCATGTTAGTGACCGAGTACGAAAGAGATTTTATCTGGCTCAACAAATATGCTCAGGAGTGTGTATCCTCTAAGGCTAAAATGTGTAGAAGGTTTGAAGACAGGCTTAATGAGGATATTAGAGTGTTAGTGGGTATTCTTGAACTGAAGGAGTTTGTTATGCTCGTTGATCGGGCTTGTAAAGCTAAGGAACTGACCAAGGAAAAGAGAAAAGTTGAGGTTGAGGCTAAAGATGGAAGAAAGAGGCCGATGAGCAAGTCATTCCCCTCACAGTCTAAGAAATCCAGAGATATGTATTCTCATTCTCATGTTTCGACCGGGCATTCGCACAAAAATTGTAGGAAGAAAAATTCAGGTTTTAAATCTTAGGCTACATCGATGGCTAGTATGGGTAACGCTAGACCTTTTAAACCCGAGTGCCAACATTGTGGAAGACGTCATCTTGGTGCGTATAGGATGAATGATAGATCTTGCTTCAGATGTGGTTCTCAAGACCACTATATCAATGACTACTCCGAGATGATCGAGAAAGAAAAAATTCAGAGTACAAGGTCGGCTAGTACGGCTACAAAAGGGAGACCTTCGAGAAACGCCAGTAATGGGGCTAGTAGCAAAAGTGTAGTGAGGGATACAACGGTGAGATTTAAAGCTAGAGCTCCGGCTAGGGCCTATGCCATACGTGCGCGTGAGGACGCATCTTCTCCTGATGTGATCAGTGGTACTTTTTCTCTTTCTGATATTACTGTTATTGCCTTGATTGACCCTGGTTCTACCCATTCGTATATGTGTATGAAATTGGTATCTAGCATGAATCTACCTGTTGAGTCTACAGAATTTATGATTAAAGTGTCAAACCCATTAGGCAAGCATGTTTTAGTTGATAAGGTATGCAAGAAATGTCCCTTGATGATTAGAGGTCATTGTTTTATGGCTGACTTGATGTTGTTTCCGTTTGATGAATTTGATGTTATATTGGGTATGAATTGGTTGACACTTCATGATGCTATAGTAAATTGTAGACAAAATGTTATTGAATTGAAATGTGAAATTGGTGAAATTCTCTAGGTTGAATCAAATGAGTTAGATAGGTTGCCAATCGTGATTTCTTTGATGTCTGCTCAGAAACGTATGAGAAAAGGGTGTGAGGCTTATTTGGCTTATGTGTTGAATACAAAAGAGTCTGAATTGAGAATTGAATCAGTGCATGTTGTATGTCAATATTTGGATGTATTTCCAGAAGAATTGCCAAGTTTACCTCCAATTAGAGAAGTGGAGTTTGGTATTGATGTAATGCCAGTGACGGCACCTATTTCGATTGCTCCGTATAGGATGGCCCCGATTGAGTTGAAAGAACTGAAGTCATAGTTGCAAGAATTGACTGGTAAGGGTTTTGTGAGACCAAGCTTTTCATCGTGGGGTGCTCTGGTATTATTCGTGAAAAAGAAAGATAGTTCTATGACGTTGTGTATAGACTATCGACAGCTCAATAGGATAACGATTAAGAACAAGTATCCCTTGCCAAGGATTGACGACTTGTTTGATCAATTGAAAGGAGCGTCATGGTTTTCAAAAATAGAATTGAGGTCCGGCTACTATCAGTTGTGAGTTAAAGATTTGGATGTGCCTAAAACTAATTTTAGAACAAGGTATGGCCACTATGAATTTCTTGTTATGCCATTTGGATTGACGAATGCTCCTGCTATGTTTATGGATTTAATGAACCAAATATTTCAGCCATATTTGGACAAATTTGTTGTTGTGTTTATTGATGATATTCTGATTTATTCAAGAGATGAGGCAGAGCATGCCGAGCACTTGAGAACTATTTTACAGACTTTAAGAGACAAACTGTTTTATGCCAGTAAAAGTGAGTTTTGGTTTCGAGAAGTTGGATTCTTGGGTCACATTGTTTCAGGTGATGGTATCTGAGTTGATCCTAGCAAGATTTTTACTATCGTCGAATGGAAACCGCCAAGGAATGTATCCGAGGTTAGAAGCTTTTTGGGCTTAGCCAGTTACTATCGACGATTTGTGAAAGGATTTTCTATGATTATCACTCCTATGACAAGATTGCTTCAAAAGGATGTTAAGTTTGAGTGGTCGAAAAAGTGTCAACAAAGCTTCGAGAAATTGAAGATGTTATTAATCGAAGCATCGATTTTGGTACAACCCGAGTCAGGTAAAGAATTTATGATTTATAGTGATGCTTCCTTAAATGGTTTGGGATGTGTACTTATGCAAGATGGTAAAGTCGTAGCTTACACTTCGAGGTAGTTGAAGTCTCACGAGAAGAACTATCCGACACATGATTTAGAATTGGTAGCCATAGTGTTTGCTTTGAAGATTTGGCAATATTATTTATTTGGTGAGAAATGCCATGTTTATACCGATCACAAATGTTCTTAATGACTGAAAAGGAGTTGAACTTACGGCAACGATGATGGTTAGAACTATTAAAGGATTATGAGTTTGTGATTGATTACCATCTGGGCAAGGCAAATGTGGTCGCAGACGCTTTGAGTAGGAAGTCGTTATTTGACTTGAGGGCTATGAATACACGGCTAACTTTTTCCGATAACAGTTCAATTCTAGCCAAGTTTAGAGCTAGACCAACTTTTCTTTAGCAAATTTTTGATGCTCAGAAAGTTGATAAAGAGTTGCAAGCTAAGAGAGTTCAGTGTGAGTCCAGTAGTGAACCAAATTTTTTGAGTGACTCCGATGGTTGTTTGAGATTCTGTGGTAGGATTTATGTTCTGAAGGACACTGAGTTGATTCAAAATATTTTAAATGAGGCACATAGCGGTTGCTTGATGGTTCACCTGGGCAGTTCAAAAATGTATAATGACTTGAAGAAAATGTATTAGTGGAATGGTATGAAAAGAGATATCTCAGAGTTTGTATTGAAATGTTTAATTTCTCAGCAGGTAAAGGCCGAACACCAAGTACCTTCAGGTTTGCTTCAGCACATGATGGTTCCCCAGTGGATTGAGACCAGATTACTATGGATTTTGTAACAGGGTTGCCTTTAACTCCAAGAAAGAGAGATGCCATATGGGTCATTGTTGATAGATTAACTAAAACGACTCATTTTATACTGGTACGTACTGATTACTCGCTTGATAAGTTAGCTGATTTATACATTAATGAAATTGTTAGACTTCATGGAGTACCCATATTGATTATTTTGGATACAGATTCGAGATTCACTTCATGGTTTTGGAAAAAGTTAGAAGAGGCTTTGGGTAGGAAGTTAAACTTTAATACTGCTTTCCATCCACAAACCGACAGTCAGTCGGAGAGAGTAATTCAAATACTTTAAGACATGCTCCGATATTGTGTATTGGAATTTCAAGGTAGTTGGGAAAAGTACTTACCGTTGGTAGAGTTTGCTTACAACAACAGTTATCAGTCGAGTTTGAAAATGGTGCCTTATAAGGCACTATATGGGTGTAAGTGCAGAACACCTCTGTATTGGACTAAACTCAGAGAAAATCAGATTCATAGGGTTGACTTAGTCAAAGAAACTTAGAGAAAGTAAAGATAATTCGTGATTGTTTGAAAGCTGCTTTGGATAGACAGAAATCCTACGCGGATTTGAAATAGAAAGAGATTGAGTTTTAGGTTGGTGATAAGGTATTTTTGAAAGTGTCTCCATGGAAAAAGGTCTTGAGATTTGGTAGAAAAGGCAAGTTGAGTCCGTATTTTATTGGGCCGTATGAGGTCACTGAGAGAGTAAGGTCAGTTGCCTATCAGTTAGCCTTACCATCCGAATTGGAAAAGATTCATGATGTGTTCCATGTGTCTATGTTGCGTCGTTACCGATCTGATCCTTCACATTTGATTTCATCGACAGAGGTTGAGATTCGACTGGATATGACTTATGGTGAAGAACCGATTAAGATTTTGGCTCAGAAAGTCAAACAATTGAGAAACAAAAGTATTGCCCTTGTGAAAGTGTTATGGTAAAGACATGAGGTTGAAGAGGCTACATGGGAGCCTGAGGAGGCCATGAAAACCAATACCCAAACCTTTTCACTGATATGATTTTCGGGGACGAAAATCCCTAAAAGTGGGAGAGTTGTAACATCCCGAATTAGGGTTAGTCAGAATAGTGGTTTTGAGACCACAAATCTGAAGTAGAAATAGTTGTTTTATGAATATTGTGAGGTTTATGATATGATTTCATGTATAACACTCCAAACCCAGCCTGGCCGTTATGACCGAATCTGATGATGTCACATTGAAGTGATTTTCGTAAAATACGGTATTGTCGAAAAACCCGTTCTATATGTAACCTCTTTGTGACTTTAACGAAGATTGTAGAATGTAGCGATCATTTTCAAAATTTGAGTTGTTTGGCGGAAGAATTGTCAATTCTAAAACATTAATTCTTACGGAAGCCTCTAAAACATGTTACGTAAGCATGGTGTTTTGGAAAATATTTATCTTTTTGAAAACCCGCATCCTACTACTAGTAGATATAAATCATAATAAGTAAAACCCCAAATTAAAGATTAAAAATTTAAAGAGGCCTTATTACATAAAAATACCTAAATTAAATAACTTATAAATTAAAGCCAAATAAATAAAATACGTGCGGTTGTGTGGCCACCTTTGAGTCCCTCGTAGCATCGACCCACCTAAGACTGGGGATTACCTGTGCAAATAAACAGAAGGGTGAGTTTACAAAAACTCAGTGTGTAATCCCTTATCAAGCAATTAGTCGATCTTACAGTGAGCAAATATAGTCTGGGCCTATGCCCTTTCAAGATATGATTCGGTTTTAGTTGGGCTTTAGTCCATTACTGATAATGATGTCGATGCGGGCTCGAGTCCATTTTAGTGATGCAGAATGAGATATGCAAACAATAGATCCTACCCAACCAGCCTCTACACTCCATCTCCGTCCAACCCTACACCCCATGTGAGGATAAAATCAACCCACCCATCCCTTCTCTCCAAAATAGCACAAGTTACGGCACTAAACAGTAATTGCAGCAAAGCTGCCAGTACAATACACTTCCTCCAATCATAATAAACCCTATCCCCATGCAATATGTCATGTCGTGTCATAATATCATACGTGTATTATATATGTTCAAATGGCATGCTCAAATAAAAACATATATCTGATAAGGGCATAAAAGTCATTTTATCACATAAGGGCATAACGGTCATTGTCATTTTATCAATTTGGGGGTCTAGGTATACTTACCGACCCAAAAGTAGATCCACAGTCGTCTTGGGCGGTCCGTGCAACCATAACAATCAAACAGTGAAAATGGGCCCATGGCCCATATTGCGGGCCCATGTGGACCCACACGCCCGTGTGGCCCACGAAGCCCAGAAATGGCCTTGGCCATGTAGATTACATAGCCTGGTCCAATATTCTCCACACATTCGTGTGTTTTACCCGTGTGGGGCTAATGTGCTCGTGGGGCCCACACGGCCCATTTAGGCCCAACATGGCCCAATACGACCTCTGCTCATGAAATCGCTCATGGTCGGCCTCATTGATTATATGCCCATGTTTAGGCATACGGACTACCACACGAGCAAGCGCACGCTCGTGTAGCGTTGGCGGTCACTTATTTCGACTTTTGTCGATCTACGATTAGGGGCAGTGTTGCTACACACCTTGATGCGAAAGTGTGCAAATGGACCACAAGCGCTCCAAACCTAGATTCAAACACAGTACACCATTAGTCCTTTAACAACAGGATTAAAGAATCCCTTCTATAACACTTATTAAAACGGTTCCTTATCACTTGCCTTGGTCGATCGACTGAGGATCACCCACTTAATCCGTTGTAAAAGACTGGTTTCAAACCCTTTAGAAGTAACCTACAATCCAACCGAGACTTAATAGCCTAAACCATATATTGATCTTACCAAAAAATTGTACCAACCACATAACACTTACCGAATACACCACACTGAGAAAAGGAAAGGAAGCAATCAGCCTACACTCCAAAGCAAGTCAAAACCACACACTACTGCAGAGGCAAAGACTAACACCAACACGTCCCTAGCTATATACGACAGCAAAGTAAAATGTTAGAAGAATATTACCACACAGAGAGAAAGAGAGAACAGAGAAGAACCATGCAGCCACCAATTGGTCAAAGCGCAATTGCAAAAACCGAAAACAAAATAGAGAGAGGGAGGGATGAGGTATTCGGTCAAAATGGAAAAATGAAAAGAGAGGAAATCTGTGAACCCAAAAAGAATCAAAGGAGGGGGAAAGAAGATGTGTTCGGCCAAACAAGAAGGTAAAAGAAAAGGAAAGAATTGAGAGAGAGAATAGTATAAGGAGTATTCGACCAAAGTTGAGAGAGGGAGAGAAGAAAACAATCAGTCAGCAAAGGACTTTAGGGAAGAGCAAACCCAAAATAGACCAAAATGAGAAATCTCGAATGATCTCTAGCAACAATCGGTCCCAAAAAGAGAAACACGAAAGATAGAGAAGTAGTAAAAACCAAAAGTAGGAATTCGGCACTAAGGAGTGAAAGTGTGCTATTAACTGATTTTGGCAAAATGAGACTCCCTAATTTGGCCTACTCCTAAACACTTCCCTTACTTGACTCCACAAGACACTCTAACCGCCTCACTATCCAAAATCCCACTATTTCCTCCTAAAATTCGGCTACCCAATCCTCATACCCCTCAAACACTCCAACCGCGCACTAGCATCAGAGTTCCACTAACTTACAACCACTTGGACGACATCTAGCAAAATAAAACACTCCCCTGCATCGCCAAGACTCAAACCCCAAACCTCAGGCATCATCAACACGCCACTTATCCCTTAGACCAACAAGCCCTTTCTGCCATGAAATACCCATATTTATTTAGAAGCCTTCTAACTAGAGACAAGGGTTTAACCAATTAAAACAAAATTTTTGCATAAGCCAAGGCTTGAACCCAAGACTTCTCAGACAGTTCCCAGAACACTTAACCATTGAAGCAAACATGTATTTATGCCACAAACATACACAAATAAATACTTAGATTTTGGGGTGTTACAACTCTACCCCCTAAAAGAAAATTTTGGCATCGAAATTTACCTGGTCAAAATAGATGAAGGTATTGTTGTCGCATCGCCTCCTCGGGTTCCCACATGGCCTCCTCTGAGCTGTGATTACGCCAAAGTACCTTAACCAGCATGATAGACTTCTTCCTTAACACTTTTACATCAAGATCTAAAATCTGAAGTGGCTTCTCCTCGAAAGATAGATATGGCCTAACCTCAATCTCCTCAGTTGAGATAATATGCGTCGGATCAGAGCGGTAATGCCTCAGCATGGAAACGTGGAACACATCATGAATCCAGTCTAACTCTGGAGGTAACTTTTGCTGATAGCCAACCGATCCCACTCATTTCAGTATGCAGTAAGGCCCAATGAACCTAGGACTCAGCTTGCTCTTCCGTCCAAATCTCAGTACTTTCTTCCATGGTGAGACCTTGAGAAAAACAAAGTCCCCCACAGAATACTCAATCTCCTTATGCTTTAGATCCGTATACAACTTCTGTCTGTCTAATGTTGCCTTTAGTCGATCCCGGATTAGTCTAACTTTATCCTCGGTATCATAGACCAATTCAGGGCCCAGAATATGCCACTCGCCCAATTCAGTCCAACACAAAGGAGTACAACACCTACGACCATATAATGCCTCGTAAGGTGCCATCTGTATGCTAGACTGACAGCTATTGTTATAAGCAAATTCTGCTAGCGATAAGTAGTCCTCCCAACTACCTCAGAAATCTATCACACAACTCCTTAACACGTCTTCCAATATCTGAATCACCCTCTCTAACTAACCATCTGTCTGAGAATGGAAAGCAGTACTGAAGTCCAACCTTGTTCCCAGAGCTTCATGCAACTTCTTCCAGAATCAAGACGTGAAGCGAGGATCCCTATCAGATATTATGGAAATCGGTACCCCATGTAGTCTCACTATCTCAGACACATAAAGTTTAGCCAACTTCTGCAAAGAGTAATCAGTACGAACTGGTATGAAATGGGCAGATTTGGTCAATCGATCCATGATGACCCATACTGAATCCTTCTTAGCAGGCGTTAGTGTAACACCCTTAACCCGAATCCGTTGTTGGAATGGGGTTACAAGGCTTTACCGTTCGTAGGACAATTCAAAATAGACTTTCATTACAAAGTAAACCATCTAATAAAATTTCTAAAAACAAATTAACATGTTTCAATCATACCATTTATCTAATTATTCAAATTATTGCTAAAAAAATACAAATAGATAATCATAGAAATTAAATGCTTAGCTTATAACCCAATATAATTCATTTCATACTCCAATCATATTTGCAAACTTAACATTAAAAGTATATGAATGATTTACATACGAATTAATCTATCAACTTAAGGTTTATGCGCACCAACTTTAATTAATAAAATCATACATCATTTTACTTCATATAGATAACATATATCACAATGTCCACTTCATTTATCAGATATTACCAATCCTTATAATACATATTACTTAACCATAAATATAACACAAGCATACAAGTGGCATATTGACCTATTTTAATCACATTTGTCGAACCACAAAGTAGTATATAAATAAATCTAAATAGCATATCCAACTTGTCTCTACTTGGCCAATTCATTATAATATTAACCATGACTTATGCACATATGTATATATGATTATACATTACTATGGCCACTGAATTTAAATAACTAGTACCCGTTTAAACATGTATACATATCATAATCATTTCACTTCAATACAGAGCCAAATTTAGTAAATCATTCTCAAATATAAACATATCATATATTACCTAATCCAAAATAAATTTTATTCACATTAAAATATAGCTGATTACCCTTAGGCACCAAATCACATACATGTCTATCTATGCATGCACCAAACCCGAATCATTCAACCATAAATATCATACCAAGCTTAAAACATACTTGTAGATATACCATGACCAGTTCAATCTAATCATATCCAAAGTCATCAACCACATTCAATTTATGAAACACATATCACAAATACCTTCCATTCTTAACACATAACATTATATCCAAATAAACTTAAACCATAACAACCAATCATTAATTATACATATCACTAATATTGGCCATGAAAGAACACCGTATATACCTCATGTACATATCTTGATTTTTACCTAACTAATATATGAAATACCTTAATTCATTTTATGTCCATTAAATCTGACCATGGTTCACATGAAAATATATAAGCCCAAACCACCAAAATCACAACCGAACACAACCATTATCAAAACGAAGCATTAAATTCTAGCATAATAAATTATTAAGCCATTTTCGCATGGCTCATGGTTACATTAACTAAAATCAAACATTTAAAAAGTAAAATCCAGCCTATACATGCCATAGATTTGAAAGTTCACTTCAAAGATACCAAAGACAGTCGATAGTGTGATAAGCTTCTCTGATGATTCCCGAGCTCATAACTTGAATACAAAATCTATAAAACAAAAAAAAAAAAACATACACATACAAAGTAAACTTTTATAGCTTAGTAAGTCATAAGCAAATAAACTATTCAAGGACATAATCTATACAGTTAAACTATACCAAATTATACTATCATAATCAATTTAAACTTCAATACTATGATTTAACATTTATCTTATACTTTCATACATAACTTATTTATGACCGTATATATATATTATCAAAGCATCTTTCGATTTCAAAGCTCTATCATTAAGTGACCACATACATGTATACACATATACATATACTCATGAATTAAAATATTGCTTCTTATGCATAAGCATAGCAATGACCGAATGAACATTTTTATATACAAAGATACATTAACAAACTATCATTCAATGGCCAAGCCAAAACATCTTTATCATACCAAATACACATACACTTATATGCATATACTCGTAAGTCAAAGTATAACAATCATATATATATTTATATCAATGGCAAAATATACCACCAATTGCATATATTAAAAAATCATTTCAATAATATTCATATTATTTATTCACAAGGCCGAATACCGTTTTCACATTCACATATATTCTTACTTTACTTCAAGCATGTTTTGCAACAAATATTAAGTAACTTACTGACTTTATTTCAAATAGGTAATAAACCAATTCTTAACTGATCATTTTAGCTCATTTTTGCACATTCGGTCACAATTTTCGATGCTCGATGAACCATTCGGAATTGGATAGGACACTCTGATAATCACACATATATCGTACAATGCCAACGTCCCAGATGTGGTCTTACATGTAACCACATATCGATGCCACTATCCTAGATAAGGTCTTACTCGCACACATATATCGGAGTCACATACTGATGCCATGGTCTTACTCGCACATCACATATTGAAATCGTATGTCGTGACATATGTATCCTAGCTATTCCTAAGGTTTATACGGGGCTTTCGAACGTTGTAACTCGGCCTAAATGAATTCAAAAATATAGTAGCCAAGCTTGTATACATTCGGCTATTGTAGATATAAATTGACATATTTCATTTCAGCATATATAAGTTGCATTTAATTAAAATTAAGTACATCTATTTGCTTATAGACTTACCTCAGAAGATGTAAATCAGAACGGAACGAGTCGACAACTTTCGTTTTTCCCCAATCTAAATCCGATTTCTTTGGTTCTTGATCTAAACATATTCAAATTAAACTCATTCAAACATATTTGCATTCAATTTAGTCCAAAAACACATAAATGGGCAAATTACTATTTTACCCTTAACATTTACACTTTTTACAATTTAGTCCCTATTGCACAAAACACAAAAAATACAAAATTTCAAGATACCCATGTTTGGCCAAATATTTCTAGTGTTCATACAAGTCCACATATTTCATTTATTTCACATTTTAGTCCCTCAAATTATTATTTTTGCAATTTAGTCCTAATTACTCAAAATCATCAAAAACTCCAATACAAAATATGTTAATCTAAAATATATCATTCATATTTCATCATTAAACAACAAACATCACAAGCTCTCAACCATGGCATAACTCAAAATATTCACCAAAATCAAGAATTCAAGCATGGGTTTTGTAGTACTAGAAACAATGATCTCAAAAACGTAAAAATTATCAAAAACCAAACAAAAATGAACCTTGATTGAGCTTGAGTAAGTGCTGAACCCTAGCTTTCTCTTTTCTTTTCTTCTTATTAGTGTTTCGGTCATGAAAATAATAATATGAACATGGTTTTCTTATTATATGTTTTATTATATACTAATTATTATTTATTTTACCATTATAACCTTAGTAATAAAATTATAAAATCATATATAACATGCCCATTACCGTTGTAACACCCCTCACTCGTATCCGATACCGGGGTAGGGTTCGAGGCATTACCGGTATTTCACCTTTACAAACTTACTAAATTAGGTCACTGAATTTCGCCAAAAATTAACACTTTTCAAACATGTACCTCTCGTCCCTTACACAGGTCTTTGATGCCTAAAACACACCTAGGGGCAGTGCGAGACAAAACCGAAAACATTCGATAAACTTTGGGCACTTTAGAAAATTTTCCCTTACTTTGAAGTGTAACTCGCCTGTGTGGTGGGGCCGTGTGGTCACATACACCCGTGTGGCTTGGGACATGCCCGTGCCCTCAGCCCGTGTGCAACACTGGCTTCAACCTCATCATACAATTAGGGACACACGGCCAAGACACACGCCTGTGTGCTAGCCTGTGAACAACACTGACTTAAAAATATAGGTGAGGGGACACACGGCTATACTACACACCCATGGGGGTGAGCCGTGTGTCACACACGGCCTAGACACACGCACGTATGTCTACCCGTGTCGACCTTGTTAGGCTATTTTCCAAGCCCTTGGTCACTCTCTACCAACCAATCACACTTATAGGTTACTTTTACACATGATAAGGCCAAATTATACACTTGTGTAAGATCATGGTGAACCTTATTGCATGACAACCTCATATCATCAGTTTTATACATGCTAGGTTAATTTCCATCTTATATTTAAGGGGATTCCATGTCTCAATGACACATTCAAAATTGGCTCATTTTTATAACTCATTGCCAATTTTATCTAAGCCATCACATATGAACATAAACATGCGTAGATTTGTAGGTCATAGCCTACTTCAAAATAAGCCAATTTCCATGGCCATATACAATAAGAATAGTATAATTTTACATGCCTTCATTTTGGCAAATCAAATGACACATATAACAAAATACTTAAAAATTCTATACATGCCATTGAACAAAACATAAGTGCCTATATACCAAAGCTGAATTAGTTGATAGTGTGTAGACTCTCCAACCGTCTTCCAATCTTTACGAGTCCTCGAGCTCTGAAAACGGGGGAAAAAGAGAGGGGTAAGCATTTACATGCTTAGTAAGCTCGAATAACTGGAAAGTAAACTTACTGATTATTTATCATACATCCTTATTAGATAATGAAACCAACAAATATGAAAAATGGTTTCCCTATCACATGCA
Source organism: Gossypium longicalyx (assembly GCA_025698465.1). Classification (NCBI taxonomy): domain Eukaryota; kingdom Viridiplantae; phylum Streptophyta; class Magnoliopsida; order Malvales; family Malvaceae; genus Gossypium; species Gossypium longicalyx. Next base: position 30,571,770 of record CM047001.1, on the reverse strand, counting down.
CTCAATCAATGAGTTAGTCATATAACAAAAAATCATGTAATATATATTAGATGAGCTCATCATTTGACATGTCATTTGTACATACACCTCGTATTAGTCTCATTGAGTTTCTAGGAAATCTCGATGGATTATCCAATCACCGTCGATTCATACGAATGATCATTCCAGGTATGTACTCCCGCGAACCTCACATCTTACAGCGAGATTACTAGTCCAGACTAAATCCCCCGTAATATAACTTCATAGGGTGATGTCGGGATTACCAGTCTAGGCTAAATCCCTTATAACGACAAACACCCTGAATGAGCTCGGATCTAAATTACCAGTCCAGGCTAAATTTAGACCCTAATCGGATTACCCGTCCGGGCTAAATCCATAATGCACACATATTCTTCGGGAGGCTCGATCACTTATGGAACACCATTCCAGGCTAGATCTTTTTTATACTTGAGATTGTCAGATTACCCGTCAAGGCTAAATCCTTTCTGCAACACAAGCAGGATCTCAATTCACATGTTAATCATGGTTTATCCATCGAATTCCCTTTTTAACTTCAACCGAGACATTTTCCAACAAATCATTGACAAAGATGCATTTCATATGATTTCATGCCATTAATAAATACAATCATCATGCATTCATAAATCATTTAATTAGACACACTTTGAGTTTACTTTAAGTTATCCGAAATTACCTGGCACTCGTTTCGGTGTTGTGTTTTGGTTATTCCGAAACCTTTCATTTTCCTCGATCGACCTCCGGAATTTTTTCCTCGGGGTCTATAACAATAAAAATTAATTATTAATAACTCACATTGTACCTTTTTTAGCCTAAATTTCACCCCCGGTCCAAATGACCATTTTGCCCCTAACCTTTCACATTTTTACGATTTAGTCCCTAGGCTCGTATAATGAAACACATGCAATTTCTATCTTACCCAAGCCTAGTCGAACACTTTTCCCCCTTATGGCAGCCACATTTTCCACTATATTCACATTTCTGCCACATATTTAACAACTTTTGCAAAAAAGGTCCCTTTAGGGTTTTTCATGAAAATCACCTAGGAAAAAATGTTTAACACACCTCCAACTTTCATATTCCTCCATAAACCATCAAAATACAAGTAACTCATATATGGGTAGATTTTTAAACATGAAACGCAGCATGAAATATGGGTAGAAATGGAGAGAGTAAGCTACCGGGATTTCAAAAATACAAAGACCATTAAAAACGGGGCTTGGGTGCACTTACTATTGAGCTTGAAAATGTTGAAAACCCTAGCTATGGATTCCCTTGAAGTTTCGACAGCATGGAGAAGAAAATGAGCTGATTTTGGTTCATTTTTTCCATTTTATTTCATTAAAATACCAAATGACCAAAATGCCCTTAAGCCCTTTCTTTAAAATTTCATCCATGCAAGCCCATTTTTGTCCAAAAACTTAGAAATTGGGCAAATCGCTCTCTAAGACCTTCTAATTTATAATCTAAAGCAATTTCATACAAATCGCTTCTAGAATCCAAGTTTTACAATTTATTCAATTTAGTCCCTAATCTCCAATTGAACACCTTACTCAAAGAATTTCTTCATGAAATCTTAACACATGCATATTCTCATATTCTAGACCTCATAATAATCATAAAATAAATATTTTGATGTCAGATTTGTGGTTCTGAAACCACTATTCTGACTAGGCCCTATTTCGAGATGTTACATTTCTCCCCCTAGGGACTTTCGTCCTCGAAAGTCTTACCAGGAAACAGGTTCAGAGATTGGTTTCTCATGGTTTCTGTTGGCTCCCATGTAGCCTCTTCTACACCATTTCGATGTCGTAGAACCTTGACTAAAGCCACATTTTTATTTCTTAACTGTTTAATCTTACGAGCCAAAATCTTGACCGGTTCCTCTGCATAGGTCATGTTTGGTCTAATCTCAATCTCTACTGGTGATATCACATGAGAGGGGTCTGATTGATATAGCCTTAACATGGATACATGGAACACATCGTGAGTCTTTTCCAATTCGGGTGGCAATGCCAAACGATAGGCTAATGGTCAAACTCTTTTAGTGACCTCATATGGTCTGAGAAATCGCGGACTCAATTTGCCTTTTCGACCGAATCTCAACACCTTTTTCCATAGAGATACTTTTAAGAATACTTTATCTCCAACTTGGAACTCAATCTCTTTTCTTTTTAGATTAGCATATGACTTTTGCCTATCCGATGCCGCTTTTAAACAATCTCGTATCACTTTAACTTTTTCTTCAGTTTCCTTAATCAGATCAACCCCATGAACCTGACTTTCCTTGAGTACTGTTCAATACAATGGAGTTTGACACTTTCTGCCATACAAGGCCTCATAAGGCACCATCTTCAAACTTGTTTGAAAACTGTTATTGTAGGAAAATTCTACCAATGGCAAGTACTTTTCCCAGCTACCCTGAAATTCGAGGATGCAACATCGCAACATATTCTCAAGAATTTGAATAGTCCACTTAGATTGACCATCAATATGAGGGTGAAAAGCCATACTAAAATTCAACTTTGTACCCAAGGCTTCTTGTAACTTCTTCCAGAATCTCGAAGTGAACCTTGGGTCTTTGTCTGAAATAATCGACAGTGGTACCCTATGTAATCTCACAATCTTAGATATGTACAAGTCAGCCAATCCATCAAGAGAGTTATCTATTCTTACCGGAATGAAATGAGTTGACTTTGTCAACTTATCCACCACAACCCATATAACATCTTTCTTCTTTAGAGTCAATGGTAATCCTATCACAAAATCCATAGTAACTTTGTCCCACTTCTATTCGGGGATCATCACAGGCTGTAACAAACCTGAAGGCACTTGATGTTCAACTTTAACTTGCTGACATAGTAGGCATTTCGATAAAAATTCAAAAATGTCTCTTTTCATGCCGTTCCACCAGTACATTTTTTTCAAATCGTTGTACATCTTGGTACTTCCTAGATGAATAGACAAACGGCTGTTATGTGCTTCTTGCAAGATTTTTCGAATAATCTCATCATCTTTAGGTACACAAACTCTATCTCTGAACATCAAACATCCATCAGGATCGATTCGATAATCTGATTCAATGGCCGACTCACGTTGAGTCCTTTTAGCATGCAGGTCCCTATCATTAGGTTGAGCATCATAGATTTCCTGAAGAAATGTTGGTCTAGCCTTCAGCTCTGCCAAGACCGAACCATCATCAAGCAATGTTAATCGAGCATCCATGGCTCTCAATGCAAACAAATATTTCCTGCTTAACGCGTCAGTGGCCACATTCGCCTTTCTCGGGTGATAGTCAATGATCAGATCATAATATTTAATTAGTTCTAACCATCCCCGCTGCCTCAGATTCAATTCTTTTTGAGTCATCAAATACTTCAAACTCTTGTGGTCTGTGAATATACGACAAGTTTCACCATATAAATAATGTCTCCATATTTTCAAGGCAAAGACAATGGCAGCAAGCTCTAAATCATGTGCCGGATAGTTCTTCTCATATGGCTTCAACTGCTGTGAAGCGTAGGCTATCACCTTGCCATCTTGCATAAGTACACAACCCAATCTGTTCAAGGATGCATCACTGTAGACTACAAACTCTTTTCCTAGCTCAAGTAATACTAAAACAGAAGCTTCAGTCGGTAATGTCTTTAACTTCTCGAAACTCTGCTGACACTTTTCTGTCCATTCAAACTTAACGTCTTTTTGTAGCAACCTCATCATTGGAGTTGCTATCATGGAGAATCCTTTCACAAATCTTCGGTATTAACCGGCTAGGACCAAAAAGCTTCTAACCTCGGTTACATTTTTAGGCAGTTTCCATTCAACAATAGTAGAGATCTTACTTGGATCAACTCGGATGCCTTCACCCGAAACAATATGACCAAAAAATCCAACTTCTTGGAGCCGAAATTCACTCTTACTAAACTTAGCATACAATTGTTTTTCCCGTAAGGTCTACAACATGGTTCTCAGATGTTTCGCATGCTCTGACTCATCTTTAGAATAAATCAAGATGTCATCAATGAACACAACGAAAAACTTATCCATGTATGGCCGAAAGATCCTATTCATTAGGTCCATAAACACGGCCGGTGCATTCGTCAACCCAAATGGCATGACAAGAAATTCATAATAGTTGTATCTTATTCTAAAAGCTGTCTTTGGCACGTCTGATTCCTTAACACGTAACTGATAGTATCTAGACCTCAAATCTATCTTAGAGAACACAGTGGCTCCTCTTAACTGGTCGAATAGATCATCGATCCTTGGTAAAGGATACTTATTCTTGATAGTTACCTTGTTCAATTGTCGGTAATCTATACATAGTCTCATCGAACCCTCTTTTTTTCTTTACAAACAATACGGGGGCACCCTAAGGTAAAAAGCTTAGCCTTGCAAAACCTTTACCCATCAGCTCTTGCAACTATGCTTTTAATTCTTTCAGTTCGATTGGCGCCATTCTGTACGGAGCAATAGAGATGGGAGCTGTTCCTGGCACCAATTCGATACCAAACTCTATCTCTCTCCCAAGAGGTAATTCGGGCAATTCTTCTGGGAATTCGTTTGGATATTCACATACTATTGGCACAGTCTCTATCTTTAACTCTGTTTCCTTCGTGTTCAATACCAATGAAAGGTAGGCTTCATACCCTTTTCTCATATATCTCTGAGCAGCCATTGCCGTGATTATAGCTGGCGATATGCCCAAATCTCTTAAATCAACCCGTAAAATCTTCTCATCCGAGCACTTCAATTTAATATATTTAGTACCACAATTTACAATTACATCATGCAGCACTAACCAATCCATACCAAGTATTACATCAAACTCATCAAAAGGTAACAGCATAGGGTTAGCCGAAAAACATTGACCATGAATCGTCAAAGGATAATTCTTACAGACTTTATCAACCAAAACTGATCTGCTTAGTGGGTTCGACACTTTAACAACAAATTCCGTAGGTTCAACGGGTATGTTCATACTAGACACCAATCTCATGCAAATATATGAATGTGTCGATCCCGGGTCAATTAAGCCAATAACACATGTATTGAAAAGAGAAAAAGTACCCGTAATAACATCAGGAGCAGAGGCTTCCTCTCGAGCGCGTATTGCGTATGTTTTTGCCGGGGCTCGAGCCTCTGATTTTGTAGTGTCTTTGGTTGCAATGCGACTGCCACTAGCACTGCCAGGGTATCTCAAAGGTTACCTCGTACCATGGGAGCACTCGACTTCTAGGTTACTTCTACTTCTTTTTCAATTCGCTCTGGGTAGTCCTTAAGAAAGTGGCCAAGAGAACCACATCTGAAACATGCACCACTCTTTATTCGACACTCTCCGAAGTGAAATTTGTTGCAACTCTTACACTTTGGATTTTGGTCATCTACACTTCCCACACTAGTCACCATCGGGGAGGAAGACTTCTAATTTCGTCGTTTAGAGCCTCTCATTCTACCCGAATATCCTACAAATGAAGTGGAGTGTTCATGTTAGCTTCTTGATTTCTTTTTGAAAAATGAGAGCATCTTACCGCTGGATCTCTTGCTCGCGGCTCGAGCCTCTCTCTTCGCTTGCTTTCTTTCATTATTGAGTTCCTCGGCCTTCTTGGCCCGATCAGCTAATGTGGCGAACTCCCGTATGTCAAGGATCCCAATCAACAACTTGATTTCCTCATTCAAACCTTCCTCGAAATGTTTACACATTTTTACTCAGTTTGAACCCACTCAGTTGCATACTGACTTAACCTAACAAACTCCCTTTTGTATTCTGCCACAGTCTTATTCCCTTGTTTGAGTTCCAGGAACTCTTTTCGCTTCGAGTCTAAGAACCTTTGACTGATATACTTCTTCCTAAACTCTACTTGGAAAAATTCCCAAGTGATATTTTTCTTTGGCACCATCGAAGATACGGTCTTTCACCAGTGGTACGCGGTGTTCTTCAAGAGAGACACGACACACTTTAAGCACTCATCAGGTGTGCATGACAACTTATCTAATACCCATGTAGTATTCTCGAGCCAGAAATCCTTAATTTTAGCTCTAAATTCCTCGACCCCATACTTTCTAAGCTTATCTACAGGGGCTTTACCAATTCTTACCGATGCCATACCTCGTGGCAAATTCTCATCAGGATGGTTAGGGGGCGGGGGAGGTCATGGTATGTTGGGCAATTCCTCAGATAATCCCTAAACCATTCATCCATCATGTTAAAGAAAGCGGCTCGGGCCTCTTCCTGGCCTTCAAACATAACCCTTCTACTACTACTAGATATAGCTCGTTGTACGGAAGCTGGAGCATGGCTCTTGGCTCCCTCGGACTCATCTTATGCATGATTGGAAGACACTTACTATATTCAAAAATAATTTTAAACAATTTGGAGATATCACACTATCAACGTTCATATAATGGCATGTATAGCGAACATGAATACCCTCTACGGTAGTCCTAGAACCGACAAAACTGTAGCTCTGATACCACTAAATGAACCACCATTCACCCGTATCCGATGTCGGGGTAGGGTTCGAGGCATTACCGGTATTTCACCTGTACAAACTTACTAAATCAGGTCACTGAATTTTGCCTAAAATTAACACTTTTCAAACATGTACCTCTCATCCCTTACACAGCCCTTTGATGCCTAAAACACAACTAGGGGCAGTGCGGGACAAAACCAAAAACATTCGATAAACTTTGGGCACTTTAGAAAATTTTCCCTTAATTTGAAGTGTAACATGCCTGTGCCCTCAGCCCGTGTGCAACATTGACTTCAACCTCATCATACAATTAGGGACACATGGCCAAGACACACGCCCGTGTGCCTAGCTTGTGCTCAACACTGACTTAAAAATTTAGGTGCAGGGGACACACGACCATACCATACACCTATGGGGGTGAGCCGTGTGTCACACGGCCTAGACACACGCCCGTGTGTCTACCCGTGTGGACCTTGTTAGGCAATTTTCCAAGCCCTTGGTCACTCTTTACCAACCAATCACACTTATAGGTTACTTTTACACATGATAATGCCAAATTATACACTTGTGGAAGATCATGATAAACCTTATTGCATGACAACCTCATATCATCGGTTTTATACATGCTAGGTTAATTCCCATATTATATTTAAGGGGATTCCATGTCTCATTGACACATTCAAAATTGGCACATTTTTATAAATCATTGCCAAATTTAACGAAGCCATCACATATGAACATAAACATGTGTAGATTTGTAGGTCATAGCCTACTTCAAAATAAGCCAATTTCCATGGCCATATACAAAAAGAATAGTATAACTTTACATGCCTTCATTTTGGCAAATCAAATGACACATATAACAAAATACTTAAAAGTTCTATACATGCCATTGAACAAAACATAAGGGTCTATATACCAAAGTTGAATTAGTTGATAGTGTGTAGACTCTCCAACTGTCTTCCAATCTTGACAAGTCCTTGAGCTTTGAAAATGGGGGAAAAAGATAAGGGTAAGCATTTACATGCTTAGTAAGCTCGAATAACTGGAAAGTAAACTTACCGATTATTTAGCATACATCCTTATTAGATAATGAGACCAACAAATATGAAAAATGGTTTCCCTATCACATGCACTCCATCAATGAGTTAGTCATGTAACAAGACACCATGTAATATATATTAGATGAGCTCATCATTTGACATGTCATTTGTACATACACCTGGTATTTGTCCCGTTGAGTTTCTAGGAAATCTCGATGGATTATCCTATCACCGTCAATCCATATGAATCATCATTCCAGGTATGCACTCCTGCGGACCACACATCTTACGCTGGGATTACCAGTCCAAGCTAAATCCCCCGTAATATAAACTCATAGGGCAATGTCGGGATTACCAGTCCAGGCTAAATCCCTTGTAACGACAAACACCCTTAATGAGCTCAATTTTGAATTACCAGTCCAGGCTAAATTCAGACCCTAATTGAATTACCCGTCCGGGTTAAATCCATAATGCACACATATTCTTCGGGAGGCTCGATCGCTCATGGAACACTCATCAAGGTTAGATCCTTTTCATACTTGAGATTGTCGGATTACCCGTCTGGGCTAAATCCTTTCTACAACACATGCAGGATCTCAATTCACATGTCAATCATGGTTTATCCATCGAATTCCCTTTTTAACCTCAACCGAGACATTTTCCAACAAATCATTAACAAAGATGCATTTCATATGATTTCATGCCATTCATAAATACAATCATCATGCATTCATAAATCATATAATTAGAAACATTTTGAGTTTACTTTAAGTTATCCTAACTTACCTAGTACTCGTTTCGGTGTTGTGTTTCGATTATTCCGAAACCTTTCGTTTTCCTCAATCGACCTCCGGGATTTATTCCTCGGGGTCTTTAACAATTATAATAAATTATTAGTAACTTACATTGTACCTTTTTGGGCCTAAATTTCACCCTCGGTCCAAATGATCATTTTGCCCCTAACCTTTCACATTTTTACGATTTAATCCCTAGGCTCGTATAATGAAACACATGCAATTTCTATCTTACCCAAGCCTAGCCGAACAATTTTCCCCCTTATAGCAGCCCACATTTTCCATTATATTCATATTTCTACTACATATTTAACAATTTTTGCAAAAAGGTCCCTTTAGGGGTTTTTCATGAAAATCACCTAGGAAAAGATGTTTAACACACCTCCAACTTTCATATTCCTCTATAAACCATCAAAATACAAGTAACTCATGCATGGGTAGATTTTTAAACATGAACCCCAGCATGAAATATGGGTAGAAATGGAGAGAGTAAGCTATCGGGATTTCAAAAATACAAAGAACATTAAAAACGGGGCTTGGGTGCACTTACTATTGAGCTTGAAAATGTTGAAAACCCTAGCTATGGAGTCCCTTGAAGTTTCGACAGCATGGAGAAGAAAATGAGCTGATTTTGGTTCATTTTTCCCATTTTATTTCATTAAAATGCCAAATGACCAAAATACCCTTAAGCCCTTTCTTTAAAATTTCATCCATGCAAGCCCATTTTTGACCAAAAACTTAGAAATTGGCCAAATTTCTCTCTAAGACCTTCTAATTTATAATCTAAAGCAATTTCATACAAATTGCTTCTAGAATCCAAGTTTTACAATTTATTAAATTTAGTCCCTAATCTCCAATTGGACACTTTACTCAAAAAATTTCTTCATGAAATCTTAACACATGCATATCATCATATTCTAGACCTCATAATAATCATAAAATAAATATTTTGATGTCAGATTTGCGGTTCTAAAACCACTATTCTGACTAGGCCCTATTTCGGGATGTTACAACCGTCCACTCGTTCTTCAAATGGGCTAATTGTAGCATAAATGCTTCCATTTAGAAAGCCACTAACATTTCGGCCCTTATGTTTTTAACCATCAAGTTTTTAATTTATGTGATTAAGTTCTTTTACTTAATCAGATACCTAAACGACAAAATGAAATCACAAAAATTTCACAACTCTTTAATTTCTTGAGCCAGAATACGAATCGGTTCTTCCTCATAGTCATATCGAGCTTAATCTCAATTTCAGACGGACTAATAACATGTGAAGGTTCAGATCGATATCTAGGAAGCATCGAAACATGGAATACATTGTGGACCTTTTCTAACTCAGGTGGCAACAACATTCTATAAGCAACCGACCCAATACGCTCTATAATCTCATATGGCCCAATAAATCTCGGACTCAATTTGCCTTTACGACTGAATCTGAGTATTTTATTTTCTTTTATGGTGAGACTTTCAAGAAGACTTTGTCTCTGATCTGAAACTCTATATCTTTTTGTTTCAAGTTCGCATACGATTTCTAATGATCTGACGCCGTTTTCACTGAGTTCCGTCCAATACAATGGTATAGACCTTTACGACCTTACAAAGCCTCATAAGATGCCGTTTTAATACTTGATTAAAAGCCATTATTGTACGCAAATTCAATCAAAGGTAAGTATCGTTCCCACGTACCTTCAAACTCGAGAATGCAACATCTCAACATATCCTTAAGTTATCTGACTGATTCGCTCAGACTGGCCATCTGTTTGCGGATGGAAACCAGTACTAAAATGTAATTTCGTACTTAGTACATCTTGCAGTTTCTTCCAAAACTGCAATGTAAACCTCGAATCTCTATCCGAAACAATAGAAATAGATACTCCGTATAATTTCACAATCTGAGAAACATACAATTCAACTAGTTTATCGAGCGAGTAATCTGTTTAAACCGGAACAAAATGAGCCAATTTGGTCAATCTACCCACAATAACCCAAATTGCATCTTTCTTGCTCGATGTCAATGGAAAACCAAATACAAAACCCATCGTGACTCTATCTTATTTCCACTCAGGTATCATGATCAGTTGGAATAATCTGAAAGGTACCTGATGCTCAACTTTTACTTGTTGACAAACTGGTGAACAGATAACTGATTACTTTGAGCTTCATTCAAAATCATCTGAATCAACATCTGAATTCCTCAGAACACATATTCGGTTTCTGAACCTCAGACAACCTTCAGCATCAACTTGAAACTCTGAATCAACCTGCAAATCACCTTGGACTTGCTTTGCTAACAAATCATTATCAACTTTTTGAGTTTCACAAATTTTGCTGAATAAATAGCAGTCTTGCTTTTGATTCAACTATTATTGAACCATCATCAAACATAGCCATATGCACATTCATTACACACAAAGTAAACGGTTATTTTCGGGTTAAAACATCAGTAACAACATTAGCCTTTCTCGGATGGTAGTCAATCACAAGCTCATAGTCTTTTAACAGCTCTAACCATAAGGAATCACAGGATATCTCTATGTACTCCATTATTAGAACATACTTCAACCCATTCACTGACACATGATTGAGGTTTGTAAACTCTTCATTCAATTTAGGCTAAATTAGAACTAATATTTTAGTGGATAATGTCTTCGTGCAAAAGAAAGCTTCAACAATTGAACTAACTTTAATTTACCACAACATTTCTCAAATAGAATTGTTCCGATAGACATAATTCCGTATCAAATCCTCAAGAATACAAGTTCTACTTCTATACTATCCTTCAGATCACACATGTACATTTAAAGTTTATTTCCGATCTAGTGGATAGATTCAAACTCATATAACCTAGTTACATTTTTAATCAAATAATTTCAGATCAGATTAAACCACAGAATCGGTCTTTTCGAAGAAATCTTTTCTTCTCGTTAGAAAGAATAATCCAGACATATCTTTATATATATGCTACAATCATCAAATATAAATCATATTGTCATAATAGGATTGTCGTCTTACCTATGACAATAGACAATATCCCGGCTGTTAACGAAGCATCTGAACCTAGAAGAAAATCAAATATGATTTGAACAACAACCAATGCAGAAGCACAACTTTTATAACTCTGATAACGGTACTACAGTACTCTTAAATTTCAGAACAGAAATTATAATAGATATAACCATTTCCTTCAAATGGACATCTCTTATAGATAATCACATAGAATCATGAGAAAACCAGAATAACTAAATTTTCAACATCTGAAGCTACACTAAATATTAGAAAATTACAACCCATATAGAATGATATCAATCCCGATGATATTCCAGAAAATGTCCAGAAAGAACAATATTACTCGTAAATACTGAAATCTACAGTAACAGAAGCAATATAATCTTCACATATTTTTAACAGAACAATAGCCAGTAGAAACAAAGTATTAGCATTATACAGATTTCACCATCGACTTTCATATCCAGACAAGGAATAAATACCAAAGAAATACATAGCAATGTCGAATACAACCCAAACAAACCAATGATACTTTCGTCTATTAGTATGTTTAGCCAATGTTCTCATACGATAAGAATTCCTTCTGAAATTAAACAGTCACATATACTTCTGAGAATAAATATGCACATAGAATGCCCAAAAGGAATCATAATAACTGCCTGACTATAACCACTACACTCAGCCCTCAATACAATTCAAACATTATTTCAACTATCTAATTTTGCCATGAGAAATTTTCACATTATCCCTTCACTAACAGAAATCAATTCAAAAAAGCTTTTAGCTAATATTTTCCTTAGTTAACATACCTGAATAGGTCATTTGATAGGAGATAACTTATTCTTTAACCGTGACGTCACATAATCTGAATAATCAATAGAACTATCCAATGTCTCTTTTAATACTATCTTCATTTGCTGATTCATTCTTTTTTCTGGCCACATTATTAATCTTCCGAACACGAAATTTTGTAACTCCACACTCTTGAGCTTATTCAACCTAGATCTTATAGATTTCACAGTAACATTTCACTAATAAGGGGGTGAGGATAATAAAGCCTCAAATTTAACTTACACATAAATACACATCACACATACTTTCACAAATAGCCAATTCATTAATGATTTCACATTGTCCAAACATTTAATAAACATTTGCTTTTAATCACCTTTGTTTTTAGCACTTAATTCATATACCAACTCAAATCAATAATTCACAATTAAAATATTTCAGATAACAATCACAACTCACATACCATAATCTATATGCTCATATAATTATAGCATTTGTCAACATCAATATATTATACTCTTCGATCCATACCTTTATGACTTTCAACTCATCATCAACATATTTCCATTCAAACATTCGAGTACACATTATGTACTATCAAAATTAGCTCAGTTGAAAACTTATCTGTCTCATCAAAACAATTTTGGTCAGAGTTAGGAGATATCACACTATCGCAGGTTAAATATGGTATGTATAGCTAGACTCACATACACTATGGTAGTCCTAGAACTGACTAAACCATAGCTCTGATACCAACCAAATGTAACACTCTTAACCTGAATCCGTTGTCGGAATGGGGTTACAAGGCATTACCGTTCATAGGACAATTCAGAATAGACTTTCGTTACAAAGTAAACCATCTAATAAATTTTTTAAAAATGAATTAACATGTTTCGATCATACCATTTATCTAATTATTCAAATTATTGCCAATACAATACAAATAGATAATCATAGAAATTAAATGCTTAGCTTATAACCCAATATATTTCATTTCATACTCAAATCATATTTGCAAACTTAACATTAAAAGTATATGAATGTTTACATACGAATTAATCTATCAACTTAAGGTTTATATGCACCAACTTTAATTAATAAAATCATACATCATTTTACTTCATATAGATAACATATATCACAATGTCCACTTCCTTTATCGGATATTACCAATCCTTATAATACATATTACTTAACCATAAATATAACACAAGCATACAAGTGGCATATTGACCTATTTTAATCATATTTGCCAAACCACAAAGTAGTATATAAATAAATGTAAATAGCATATCCAAGTTGTCTCTACTTGGCCAATTCATTATAATATTTACCATGACTTATGCACATATGTATATATGATTATACATTACTATGGCCACTGAATTTAAATAACTAGTACCCATTTAAACATGTATAAATATCATAATCATTTCACTTCAATACAAAGCCAAATTTAGTAAATCATTCTCAAATATAAACATATCATATATTACCTAATCCAAAATAAATTTTATTCACATTAAAATATAGCCGATTACCCTTAGGTACCAAATCACATACATGTCTATCTATGCATGCACTAAACCCGAATCATTCAACCATAAATATCATACCAAGCTTAAAACATAGTTGTAGATATACCATGACCAGTTCAATCTAATCATATCCAAAGTCATCAACCACATGCAATTTATGAAACACATATCATAAATACCTTCCATTCTTGACACATAACATTATATCCAAATAAACTTAAACCATAACAACCAATCATTAATTATACATATCACTAATATTGACCAAGAAAGAACACCGTATATACCTCATGTACATATCTTGATTTTTACCTAACTAATATATGAAATACCTTAATTCATTTTATGTCCATTATATCCAACCATGGTTGACATGAAAATATATAAGCCCAAACCACCAAAATCACAACCGAACACAACCATTATAAAAACAAAGCATTAAATCCAACCATAATAAATTATTAAGCCATTTTTGCATGGCTCATGGTTACATTAACCAAAATCAAACATTTCAAAAGTAAAATCCAGCCTATACATGCCATAGATTCGAAAGTCCACTTCAAAGATACCAAAGATAGTTGATAGTGTGATAAGCTTCTCTGACGATTCCCGAGCTCATAACTTGAATCCAAAATCTATAAAACAAAAACAAACATACACACACAGAGTAAGCTTTTATAGCTTAGTAAGTCATAAGCAAATAAACTATTCAAGGACATAATCTATACAGTTAAACTACACCAAATTATACTATCATAATCAATTTAAACTTCAATCCTATGATTTAACATTTATCTTATACTTTCACACATAACTTATTTATGACCGTATATATATATATTATCAAAGCATCTTTCGGTTTCAAAGCTCTATCATTAAGTGACCACATACATGTATACACATATACATATACTCATGAATTAAAATACAACTTCTTATGCATAAGCATAGCAATGACCGAATGAACACTTTTATATATAAAGATACATTAACAAACTATCATTCAATGGCCAAGCCAAAACATCTTTATCATACCAAATACACATACACTTATATGCATATACTCGTAAGTCAAAGTATAACAATCATATATATATTTATATCAATGGTCGAATATACCACCAATTACATATATTCAAAAATCATTTCAATAACATTCATATTATTTATTCACAAGGCCGAATACCTTTTTCACATTCACATATATTCTCACTTTACTTCAAGCATGTTTTGCAACAAATATTAAGTAACTTACTCACTTTATTTCAAATAGGTAATAAACCAATTCATACCTGGTCATTTTAGCTCATTTTTTCACATTCAATCACAACTTTTCGATGCCCGATGAACCATTCAAAATTGGATAGGACACTCAGATAATCACACATATATCATACAATGCCAACGTCCCAAATGTGGTCTTAATGTAACCACATATCGATGCCACAGTCCCAGACAGGGTTTTACTCGCACACATATATCGGAGTCACATATCAATGCCATGGTCTTACTCGCATATCATATATTGAAATCCTATGTCATGACATATGTATCCTAGCTATTCCTAAAGTTCGTACGAGGCTTTCAGATTTTGTAACTTGGTCGAAACGAATTCAGAAATATAGTAGCCAAGCTTGTATACATTTGGCTATTGTAGATATAAATTCACATATTTCATTTTAGCATATATAAGTTGCATTTAATTAAAATTAAGTACGTCTATTTGCTTATAAACTTACCTCGGACTATATAAATCGGAACGAAACGACTAGTCGACAACTTCCGTTTTTCCCCAATCCAAATCTGATTTCTTTGGTTCTTGATCTAAACATATTCAAATTAAACTCATTCAAACATATTTTCATTCAATTTAGTCCAGAAACACATAAATAGGCAAATTACCATTTTACCCCTGACATTTACACTTTTTACAATCTAGTCCCTATTGCACAAAACAAAAAATATACAAAATTTCAAGATACCCGTTTTTGGCTGAATATTCCTAGTGTTCATACAAGTCCATATATTTCATTTATTTCACATTTTAGTCCCTCAAATTATTATTTTTGCAATTTAGTCCTAATTACTCAAAATCATCAAAAACTCCAACACAAAATATGTTAATCTACAATATATCTTTCATATTTCATCATTAAACAACAAAAATCACAAGCTCTCAACCATGGCATAACTCAAAATATTCACCAAAATCAAAATTTTAAGATGGATTTTGTAGTACTAGAAGCAACGATCTCAAAAAAGTGAAAATTATCAAAAACCAAACAAAAACGAACCTTGATTGAGCTTGAGTAAGTGTCGAAACCTAGCTTTCTCTTTTCTTTTCTTCTTATTAGTGTTTCGGTCATGAAAATAATAATATGAACATGGTTTTCTTATTATATGTTTTATTATATACTTATTATTATTTATTTTACCATTATAACCTTAGTAATAAAATTATAAAATCATATATAACATGCCCATTACCGTCCACCCTTTCTTCAAATGGGCTAATTGCAACATAAAGGCTTCCATTTAGAAAGCCACTAACATTTTGGCCCTTATGTTTTTAACTATCAAGTTTTTAATTTACGTGATTAAGTCCTTTTACTTAATCGGATACCTAAACGACAAAATTAAATCACGAAAATTTCACACATTCTAATTCACAGACAATAAACATAGAAAAAAATTTTAAATATTTTTTTGACTCGAATTCGTGGCTACGAAACCACCGTTCTGATTTGGGTCTAAATCGTGCTGTTACAGTTTGGGGCAGCCCGCTAACGAAGTCCATAGTTACTCTCTCCCACTTCAAAAGTGGAATCTTAATTGGCTGAAGCAACCCTACAGGTAACTAATGTTCAGCCTTAACTTGCTGGCAAGTGAGACATTTACACACGAAATCGGTAACTCACGCTTAGGACCTGGCCAGCAATATAACTCACGAGGTTTTAGTACATCTTATTTCCACCAGGATGCATAGTGCCTCACACTGTATAGACTGCCTCATATTGGCATCCTTTGGTACACAGACTCTCCCACAGAAATAGAGTACCCCTTCGCTATTTAGCCCAAAATCAGATGTGCTTCCACTCTCAGTCTGTCGGAATCGAGGACCCAGTGAATCATCCTCCAACTGTTTACCCTTAATCTGCTCAATCCACATCGGTTTAACCTAAAGTTCGGCTAATAGACTACAATCATCAAATAAGCTGAGACAAGCAAACATCGCCATCAGCTCAGCCATAGCCCTACGGCTCAGTGCGTCAGCCACTACATTGGCCTTACCAGGATGGTATTCAATCAAACAGTTATAGTCCTTAAGTAGCTCAATCCATCTACGCTGCGTAAGATTCAGCTCCTTCTGAGTGAGGAGGTACTTGAGGCTCTTATGGTTAGTGTAAATGATACACTTCTCACCATACAGGTAATGTCTCTAAATTTTCAGTGCGAATACCACCACGGCCAACTCCAAGTCATGTGTCAGATAATTCGCCTCATGAGTCTTAAGCTGACGAGACGCATATGCCACCACCTAACCCTCTTGCATCAATACACATCCCAAACCAACATGTGATGCATCGTTGTAAATAGTGAACTCTTTCCCAAACTCTGGCTGTATTAAAACAGAGGCCTCAGTCAGAACTTTCTTAAGCTTCTCAAAACTCTTTTGATATGCATCAGTCCAGTTAAATGGCACACCCTTACGTAATAACTTAGCCAGAGGTGTCGCAATCAAAGAAAACTCTTCAACAAAACATCTATAATACCCTGCTAATCCCAAAAAACTACGAATCTCAGATACCGTCTTAAGCGGCTTACAGTCCAGAACAGTTTTAATTTTTTGAGGATCAATCCTAATCCCTTCAACAGATACCATATGGCCCAGAAGTGTTACCTCTCGTAACCAGAATTCACACTTACTGAACTTAGCGTACAGTTATTTCTCCCTCAGAATCTGTAGAACAACTCAAAGATGTGCATCGTGTTCATCTTCAGTTCTCGAATACACTAGGATGTCATCTATAAAAACCACTACAAACTAGTCTAGATAGGGTGGAACACTCGGTTCAGCAGATCCATAAAAGCCGCTGGTTCATTCGTCAATCCGAACGGCATAACTAAGAACTCATAATGACCATAGCGAGTCCTAAACGCTGTCTTATAAACATTAGTCTCTTTAACCCTCAGTTGATGGTACTCAAATCGGAGATCAATCTTAGAGAAAACTGAAGCTCTATGAAACTGGTCAAGTAGATCACCTATCCTTGGTAGAGGGTACTTATTCTTAATATTTTGTTTATTCAATTACCGGTAATCAATACACATCCGCATGGATCCATCCTTCTTTTTCAAAAATAAGACCGGTGCTCCCCATGGAGACACACAAGATCAGATGAACCCTCGATCCAGCAACTTTTGAATTTGAGCCTTAAGCTCCACAAGCTTTTTTAGTGCCATTCTATAAGGGGCGATGAACATCGGAGCTATACCAAGCAGGAGCTCAATCTCAAACTCAACTTCACGATTTGGAGGTAACCTAGGTAGCTCATTAGGAAAAACATCTGAAAAATCTTTAACAGTTCTGATATCCTTAATAGAAGAAATCGAAGAATCTAAAACACCGATGTAGGCTAGATACACCTCAAAACCCTTACAAATCAATTTCTCGGCCCTTAGTACAAAAATCACATTTGAAAAATAATTCCAACGCTCTCCAATTACAACTACCTTGTCACCCTCCATAGTTTTTAGTACTATCCGTTTGGTAGCACAATCTAAGTTCACTTGATCTTTAAGTAGCCCTAGAATTAAATCGGATTCTCCAAAAGGGAGTTCCATCAAATCCGTAAAAAAGATCATTCCTTGAACCTCCAAAGGTACATCTCCGAACAATTTGTTTCCCCTCACTAATTTCCCTAATGGAATTAACATAGTAACCTCACTCGTGGTGCTTTCAACCATTATACCCAAAGTCTTAGACACAGTGTATGCTATATAGGAATGAGTAGATCCTACATCAATCAGTGCAGTATAAGGTACATTATGGATAAAGAATGTACCTGTGATAACATCTGGGGCATCTCCATTCTCTTGGCAATGTGCAGAATAAACTAGAGCTGGCTGCCTCGTGTCGGTATGACCAGCATCTTTGCCCAGTTCCTTCTGACTATGACCTATACCATTACCACCACTGGCCTGGCCATGGCCTCTCGGTGGCTGCTGAACCCCTCTCGGCGATTGTACATTACCCCGACCTGCAGTTTGCACCTGATCGGGCCTCCGTTGACATTTTTTGATACGGTGCTCCAATGATTCACACCTCAGACATGTCCTAATCCTTTTCCAGCAGTCGCCCTAATGGCGTCTCCCACAATTAGTATAAGGCTACGGTCCAGTAGTAGCAACAGGGGCCCTAACTCTGACTGGCCCATCAACTCTGGCCTTTTTCTTAGGCCTCAGAACTAAACTTGAGGGTTTTGAATCCCTCTTATTCCTACCTTTTTCCTTTTTACGGTTCTGCCGCTCAGCGCGCTTCACATCCTTAGCAATTTTTACCTTATCCACTAATGCAGCAAAATCTCGCTCCCTCTGTAGTGCTATGAAAACCCTTAAACTATCCCTAAGGCTGTCCTTAAAATGAACACAGGGCTTATATTTAGTTGCCACCATCCCACGTGCGTAGCGGCTTAATCATAAAAATTTAGCCTCATATCCAGCCACTGATTTATCCCCCTGAGTCAAATTCAGAAACTCAGTCTCAGTCTCAGGTGAAACCGGTGCCTCCCTAGCTTCAACATTAGGCATGTGGTCAGATGACGAAGACCCAGCCCTAGCACCTCCACAGCCTCCGCCGCAGCCTCTTGTACCCCTTCCACAAGTACCTCTGGTGCTCATTATCGATTTACGCTTTATCTGTATTAAAAATTTTATGCATCAATTTTACAGTTCCAGTATTTATTAAGAATATTTTATGAACACTGTATCAGTAATTTAGAGTCTATTTTCGCAGATTGCAGTCTTACTACAATTTTTGGTTTACCCTAAATAGAGTATTTCAGTACAGTCTACTACCTATAGTAGTCTCAGTATTTTGATTTAAAACAAGTAATAGTTTCAGAAGACTTATAGAATCGGTGCTGGAAACTCGGTGCATGACACATTCAGTAAAAATTTTCAAAATACTTTCAATCCTTTAAAATAATTCTTTTAGAAATTTCAACCTGGCTCTGATACCACTAAATGTAACACTCTAAACCCGGCATGGATGTTATGGCCAAATCTGATGATGTCATATTGAAGTGATTTTCGTAATATATGGTATTGTTGAAAAACCCGTTCTATATGTAACCTCTTTGTGATCTTAACGAAGATTTTAAAATGTCGCGATATTTTCAAAATTTGAGTTGTTTGGCAGAATGTTAATCATATTAAATTGTTATTAATTCTAAAACATTAATTCTTGTGGAAGCCTTTAAAACATGTTGCGTAAGCATGGTGTTTTGGAAAACATTTATCTTTTTGAAAACCCGCATCCTACTACTAGCAGATATAAATCATAATAAATAAAACCCCAAATTAAAGATTAAAAATTTAAAGAGGCCTTATTACATAAAAATACCCAAATTAAATAACTTATAGATTAAAGTCAAATAAATAAAATACGTGCAGTTGTGTGGCTACCTCTGAATCCCTCGCAGCACTAACCTACCTAAGACTGGGAATTACCTGCACAGATAAATAGAAGGGTGAGTTTACAGAAACTCAGTGTGTAATCCCTTATCAAGCAATCAGTCAATCATACAGTGAGCAAATACAGTCTGGGCCTAGGCCCTTTTCAGTAATGGTTCAGTTTCAGTTCGGGCTTAGCACATTACAATAATAGTATCAGTCTGGGCCTGAGCCCATTTCAGTGACAGTAACAGATATGCAAAGAATAGATCATACCCAACCAGCCTCTACACTCCATCTTCGTCCAACCCTACACTCTATGTGGGGATAAAATCAACCCATCCATCCCTACACTCTAAAATAGCACCGGTTGCGGCACTAAATAGTAACTGCAACAAAACTGCTAGTACAGTACACTTCCTCCAATCATAATAAACCCCATCCCCATGCAATATATCATGTCGTGTCATAATATCATATGTGTATTATATATGTTCAAATGTCATGCTCAACTAAAATCATATATCTTATAAGAGCATAAAAGTCATTTTATCACATAAGGGCATAACGGTCATTTTATCAATTTGGTGGTCTAGGTATACTTACTGACCTAACAGTAGGTCCATAGTTGTATTGTGCGACCCATGCAATCTTAACAGTCAAACAGTAAAAATGGGCCCACGGCTTATATTACGGGCTCATGTGGGTCCACACGCCCATGTGGCCCACCAAGCCCAGAAATGGCCTTGGCCATGTAGATTACACAGCCTGGTCCAATATTTTCCACACATTTGTATGGTTTACCCGTGTGGGGCCCACGTGCTCATTCGGCCCACATAGCCTATTTCGGCCCAACATGGCCCAATACGACCTTAGCTCATGAAATCGCTCATAGTCGACCTCATCAATTAGACGACCATGTTTAGGCATATGGACTACCACACGATGAACGCATGCCCGTGTAGCATCGACGGTCACTTATTTTGGCTTTTACCGATCAATGATTAGGGGCAGTGTTGCTACACACCTTGATGCAAAAGTGTGCAAATGGACCGCAAGCGCTCCAAACCTATATTCAAACACAATACACTATTAGTCCTTTTAACAACAAGATTAAACAATCCCTTCTATAACACTTATTAAAATGGTTCCTTATCACTGGCCTTGGTCAATCGACTGAGGATCACCCACTTAATCCGTTGTAAAAGACTGGTTTCAAACCTCTTTAGAAGTATCTTGCAATCCAACTGAGACTTAACAACCTAAGCCATATATTAATCTTACCAAAAGATTGTACCGACCGTATAACACTTATCGAATGTGCCACACTGAGAAAAGGAAAGGAAGCAATGCCTACACCCCAAAGCAAGTCAAAACCACACGCTACTACAGAGGTAAAGACTAGCACCGACACGTCCCTAGCAATATATGGCAGCAAAGGAAAATGTTAGAAGAATATTACTACACAGAGAGAAAGAGAGAACAGAGCAGAACCATGCATCCACCAATTGGTCAAAGCACAATATCAAAAACTGAAAACAAAATAGAGAGAGGAAGGGATGAGGTATTCGGTCAAAATGGCAAAATGAAAAGAGAGGAAATCTGTGAACCCAAAAAAAATCGAATGAGGGGGAAGGAAGGTGTGTTCAGCCAAAAAAAAAGGTAAAAAAAAAGGAAAGAATTGAGAGAGAGAATAGAATAAGGAGTATTCGACCAAAGTTGAGAAAGGGAGAGAAGTAAACAATCGGTCAGCAAAGGACTTTAGGGAAGAGCAAACCCGAAATAGACCAAAATGAGAAAAATTTTGAATAATCTTTAGCAACAATCGGTCCCAAAAAGAGAAACACGAAAGATGGAGAAGCAGTAAAAACCAAAATTAGGAATTTGACACCAAGGAGTGAAAGTGTGGTATTGACCAATTTTGGCAAAATGAGACTCCCTAATTCGGCCTACTCCTAAACACTTCCCTTACTTGACTCCACAAAATACTCCAACCACCCCACTATCCAAAATCCCACTATTTCCTCCTAAAATTGGGCTACCCAATCCCCATACCCTTCAAACACTCCAACCGCTCACTAGCATCAGAGTTCCACTAGCCTACAACCACTTACACGGCATCTAGCAAAATAAAACACTCCCCTACATCATTAAGACTCGAACCCCAGACTTCAGGCATCATCAACACGCTACTTATCCCTTAGACCAGCAGGCCCTTTCTGTAATGAAATACCCATATTTATTTGAAAGCCTACTGACTAGAGGCAAGGGTTTAACCAATTAAAACAAAATTTTTGCATAAGCCAAGGCTTGAACCTAAGACTTCTCAAACACTTCCCAGAACACTTAACCATTGAAGCAGACATGTATTTATGCCACAAACATACAAAAATAAATACTTAAAATTTAGGGCGTTACATCATGCTTTTGTGAAATTTTCCATGAAGAAATTTTATGCCTAAAGTGTCCAATTTGAAGTTAGGGACTAAATTGAATAAGTTGCAATAGAAGCTTTAAGCATGAAATTGCTATGGATTATTAATTAGAGGTCCTTAAATAGTAATTTGACCAAGTTTTAAAATTTTGGACAAAAATGGGCATGAATAGGAAAAATTTGAAAAAAAAGGCCTTAAAGGTATTTTTGTCATTTGATTAATAAAAGAATAAAAAAGGGGAAAACAAGTAAAAAATCTTGTCTATCTTCAGCTACCTTAGTCGATATTTTCGTGCACACCATAGCTAGGGTTTCTTCAACTTTCAAGCTCAAAAGTAAGTGCATCTTAGCCCCGTTTTTAATGTTCTTTATATTTTTGAAGTTGTCATCAACTGATCTAGCTATTTCTACCATTTTTTTGAGCTAGGGTTCATGTTCAAAAACTTATCCATGTGTGACATGTATGTATTTTGATGTTTAATGGAGGAATATGAAAGTTTGATGTGTGTTTAACAACTTTTACTAAGTGATTTTTGAAGGAAATACATGAAAAGGTCATATTTGTAAAAGTTGTAAAAAGTGTAGTAAATATGTGAAAAAGAAAAATGTGGGCTACTAGGAGTAGGAATATGAATCAACTAGACTTGGGTTGTAAAGAAAATGCAAGCATTTCATTTTACGAGCCTAAGAACCAATTTGTAAATAAGTGAAAAGTTGGGGGTAAAAAGGTAATTTTACCAAAGTATGTGTTATCGGTCAATTCGAACAATGCGTGTATTAAATAAGTTAAATTTGGCATTATAGATCAAGAAAAACGTGACTAGGGTCTTGATCATGGGAAAAACAAGGTTTATGAAGAATAGCTCGTTTTCATCATTTTGTACCAAGGTAAGTTCATATACAAATAATGTGATGTTATGTTATATTTTTGATGCTTGAGTATTATGTGAATTCAAATTCTTCAATGCTATTATGAGTTATGCTTTGATTACTCCATGAGTAAGTGATGGGTATTATGGACATTGAGATCGGCATTACGAGCAAGCTTGACAGAAATGTAATATCAAAAAATCCCTTTTGAACCTTAAGAATAGTTTAGGATACAAGTGACATGTCACTAGAAATCATGTGATTTATGAGCTCATGAGATATGTTTATGTGGTTTCGGGTGTTGGTCTTGTACATCCTATTGGTGGCTAGGTAGTCCGACATGTGTTGCGGATACTTGACAGCTTGTTTGAGCAGCCTGTGTAGCTACATCTTGACTGACATCTTGTGTGAGCAAACCCGTGAGTAGCTTGAGAATGAGATTTTATGTGTTATGTGATATGAGGTAGCTTTAGCTATGTATGTGGCACTTACGTACGAGCTTTCCATGTATCCAATAGTATTCCGAGTGTTCAACGGGTAAATTATCGAGTAACTTGATAGAAGACCCAAGGGGTAAGTCAATGGGAAGAATGAGTAAGAGATTATGTTATGAGTTGATATAGGTATGTATACTGAACTCATGAGTAACGCCTTGGTATGTGATGAACTTATGACAAAGTTGTTTAGGTGATGAGTAAGTTAAGTGACTTGATGAATTATAAATTATGTTCATTATATTAAATGTATGTTTAATACTTCTTTAAATAGCATGTTATTTGCATATGGACTTACTAAGTTTTAATGCTTCACCCTTTCTTTCCATCTTTTATAGTGTCGCCAAGCTAGCTCGGGGATCAAAGAAAGTCGAAGACTCGATTACACTATCAATTGGACATTTGGGTATAGTTAGTTTCAACATTTCGAGTATGGCATGTATAGGAGATTTGGTAATTTAGTTATGTGTCATATTGATTAGCCAAATGAGTTGGCTCATGATGGTATTACGATTCATTTTATTTATGCATGCATGCAGTGTGTTTATGCTTTATGATGTGGCTGGTGGTTGCTTGTTGGTAATAGATGTGATAAATGGCACATATGCTTAATGAATGAGTTGGGATTAATAGGTATGACCATGTTCATGGTATAAGTAAGTAGGTTGAAGGTAGGTTTATAAGGATGAATAAATATGAAATTGGTGTGGAATGCCATATGAAAGCATGATGGTTAACACTCCAAACCCGACCTAGATGTTATGGCCGAATCTCGCGTGTCACATTGAAGTGTTTTACGAAAACCATGTTTTCATTGAAAACCCTTCTTACTATTTAAAACCTCTGGCCCTTTTAAAAACTTGAGAAAACCTCAGTTTACGTTGATTTATTTTTCAAAACATGGTTCACTGGAAAGTTATTCCTATTTAAAATGGTGTTTGTTATGGAAGCTTAATTTAAAATAGTCGATTTACGAAAACTTGACGTTCAAAAGTTAAGTTGCGAAAATGTAGTGTTTTGAAAACAATTAGTGTTTTGAAAGCAATTATTGTTTTGGAAAACCGCGATCTACTTCTAACAAATATAAAACATAGTAAATAAAATCCCAAAGTTTAAAATAAAAACTAGAAATTAAGAGAGGCCTTATTACAACCCAAATAAAAAATACTCAATAGTAAATAAACAAATTTAAGCAGTGTGTGGCCATCTCCGAGTCCCTCACAGCACCGATCCAGCTATCGCTGGGGATTACCTGCACAGATAAAAATGGGGTTGAATTTACGAAAACTCAGTGTGTAATCCCTTTTTTAGAGTAACAGTTAGTATACAAAAATAGAAACAGTCTGGGCTAGAGCCCTTTAACAGTAACAATACAGTCTAGTTCAGAGCATACGTGGGCAAAGCCCATTACAATATCATTGGGTCACAGCCCATAACAGAGTCAATTGGGCCTAGCCCATCTCAGTTACAAAACAGAATGTGTGAATGCATGGATGCATGCTATCCCATCCAACCCTATACTTGCCTCCGTCCAACCCTGCACTACCTATGGGGAATAACTCACCCACGCTATCCCTACACTTACAATGTTAGCACCGATTGCAGCACTAACCAAAATCGCAGCAAAGTTGCTAGTATATATATAGCTTTAAGCCTTCAGTAGTGGTATTATAATTGGCACAAAGCCATCGGTAACTGTAATAAGTTCGGTACATAGCCATCAGCGACGGTAATATAATTGGCACACGATCATGGGTAAATATGATCGACACAGAGTCATCAATAAATATGATAGGCACATAGCCATAGGTAAATACGATTGGCACAAAGCCATAATCAAGATAGCATAGAGCCATATTTAGGTTGGCGCAGAGCCATAAACAGATTAAGCAGCACTAAGCCGTCCATTGATCCACAGTCGTCTCGTGCGACCCATGCGACCTTAATAGATCAATACTCAATCTAAAGTCATCTCGTGTGACCCGTGCAATCCTATCAGAATAGTACTTCCTCCATATCAATGTCCCAACCCCATGCAATATGTTGTGTATGTCATGCTCAATCATCACATGTGTATGCAGAATGACCAAGCTCAGTAACAATCATTTAAACGTATATTAAAAGCATATCAATTTTACAACCATAGTTAAGTTAGTTAAATCATAGTCAACTTAGTCAAATTCATAGTCCAAGTCAGTCATTTACCCACAAGGGCAAAACAGTCATTTTACCCTACAGGGGTATTTCGGTTATTATACAAACTGGGGGTGTTTCAGTAATTTTACAAATCGAGGGTTTTAACGACCCAACAGAAAGTCCAACGTCGCCTTGAATGAATTAAATAACCTAAACAGACATAATGGTGTAACTAGGCCTACGGCCCATTACTCAACCCTAATGGGCCCACACACTCGTGTGGCCCATTCTACCCAAAATCAGATGCGACTATGTGTACACCATAGTCCGGTCCCTTATTAGTCACTTACTACAGATTTCATCCGTGTGGGGCCCACAAGCCCATTAGGTCCACACGGCCCATTTAGGCCCAACGAGGCCCAGAACTACCTAAGTCATGTGCGTGACATGACAAGTCTATCTATGTCCCACTTAACAGTAAAGTTTGCCCATGCGGGCCCACGGGTCTATTGGGCCCATACAGCCCATTCCGGTCCAAGCCCATGAGATCGCTCATTGTGGCCTTCCTCGTCGTACTCCCACATTTCATTGGCTCGGCTGATCACATGAGTGTTCGCACGGTCATGTGGCCCAAAAGCCCAATCCTTCGACTTTTTAGCTTTTTGGCATTCTGGAATTTCGGTATTTGTCGCTACAGCTAACACCGTGCAAAAAACATACACACTCTATCGGCTTTTGACTGATTAGTTATTACGGTACTAATACACACATTTCTACAGCTTTTACGCCTATTACCGTTTACAAGGTACGAAAACACACCTGATTGCAATCTTTCATGAAAACTCTTGAGCATCCAAACCTATAATCCGTCATAACACACCATTAACAATTATCTAAAGAGTTAAAACAACCTCTTCCTAATAATACATATCCACAGAAAAATTGCCACTTGCCTTGATCGATTGTCAGAAAATCACCCACCTACACCGTTGTCCAAAGACTAATCACTCGACCTCAGAGATCCTATATCAACCAACCTTATCATCCCTTACCCAAAAGAATAACTTGAGCAAGATAACGAGAATACTTACCGAACCACGAGGTAAACTAGGAAGAAGGGACAATCGGCTTAGCACCACTCGTCCCTAGCCATTGAAAGGTAATAAAGAAAACAAGGTTAAGCACAAGATTACCAACAAGGAGGAGAAGATTTACAAAGAATCAATACTCACCACATGACCACAGAATATTCGCACAAGTTGAAAACCAGAGTAGAGAGGGAGGGCGCTGATGTTCAGCCAAAGTAAAACTAAAATCAACACTGAAGCGAAAAGAAAATAGGGAGAGAGAGATATTGGTTTGGTCAAATTGAGAATAGAAAGGGGGAGGAGATGTATACGGCTAGAGTTTGAGAATAGAAACAAGAAAAGAAGAAAAGGATTGAGAAGAGGAGAAGAAAGGGAGAATCAACACAAGCAGCAATTGTTTAAGAAATAGCAGAGAAGAGAGGTATTGTTCAGTTTTGGTACAATAAAGAAATTAAGAAAACAAATGCCCAATCAATTAATTGAGAAAAAGATAGAAAAGAAACTAAAACAAGAGACTCCTAAATCCCCTTTAGCAAAAATCAGCTCCCCAAAAGTGCCTAAAACCAAAATGGCAAGAAAAGATTCGGCAACTACCAACATTAACACTCCAAAACTGAAAAAAAAACCCAACTCTCCTTAGCCAAAATTCGTGAGTAACCAAGTCCTTATTTGGCTAGAATACCTCAGTATTCAAATCCTTCCTTGATTTTGTCCCAACCTCCAAGATTATCTCCCCCAAATCCCTCCTCAAATTTCTCCAAGACCAATTCAAACTCTCCTCATCAGTGTTTGATTCAAACTCCACTACTTACTCAGCAAAGGAGTAAAATAATTACTCCTTTCAGTAGGGACTAACTCGAACTCAAGATCCCTTGCCACCTTAATAACACCACAACCACTAGACCACAAGCTCATCTTGCATCACATTTCCATCCCAAATATTTATAAAGCCTTCATGCAAAGGCCTAGATTCACTTAAGAGCAAAATCAACAATTTTGCAAAAGCCAGGGCTTGAACCTAGGACTTCTCAGGCTCTCCCAAACACTCCCAATTCACTTAACCATTAAAGAAAACAACCAATATATGCTATTCTCATGGACAACCTAATATTTATAAGCCGCCTTCTAACCGATCCCATGCTCAAGGCCCAATCCTACTAGGCCCAAATTCAGGGCGTTACATGTGATATGTTGACATTACAAAGTCATGGAATAATCATGATTGTGAGTATTTTGTGACTAAATATGCTATGTTGCATACCATAAAAAATTTATAAGTGAGTGAGCATTTAAGGGTGGGAAATGGCTTGGAAAATAGCCTTAAAGTTGTTCGCACGGGTAGACACACGGGCATATGTCTAGGCCGTGTGTGACACATAGTCAGCCCCATCAGTGTGTGATCTGGCCGTGTGTCCCCTGCACCCTAATTTGGAAAAACAGAATGCCCAGTAGTAAACTTACGGGCAGAGACACAACCGTGTATCTCAACCGTGTGAAGGACACAGCCTCAGGACATATGTGTGTGCCCAAGCCGTGTAAAGTCAACACTTAATTTTTGGAATTTAATTCACCACACAGCCTAACCACACAAGTATGCAACTTGGCTGTGTGACCCGATTTTATTGATGACATCATAAACAGAGAGTTACAGGGTTGAGGACACGGGCGTGTTTGACCACACGGCCTATCCGTACGGGCATGTGACCCTATTACATGTAAATTTCTCTAAGTTTTCCCAATGTTTTCTAAAGTTCTCAGATTAGTCTCGAACTACTCCCAATGTATGTTTTGGGTCGTAGGCCTATATAAGGAATAATTTCTATCTGTATGAATGAATTTAATTTGAACAAAATTTTATGGCCCAGTTTTGTATGTTTGCTTGTGTTTAAGTCCAGTAATGCCTCGAACCCTACCCCGGCATCGGATTTGGGTAAGGGGTGTTACACTAGTTATGTACATCCTACCAGTGGCTGGGTAGCCTATAACGCCCCGAATTTGGGCCTAGAAGTATTGGGCCTTGAGTATGGGTCCATAAAGGGGTTGTGCATAAGTATTTAATTGTGCAAGGAAATGACACAATTAAATATTTGCTCAAGTGGTTAAGGGTCTTGAGAGGAGTTGGAAAAGTCCTTGGTTCGAAGTTGGGCTTTAGCAAAAATTTTGGTTTTAAGTGAATAAAACCCTGGATGCTTGGATGATGGCCTTTTAAATTATTGTGTTAAGTAAAAGAAACAAGGAAGCATGTGGTTTAGTGGTTGTGGCGTCATTAAGGTTGCAAGGGAGCCTGGGTTCTAGTCTTGGCTCTTGCAATTTATTTTGGATTTTCTTTTAAAGGAACCTGGACTTTGGCCTATAGGCCTTATAATTAATTAAGGATAAAATATGACACAGAAAGAGCCTGTGGTGGAGTGGCAAAGTGGCATGTTGTGTAATTGTGAGGTCTGAGGTTCAAGTCTTAGGATGCGCAGTGGAGTATTTATTTTGCTATTTGAGCTGTGTAGGAGGTGGAATTGGATTGGAACTCTATAGTTGAAGTGGTCATAAGAATGAGGAATTTTCCTAGCGGTTGAAAGCAATCCCACATAGGGAAGCTAACATGAGAATTGGTGAGAAGCTGGCTTTAAATAGAGCGCACCAGATGAGTTGGTGAGGGGGAAACTGATTAGGACTCAATGCAGGATGTGTCAAGGTTGGTAATCGTGGACTTCGGTACGTTCTCATAAATAGGTGTGTATTCACGCCCTTTTTTGTTGGAAATCAGCAAAAGCCAAAAAGCGAAAACTTTGTCATTTGAGGCCTCACGAGCATGTGATCGCTCGTAGGGTAAACTGATCCCAAAAATCATGGGGGATAGACTGTAGAGGCCGCCACGAGCGTTCCCGTGTACTGGGCCTCGATGGGCCCAATGGGCCTATGGGCCTGCTTGTGTAAATCTAACTATTAGGTGGGAAGTACTTGGGCTTGTCATGTCATGTGCATGGCATAGGCCGTTAAGGGCTTTGTTGGGCCGTGAGGGCCAAATGGGCTTTTGGGTCCCACACAGATTAAATCCATAGTAAGTGATAAATCTTGGACTGGGCTATGTAAGTCACATAGCCGTAGCTAAATTTGGGTTAAATGGGCCACACGAGCGTGTGGGCCCACTTGGGCCGAATAATGGGCCTTAGGCCCATTTACACCATTAGGTATGTTTAGGTTACTTAAGTCACTCGAGGCGACTGTGGACCCTCCAAGAGGTCGATTATTTGTATCGAGACTCTAGAGGGTAAAATTGTGATATCCTGAATTAGGGCCTAATGGAATAGTGGTTTCAGGACCACAAATCTGAGATAGAAATAATTATTTTATTATTATTTTTAGGCCTATGATATGATTGAATGATTGTGTGAAAATTTCGTGAAGAAATTCTATGCATAAAGTGCTTAATTTGAAATTAGGGACTAAATTGAATAAGTTGCAAGACTTGCATTCTAGAAGTTTTTAGTATGAAATTGCTTTGGAATATTAATTAGGAGGTCTTAAATATCAATTTAACCAATTTCTAAAATTTTGGACAAAAATGGGCTTGTACATGAAAAATTACAAAGAAAGACATTAAGGGCATTTTTGTCATTTGGTAAATATAGTCATTAAAAAGGGAAAAATAACACAAAATGGACTCATCTTCTCCATAAGGGGCTGCCGAAATTTTCTTGTCACCATAGCTAGGGTTTCCAACATTTTTAAACCTTGATTGTAAGTGATTCCAAGTCTCGTTTTTAATGTTCTTTCTGTTTTTTTTTCCGGTAACTTGATTAAGCTTATTCTAGCAATAATTTAATCTAGGGTTTATATTTTGAAAAATACCCATAGGTGAAATGTGTTTATTTTTATGTTTTATGGTAGAATATGAAGCTTGAAATTGTGTTAAACAACTTTTGCTAAGCGATTTTACGTGAAAATGAGTAAAACGACACAATCGGTGAAAATACCTAATGTTCATAAGTATATGTTAGAGTGAGAATTTGATGTTGCTATAGTAGGGAAAAATGATCAGCATGTCATAAAACATAAGAAAATAGGATGAAGTTTAATTTCTGAGCCTTGGGGAAAAAGTGTAAATATGTAAAAGTTTAGGGGCAAAAATGTAATTTTGCCAAAGTTTGAGTCAAGGGCTGTTTTGATGAATGTGTATATTGAATAAATTAATTTGGTATTTTAGATCAAGAGAAACGGGATTCGAGTCGTGATCGAGGGAAAAATAAAGTTTTCGAGGAATAAGCTCGATTTCTAGGATTTTGTACCGAGGTAAGTTCATGTGTAAATGTGGTAACATAATTTTTATTTTAAGTAATTTAATGATATTGATATGATATGATGATTATTATTATGAAATATTATGCTTTGTGGTTATTATTGAGTAATATTCAAATTATGTATACTACTTGATAAATATGATTTGCTACTGAGTAACGATTTCGACATTCCGTGGAAGACGGCAAAGATGTGTAACCGAGGAAAAGCCCGTTTGAACCTTGAGAATAGATTAGAATACAAGTGACATGTATCTAGGATATTTGAGTTCTGAACTCGTTGAGTTGAGTCCGAGTTCACTTATGGATGCAAACGCTCGAGCTCGTCGAGTTGAGTCTGAGTTCACTTTTGGATGCGAACGTCCGAGCTCGTTGAGTTGAGTCCGAGTTCACTTATGGGCGGGTTATATGGTAGCTTGGCTACATAATTTTCGCAGGCTATTGAGTTTGTCTAACTGCGGGTATAGCACTTATGTTCATGAAATCCGTGTATTTGAATTATATTCTGATGTGTTCAATATGTCGAAACCATTTTTTAAAGGGATTGTTCAAAAAACGGGGATCGACTTTTGAAAAACGAAAATGGGAGTCGCCACCAACCTTTTTTAGGTGTGATTGGATCACCTTATAAAACGTTTTGGTCTACGAAAATTAAGAAAACAGGTTCGGGAGTCGGTTACGTACGAGGAAGGATTAGCACCCTCGCAACGCCTAAAATTGGTACCAAATTGCATAGTTTTCTTTCTTAATGTCAAAAAAATTTGAAAGGATTTAAAAATAGGATCCCTTTTTAAAACCGGAATAATTCGAGTTTAAAACCAAGATTCCTTCGTTCCAAAAGAATACGAATATCACATCAAGCATGATAGGACACGATATTCTAAAACTCTTGTAACTGAAATCACCTCGCAATTTTTAAAATTGTTTATAAGGGTATTTTAGGCATTTAGACGAACGAGAAATCGCATCCAGCATGTTAGGGCACTATTTCCTGAATTCCTAAATACAAAAAACATTGCCTTTTTAAAAAAAAAACATTTCTTTGATTGTATATTTTTTAAAATCATGATGCAATCAAGATACAATATTAACATATATCAATATCAAACTATGTAACTTCA
Source organism: Gossypium longicalyx (assembly GCA_025698465.1). NCBI lineage: Eukaryota > Viridiplantae > Streptophyta > Magnoliopsida > Malvales > Malvaceae > Gossypium > Gossypium longicalyx. The sequence goes on along the minus strand of CM047001.1, from coordinate 30,538,993 downwards.
TTAATATTTCAGGCAAATATGACATAAATAATATAATACATATTATTTACATATATGTATTATGCAAGCAACCAAAAAATAATAAGTATAAAACCTACATTATATGGCATATACAACATCATTTCATACAAATATAATCTAAGATAATAAACTAAATAATCCACAATTCATGCAATTAAGTATAAAAGTATCAAATATTTTAAGAGATACATTGATGTACTATGATAATGCTAAGTAAGTGCATGATAAACTATCAAGTTTAAAAAAATAAATAAAGATAAAGATAGATACAATTAACAATGAATGGAATATTAAGGAATATTTAAACAACACATGAAATATCAAGGAGAAATAGTGATGAAAATATAATAATAAAAAACTTACTAATAAAATATACTATATAATAACCTAAAATATATATATACATACATAATAATATTAAGTAGGAACAAAACTTCACAAAAAAAAAATTCAAAATATAATGCATGTTAATAAAGTATAATATTTAACTATCGATCTACAAATTTACAAATTATACATAATAATAATATATATAAAATATAAAATAATAGAATATATAATATAAAGAATAAAGTATTAATATAGATTATAAAATGAAGTTTAAATATTTAAATAAAAATATAATATTTAATAATAATTTATAAATTTCAAAATTACATATAATAATATATAATAAAATATAAATATATGATAAAATATAAAATAAAATAATATATAATATATATTAAAACATAAAATAATATAATATATAACATTTAATAAAGTATAATATAATATATGCTAATATAATATAAATATAATATAAATATAATTGGAAGTAATAAAAATAATATACAATGAATTTTTATACATGTAAATAAATAATAAATAGTATTTAAACTAAATAAATTTAAAAATATATAAAAGGATTAAAATTAAAACTTTGGGGATAATTAGAAAAAAAAATTTGGATCAATCTAGAACACGCATTAGAACCGAGGGACTTACTGGGCAATTAGCCCTAATCCTAAAACGATGTCGTTCTCCAGAGTACTATTTTAAAATCACTGTTTGGACTAAATTGAAACAAAGGTAAACTGTTACGGCCAAATTAAGATAAAAATAAAATGAAATTAAAAAATTTAAAAACATGGGAGGATTAATTGGGCAATTTGCCCATTTTCCAAAAACACGCGGATCCTCCCCGGGTAATCGGGTCAACACGCAGATCCTTTACCAAAACGGTGCCGTTTTAATGCTTATTGAATTAAGCAAAACGACACCGTTTTTGTAGGGCTATATAAGCCCTGATTTTAGTTTTAAAATCATTTTAATCCGATTCTGAAAAAAAGAAGAAAGAAATCCTCTGAAAGAGGATGCGGGACCGCACATCGAACTCGCCGAGCCACCGTTCTCTGGCGTTCACGCGCCCACGCGCCACCGCGAACGCCGCCACATGTAGCGGTCTGAAACTGGAAAATTTTCCCGTTTCATCGTAGATTAGAAAAGGTTCGTCTTCCTTTTCCTTTTTTATTACCAGTATGTATTAAAAGATAGATAAAGTATTCACCTTTATATTCTCTGATCACTGCTGATTACTTTGTGTATAAAATACTCTATTTTTTATTGAATCTTTTTGTGTATTCCAAAAAAAAAAACCCCTCTTTTACAAATCGGAAGAGAGGCTTTATAGCCTTTAGACTATACATGTTTAGGAAAGAAATCTTTGATTTCTTTCCTTATTGGTTTCAGTTTATCTGCTGCTATTTGGTTTCCTTTTCTGCTTCGTGTCTGTTGGTTTCTTTTGTTCTGTCTTGCAGGTATTCGCGAGAACATCACGGTGGTTTCGATTCACGCATTGATTGCGGCGTGGTACGAGGCCAAAGTCACGGCGCCCATGGAGCCAACTGGAATGGCACGAGACGAACGGTCATGACGCTTGGGATGCTTGCGGCGCCTAGGGTTTCTGAAACCCTAGGTCTCTCTGTTTTCTGTTAACAAATTGGGCCACTTGGGCCTCGTTTGTTTTTGGGTCTGGGTGTAAGGGTACTGGGTAGTGGTATTCGGTTGGGCTAAAATGTAATCGGGTTTTTATTGGGCTGTTGGGTTATGTATTAAAATTTGGGCTCTGTATATAGACTGTTTAAAATAAATAAATATTTATTTCATTTTATTTTAAGGCCCGGGAAAAATATAGTTCATACAGTTGCCCCTCTTTGCTCATTGCTGTGTGACAGGAATAGAGCTAAGATATAAAAGAACAAATTTTGCCCGGGCTCACCGAGTCTTGAGTTCCTCGATCTGCTCCCCGTTGAATACAGAAATACCCAAATCATCTTAGATCTGCCTCGACAAAAGTCAGATCTGCTATGTCTTTGATTTGCTCCCCGTCAAATACAGAAATGCCCAAATCACTATCTTTGATCTGCTCTCTGACAATACAGAGACGCCAAATCTGCTATCTTCGATTTGTTCTCTTACAATACAGAGATGCCAAATCATGTTATCTCCGATTTGCTCCCCGTCTAATACAAAGATGCCAAATCTATCATCTTGGATCTGCTTCGATGCAAACACATGAAGGTTAGATCTGTTATGTCTTCAATTTGCTCCCCGTCTAATACAGAGATGCCAAATCTGTCATCTTGGATCTGCTTCGATGTAAACACATGAAGGTCAGATCTGCTATATTTTCGATCTGCTCCCCGTCTAATACAGAGATGCCAAATCATCTTGGATCTGCTTCAATGAAGGTCAAATCTGTTATGTTTTCGATCTGCTCCCCGTCTAATACAGAGATGCCAAATCATCTTGGATATGCTTCAATGAAGGTCAGATCTGCTATGTCTTCGATCTGCTCTCTGTCGAATACAGAGATACCAAATCTGTCATCTTGGATCTGCTTCGATGTAAACACATAAAGGTCAAATCTGCTATATTTTCGATCTGCTCCCCGTCTAATACAGAAATGCGAAGTCATCTTGGATCTGCTTCAATGAAGGTTAGATCTGCTGTGTTTTCGATCTGCTCCGCGTCTAATACAGAGATACCAAATTATCTTGGATCTACTTCAATGAAGGTCAGATCTACTATGTCTTCGATCTGCTCTCCGTCGAATATGGAGATGCCAAATCTGTTTCTTCGATTTGTTCTCTGACAGTACAGAGATGCCAAATCATCTTAGATCTGCTTCAGCATAAACACGTGAAAGCCAAATCTGCTATGTCTTTGATCTGCTCCTTGTAAACGTAAGGATGCTAAATCATCTTGGATCTACTTCGATGTGAAAACATCTGAAGGTTAGATCTACTATGTCTTCGATCTGCTCTCCGTCGAATATGGAGATGCCAAATCTGTTACTTTGATTTGTTCTCTGACAATACCGAGATGTTAAATCATCTTGGATCTGCTTCAGTATAAACACCTGAAGGTCAAATCTGCTATGCTTTAGGCACATATGACATAAATAATATAATACATATTATATACATTTATGTATTATGCAAGCAACCAAAAAATAATAAGTATAAAACCTACATTATATGGCATATACAACATCATTTCATACAAATATAATCTAAGATAATAAACTAAATAATCCACAATTCATGCAATTAAGTATAAAAGTATCAAATATTTTAAGAGATAAATTGATGTGCTATGATAATGCTAAGTAAGTGCATGATAAACTATCAAGTTTCAAAAAATAAATAAAGATAAAGATAGATACAATTAACAATAATGAGATATTAAGGAATATTTAAACGACACATGAAATATCAAGGAGAAATAGTGATGAAAATATAAAAAAAAAAACTTACTAATAAAATATACTATATAATAACCTAAAATATATATACATACATAATAATATTAAGTAGGAACAAAACTTCACAAAAAAAATTCAAAATATAATGCATGTTAATAAAGTATAATATTTAACTATCGATCTACAAATTTACAAATTATACATAATAATAAATATATATATATATATAAAATATAAAATAATAGAATATATAATATAAAGAATAAAGTAATAATATAGATTATAAAATGAAGTTTAAATATTTAAATAAAAATATAATATTTAATAATAATTTATAAATTTCAAAATTACATATAAAAATATATAATAAAATATAAATATATGATAAAATATAAAATAAAATATATATATTAAAACATAAAATAATATAATATATAACACTTAATAAAGTATAAAATAATATATGTTAATATAATATAAAAATAATATAAATATACTTGGAAGTAATAAAAATAATATACAATGAATTTTTATACAAGTAAATAAATAATATATAGTATTTAAAATAAATAAATTTAAAAATATATAAAAGGATTAAAATTAAAACTTTGGGGCTAATTAGAAAAATAAAAAAAATTTGGATCAATCTAGAACACGCATTAGAACCGAGGGACTCACTGGGCAATTAGCCCAAATCCCAAAACGACGTCGTTCTCCAGAGTACTATTTTAAAATCACTGTTTGGACTAAATTGAAACAAAGGTAAACTGTTAGGGCCAACTTAAAATAAAAATAAAATGAAATTAAAAAATTTAAAAACACGGGAGGATTAATTAGGCAATTTGCCCATTTTTTAAAAACACGCGGATCCTCTCCGGGTAATCGGGTCAACACGCGGATCCTTTACCAAAACGGTGCCGTTTTAATGCTTATTGAATTAAGCAAAACGACATCGTTTTTGTAGGGCTATATAAGCCCTGATTTTAGTTTTAAAATCATTTTAATCCAGTTCTGAAAAAAAGAAGAAAGAAATCCTTTGAGGATCTGGGACCGGCATCGGAGCTCTGTCGAGCCACCGTTCTCTGGCGTTCACGCGCCCACGCACCACCGCAAACGCCGCCACATGTGGCGGTCGGAAACTGGAAAATTTTCCCGTTTCATCGTAGATTAGAAAAGGTTCGTCTTACTTTTCCTTTTTTATTACCAGTATGTATTAAAAGATAGTTAAAGTATTTACCTTTATATTCTCTGATCACTGCTGATTACTTTGTGTATAAAATACTCTATTTTTTATTGAATCTTTTTGTGTATTCCAAAAAAGAACCCCCTCTTTTACAAATCGGAAGAAAGGCTTTATAGCCTTTAGACTATACATGTTTAGGAAAGAAATCTTTGATTTCTTTCCTTATTGGTTTCAGTTTATCTGCTGCTACTTGGTTTCCTTTTCTACTTCGTGTCTGTTGGTTTCTTTTGTTCTATCTTGCAGGTATTTGTAAGAACATCACGGTGATTTCGATTCACGCGTTGATCGCGACGTGGTACGAGGCCAAAGTCACGGCGCCCATGGAGCCCACTGGAACGGCACGATACGAACGGTCGTGACGCTTGGGATGCTTGCGGTGCCTAGGGTTTCTAAAACCCTAGGTCTCTCTATTTTCTATTAACAAATTGGGCCACTTGGGCCTTGTTTGTTTTTGGGTCTGGGTGTAACGGGTACTGGGTAGTGGTATTCGGTTGGGCTAAAATGTAATCGGGTCTTTATTGGGTTGTAATTGGGCTGTTGGGTTATGTATTTAATTTTGGGCTCTGTATATGGACTGTTTAAAATAAATAAACATTTATTTTATTTTATTTTAAGCCCCGGGCAAAATATAGTTCATACACAATAGGTTAATTTTAAGAGAATAAGGAGAACACCTAAAACGAATGTGACATGTTGGTAAGTGTGGTGAATGAGAAAATTTGACAGGTATGTGCTTAATCCCTCGAGTTGAGAACATGGTATGATGAAATCGTGGTAAGATATTAAATGCATATGTAACATGAATGTTTTCATGATATTTATGCAAATGATGTTTTGTGTTGGATTGCATGATTATGTTACTTGCTATTTGCATGTGAACTTACTAAGCATTTATGCTTACTCCCTCATTTCCATTCTTTGTAGTTTTAACAAGCCAGCTTGGTTGTTGGTGAGTTGGTGAGTTGGATGGGTGGGTTGATTTAATCCTCACATGGTGAGTTGGTTGGTACGGGTGGTGAGCAGGATGGATTGGGTTGGGTTGCATACCTATATTGTAATTATACTGTTTTGGGTATAGGCCCACACTGTTACTGCATAGGGCTTAGGCCCAAATTGTACTGTTATTGAATAGGGTTTAGGCCCAGACCGTTATTGTATGCACTGTTACTATTGACTAATAGGGGATTGCACACTGAGTTTTCATAAACTCACCCTTCTTTTAACCGTGTAGGTAATCCCCAGCCTTAGACGATTTGGAGCTGCGAGGGACTCAGTGGTGGCCACACGTCCTCAGATTGGTTGTTAATGATTCAATTTATTTAAGCTTTCATATTTGGGTTTTAATTATGTAATAAGGCCATTTGGGTTTTTTTTTTTAAACTTTTTAATGGGCTTTTGATTTCATATTCTAAACTGCTAGAGTAGGAACATCGAATTTTCAAAATAATAATTCTTTTCAAACACTACGTTTCCGCAACATTTTCAAAATGCTTTCGCAACTTAATTTTATTTTACATCAAGTTTTAGCAATTAATTTAAAACTAGCTTCTACAACTAAAAGATATTTTGGGAATAATATTATGTATTTTTCAAAGAACCACGTGTTGAAAATAAACTAACGTAACTGGGATTTCACCCAAGTTTTCAAATAAGAAGGATTTTCAGGGAAACAGGGTTTTCGAAAAACACTCAGATGTGACACACCAGATTTGGTAATAATGTCTAGGCCGAGTTTGGGGTGATACATTTAGTGATATCAGAGCCAGGTTATAAAACTCGGCTGCGGAATGGGATTTTGTGGATTTGAATGTTAAATGTTGTGGTTAGAAATGTGGCACACTGAGTCTCCGACTCCAAATCGGTAAGTTTTCTGACACAAATTATTGTTATGAATTGAAATGTATTACTGAATACTACAATAGGTAGTAGAATTACACTGAAACTCTGTAGTTAGAGTAGACTGAGATTATAGAAGACTGACAACTGTAGAAGATTCTGTTCTCGAAAACAAACTCTAATTTCTATTGTTCATAACACATTGTTAATAATTATTAAAATTATAAATTGTTTCATAAGACTTTAAAACAGACAATTCGTTATCGATATAAGCACAAAAGGTACTCACGGAAGGGGTACACGAGGCCGCGAAAGAGGCTGAGGAAGTGCTAGAGCTGGGTCTTCAGCATTGGGCCACATACCGACTAGGGAGGCACCAGCCTCTCCAGTAATTGAGACATGGTCTCATGATCGAGCAGCTGGGGATGATGCTTTATCTCAAGCAATGCTACGAGTTCTTGAAAGGGTTGTTGGAGCAAGTACTGGATCTGTAGGCTGGGGGTCAATTTTAGAGTGACTCCTATCTAATGGGACGAAAATCTTCATGGGTGTTTTGGGTGTATCCTTGAATGTGGTAAAATATTGGTTAGAGGCTACCGAGCGAGTAATAGATGATCTTAACTGTACTTCAGAGCAAAAATTAAAAGGGGCAATGTTTTTACTGTGTGATGAGCCCTACCAGTGGTGGCTCACTGTGAGAGAAGGTACGCAAGCTGACTATTTGACATGGGATTTCTTCAAAGCAGTCTTTTTAGGGAAGTATATGGGCGCAAGTTATGTAGACACCCGAAGGAAAGAATTTCTGAATTTGACTCAGGGGAATAAAATTGTGGCGGAGTACGAGGCAGAGTTTCTGCGGTTGAGTCGGTATGCACGCGGGATAGTCGCAACTGAATATGAATGCTGTGTTCGATTTGAGGATGGCCTCTAGGACAAGTTACGTGTGCTGATAGCCCTATAAAGGGTGTAACGCCCCCACACCCGAGACCGTCGCCGGAGTCGAGTATGAGGTGTTACTAAGCTTAATTTAACATTTTTAGGACTTTGGATTATTTGATTCTACATTCACAGCTTTCTAGCTATTTGCGTCATAGTCACACGAAAAATCATATCTCGAGTTACGAAACTCGAAATCAAGATCCGTAAATTTTCCCTGAATCTAGACTCATATACCCATCTACTAATTGTTTTCTAGAATTTTTTGTTGGGCCAATGAGTATAGTTTATTAGTTAAAGTTACCTCTGTTACAGGACTTGACTGGACTGACCTCTGTTTACTACGAACCACATTTCTCTCTGTAATTTATCCTGAAACTAGACTCAATAAGGATTCTGAGGATATAAAATATACCACCTAATTATATCTGTAAAATTTATGGTGAATTTCTAAAGTTGGAACAGGGGATCCAGAAATTATTCTGGCCCTGTTTCACTAAAATTAAAATATCTTCTAACATATAATTCCTTTACTTTTTTAGTTTGTTTTATGTGAAACTAGACATAATAAGCTTCAATTTGATATTTAATCTATCACCAAAATCGATTTCTATGATTTTTAGTAAATTTTCAAACTCACGTCGTTGTTCTTTGCAATATTCGATTATGGCGAGATTTCATCCCTTTTATAAGTTTTCATGCACTAAGTATCTTAATAACTTTCCATAACATCAAACTTAATCTAAACTAACCATTTCCATAACTTATCATTATCAAACATTTTCTCAACCATTCCATCACCATATCATAAGATCATTTACACAAAATAGGTATATTGCTATACATGCCATACTTAAATTTACAAGCCATTTACCAAAAAGTCTTCAGATAGTGTGACTGAGCCTTCGACCTATCCCGACTCCTGAGCTGGCTTGTCCAAAACTACAATGAGTAAGAAGGAGGGAGTAAGCGCAAATGCTTAGTAAGTTCATATGCAAATAATAAGTAACATAACAAAACAATCATACCAATCAACATTAGCATGGTATCACCAAAACATATATCACATTTCTAATCATTTTTCATCATCTTATTACCTTATCGTTGTTGTATCAATACTCAACCCGAGGGTTAAATACATACCTGTCCAAAGTATCCATTTCACATCACTTACCAATACGTCTCTTTTCATCTCGAGTATTCCTCCATTTGAGTAAAACTTTACCCGTTGAACACATCGGAATATAATTCGGATACATGGATAACTTGCACATAAGTGCCACATATGCAATCAAGCAATCATGTAACCCGCCCATAAACGAACTCGGACTCAACTCAATGAGTTCGGGCGTTCGCATCCATAAGTGAACTCGGACTCAACTCAACGAGTTCGGATGCCTAGTTACATCTCACGAACTCGGACTCAACTCAACGAGTTTGGACATTCGCATCCATAAGTGAACTCAGACTCAACTCAAAGAGTTCGGATGCTCAACCATCCTAGTGACATGTCACTTGTATCCTAATCTATTCCTAAGGTTCAAACGGGATTTTCCTCGAACAACATCCTTGCCGTCTTCCGTAGAATGCCGAAACCAATACTCGGTAACAATTATATTTAACAAGTAGCTCACATAATTTGCATTTTATTCGAAATTAACCACAAAGCATATATTTCATGATAAAAATCAGCATATCATATAATTAACATCAATAACTTAAAAATAACAATTATGCTACATTATTTACACATGAACTTACCTTGGTACCAAAATACAAAGATTTTGGAATTTAGTCCACAATCTTTTCTTTTCCTCGATTGGGGTCGATTCCACGTCTTTCTTGATCTAAAATAACACATTTAGCTTATTTAATACTTACATTATCAAATTAATCCTTAATTCAAATTTTGACAAAATTACAATTTTACCCCTAAACTTTTGCATATTTACACTTTTGCCCCTAGGCTCGGGATTAAACTTTATTCCTTATTATTATGTTTTATAACATGCTGATCACTTTTCTCTTCTATGGCAACATCAAATTCTCACTCTAACATGTACTTGTGACTATTAGGTATTTTTACCGAGATTAAGCCCTTTTACTGCGTTTTGCTTAAAATCGAGTAGTACAAGTTGTCTAACATAATTTAAAACCTCATATTCTATCATAAAACTTCAAAATACACAAATTTCACCTATGGGTATTTTTCCAAAAATAAACCCTAGGTTAAGTTATTGCTAGCATAAGCTTTATCGAGTTACCGGGATCTCAAAAACGTAAAAATCATTAAAATCGGGGCTTAGAATCACTTACTATGAAGCTTGAAAGTTGAAGAAACCCTAGCTATGGTGAGATGGAGCATTCGGCAGCAACTATGAAGATGATAACTAATTTTGTGTTATTTTTCCCTTTTAATTTCATTTAATACCCAAATGACCAAAATGCCCCTCCTTACTAAACTTTTAAAAATTCCTTCCATGTCCTAATTTTTCCCATGAACTTAAAATTGGTAAAATTTCTATTTAAGACCTCCTAATTAATATTTCAAAGCAATTTCATACTAAAAACTTCTAGAATGCAAGTTTTGTAACTTTTTCGATTTAGTCCCTAATTTCAATTTAAGCACTTTATGCATAAAATTTCTTCACAAAATTTTCACACAATCATGCAATCATATCATAAACCTCAAAATAATTATAAAATAATTATTTCTATCTCGGATTTGTGGTCACAAAACCACTATTCCGATTAGGCCCTAATTCGGGATATTACAACTCTCCCCCCTTTAAGGATTTTCGTCCTCGAAAATCTTACCGGTAAACAGATGTGGGTATTGATTTCTCATATTTTTTTCGGATTCCCATGTAGCTTCTTCTACTCCATGCTTTTGCCACAACACCTTCACAAGTGCAATCTTTTTATTCCTTAGTTGTTTGACCTCTCGAGTTAAAATCTTAATCGGTTCTTCTTCATAGGTCATATCTGGTTGTAGTTCAATTTCTGTCGGTGAAACTACATGTGAAGGATCCGAACGATACCGGCGTAACATATATACGTGGAACACATCATGAATCTTCTCTAATTCAGGTGGTAAAGCTAGCCAATATGCTACCGGTCCAACTTTTTCAATTATTTCATACGGCCCAATAAAACGCGGACTTAATTTGCCCTTCCGTCCAAATCTGAGAAATTTTTTCCACGGAGACACCTTTAAAAATACTTTATCACCAACTTGAAATTCAATGTCCTTTCGTTTTAGATCTGCATAAGATTTCTGTCTATCTGAAATACCTTTCAAACAATCTCGAATTACCTTCACTTTTTCTTCGGCTTCTTTTATTAGATCAACTCCATAAATCTAATTTTCCTTGAGTTCAGTCCAATACAAAGGCGCTCGACATTTACAACCATACAATGCTTCATAAGGTACCATTTTCAAGCCCGTCTAATAACTATTATTGTAAGCAAATTCTACCAACGGTAAATATTTTTCCCAACTTCCTTGAAATTCCAATACACAACATCTGAGCATATCTTCAAGAATTTGAATTACTCTCTCTGATTGTCCATCAGTTTGTGGATGAAAAGCAGTACTGAAATTTAATTTTGTACCTAACGCGTCTTGTAACTTTTGCCAAAACCGAGAGGTAAACCTTGGACCTCTATCTGAAATAATCGACAATGGTACTCCATATAGTCTAACAATTTCTCTAATATACAATTCAACCAACTTGTTAAGAGAATAATCCGTACGTACCGGGATAAAATGAGCCGACTTAGTTAATCTGTCAACTATTACCCAGATGGCATCTTTCTTTGCTAAAGTTAATGGCAATCCTGATACAAGATCCATAGTAATCCGATCCCATTTCCATTCAGGAACCATAATAGGCTGAAGTAATCCCGAAGGCACTTGGTGTTCAGCTTTCACCTGTTGACAAATTAAGTATTTGGACACAAACTCTGATATATCCTTTTTCATTCCATTCCACCACTACAGGAAAACAGACTTTTAGCGGCGTTTTTTTGTGCCTTTAGCGGCGTTTTAGCGGTGCTTTCCCAAGCGCCGCAAAAAACGTCGCTATATGTAACGCCGATAAAATTAGCGGCGTTTGTTTTAAAAAAACGCCGCTAAAAGTCCTCGTCTTTAGCGGCGTTTTTTTAAAAAGCGTCGCTAAAAGTCCTAGTCTTTAGCGGCGTTTTTAAAAAAGCGCCGCTGAAAGTCCTCTTCTTTAGCGGCGTTTTTCTAGAAAGCTCCGCTAAAAGTCCTCGTCTTTAGCGGCATTTTTTTAAAAAGCGTCGCTAAAAGTCCTAGTCTTTAGCGGCGTTTTTTAGAAAAGCGCCACTAAAGACCAGGACTTTTAGCGGCACATTTAGGAAAACGCCGCTAAAGACCAGGACTTTTAGCGACGCTTTTTAAAAAAAGCCGCTAAAGACGAGGACTTTTAGCGGCGCTTTCTAGAAAAACGCTGCTAAAGAACAGGACTTTCAGCGGCGCTTTTTTTATAAAAACGCCGCTAAAGAATGACTTTTAGCGGCGCTTTTAGAAAAACGCCGCTAAAGAACATGACTTATAGACCCGAGCCTTTAGCGGCGCTTTTATAAAAAAAACGCCGCTAATTTGCCCAGTTTTGCAATATACATTTTTGCACTTATATCCAACCCTCCTGCAAGAAATTCAACCAAAAACAGCAAATATACCATGAAATCCAACCAAAACCCGCAAATTTAAATAATACAAAATTATACGAAAAATATATTATATAAATTGTAAATGAATATTCAAAATATTCTTATAATAATGTAGTTACAAGAAAACAAATGTCTAAGATGGGGGATTTTGAAATTGCTGGAACATAGTCATCATAGACTGAAGCTGTAGCTGGAGTTCATTGTATTTTCTGTTCTGCTCCGCCTCCCTCGCTGTTGCCTCCGCCTCCCGCGCTGCTGCCTCCGCTCTAAGTTGAAAAATTTGCTCATCTGTGCTAGCTTGTATCTGAACTATCTGATCTTTTAGCCTCTGAACTTCAGCTTGACTTTGACTCCCGGAAGGCATGTATTGGTGCGAGGTGGATCCAAAATATTGGGTCGGATTAACACCAGATCCTTGAAATCTAACCCGACCATACCTTTCAAGACCCAAAATCATTAATAATTCTGTTATCAATATCCTCAAAATTAACAGAACTATCAGTCGAAGCAGTCGCTTCATACTCTGCCTTCTTATCTTTTAGTTTCTCCTAATAAATCAGTTAAAGAGTTAGAAACAAAATATACAATAAAAAGGAATACAACATAACATTATTTAAATTAAAGTAATAAAACGCATTTAATTAAAACATTATAATTAAATATTATAAATATTTATAATGAATCAAATTTTATTAAGTAAATATACCATAATTTCTATGACCTCGGATGTCATCGGAGTTCCATCTTTTTTTCGTATGCGTAATGTCAAAAAGTCAAGGCGTCCAACTTTTTGACCAGACGAGGCTTCCTACAATATAGTAGTAAATATTATTTAATAGTAAAAGTCATTAATGCTTGATAGAATTAATAAATCCATAGTACTGCTGGCTTCGAGCTACACAAGCAAAACTTCTCGATCTGCAGTATCATCGTAAATTTTTGTTTTTGCTCACGCTTGTTCCAACTCGCTCACGGTCCTACATAATGAAATTATTATTACATATATAGTAAATACTATAAACCAAAAAATTTATAAGAGTTTGCAAGTATACCTCTCCTTTCTTCGAATTCCAAAATCGAACCGCATCTTCCCATTGGTACCTCAGCATTCCCAGTGGGACATTTTGCAATTTTTCTTCAAGGCTTATGGGTTTTTTAAAATATTCTTTTTTCAAAATGCTTTTATGGTCTCTCCATTTTTTACCCAATGCCTTCTTGATATATGCATCAGAGACCTCTAAAGCAAACTTCTCCTAAAAAACACAAGTTTAGGAAGTAAATATAAATGAAACTTAAACCAAAGTATTATAAATTACATTAACGTTTTGTTACCTTAATATTAGATAGAGCTTGATTTTTATTGCTATCAGGCATGTTATGCCATGATTCGTAGTTGATGGGCAACATATTGGCATTTCGTGCTATAATGCCCAAATAGCCTGCTAAAAGTCGAGCTTCTTGTCCAACAGGCTGACCATGGCTGTTTCTAGTTACTTTGACACGCTCGACAGAACTTAAGTTATATAAATCTGTTAGGAGCGTACGTCCTCGACCTCTGCACATCCCACCATTTTCAGCTGAAAAATAATATATTATTACTATTTGAAATTTAAAAATAAATCAGTAATAAAATTTAATACAATTTGTAAAATAAACTTAACATTACTTTGAAATTCCACAGACTCGTCAAGTGTCTCTGGCACGCTTGAAGATCCAACAATTGACTGCTGTTCAAGATTTACTTCTTTCGAATTTGTAGTATTTCTGTACAATACTAAAATCTCTTAATCTTCTTCTAGGCATTTTTCCTGCAACACATAAAATAGTTAAAATTTTAGTAAGAAATAACAACAATAGTAAATATAAAATAGTTAAATTATACAACATGACTAATGTTAAAATTATAACATTACATATAAATAAAAAATCATAAAATCTTACATCATAAATCGTAAATATCTTTCTCCACATCCTGACGAACCCATTGAAATTGTGTACTAGTACTAGGGATATCTTCATTTAAGTTTTGTTCTGGAAAAGGCAAAGTTTCTGATCTTTCAACGATGTCATCTCTACTTTCATTCCCCATGTCAAACAAGTCTCTAGGGGTGTTTCGGAGTACAACGTACCAACCCTCATCAATTGGATCTTTCGAGTAAAAAACTTGTTTAACTTGAGAAGAAAATACATACGGCTCATCTATCAAATGTTTTCCAGTGTGAATTAATCGAGAGAAATTCACCATTGTAAAACCAAACTGGTCATTTTTAATTCCGCGAGCAGTATTAGGATCAACCCAATCACATCGAAATAATACAACTTTCCATTTTCCATAGTAATCCAACTCAATAATGTCGGTTAGAAGTCCGTAATACTCCACATTTCCCTCGACAGGATTACTATCCTAGCACTAGCGTAACTTGTAATTAAAGAGTTAACAACTACTCCACAATTTTGAGTTCTCCTCAATCTCTCGCGATATTTGGTATGAAATCTGAATCCATTTATGATAAAGCCACTATATCTTTTTACTACTCGATTTGGACCTTGGGAAAGCCATTTAACTTCGTCATTAACGACATTCCCACTCCAAACCTATTGAATCAAAAGTAAATTGAGTAATTGTAAATGTTATAAGAAAACATTATTATTTGTCAATAAAATGTTGAGTTGCATACCGTTTGGCTTAACCATTCATGAAAAGATTCTGCGAATAACCTATTAATCTCGCGATGTTGTAATCTTCGTGAGCATGAACGAGATCTTAAGATTTGTTTGTACTCACTATGTTAAAAACATGTTTAATTCGTTAAAAAATAAACAAATCAAAAAAAGATGAATATTTATCATATTCTAGAACTTACTTGCGTAATTGTTCAAGTGCATCGTGGTGGAAAAGAACATATCTATGTGCTTGTATCCAAGATCGGTCATCTAATTTTGCAATTTCAACTTTGCCGATTGGTTCTCCATAACTTTGAAATAAATAAGTTTCGGCCAAGTTAGGATTATTGAGTCCGGCATTTCTACTTGGTCTATTCAATCTTGTTTCAACATTTTCTAAATATCTAGAACAGAATGTCATACACTCCTCTGCCAAGTAGCCTTCAGCAATTGATCCTTCCGAATAACGCTTATTACGACAATAAGACTTCAATTTGCTTAGGAACCTAAACACCATATACAATATTATCAAAACTCGTAACTATAGGTATAAAGGTGAATGTCTTCGAAATAAATTAGCACATTTCAATTGGATACATCCAATGATAGAAAATCGGCCCACCAATTTTTGCTTCACGAGGGAGATGAATGACAAGGTGCACCATAATAGTGAAGAAGGAAGGTGGAAAGATCTTCTCCAAATTGCATAATGTCAAAGCGGCTCGATCTTGTACTTTTTCAAGTTCTTCAACATTCAGAACTTTGCCACAAATTGCTTTTATTATATTTGACAGTTCAATTATACAGGACGTTACCTTCTTTGACATACAACATCGTAAAGCAACTGGAAGTAGATCTTGCATCAAGATGTGATAGTCATGTGATTTTAATGAATATAGTCTTCGATCTTTAAGACTTACACATCGAGATATATTTGATGCATATGCATCCGGAACCTTTATATCCTTCAACACTGTACAGAACATTTCTTTCTCTTCCTTTGACATTGCAAAAATTGTAGGCGGCAACCAATATTTTCCATTAGGAAGTACTTGGGGATGAAGATCACGCCTAATTCCCATGTGAACTAAATCAAGTCGACTCTGAAGATTATCTTTTGATTTACCATCGACGTTTAAAATTGTCCGGATGATGTTCTCGCAGACATTCTTCTCAATATGCATCAAATCAAGATTGTGGCGTAATATGTGATGCTCCCAATAAGGCAAATCAAAGAAAATACTTCTTTTCTTCCACAAGTCCGCCTCATTAGGGTCATCTTCCTCATCAGATTCATCATCAGATTCATCCCTCGATCGTCTATTTGTTTGTCTGTTAGATGGTTGATTGACTTTCCGTGAATCGAAATCCATATCTTTTAACATGAATAAGATTTCAGATCCAGTGGTCTGCTCAGGAGCTTTTTTCAACTCTTCAGTACCGTCAAATAAAGCCCTCTGAAATCTATAGCTATGATTTTCATCTAACCACTGACGATGCCCCATATAGCAGAACTTTTTCCCATTATATAACCACTGTGAACACGTTTGAGCAGCACAACAAGGACAAGCATAACGTCCTCTGGTACTCCAACCAGATAAATTCGCATATGCCGGGAAATCATTAATTGTCGACAGCAAAGCAGCACGTAGGTAAAAGTTCTCCTTTCTCAATACATCATACGTCTCAACACCCGCCCACAATTGTTTTAACTCTTTAATAAGTGGCTACAGATATATGTCAATATCATTTCTGGGGCCTTTCTCTCTGGGGATAATCATAGATAATATCAAAGAAGATTGCTTCATGCAGAGCCATGGAGGCAAATTATAAGGAACAAGGACCACAGGCCAAGTACTATACGAGGTGCTCATGATTTTAAAAGGATTAAATCCGTCAGATGCTAACTCGAGCCTTACACTCCGAGGATCACTTGCAAAGCTTGGAAATTTATTGTCAAATGATTTCCATGCTAAAGAATCTGCAGGATGCCTTAATAATCCATCATCTGATCGTTGATCATGATGCCACGTCATAAACTCGGCTGTCTTTGACGACATGAATAGCCTTTGAAGCCTTGGGATTAGCGGGAAATATCGCAAAATCTTGTTTGGCTTCCTTATTGACTGTGGCCCATATTCATCCTCATTAACATCTTCTGCATCTCTATTCATCCAACGACATTTACCGCAAACATGACAAGATTGTTGATTTCTCCGATCACCCCAATACAACATGCAATCATTTGGGCAACTATGGATTTTGTTGTACCCAAGGCCCAAATCTTTTATCACTTTCTTCATGTCTTTACATGATTGAGGGATTTCAATTGAATTTTTGCTCACATTAATAATAGCAATTTATAAACATTAAGGTAGGATTATCGATTTAGTTATAATTTTAACATTAAGTTTATGTCTGTTGTATCTTATAGAGATTAATTTTTTTAATCGATGCTCACGAATTTCTCTTAACAATAGGGATAGGGATAAAAGCTTTAATTCTTTCATTAAGTTTATGTCTGTTGTATAGTTTATAGTTTATAGACATTAAGTAATGCATTACTTATGATTATACTTATAATTATATTACAACCACTTATTCATACTTATTCAATTGAAATAATTTAATTTAATTTAGGGTTTTTAAATATGAAAGTTTTATATTACAATAATTAAATTTTAGAAATTTTTATAGATTTTTCATATTATATATATTAATTTATTTAAAATGTTTTCAAGTTTAACTAATCATAGTTACACACGTGTCATATATGTATGAGTAAAAATTGTTAACATGGAGTACGTGGTCCCTATTAATCTGTTTTCTTCAGAGAGGGACTAATTTCTTCAGTTGCAAAAAGTACAGGGACTTTAAGGGGCATTTATACAAAAGAAAAAGAGGGTTTACATTGGTTGTCAAAGTTTAATACAAGATTCTCTTACAAGGCTTTTAGTTAGTTACCAACATTGGACATTTTACCCTGTCATGTGCTTTGCTAGGATCAACCTATTTGCACAATCTATCATCTTGTTGTTGTCTAAAAGAAAAGTCCCTAACAAAGGTCAAGAAATTTTTGGTATACTCGTTTTTTGGACATGGTATCCATTACTTGTCTCTTTCTTACCTAATTGGTACCAAAGAGTAATGTTTGTGGTTGTAAGTTTTGCTGTGATCGGTATCCAACATGTTCAGTTCTGTTTGAACCATTTCTCGTCGAGTGTTTACGTCGGCCTGCCAAATGGGAATGATTGGTTCGAGAAACAAACGGATGGGACGCTTAATATATTGTGTTCGTCTTGGATGGATTGGTTCTATGGTGGGCTACAATTCCAAGTTGAGCATCATTTGTTCCCAAGGTTGCCTAGGTGCCATTTACGGACAATTTCACCATTTGTTAAGGAGTTGTGTAAGAAACACAATCTGGCTTACAATTGTGCTTCTTTTTGGAAAGCTAATGCAATGACAATTGAGACACTTAAATCAGCTGCATTACAAGCTAGGGTTCTTACCAATGCTGTTCCAAAGAATTTGGTGTGGGAAGCTGTCAACACACATGGGTGACAACTATTTTATTATTATTATTATTATTATTATTATTATTATTATTATTGCCATAAATTTTTATGTCTGTCATGTTGACATCCATATATTTGAGTATTAAGTTTGTTGTCTTGAATGGCTGTAAATTTATTGTTTCATTCAAACGTGGTTTTGTTTTTCCACCCTTGGTAATGTTATGTTATGTTTTTTTTCATTTTATTTTACATCAAAGAGACAAGTTTATTGGGAAAGTGGACCCTTGAAAGGGGCATTGCCAGCATAGAATGTGGACCAATGCTTGAGTTGGCAAGCATGGCTCCTCTTACATTTGTTGTTTGGATGTAACGAAGGTGTTGTTTTTGTCAATTTTATGTTTCTTAAGTATTAGTACTTTTAAAGTTTATGGGACAAAAGTAACACAAATATCTTATATTAAGATGATAGATCCAAAAAAAAATATGAACAAGCCTAAAATGAGCTTAAGTTAACTATTTATAAATATAAATGGATTTAGGTAAAATTTTAGACTGATTATATAAGTCAAATTAAATTCGAACAAGCATAAATTACATTAATATCATACTTAAACTTAACTCAAACTAAACTTCACCTATAAACACGAGACTACATGAAATTGTTTAATTGTAAAGATACATCTTAATTTTGATGAATTAAATTCAGATAATTTTATAAGTTTTTTATAAAAGCAATTTCTGTTCTTGTTTTTTTGAGGGAAAATAATTTTATTCATGTTAGCAGTTTAATTTATTAAAATATTTATTTAGTACAACTTTATTGTTGTCCTTTAATTTTGAAACCGCTTTTGCTTTTACTTTTAAGTTTAAATTTTATTATTGTAGTTAAGTTTAGTTTATATATTTTTTAATTTCATGTATTTTGGTTCTTATATTTTTCAAAGTTTAAAATTTCAGTCAGACCTAAATAGTAATAGTTAATTGTTTAGTTAAATTATGTTGTTAATCTTGTACTATGCGTAAAGTTATAAGTTTGGTCAATGCTTTCCATTTCGATCATTCTTAATTCTTGTATTTTTTAAATTTTGAAATTTTAGTCTCGAGATATATGATAATTGTTAAAGTCATTAACTAGCATTTTTTGTGTGTGAGTATTATGTGGAATAACAAGCTAACATGGTATTAAATATGTGACACGTGTACATTCTATGTGGAATAGCAAAGCCTTGTAAGAGATGTTGAATCTTTCATCATAAACATTAAAAACATAAAAGGAAAAACATGTTGAAAGAAACATAAATGTTAGGGAAGACAACGTTTACCTTGATTGAATTGGAAATGTTTTCTTGAGGGTTTATTTGGAGATGCTTGGGATTGATCTCTAATAATGTCAAGAGACTTCCCTACTCATTGCATTTGAAGAACAGAAGTCTGTTTTTGGTCGACAAAACAATCAAATGACTTCTAAAAATAAACAACATTTAATGATTGGTATAATATTAATTATATTTGCTAATAACAGGTGGGAATTAACAAATAAAATGATAAAAAAAATAGAAGCTACAAGAATTACTAAAAATAAAGCTATGTCAACAATGGTATCATGAGAACGAAAATTAAAAATCCGAATTAAGTAAAAAAAAAGAGAGAAAAATATAAAGGAGAGACAAATAAGGGGACAAAGAGCTGGTTTTGTTAGAATAACCGAAGTTGCCGGATTTTCCACTAAAAATTAGAGTTAAAATTCTAGGGAAAGAAAAAAAGGATAGCCTAAGCCACAGTTTTAATAACTTCTTTTCCAACTGTAGGAAGGAACATGTGTTTCCAACTAAGGATTCATTTTCTTAAATTCTCTCTAATGAAAGCAAAAACATGCTTCTTATTATGCTTAGTAAGTAACAGTAAGCCCAAGTATCTTCCATGATTGGGAGGAGTAGTAATTTCAAAGATAGTACAATTTTTTTACCGAATATGTTGTTTAGCATTTGAACTAAACATAATACCGGATTTGGTAAGTTGATGGCTTGTCCAAAAGCCTCATTGTATTGAATGAGCATATCCTTTACCATCCTAGCCTCCACCCAGTAGCTCAAAAAAATTTTGACAAAAAAAAAATTTCCCCCAATGCATTCCTTCTTGATTAAAATCATTTGAATTTTGATGTAAAAGATTTATAGATGGAATTAATAATTTCGATAATATATCCAAATGCATTCCTTCTTGATTAAAAGGAATTGCTATAGCTCTTACAAATAAAGTAAATAGAAGTAATATAAGCACAAGAAATAGCATAGTATTATCTGATTCATGAGGATAAGAAAAAGCTTTCTTGTACCCAAAATTTGTAATAGTTTAAATGAATTTGAATTAGGGATGATTCATTAATTAAATTTAAAGTTTAAAAACCTTGTTTTCAACTTTTTCAACTGTACAGAACATTTTTAATGAAAATAATTTTTTATTAATTTTAAATTTTAAATTTTCAAAAATAAATTTCAAAATTTTTAACCAAACAAATTAAGGATCCTTAATGTTTTCTATTTTCCAAAAACAAAAACAAAATGATATTTGTTTCTTGAACCCAAAAGTAACCTTAGTGACTGGGGTTGGGCTGATGCACATGCAATAATTGCAGCACTTAGAATTGGTTAGGATGAAGCACATGCAGTGATTGAAATTCATAATCTTTCCACTGGATAATGCTGATAATTTGCTAAATTAGTGATAATGATCAAGTAAACCATACAAGTAATAGCCTAAAAGGAGAAAAAAGGGTAACCATATGATACAAGTAATCAAAGCACTAGTAACGATTGAATAAGCAGAGCATATAAGTAAGCTAGACCTACATCCTCTCTCTCTCTCTCTCTCATTCCAGAATGGTCTGTCTGGTTTGGTCTGGTCCCCATATTCTTAACTTCAAATGTTCATACTGTCATTTTTCAAAAAGTATTAAATTATATTTCATTTGAAAAAGCCAAAACCAACTAGAAAATCTAAATCATCTTCTCGAAGGACTTTTCTAATTAAAGATGATTTTGATAACCAAGTTCTGTTTGACCGATAACTATCTTCTCTAATTCATACACTACTCTCTCTGTTTTTTTTATCAAATAAATTTCTACAACAATTTCAAATTTTAAGATGAAATACAAACGACAAACAAGTGCAAACTGAAAAGATGATAAATTTAAAGAATAATAGGAAAAAAACGTAAGAAAGGTTTGAATATTACCTAGGGAGATCTGGAGAGTGAAGTGGAATCGAGGATTTGAGAGAGAAAGAGAGTTAAAAAAAGAAAGGAAGATTGATTGAGAAGAAACACCAAGCTCCGGCCTTGAATCGGTGAAATATGGAGGAAAGCAATTTAGGGTTTGATTTGGGGAAACTAAGTGTATAGGGGAAACTCTGTTTTGGGAAAAAAAATACTAAGTATCGGGGCTTAAGTATCGGGGCTTACTTGGGGATAAAGAGCATGAAAAAAAAACGACGCCGTTCAACCTATTAAAACTCAAAAATTTGTGGCGTTTTTTTCTAAAACGCCGGTATAGGTCAACTTTTAGTGGCGTTTTTTATTACAAACGCCACTATAGCTCATTTTTAATATTTTTTTCATTTTTAACAAATATTTTTCTATGCTTTTTTATTTCAAATTTTCCTGCTGAGATTATCATTTTTTAAAAATTTTTTATTTACCGTTGTAACTAAAATATTAAATTTTAACTTTTAAAGATTTTAATTCCAAAATTAAACCCTAAACCCTAAGCCCCAGACCCTAAACCCTATACCCTAAACAATAAAACACTAAAAATAAAATCTTATTGCTTACCAACTAAAACCCTAACCTTAAACCCTGATAGCATAACCCCTAAATCCTTGAACAGTGCTAAGACCCTGACCCTATACCATAAACCCTAAACCATAAACCCCAAACCCTAAACCCCCAAACACTAGACCCTAAACCCTATTTAACCCCTAAAGTATAAATCATAAACCATAACCCCTAACCCCAACCTCTATCCCTTAAACCCTAAACCACAAAACATAATTCATAAACCATTGACCCTTAACCCCTAAACTCTTAACCCCTATCCACATAACCCTTAAACCTTAATATCGATAAACACTAAGATCTTAGACCTTAAACACTAAACCCCAAATAATAAACTTTAAAACACTAAACCCCTATCCTCTATCCTCTTAACCCATATAAACCCATATAAACCCCTAACACCTAACCCATAAACTAGCTTAAACCCATATATATCCCTTAATCCTAACCACTAACCACTAACCACTAACCCTTAAACCCTAAACCCCTAACCTTCTAAATTATAAACCTCAAACCCTAAATCATAAAACATAAATCATCAACCCTAAATCATAACCCTTAAACCCATAACCCCTAAACCTATAAAAATATTAAAAGTAAAAATCAGTTTAAATAGAAAATTTTAAATTCATTTAAAAAATAAGTTAGATTGAAACATTTAATACCTGAGTTTGGTCTAATCCGTTTTCAACTTCATAATATTTTATATATATACTATGTAATTTTATAATTTATAAAAAAATAAATTTATACTAAATGTATAATAGTAGTCTAATATAAACATTAAAATAATATTAAGATAACTATATAAAAAATTAAATAAATTAAAATATTAAATTAAAATGACATAATTATTACAAAAATTAAAAATATAATATGATTGGACTTAAAATAGACTTAGGTTAATCATTTGCAAGTATTAGTGGGCTTTAACAAAATGTTAAACCTATAATTTAAACCCTACTAAAAATAAATTCAAACAAATATAAAATATATGATATTGTATTTAGTAATTGCGGCATTTTTGGGAAAACGCCGCTACTGCCAATGAAGCTCATATAAAATGACGTCGTTTTTCTTAACATCTTAGTGGCGTTTTGTAAAAAACGCCACTAAAGTTTGATCTATTGCGGCGTTTTTGGGAAAACGCCGCTACTGCCAATGAAGCCCATATAAAATGACGTAGTTTTTCTTAACATTTTAGTGGCGTTTTTTCAAAAAACGCCGCTAACGTTTGATTCCGCTACTGCCAATGAAGCTCATATAAAATGACGTTGTTTTTCTAGACATTTAGTGGCGTTTTGTCAAAAACGTCGCTAACGTTCAGTCTATTGCGGCGTTTTTGGGAAAACGCCGCTACTGCCAATGAAGCTCATATAAAATGACGTCGTTTTTCTTAACATTTTAGTGGCTTTTTTTCAAAAAATGCCGCTAACGTTTGATCTATTGCGGCATTTTTGGGAAAACGCCGCTACTGCCAATGAAGCTCATATAAAATGACGTCGTTTTTCTTAACATTTTAGTGGCGTTTTGTAAAAAACGCCACTAAGTTTTGATCTATTACGGCGTTTTTGGGAAAACGCCGCTACTGCCAATGAAGCTCTTATTAAACGACGTCGTTTTGATTAACCTTTTAGCGGCGTTTTGGTAAAACGCCGCTAAAGGTCGACCTATAGCGGCTCTTTTTCAAAAAACGCTACTAAAAAACTCCATCTATTCGATTTTTTCGGCGTTTTAAAAGAAAACGCCGCTAAAAATGCCGCGAAAAGTCTGTTTTGGTGTAGTGCACCAATACATTTTCTTCAAATCATTATACATTTTCGTACTACCAGGATGAATCGAGAAACAACCACTATGTGCTTCCTGTAGGATCTTTTGAATCAATTCTTCATTCTTCGGTAAAATCTGATCTTTAAACATTAAGCACCCATCAGAACCGATTCTTAAATCTGACTCTGTATCAACTTCACACTGCTTTCTCTTGGCTTGCAAATCTTGATCATCTTTCTGAGCTTCAGATTTCTCTTGTAAAAACATCGATTTTGCTCTTAACTCTGCTAGAATCGAACCATCATCTGACATTTTCAACTGAGTGTTCATAACTCTCAATGCAAACAACAACTTTCTGCTTAAAGCATCGGCAACCACATTCGCTTTTCCCGGATGATAATGAATAACAAGCTCGTAATCTTTCAATAACTCCAACCACCTTCGATGTCTCAAATTCAATTCTTTTTGTGACATCAAGTACTTAAGACTTTTATGGTCGGTATATACCCGGCACTTTTCACCATACAAATAATGTCGCCAAATTTTCAAAGCAAACACCACCGCAGCCAACTCCAAATCGTGAGTAGGATAATTCCTCTCATGAGGTTTTAACTGCCTCGAAGCATAAGCCACCACTTTTCCTTCTTGCATGAGCACATACCCCAAACCATTTAGAGAAGTATCACTATACACCACAAATTCTTTGCCCGATTTTTTGTACTAACACTGGTGCCTCTGTTAATAACTTTTTCAATTCTTCAAAACTCGTTGACATTCCTCCGTCCATTCAAATTTAACATCCTTTCGGAGTAGTCTAGTTATAGGAGTAGCAATTATAGAAAATCCATTTACAAACCGCCGATAATACCCCAGCTAGCCCCAAGAAACTTCTAACTTGGTTACATTTTTTGATGGTTTCCAATCAACAATGGCTGAAATTTTACTAGGATCAACCCGTATACCATCACGAAACAATATGACCCAAAAATCCAACTTCCGAGCCAAAATTCACTTTTACTAAACTTAGCATACAAAGTGCTTATCTCTCAAAGTTTGCAAAACTATCCTCAAATGCTCAGCATGCTCTGTCTCATCTTTTGAATAAATTAAAATATCATCTATAAACACCACAACAAATTTGTCCAAGTATGGTCGAAATATGCGATTCATTAAATCCATAAACACAGCAGGGGCATTTGTCAACCCGAATGGCATAACTAAAAATTCATAATGACCGTACCTTGTTCTAAAAGCAGTTTTAGGCACATCCGACTCTTTTACCCGCAGTTGGTAATACCCAGATCTCAAGTCAATCTTTGAAAACCATGTCGCTCCTTTTAGCTGATCAAACAAATCATCAATTCTTGGCAACGGATACTTGTTTTTGATTGTCACCTTGTTTAACTGCCGATAATCAACACACAACCTCATAGAACCATCCTTCTTTTTCACAAATAACACGGGAGCACCCCAAGGTGAAAAACTCAGTCTCACAAAACCTTTATCAGTCAACTCTTGCAACTGCGACTTTAATTCTTTTAACTCTGTTGGTGCCATTCTATATGGAGCAATCGAGATCGGAGTTGTTCCCGGTATCAAATCAATACTAAATTCTACTTCCCTGACTGGAGGCAAACCCGGTAATTCTTTTCCGAAATACGTCCACAAATTCACACACACCGCAAGACTTTGATTCAACTTTCTTTTCAACTTCTTTTGTATTAATTACATACGCCAAATAAGCTTCATAACCCTTTCTCAAATATCTTTGAGTGACATTGAAGAAATCACACTAGGCAATGCCTCGATTTATCCGATTCAACCCGTAGAGTTTCACCATTTTCACACTTTAATTCTATAACCTTTTCTTTGCAATTTATTTTAGCATCATGCAATGTCAACCAATCCATACCCAAAATAACATCAAACTCATCAAACGGCAACAACATCAAGTCAATTTGGAAAGTAATGATCCCGAATCATTAAAGGACATTTCTTACATACTTTATTAACAATCACACATTTGCCTAACGGATTCGACACTCTAATCATAAATTACGTGTTCTCAACGGTATATTCATACTAGACACCGATTTCATGCACACATATGAATGAGTAGAACCGGGATCAATCAAAGCAATAACATTAACATTATAGAGAGAAAATGTACCGGTAATCACACCAGGTGAGGAAGCATCTTCGCGCGCTTTAATAGCATAAGTTCTAGCCGGAGCCCTTCCTTCAGGTCTAATTGGTGCGTCCCTGGCTATATTTTTACTGCTTGCTTTGCTCCCAGCTTTTCTTGGATATCTTCCTCTCGGATTTGCCCCACTTGTTTTTGTATTCTGAAATTTTTCTTTTTCAGCTCTCTCTGGACAGTCTCTAATAAAATGATCCGGAGAACCACATCAAAAACATTCATTTGCTCTACACGGACCAAAATGATTTCTACCACACCGCTGTCACTCAGGTTTAAAAAATCTCGAGTTCCCTACACTGGCTGCCGAAGTAGTCTGGGACTTAGGACCCACATTTTGCTTCTTATAATTCTCATATGATTGCCCAGCTAAAGCTTGGGAACGAGGATTCATATTCCTTGATTTTCCAGGTTGCTGTGAGAATGAACTGCTCGTCGGTCTTTTCTTCCATTTTCTAGTCTCAGCCTCTACCTTTTTCTTCTCTTTAAGTAGTTCTTCAGCCTTGCAAGCTCGATCCACTAATACTACCATTTCTTTTAATTCAAGAATTCCTGCAAATACCTTAATATCTTCGTTGAGCCCGTCTTCAAATCGTCGGCACATCTTGGCCTCTGTAGGAACATACTCTCTGGCATACTTACTTAATCGAACAAACTCTCTTTCATATTCATCAGAATCACATATTACCTTGCTTCAACTCAAGAAATTCTTTACGCTTCTGATCAATAAATCTTTCACTAATATATTTCTTCCGAAACTCTTCTTGAAAGAATTCCTAGGTTATTCTCTCTTTCGGTACCACCGAAATCAAAGTCTTCCACCAATTATAGGCTGAATCTCTCAACAAAGGTATAGCACATTTCAAACATTCTTCAGGTGTACAAGATAATTCATCAAATACCCGGATAGAAGTTTCAAGCCAGAACTCTGCTTTCTCGGCATCATCATCAATATTTGTCTTAAATTCTTCAGCCCCTTGCTTGCGGATTCTATCAACTGGATTTCTATGAAATTTCATCAGATCCATACCTTGAGGCATCGGGGGTACAGGTTGAGGAATTGGGCGAGGTGGGAGAGGTCGTACATTTGGGTTCGTACGAACGAACTCAGTGTACCATGCACTCATCATTTGGAGAAAGGCTTCCCTATCCCTTTCTCCTCCTCCTTGACCAACAGTAGGAGATGGATTTTCAGTCGGCGCTACTCCTTCAGCCGGAGCTGGCGCATTACTCTCTACTTCATCTGCCACAGCTGGATCGGGATCCATTTACTATAAAAAAAATCATTTAAAAAGGTCAGAAGTCGTCACACTATCACAATTTATACATATGGCATGTATAGCAAAATCCGTACATACAACACGTAGTCCGAGAACTGACTAAACCTGCTCTGATACCACTAAATGTAACGCCCCCACACCCGAGACCGTCACCGGAGTCGAGTATGAGGTGTTACTAAGCTTAATTTAACATTTTTAGGACTTTGGATTATTTGATTCTACATTCACAGCTTTCTAGCTATTTGCGTCACAGTCACAAGAAAAATCATATCTCGAGTTACAAAACTCGAAATCAAGATCCGTAAATTTTCCCTGAATCTAGACTCATATACCCATCTACTAATTTTTTTATATAATTTTTGGTTGGGCCAATTAGTACAGTTTATTAGTTAAAGTTACCCCTGTTACAGGACTTGACTGGACTGACCTCTGTTTACTACGAACCACATTTCTCTCTGTAAAAAATTCATATTATTATGAGATTTATTTCTTCTGAAACTAGACTCAATAAGGATTCTGAGGATATAAAATATATCACCTAATTATATCTGTAAAATTTATGGTGAATTTCTAAAGTTGGAACAGGGGATCCAGAAATTGTTCTGGCCCTGTTTCACTAAAATTCAAATATCTTCTAACATATAATTTATTTACTTGTTTAGTTTGTTTTATGTGAAACTAGGAATAATAAGGTTCAATTTGATATTTAATCCATCACCAAAATCGATTTCTATGATTTTTAGTAAATTTTAAAACTCACGTCAGTGTTGCTGCAATATTCTAATTATGGCAGATTTCATCCCTTTTTATGAGTTTTCATGCACTAAGTATCTTAATAACTTTCCATAACATCAAACTTAATCTAAACTAACCATTTCCATAACTTATCATTATCAAACATTTTCTCAACCATTCCATCACCATATCATAAGATCATTTACACAAAATAGGTATATTGCTATACATGCCATACTTAAATTTACAAGCCATTTACCAAAAAGTCTTCAGATAGTGTGACTGAGCCTTCGACCTATCCCGACTCCTGAGCTGGCTTGTCCAAAACTACAATGAGTAAGAAGGAGGGAGTAAGCACAAATGCTTAGTAAGTTCATATGCAAATAATAAGTAACATAACAAAACAATCATACCAATCAACATTAGCATGGTATCACCAAAACATATATCACATTTCTAATCATTTTTCATCATCTTATTATCTTATCGTTGTTGTATCAATACTCAACCCGAGGGTTAAATACATACCTGTCCAAAGTATCCATTTCACATCACTTACCAATACGTCTCTTTTCATCTCGAGTATTCCTCCATTTGAGTAAAACTTTACCCGTTGAACACATCGGAATATAATTCAGATACATGGATAACTTGCACATAAGTGCCACATATGGAATCAAGCAATCATGTAACCCGCCCATAAACGAACTCGGACTCAACTCAACGAGCTCGGGCGTTCGCATCCATAAGTGAACTCGAACTCAACTCAACGAGTTCGGATGCCTAGTTACATCTCACGAACTCGGACTCAACTCAACGAGTTCGGACATTCGCATCCATAAGTGAACTCGGACTCAACTCAACGAGTTCGGATGCTCAACCATCCTAGTGACATGTCACTTGTATCCTAATCTATTCCTAAGGTTCAAACGGGATTTTCCTCGAACATACATCCTTGTCGTCTTCCGTAGAATGCCGAAACCAATACTCGGTAACAATTATATTTAACAAGTAGCTCACATAATTTGCATTTTATTCGAAATTAACCACAAAGCATATATTTCATGAGAAAAATCAGCATATCATATAATTAACATCAATAACTTAAAAATAACAATTATGCTACATTATTTACACATGAACTTACCTTGGTACCAAAATACAAAGATTTTGCAATTTTGTCCACAATCTTTTCTTTTCCTCGATTGGGGTCGATTCCACGTCTTTCTTGATCTAAAATAACACATTTAGCTTATTTAATACTCACATTATCAAATTAATCCTTAATTCAAATTTTGACAAAATTACAATTTTACCCCTAAACTTTTGCATATTTACACTTTTGCCTCTAGGCTCGGGATTAAACTTTATTCCTTATTCTTATGTTTTATAACATTCTGATCACTTTTCCCTTCTATGGCAACATCAAATTCTCACTCTAACATGTACTTGTGACTATTAGGTATTTTTACCGATTAAGCCCTTTTACTCGTTTTTGCTTAAAATCGAGTAGTACAAGTTGTCTAACATAATTTAAAACCTCATATTCTATCATAAAATATCAAAATATACAAATTTCACCTATGCGTATTTTTCCAAATATAAACCCTAGGTTAAGTTATTGCTAGCATAAGCTTTATCGAGTTACCGGGATCTCAAAAACGTAAAAATCATTAAAAACGGGGCTTAGAATCACTTACTATGAAGCTTGAAAGTTGAAGAAACCCTAGCTATGGTGAGATGGAGCATTCGGCAGCAACTATGAAGATGATAACTAATTTTGTGTTATTTTTCTCTTTTAATTTCATTTAATACCCAAATGACCAAAATGCCCCTCCTTACTAAACTTTCAAAAATTCCTTCCATGTCCTAATTTTTCCCATGAACTTAAAATTGGTAAAATTTCTATTTAAGACCTCCTAATTAATATTTCAAAGCAATTTCATACTAAAAACTTCTAGAATGCAAGTTTTGTAACTTTTTCGATTTAGTCCCTAATTTCAATTTAAGCACTTTATGCATAAAATTTCTTCACAAAATTTTCACACAATCATGCAATCATATCATAAACCTCAAAATAATTATAAAATAATTATTTCTATCTCGTATTTGTGGTCACGAAACCACTATTCCGATTAGGCCCTAATTCGGGATATTACAGAGGGAACGAGACTTTGCTGCCCTTGTGGAAAAAGCAAAAATTGCTGAAGATGTGAAGCGCTCTAAGTGCCAGAACCGTGAGAAAGATTGGGGCAAAAATAAAAGGGATTTTTGACCCTCGGGTTCTTCTGGAAGGCCTATAAAGAGGACCAGGTTTGATGGGCTAGTTCGAGTGATTCCTGGTATTGTTGCAAGACCGTAGCCTTGAGCCGATTGTGGGAGAGCTCACCAGGGTGACTGTTGCAAACAAACTGGGGCATGCTTTAGATGTGGGTCTATGGATCATCAGGTTAAGAACTGTACTCAGGGGTTTACTCAGATGCAAGCTGCAGGACAGGGTCATTTTTAGCCTGTGATAGGTGGTTAGCAGCCACCGAGAGGCCGAGGTCGGGCCAGAGGTGGAAACGGGTTTGGTCGAGGTTGTGGAGCACCAGGCAGAGGTGCTGGAAACACTGAGGTGAGACAACCAGCCTTGGTCTATGCTGCTCGTCGCCGAGAGGATGGGGATGACCCTGACGTCATAACTGGTACGTTCCTGATTTATAATTTACCATACACTGCTTTAATTGATATTTGGTCTACACACTCGTATGTTGCGTGCACTGTGTCCGAGACATTGGGTATTCAGTCTGAAAATACAGTTAGTGAAATGACTGTGTTGAGTTCACTAGGACAATCAGTTGGGGTGAGTAAGTTGTTTAGAGATGTGCCCTTAGAAGTCCAAGGGGTAGTCTTTTTGACAGATTTGATGGAACTGCCGTTTGGGGAATTTGATATTATATTGGGCATGCATTAGCTAGTGAAACACCGTGCGAAATTGAATTATGCTACTAAGCGTATGGTGTTGAAGTCTATGGAGGATGAGGAGGTGACTATGATAGGGGAGTGAAGAGATTATCTGTCTAATGTGATTTCTGAGTTAAGGGTCAAAGCTGGTTCACAAAGGTTGCGAGGCATTCCTAGCATATATTAGTATTTTCGATTCTAAAGGTCCTTCTGTGGGAGATGTTAGAACTGTCAAAGAGTTTTTGGATGTATTTCCTGAAGAGCTTCTGGGGTTGCCTCCAGATCGTGAGGTTGAATTTGGTATTGAACTCCTACCTAGAATAGCTCCGATATCTATTGCCCCTTATAGGATGGCACCGAAAGAGCTGGTGGAGCTAAAGGCTCAAATCCAAGAGCTATTGGATCGAGGATTCATTCGACTGAGTATATCTCTGTGGGAAGTACCGGTGTTGTTTGTGAAGAAAAAGGATGGATCCATGCGCATGTGCATTGATTATCGTCAATTGAACAAGCTGACTATCAAGAATAAGTACCCTTTACTGAGGATAGATAATCTGTTTCACCAGCTGCGAGGAGCTATGGTTTTCTCTAAGATAGATCTTCAGTCTGGGTATCATCAGCTAAAGGTTAAGGAGGCTGACGTGTATAAGACTGTGTTTAGAACTCGTTATGGTCATTACGAGTTTCTGGTGATGCCGTTTGGGTTGACAAATGCACCAACGGCTTTCATGGATCTAATGAACCGAGTATTCCAGTCTTATTTGGATCGGTCCGTAGTTGTGTTTATAGACAACATCTTGGTGTATTCAAGAACTGAGGAGGAGCATGACGCACATCTTCGTATTGTTTTGCAAGTTCTGAGGGAAAAGCGGCTTTATGCAAAGTTCAACAAGTGTGAATTCTGGCTACGAGAAGTGACATTTTTGGGACATGTAGTGTTGGTAGAGGGAATTAGGGTGGATCCTCAGAAAATTGAAGCTGTAGTGGATTGGAAACCACCAAAGATGGTATTTGAGATTCGAAGCTTTCTAGGTCTGGCTGAGTATTACAAACGTTTTGTTGAAGGATTTTCATTGATTGTTGCACCTCTGACTAAGTTACTGCGTAGAGGGGTACTGATTAATTAGACTAATAAGCAACAAAAGAGTTTTGAGAAACTGAAGGATGTTTTGACTAAGGCCCCTATTTTGATACAGCCAGAGTTCGGGAAAGAATTTACTATTTTCAGTGATGTGTCGCACATTGGATTGGGTTGTGTGTTGATGCAAAAGGGTAAGGTGGTTGCTTATGCATCTCTTCAGCTTAAGCCTCACGAGACAAATTACCCCACTCATGACTTGGAATTAGCTACGGTGGTTTTCGTACTGAAGATTTGGAGACATTACTTATACGGTGAAAAGACGATTATTTACACAGATCATAAAAGCCTCAAATATCTTCTTACTCAAAAGAAGTTGAATTTTAGGCAACGAAGGTAGATAAAGTTGCTTAAGGACTACGATTGTTCAATTGAGTATCACCTTGGTAAAGCTAATGTGGTAGCTGACGCACTAAGTCCTAGGGTTGTATCTGATTTGAGAGCAATATTTGCTAGTCTCAGCCTGTTCGGTGATGGTAGCTTGTTAGCTGAACTGCAAGTGGGACCAACTTGGATTGATCAAATTAAGGAGAAACAGTTGCTAGATGAGTCACTAGTTTCTCATTTTCGACAGGTTGAGAATGGTGAGACCACGAATTTTGGGCTAAATGAGAAAAGAGTATTATGCTTCCGTGGAAAAGTATGTATACCGAGGGATTCTGATTTGAGGTAGTCTATACTGTAAGAGGCGCATAGTAGTCCATATGCTATGCATCCTGGCAAAAACAAGTTATATCGAGATCTTCGTGAGTTGTACTGGTGGCCAGGGTTGAAATGCGAAGTTACTGAGTATGTGAGTAAGTGCCTGACATGCCAGGGAGTTAAGGCTGAGCATCAATTACCTTCTAGGTTACTAAAACTAGTTAAAATTTCACTTTGGAAGTGGGAGAGAGTAACCATGGATTTTGTGAGTGGGCTACCCTTAACGCCGACTAAGAAGGATTCGATATGGGTGATTGTGGACCGATTGACTAAATCTACCCATTTTATACCAGTCTGCACGGATTATTCGTTACAGAAGTTGGCCAAGTTGTATGTGGCCAAAATTGTGAGACTGCATGATGTACCGATTTCTATCATATCTGACAGAGATCTTAGATTCACATCTCGGTTCTGGAAAAAGTTACTCGAGGCTTTGGGTACAAGGTTGGATTTCAATACTGCGTTCCACCCTCAGAGACAGATGGGCAGTCAGAGAGGGTGATTCAGATATTGAAAGACATGTTAAGAGGTTATGTAATTGATTTCAGAGGCGGCTGGGAGGATTATTTGCCTTTGGCAGAGTTTGCTTATAACAATAGCTACCAGTCCAGTATTCGAATGGCACCGTTCGAGGCGTTGTATGGTCGTAGGTTTCGTACTCCTACCTATTGGACTGAGCTAGGTGAGCAGCGAGTTCTGGAGCCAGAATTAATTTCTGATATAGAAGATAAGGTGAAACTGATTCGAGACCAGTTAAAGGAAGCATCTGATAGGCAGAAGTCTTATGCAGACTTAAAGCGTAAAGAGATCGAGTACTTTGTAGGGGATTATGCCGTTCTCAAGGTCTCACCATGGAAGAAAATTTTAAGGTTTGGGCTGAAAGGCAAGCTTAGCCCTAGGTTTATTGGACCTTACCGAATATTTAGGCGGGTGGGACCAGCTGCTTATCAACTTGAGTTGCCTCTAGAGTTGGATAGGATTCAAGATGTGTTTCATGTTTCAATGCTGTGGCGGTACCATTCTGATCCCTCGCACATTGTATCAGTTAAGGAAATCGAGGTTGAACCTGATTTGACTATCGAGGAGGAACCGGTACAGATATTGGATCGTGATGTTAAGGTATTAAGAAAGAAATATGATCCACTGGTCAAAGTGCTTTGACATAATCACGATTCAGAGGAAGCCACGTGGGAGCCTAAGGAGGCGATGCAGCAGCAATACTCTCACTTATTCTGAGCAGGTAAATTTCAAGGCTGAAATTTCTTAAAGGGAGTAGAATTGTAACGCCCTGAATTTGGACCTAGAATTATTAGGCCTTGAGTATGGGTCCATAAGGGGGTTGTGTATAAGTATTTAATTGTGCTAGGAAATGACACAATTAAATGTCTGCTCAAGTGGTTAAGGGTCTTGAGAGGAGTTGGAAAAGTCCTGGGTTCGAACTTGGGCTTTAGCAAAAATTTTGGTTTTAAGTGAATAAAACCCTGGATGCTTGGATTATGGCCTTTTAAATTATTGTGTTAAGTAAATGACACAATAAAACATGAGGTTTAGTGGTTGTGGCATCATTAAGGCTGCAAGGGAGCCTAGGTTCAAGTCTTGGCTCTTGCAATTTATTTTGGTTTTTCTTTTAAAGAAACCTAGACTTTGGCCAATAGGCCTTATAATTAATTGAGGATAAAATATGACACAGAAAGAGCCTGTGGTGGAGTGGCAAAATGGCATGTTGTGTAACTATGAGTTCTGAGGTTCAAGTCTTAGGATGCGCACCAGAGTATTTATTTTGCTATTTGAGCTGTGCAGGAGGTGGAGTTGGACTGGAACTCTGTGGTTGAAGTGGTCATAAGAATGAGGAATTTTCCTAGTGGTTGAAAGCAATCCCACATCGGAAAGCTAACATGAGAATTGGTGAGAAGTTGGCTTTAAATAGAGCGAACTAGATGAGTTTGTGAGGGGGAAACTACTTAAGACTCAATGCAGGATGTGCCAAGGTTGGTAATCGTAGACTTATGCGCGTTATCATAAATAGGTGTGTATTCACGCCTTTCTTTGTTGGAAATCGACAAAAGCTGAAAAGTCGAAACTTCAGCATTTGAGGCCCCACGAGTGTGCGATCGATCGTAGGGTAAACTGAGCCCACAAACCATGGGGTATAGACTGTAAAGGCCGCCACGAGCGTTCTCATGTACTGGGCCTCAATGGGCCTCGATGGGCCAAATCGGCCTAATGGGCCCGTGGGCTAGCTTGTGTAAATCTAACTGTTAGGTGGGAAGTAGTTGGGATTGTCATGTCATGTGCATGGCATAGGCCGTTAAGGGCTTTGTTGGGCCGAAATGGGTTGTGAGGACCTAATGGGCTCGTGGGTCCTACACAGATTAAATCCACAGTAAGTGATAAATCTTGGACTGGGCTATGTAAGTCACATAGCCGTAGCTAAATTTGGGCTAAATGGGCCACACAAGCATGTGGGCCCACTTGGGCCGAATAATGGGCCTTAGGCCCATTTATACCGTTAGGTCTGTTTAGGTTATTTAAGTTGCTCGAGGCTACTGCAGACCCTCCAAGGGGTTGATTATCTGTACCGAGACCCCAGAGGGTAAAATGACCAAAATACCCTTGAGGGGTAAAAATTATGATTCTACCCTTAATGGGTGGAAATGACTATTATACCTTTGAGATAGGTTGATTGATGAGTGTATGATTTATGCATGACTGTTTTTTAGTATGAAGCTTTGCATACAAGAAATATTATGACATGACATTCTGCATTGGGGTTGGGATACTGATTTTGAGGAAGTACTGTTCTGGTGGCTTTTTCATGTATTCTGATATTAGTGGCTACGCCACGTTTACTGCTATTAGCAGCTTTACTGCGTTACCTTTAGTAGCTACGCTACGATATTGGTGAGTTGGATGGGTGGGTCGATTTAATCCCCACATGGTGAGTTGGTTGGTACGGGTGGTGAGCAGGATGGATTGGGTTGGGTTGCATACCTGTATTGTGATTATACTATTTTGGGCATAGGTCCACACTGTTATTGCATAGGGCTTAGGCCTAGACTGTACTGTTATTGAATAGGGCTTAGGCCCAGACCGTTATTGTATGCACTGTTACTATTGACTGATAGGGGATTACATACTGAGCTTTTATAAACTCACCCTTCTTTTAATCGTACAGGTAATCCCCAGCCTTAGACGATTTGGAGCCGCGAGGGACTCAGTGGTGGCCACACGTCCGCAGATTGGTTGTTAATGATTCAATTTATTTAAGCTTTCGTATTTGGGTTTTAATTATGTAATAAGACCATTTGGGGTTTTTTTTAACTTCTAATGGGCTTTTGATTTCATGTTCAAAACTGCTAGAGTAGGAACATCAAATTTTCAAAATAATAAATGTTTTCAAACACTACGTTTTCGCAACATTTTCAAAATGCTTTCACAACTTAATTTTGTTTTACATCAAGTTTTAGTAATTAATTTAAAACTAGCTTCTGTAACTAAAAGAGATTTTGGGAATAATATTAAGTATTTTTCAATGAACCACGTGTTGAAAATAAACTAATGTAATTGAGATTTCACCCAAGTTTTCAAATAAAAAGGGTTTTCAAGGAAAATAGAGTTTTCGAAAAACACTCAGATGTGACACACCATATTTGGTCGTCATGTCTAGGCTGGGTTTGGGGTGTTACATAGCCCGGCATGTGTTGCGGGTACCTATCAGCTTGTGTGAGCAGGCCGTGTAGTTATGTTCTAACTGTCAGCTTGTGTGAGCAATCCCGTGATTAGCTCGAGAGCGATCAATGTGTGATTTGAGATATGAGGTAGCATGTGGCTATGTATGAAGCACTTTGTGCAACTTTCCGTGTATCCGATAGTATTCCAAGTGTTCAACGGGTAAATCAGTGAGATATATAACAAGTAAGTCAATGATGAGGAAATATGAGAATGTGTTACGAGTTGGTATAGGTATGTACGAAAAACTCATATGAATGAGCTCAGTATGTGATGAACTTTTGGTAAGATTGAGAATGAGTAAGTTATTCGTATGTAACTATGATGACATATATGTAAATTATGTTATGTTAATTGTATAACATTCATGCTTATGTTGCTATTTATTTGCATGTGAACTTACTAAGCTTTATGTTTACTCCCCTCTTTTTCCATTTTCTTATAGTATTGCCAAGCTAGCTCAGGGATCGAAGGACGTTGGAGCTCGATTCACACTATCAACTAATCTTTTGGGTATAGTGAATTCAAGTATTTCGAGTATGGCATGCATAGGGACTTAGTCTTTTTGTTATATGTCATATTTGTGTAGCCAAATGTGTTGGCTTATAATGATTTGATGATTCATTTTGTATATGGCTATGAGATATGGCTCATATTAATTATGGGAATGTAATCCTATTCATATATGCATGCATGTGCTATGGTCACTCATGATGCGGTTAAATGCATTTAGCATGGATGAATTTGTGAATATGATCATGGATGTTTGATGATGGGATTGTGAGTAAATGGCATAATAACAACTAAGGCATGAATGTATAAAATGGAAGTTAATTGATGTTACATATTGCATGTGATTTGGTAAGCTTGATTTAAATAAAATATGGAGTCTTAAGCTAGCATAAATTGATAAGAAGATAATATGTACGCGCCATGTTTATAAATGTGTAAGTGCTCATTTATGCCATGTAGGATGTCATTGAGATGTTTAAGTGTACATGTGTTATTGAGGGAGACAAAAGGCATAGAAAATAGCCTTAAAATTGTCCACACGGGTAGGCTCATGGGCATGTGTCTAAACTGTGTGTGACACACGGTCTACCCCATGGGCTTGTGATCTGGCCATGTGCCCCCTGCACCCTAATTAGGTAAAATAGAATGTCCAGTAGTAAACACATGGGCAAAGACACGACCGTATGTTTTAGTCATGTGAAGGATACAGCCTCAGGACATGGGCGTGTGCCCAGGTCTTGTGAAGTCTACACCAGATTATTTGGAATTTAATTTGCCACATGGCCTAAGAACACGTGCGTGAGACTTGGCCGTGTGACCCTAGTCATGTTGATGACGTCATAAACAGAGAGTGACAAGGTTGAGGACACAAGCGTCTTTCAAGGTACACAAGCGTGTGCGATCACATGGCCTACCCACTCGGGCGTGTGACCCTTCAAAACAAGAAAATTTTCTAAGTGTCGCAAAAGTTTTGAAAGTTCTCGGTTTAGTCCCAAAACACACGCAATGTATGTTTTGGGCCTCGTGGGCCTTTTTAAGGGACAATATGCTTGTGTAAAAATGGTTTTAACTTGGGAAATTTTTTTTGGCTGGGTTTTGTATGAATGTTTATGTTTAAGTCTGGTAACGCCTTAGACCCTATCCCGGTATTGGATACGGGTAAAGGGTGTTATATTTTATGGTATCAGAGCTACGATTTAGTATATTCTCAGACTAACGTAGCGTGTGCACAAGTCTAGCTATACATGCCATAAATGAATTATGATAGTGTAACAACTCTTGACCTTTTAAATTGTGTTTTCATATTGTAATGGATCCCCATCGAGCTGAAGCTGATGATGTAGAAAGTAATGCGCCGGCTCCCACTCAACGGACAGTACCAGTTGAGAGCAGACCCATGACCGTGAGTCAAGGAGGGGGAGAAGAGGCTAGGGAAGCCTTCCTCTATATGATGAATGCTTGGTATACGGAGTTCATTTGAATGAACCCTAACGCTCAACCCCCTCCACCTCCACCTATTACTCAACTTGTTCCTGTATCACCCTAAGTATGGATTTTATGAGATTGAATAGACCTCTAGTGGGTAAAATTCAAAAGCAAGGGGCCGAAGAGTTCCGAGCTAGTATAGATGATGACCCTGAGAGGGTAGAGTTTTGGCTTGAGAATACCATTTGAGTATTTGATGAGTTATCATGCACATCTGAAGAATACATGAAGTGTGTTCTGTCCCTCTTGAGAGACTTGGCTTATCAGTGGTGGAACACCCTTTTGCCAATGGTACCAAAGGAGAGAATTAATTGGAAATTTTTCCAAGAAGAAATCTGTAAGAAGTACATTAGCCAGATATTTATTGATCAAAAAAGAAAGGAATTCCTCTAGTTAAAACAGGGCTGAATGACGGTAACAAAATATGAGCATGAGTTTGTGAGACTGAGCAAATATGCTCGAGAATGTGTATCGATTGAGGCCATCATGATTTGAAGATGGGTTAAACAAAGACATTTGATTATTAATGGGTGTCCATGAACTGAAAGAATTTGTTGTGCTTGTAGAGAGAGCTTGTAAGGCCGAGGAATTGGCTAGAGAGAAAAGGAAAGCTGAGTTAGAGTCTTGAGACTTGAAGAAGAGACAGATGAGTAAGTCATTTCAGTCCTCATCTAAGAAACTATGAGAGTTTAATACTCGATCAAGTGCTTCAGTTGGGTTTTCGAACAGAAACCATGGGAAACAGTATTCGGGTCATAAGGCTCAAACTACTTCGATAGCGAGTATGGGTAATGCTCGACCTAATAGATTCAAGTGGCAACATTATGGCAAACGTTACCCTGGTGAGTACTGGATGAATAACCGGGCATGTTTCAAGTGCGGATCACATGATCATTTTATCAAGGATTGTCCTGAGATGGTTAAGAAGGAGAAATTTTAAAGTGCAAGATTTGGTAATATAACTTCTAGAGGGAGGCCACAAAAAAATTTGGGAAATAGAGTGAGTAGCAAGAGTGCACCTAAAGATTTGGCAATGAGGACTGAGGGTAGAGCACCTGCGAGGACTTATGCCATTCGCGCTCGTGAAGAGGCTTCATCTTCTAATATGATTATGGGTACTTTTTCTCTCTACGATACTTCTGTTGTTGCTTTGATTGATCCAGGATCTACCAATTCGTATGTTTGTGTGAAATTGGTGTCTAGTATGAATATGCCTATTGAACCTACAGAATTTGTGATAGAAGTGTCAAACCCTCTAGGCAAGTATGTGTTAGTTGACAAAGTATGTAAGAATTGCCCTTTAATGATTAGAGGTCGTTGTTTTCCAGCTAATCTAATGCTTTTGCCGTTTGATGAATTTGATATAATACTTGGTATGGATTGGTTGACTATGCATGATGTAGTAGTAAACTATGGAAGGAAAGTTATTGAATTGAAATGTGAAAGTGGT
The DNA here is from genome assembly GCA_025698465.1 of Gossypium longicalyx. Lineage (NCBI taxonomy): Eukaryota > Viridiplantae > Streptophyta > Magnoliopsida > Malvales > Malvaceae > Gossypium > Gossypium longicalyx. Next base: position 30,498,555 of record CM047001.1, on the reverse strand, counting down.
GATATTCTTCGGGTTGAACTAGATGAATCGGATAGCTTGCCTGTAGTGATTTCTTCTATGATTGCTCAGAAATGTATAAGAAAGGGTCATGAAGCTTATCTTGCCTTTGTACTGAATACAAAAGAGTCTGAGTTGAAAATTGGATCAATGTAGGTAGTATGTGAGTATACGGATATGTTTTCGAAAGAGTTTCTCGGATTACTTCCTAATAGGAAAGTTGAGTTTGGTATTGAGTTAATTCCTAGTACTGCACCTATATTGATTGCTCCGTATAGGACTGCTCCGACAGAATTAAAGGAGTTAAAAGTTCAGTTACAAGAGTTAACAGATAAAGGTTTTAGAAGACCTAGTTATTCTCCATGGGGTACACCGGTACTATTTGTGAAAAAAAAAGATGGTTCAATAAGATTGTGCATTGACTACTGACAGCGCAATAAGGTAACCATAAAGAACAAGTATCCCTTGCCAAGAATCGATTACTTGTTTGACCAATTGAAGGGAGCCACAGTATTTTCCAAGATTGACTTGAGGTCCGGTTACTACCAGTTGAGAGTTAAAGACTCGGATGTGTTGAAAACTGTTTTCGAATGGGGTATGGTCACTATGAATTTCTGGTTATGCCATTTGGTTTAACGAATGCTCTCGCTGTATTTATGGATTTAATGAACCGAATTTTCAGACTGTACTAGGATAAATTTGTTGTTGTTTTTATTGATGACATACTGATTTATTCTCGTTATGAGACCGAGCATATCAAGCACTTGAGAACGGTTTTACAAACTTTGAGAGACTAGAAATTGTATGCTAAGTTTAGTAAAAGTGAATTTTGGCTTTGAGAAGTTGGATTTTTGAGGCACATTGTTTCGGGTGATGGTATTAAAGTTGACCTGAGTAAGATTTCGACTATTCTTGAATGGAAACCGCCAAGGAAACTGTCAGAGGTCAGAAGCTTTCTAGGCTTAGTCGGCTATTATAGACGATTTGTTAAAGGATTTTCCATGATTGCTACTCCGATGATGAGATTGTTTCAAAAAGATGTCAAGTTTGAATGGACGAAGAAGTGCCAACAGAGTTTTGAGAGACTAAAGGCATTGTTGACTGAGGCACCAGTTTTAGTACAACCTGAATCGAGAAAAGAATTTGTAGTTTATAGTTACACATCCTTGAATGGATTGGGTTGTGTACTTATGCAAGAAAGTAAGGTGATAGCTTATGCCTCAAGGTAGCTGAACCCACATGAGAAAAATTATCTGACACATGATTTGGAGCTAGCCGCCATTGTGTTTGCGTTGAAGATTTGGAGACACCATTTGTATGGCAAGAAATGTCAAGTGTTCACTGACCATAAAAGTCTAAAGTACTTGATGACTCAAAAGGATTTGAACCTACGACAACGGAGATGGCTAGAGCTGATAAAAGATTACGAGTTAGTGATTGACTACCACCTGGGAAAGGCAAATGTGGTTGCCGATGCTTTGAGTAGGAAGTCGTTATTTGCTTTGAGGGCTATGAACACTCAGTTGGCCTTATCATATGGTGGTTTAATTTTAGCTGAGTTAAGAGCTAGGCCGATGTTTCTCCAAGAGATTTATAAAGCTCAGAAAAGTGACGGTGATTTGCAAGCCAAAAGAGTCCAATATGAATCGGGTATGGAATCAGATTTTTGGATTAGTTCGGATGGGTGTTTGATGTTTCGAGATAGGATCTTTGTTCCTAAAGATACCGAATTTATTCAGAAGATTCTATGTGAGGCACACAGTAGTAGTTTATCTATTCATCCAAGTAGTACGAAGTTGTATAAAGACTTGAAGAAAATGTATTAGTTGTCGGGAATGAAAAAAAGAAATTTCAGAGTTTGTTTCTAAATGTTTGATTTGTCAGCAAGTGAAAGCCAAACACCAAGTACATTCAGGTTTACATCAGCCTGTAATGATTTCGAGTGGAAATGGGACCGTATAACTATGGACTTTGTGACTGGTCTACCTTTGACATCGAGAAAGAAAGATGTTGTATGGGTTGTTGTAGATCGATTGACAAATTCGGTTCATTTTATACCGGTACATAACGACTATTCACTTAATAAATTAGCCGAATTGTATATTTTTGAAATTGTGAGATTGCACGGAGTGCCTTTGTCGATTATATCGAATATAGACCTAAGGTTCACTTCGCGATTTTGAAAAAAGTTACAAGAAACATTGGGTACAGAATTGAATTTTAGTACCGCTTTCCATCCACAAGCTAACGGTCAATCCAAAAGGGTAATTCAGATTCTTGAAGATATGTTACAGTGTTGTGTTCTTGAGTTCCAATGTAGTTAGGAAAAGCATTTACTGTTGGTGGAATTTGCCTACAACAATAGTTTTCAGTCGAGTTTAAAAATGGCGCCTTATGAGGCATTGTATGGGCGTAAGTGCCGAACACCCTTGTATTGGACCGAACTCAGAGAGAATCAGATTCACGGAGTTGATTTAGTCAGAGAAATCGAAAAAAAAGTGAAGGTAAATCGTGGCTGTTTTAAAGCTACTTCAGATAGACAGAAATCCTACGCAAACTTGAAACGAAAAGAGATTGAGTTTCAAGTTAGTGATAAGGTATTCCTGAAAGTATCTCCATGAAAGAAAGTTTTAAGGTTTGGTCGGAAAGGCAAATTAAGTCCACGCTTTACTGGACCGTATGAGATTACCAAAAGGATTAGGCCGGTAGCTCATCGGTTGGCTTTGCAGTCTGAATTGGAAAGAATTCATGATGTGTTCCATGTGTCTATGTTGCGCTGATACCGATCTGATCCTTCGCATGTGATTTCTCTGACAGAGGTTGAGATTTGACCGGATATGACTTATGTCGAAGAGCCAGTTAAGATTTTGGCTCGAGAAGTCAAACAGTTGAGAAACAAAAGTATTGCCCTTGTGAAAGTATTATGGCAAAGACATTGGGTTGAAGAGACTACATGGGAGACCAAGGAAAACATGAGAAATCAATACCCAAACCTTTTCACCGGTAAGATTTTCGGGGACGAAAATCCCTAAGGGGGAAAGTTGTAACATCCTGAATTAGGGCCAAGTCAGAACAGTGGTTTTGAGACCACAAATCCGAAGTAGAAATAATTATTTTATGACTATTATGAGGTCTATGATATGATTGCATGCTTGTGTGAAAATTTCATGAAGAAATTTTGTGAATAAGTGTACAAATTAACTTTTAGGACTAAATTGCAATAGTTGCAAAATGTGAGTTCTAGAAGCTTTAAGCATGAAATTGTCATGGATTATTAATTAAAGGTCCTTAAGTAGCAATTTGCCCAATTTCTATTTTTATGGACAAAAATGGACATAGTTAGGAAAATTTGAAAGAAAGGCACTAAAGGGCATTTTGGTCATTTGGTTAATAAAAGAATGAAAAGGGAAAAATGTAGAAAAATTTGCTCATCTTCTTCAAGTGTGTCCTGAAAATTAGAAGAGCCATAGCTAGGGTTTTTCTTCAACTTTGAAACTCGATTGTAAGTACACCTTAGCCCCGTTTTTAATGTTCTTTATGTTTTTGAGATCCTTAAAGCATGAACTACCTAATTCTAGCCTTATTTTGAGTTAGGTTTCATGTTTAAAAAATTGACCCATGTGTGACAAGTTTGTATTTTGATATTTAATGGAGGAATATGAAAGTTTGATGTATGATAAACGTCTTTTACTAAATGGTTTTTCATAGAAACACCTAAAAAGGACTTATTTGTAAAGTTTGTAAAAAGAGTAGTAAGATGTATGATTTGATGAGAAGTATGGGCTGTTATAAGCATGTTATAAGTTCAGCTAGGCTTGGGTAACAAAGAAAATGAGTACATTTCATTTTACGAGCCTAGGGACTAATTTCTAAATATGTAAAAGTTTAGGGGTAAAATTGTAATTTTTCCAATGTATGATTTATGGACTGTTTTGAACAATGTGATAATTAAATAAGTGAAATTTTCTATTATAGATTAAGAAAAATGGAGTCTAGACCTAAACCGAGGAAAGAACAAGGTTGTCGACTAAATCGAATATTTAACCATATTTTGGTACTGAGGTAAGTTCATGTGTAAATAATGCAATTTTATATCATGTTTTAATGTTTTATTAATGTATGAGTCTCTTTGTTTAACTGTTATGACAAGTGTATGAACGACGTTATAGTCTAAGAGAATGATATTGTGAACGAGTTCGACGAATATGTGACATCGAGAAAATCCTGTTTGAACCTTAGGAATAGATTAGGATACGAGCGAGATGTCACTAGGAACTATGTGATTATGAGCTCAAGAGACTATTTGTATCTATGACTATGTGAATCCGGGTGCTAGTTATGTATGTTCAATAGGTGGCTGGGTAGCCCGACAGGTGTTGCGGGTACCTGTCAGCTTGTGTGAGCAGCTCATGTAGTTATGTCCTAAATGTTAGCTTGTGTGAGCAGGCCCGTGATTAGCTCGAGAGCGAGCAATGTGTGATATGAGATATGAGGTAGCATGTGGCTATGTATGAAGCACTTTGTGCAACTCTCCGTGTATCCGATAGTATTCCAAGTGTTCAATAGGTAAATCAGTGATATCTAAAACAATTAAGTCAATGATAAGGAAATATGAGAATATGTTACGAGTTGGTACAGGTATGTACAAAAAACTCAGATGAATGAGCTCAGTATGCGATGAACTTTTGGTAAGATTGAGAATGAGTAAGTTATGCCTATGTGACTATGATGACATATATGTAAATTATGTTATGTTAATTGTGTAATATTCATGATTATGTTGTTATTTATTTGCAAGTGAACTTACTAAGCTTTATGCGTACTCCCTTCTCTTTTTCCATTTTCTTATAGTATCGCCAAGCTTGCTCAGGGATCGAAAGACATCGGAGCTCGATTCACACTATCAACTAATCTTTTGGGTATAGTGAATTCAAGTATTTCGAGTATGGCATGTATAGGGACTTGGTCTTTTTTGTTATATGTCATATTTGTGTAGCAAAATGTGTTGGATTATAATGATTTGATGATTCATTTTTTATATGACCATGAGATATGGCTCATATTAATTATGGGGATGTAATCCTATTCATATATATATGCATGTGCTATGGTCACTCATGATTTGGTTAAATGCATCTGGCATGGATGAATTTGTGACTATGATCATGGATATTTGATGATGGGATTGTGAGTAAATGACATAATAAAAACTCAGGCATGAATGTATAAAATGGAAGTAAATTGATGTTACATATTGCATGTGATTTGGTAAGCTTGGTCTAAATAAAATATGGAGTCTTAAGCTAGCATAAATTCATAAGAAGTTAATATGCATGAGCCATGTTTATGAATGTGTAAGTGCTCATTTATGCCGTGTAGGATGTCATTGAGATGTTTAAGTGTGCATGTGTTATTAAGGGTGACAAAAGGCTTAGAAAATAGCCTCAAAATTGTCCACACGGGTAGGCACACGGGCATGTGTCTAAATCGTGTGTGACTCACGGTCTGCCCCATGGGCGTGTGACCTGGCCATGTGCCCCTACACCCTAATTACGTAAAACATAATGTCTAGTAGTAAACACACGAGCAAAAACACGGTCGTGTGTCTTGTCGTATGAAGGATTCTGTGATATCCCAAATTAGGGACTAATCAGAATAGTGGTTTTGGAACCACAAGTCTGAGATAGAAATAATTATTTTATGATTATTTTGAGGTCTACGATATGATTGCATGATTGTGTGAAAATTTCGTGAAGAAATTCTATGCATAAAGTGCTTAATTTGAAGTTAGGGACTAAATTGAATAAGTTGCAAAATTTGCATTCTAGAAGTTTCTAGTATGAAATTGCTTTGAAATATTAATTAGGAGGTCTTGAATAGTAATTTGACCAATTTCTAAGTTTATGGACAAAAATTGGACTTGGATGGAATTTTTGAAAGTTTAGTAAGGAAGGGCATTTTGGTCATTTGGATATTAAATGAAATAAAATAGGAAAAATAACACAAAAATGATCATCTTCTCCATAAGTTGCTACCGAATTTTGCTCTCCACCATAGCTAGGGTTTCAACACTTTTAAGCCTTGATTATCAAGAGAAAAGAGATTCGAGTCAAGATCGGGGTAAAAATAAAATTTACGAGGAATAGGTTCGACTATTCTCATTTTGTATCGAGGTAAGTTCATGAGTAAATAGGGTAACATAATTGTCGTTTTAAGCAATTTAATGTTGTTTATATGATATGATGCTTATTGTCATGAAATGTTATGTTTTGTGGTTATTGTTGAAAAATATGTAATTATGTGAATTACTTGATAAGTATGAACTACCATCGAAGTATCGATTTCGACATTTCGTGGAAGATGGCAAAGGAGTATGATTGAGGAAAATCTCGTTTTAACATTAGGAATAGATTAGGATACAAGTGACATGTCACTAGAAAATTAAGATCCGAACTCGTTGAGTTGCGTTCCGAGTTCGTGAGAATTATGAGGCATCCGGACTAGTTGAGTTGCGTTCCGAGTTCACTTATGGATGCAAGCATTCAAACTCGTTGAGTTGTGTTTCGAGTTCATTCTGGATGCGAACACTTGAGCTCGTTGAGTTGCGTTCCGAGTTCATTATGGGTGAAATTATGGTAGCATGATTTCGTGTATCCAAATTATATTCCGATGTGTTCAATGGGTAAAATTCTAGTGAAATGGAAGAATACTCAAGATGCAAGTGACGTATTGGTAAGTGTTGTGGAATGGGCACTTTGGATATGTATGTACTTAACCCTCAGGTTGAGACTTGATATGACAACAATAATATGGTAAGATGATGAATGATGAATAGAAATGTGATATATGTTTTGGTGATATTATGCTAATGTTGGTTGGTATAATTGCTTTGTTAAGTTATTTGTTATTTACATATGGACTTACTAAGCATCCATGCTTACTCCCTCCTTTTCATTTTTTGTAGTTTTGACAAGTCAATTTGGAGATCGGGACGGTCGGAGGCACGCTCACACTATCACTAGACAATTGCGGTATAATGACTTGTAATTTTTGGAAATATGGCATGTATAGCATTCCATTCATTTTTTGTGTAGAATCTTACAATATGGCCCATGGATGGAATGGAAATATTTGAGAATGATTAGCTATTGGAATGGCTAATCAAGTTTATATATGATAACATGTATGCTTTATGTCTTAACTAAACCATGAAAATCCTTGGAAAGGTAAAATTGACCAATTGACTACAAAACAGAATCAGATAGCAGCAGTAATGTGAATTTGAAAAATCACTAAAAATAGTAGAAATGAAATTAAATGATGAAAAGTTGTGGAATCAAATCTTGATGAGCCTATTTTCATATGGAAGAAACGAAACAGGTAAATGAGTTATATTTTATGAGAAATTTAAGTTTTGGTGGAACAGGGTTAGAGCAATCTCTGAATCCCCTGTTCTGACTTTAAAAATTCACCATATATTGTACAAAAATAATTAGGAGTTGTATTTTACATGTATGAAATCCTTATTTAGTATAGTTTTATGAGAAACAAAGGTCATAGTCATTGAAACTCTGTACAGGGAGATATCTAATTCGTAATACACAGGGGTCAGAGTAGCTGAACCCTGAAATAGAGGAGACTTTAACTAATAAACTGTACTAATTGGCCCAACTAAAAATTCTAGAAAACAATTAGTAAGTAGATATATGAGTCTAGTTTCAGGGAAAATTTACGGAATTGGATTTCAAGTTTTGTAACTCGAGATATGGATTTTTTAGTTACTGTGACGCAGTTAGCCAACTTGTCTGGAAATTCTAAAATAAATTGTTTGAACTTGTTTAAATGCTAAAATAAGTTTAGTAATGTCTCATACTCGACTCCAGCGATGGTCTCGGGTAAGGGGGCATTACAGATACGGCCTCAAGACATGGGCGTGTGCCCAGGCTGTGTGAAGCCTGCACCTGATATTTTGGAATTTAATTCGCCACACGGCCTAAGCACACGGGTGTGTGACTTGGCTGTCTGACCCTAATTGTGTTGATGACATCATAAACAGAGAGTTACACGGGCTGAGGACACGAGCATGTCTCAAGCCACACAGGCGTGTACAATCACACGGCCTACCCGCTCGAGCGTGTTACCCTCCAAAACAAGAAAATTTTCTAAGTGTCGCAAAAGTTTTGAGAGTTCTCAGTTTAGTCTCGAAACACACTCAATGTATGTTTTGGGCCTCGTGGGCCATTATAGGGGACAATATGCTTGTGTGAGAATGGTTTTAACTTGGGCAAAATTTTATGGCTTGGTTTTGTATGAATCTTTATGTTTGAGTCTGGTAACACCTCAGACCCTATCCCAGTGACGAATACGGGTAAGGGGTGTTACAATTTGTGGTATCAGTGCTACGATTTAGTCAATTCTCGGACTAACATGGGGTGTGCATGAGTCTAGCTATATGTGCCATAAATGAATTATCATAGTATGCTAACTCCTGACCTTTTAAATTGTGTTTTCATATAGTAATGGATCCCAATCGGGCTGAAGCTGATGATGTAGAAACTAATGCATTGGCTCCCACTCAAGGGGCAACGCCAGTTTAGAGTAGACCCGTGATCGTGAGTCAGGGAGAAGGAGAAGAGGCTAGGGAAGCCATCCTCCATATGATGAATGCCTAGTATACAGAGTTTGTTTGAATAAACCCAAACGCTCAACCCCCTCCACCCCCACCTATTCCTCAACCTGTTCCTGTTGCACCCCAAGTATGGATTTTATGAGATTGAATAGACCTCTAGTGGGTAAAATTCAAAAGCAAGCGGCCGAAGAGTTTCGAGCTAGTATAGATGATGACCCTGAGAGGGCAGAGTTTTGGCTCGAGAATACCATTAGAGTATTTGATGAGTTATCATGCACACCTAAAGAATGCATGAAGTGTGTTGTGTCCTTCTTGAGAGACTTGGCTTATCAGTGGTGGAACACCCTTTTTCAGTGGTACTAAAGGAAAAAATTAATTGAAAATTTCTCCAAGAAGAATTCCGTAAAAAGTACATTAGCTAGAGATTTATTGATCAGAAAAGAAAGGAATTCCTCGAGTTAAAACAGGGTCGAATAACGGTAATAGAATATGAGCGTGAATTTGTGAGATTGAGCAAACACGCTCAAGAATGTGTATCGACTGAGGCCATCAGGATTTTAAGATGGGTTAAACAAAGACATCTAATTATTGGTGGGTGTCCTTGAACTGCAAAAAATTTGTTGTGCTCGTAGAGAGAGCTTGTAAGGCCGAGGAATTGGCTAAAGAGAAAAGGAAAGCTAAGTTAGAGTCTCAAGACTTGAAGAAGAGACAGATGGGTAAGTCTTTCAGTCCTCATCTAAGAAACTGTAAGAGTTTAATACTTGATCAAGTGCTTCAGTTGGGTTTTCGAATAGAAACCACGGGAAACAGTATTCAGGTCATAAGGCTCAGACTACTTCGATAACGAGTGTGGGTAATACTCGACCTAATAGATTCGAGTGTCAACATTGTGGCAGATGTCACCTTGGTGAGTGCTGGATGAATAATCGGGCATGTTTCAAGTACGAATCACAGGAATATTTTATCCAGGATTGTCCTGAGATGGTTGAGAAAGAGAAATTTTAGAGTGCAAGATCTGGTAATATAGCTTCTAGAGGGAGGCCACAGAAAAATTCAGGAAATGGAGCGAGTATCAAGAGTGCTCTTAGAGATTTGGCTATGAGGACTAAGGGTAGAGCACCTGCGAGGACTTATGCCATTCACGATTGTGAAGAGGCTTCATCTTCTAATGTGATTACGGGTACTTTTTCTCTCTATGATACTTCTGTTGTTGCTTTGATTGATTCGGGATCTTCCAATTCATATGTTTGTGTGAAATTGGTGTCTAGTATGAATATGCCTGTTGAACCTACAAAATTTGTGATAGAAGTGTCAAACCCTTTAGGCAAGTATGTGCTAGTTGACAAAGTATGTAAGAATTTCCCTTTAATGATTAGAGGTCATTGTTTTCCAGCTAATCTTATGCTTTTGCCGTTTGATGAATTTGATATAATACTTGGTATGGATTGGTTGACTATGCATGATGTAGTAGTAAACTATGGAAGGAAAATTATTGAATTGAAATGTGAAAGTGGTGATATTCTTCGGGTTGAACCAGATGAATCGGATAGCTTGCCTGTAGTGATTTCTTCTATGATTGCTCAGAAATGTATAAGAAAGGGTCATAAAGCTTATCTTGCCTTTGTACTGAATACAAAAGAGCTTGAGTTGAAAATTGAATCAATATCGGTAGTATGTGAGTATCCGAATATATTTTCAGAAAAGTTTCCCAGATTACCTCCTAACAGGGAAGTTGAGTTTGGTATTGAGTTAATTCCTGGTACTGCACCTATATCGATTGCTTCGTATAGGATGACTCCAATGGAATTAAAGGAGTTGAAAGTTCAGTTACAAGAGTTAACAGATAAAGGTTTTGCAAGACCTAGTTATTTTCCGTGGGGCACACCGGTACTATTTGTGAAAAAGAAAGATGGTTCAATGAGATTGTGCGTTGACTACTGATAGCTCAATAAGGTAACCATAAAGAACAAGTATCTCTTGCCAAGAATCAATTACTTGTTTGACCAATTGAAGGGAGCCACAATATTTTCCAAGATTGACTTAAGGTCCGGTTACTACCAGTTGAGAGTTAAAGACTCGGATATGCTGAAAACTATTTTTTGGACGAGGTATAGTCACTATGAATTTCTTGTTATGACATTTGGTTTAATGAATGCGCCCGCTGTATTTATGGATTTAATGAACTGAATTTTCAGACCATACTTGGATAAATTTGTTGTTATTTTTGTTGATGATATACTGATTTATTCTCGTGATGAGACCGAGCATGCCGAGCACTTGAGAAGATTTTGCAAACTTTGAGAGACAAGCAATTGTATGCTAAGTTTAGTAAAAGCGAATTTTGGCTTCGAGAAGTTGGATTTTTAGGGCACATTGTTTCGGGTGATGGTATTAGAGTTGACCCGAGTAAGAAAAACGAATTTTTGGGGCACCTTGTTCTTTCCTCGGTTTGGTGTTCTGGATAAGACTGCCATTTCTGACCTTGTCACGGTTCTTTGGAGCATTTGGAATAGCAGAAACTATTGGATTTTTCGGGGTGTTGAGGACCGAGCCAAAGTTACCTGGGAGAGAGTAGCGTCCTTAAGCCAAGACTTTCATATTTTTAATTTGGTGGAGGCCCCTATGCTGCCACGTATAAGTATGGAAAAAGTGTGGAAGAAGCCTGCTCTAGATGTGGTTAAAATTAACTTCGACGCAACTATTATTGGCAAGCATATGTGTTTTAGTTTAGTGGCCAGAGATGCCGATGGTTTTGTTCTCGGCAGTAGGATGGGGAGCTTAAATAAAGAAATGCAAATTGAATGGGCAGAGATGTATGCGTTGGATGAAAGTAACTTTGCCAGGACAAACGGATGGGACAAGCTTAAAGTGGAATCTGACTATGCAAGCTTGGTTAACCGCTTCAACAAGAGGAACTTTGACTTGACTACGCTGGGCCATTGTTTGCGGCTGTTGTATAATAAAATAGCGGACCGGCTGTGTAAGCTGGTTAAGGATAAAAATTGTATCATGGATTTTAATATGGAATATCCTACGGAGATCCATGAGTTAATTTTGATTGATGTAATAAACTGAAGATTGACCTTTGGGTCATTTTATCAAAAAAAGAAGAAGAAATGTACTCATTTTCTTTGTTACCCAAGCCTAGCCGAACTTATAGCATGCTCATAACAATCCTTATTTCTCATCAAATCATACATCTTACTACCATTTTTACAAACTTTACAAATAAGTCCTTTTTAGGTGTTTTCATGAAAAACCACTTAGTAAAAGATGCTTATCATGCATCAAACTTTCATATTCCTCCATTAAACATCAAGATACATGCATGTCACGCATGGGTCAATTTTTTAAACATGAAACCTAGCTCAAAATAAGGCTAGAATTAGGTAGATCATGCTTTAAGGATCTAAAAAACGTAAAGAACATTAAAAACGGGGCTAGGGTGTACTTACAATCGAGCTTGAAAGTTAAAGAAAAACCCTAGCTATGGCTCTTCTAATTTTCTGCACACACTTGAAGAAGATGAGCAAATTTTGCTTCATGTCTCCCTTTTTATTCTTTTATTAACCAAATGACCAAAATGCCCTTTAGTGCCTTTCTTTCAAATTTTCTAACTATGTCCATTTTTGTCCCTAAAAATAGAAATTGGGAAAATTGGTATTGAAGGACCTCTAATTGATAATCCATGGAAATTTCATGCTTAAAGCTTCTAGAACTCACATTTTGCAACTTTTGCAATTTAGTCCTAGTAGTTACTTGGACACTTATTCACAAAATTTCTTCATGAAATTTCCACACAAGCATGTAATCATGTCATAGACCTCATAATAATCATAAAATAATTATTTCTACTTCAGATTTGTGTTCTCAAAACCGCTGTTCCGACTTGGCCCTAATTTGGGATGTTACAACTCTCCCCCATTAGGGATTTTTGTCCCAGAAAATCTTACCGGTGAAAAGGTTTGGGTATTGATTTCTCATGTTTTCCTCGATCTCCGACGTATTCTCTTCAACCCCATGTCTTTTCCATAATACTTTCACTTGGGCAATACTTTTGTTTATCAACTATTTGACTTCCCGTGCAAAAATCTTAACCGACTCTTCGCCATAAGTCATGTCCAGTCAAATCTCAACCTCTATTGGTGAAATCACATGCGAAGGATCAGATCAGTATCGGTGCAACATAGACACATAGACACATCATGAATTCTTTCCAATTCAGACTGGAAAGCCAACAGATGAGCTACCGGCCCTATCCTTTCGATAATCTCATACGGTCCAATAAGGCGTGGACTTAATTTGCCTTTCCGGCCAAACCTCAAAACTTTCTTTCACGGAGATACATTCAGGAATACCTTATCACTGACTTGAAACTCAATCTCTTTTTGTTTCAAGCTTGCGTAGGATTTCTGTTTATCTGAAGCAGCTTTCAAACAATCACGATTTACCTTCACTTTTTCTTCGATTTCTCTGACTAAATCAACTCCGTGAATCTGATTCTCTCTAAGTTCGGTCCAATACAAGGGTGTTCGGCACTTACGCCTATACAATCCCTTATCAGGCGCCATTTTTAAACTCGACTGAAAACTATTGTTGTAGGAAAATTCCACCAACGGTAAATACTTTTCCCAACTACCTTGCAACTCAAGAACACAACACCGTAACATATCTTCAAGAATCTGAATTACCCTTTCGAATTGACCGTTAGTTTGTGGATGAAAAGCTGTACTAAAATTCAATTTCGTACCCAATACTTCTTGTAACTTTTTCTAAAACCATGAAGTGAACCTCGGGTCTCTATTCGATATAATCGACAAAGGCACTCCGTGCAATCTCACAATTTCAAAAATATACAATTTAGCTAATTTATCAAGTGAATAGTCGGTACGTATCGACGAATATGTGACATCGAGAAAATCTCGTTTGAACCTTAGTAATAGATTAGGATATGAGTGAGATGTCACTAGGAACTATGTGATTATAAGCTCATGAAATTATGTGTATATATGACTATGTGAATCCGGGTGGTAGTCATGTATGTCCTACTGGTGGCTGGGTAGCCTGACATGTGTTCTGGGTACCTGTCAGCTTGTGTGGGTAGCTCGTGTAGTTACATCCTGAATGTCAGCTTGTGTGAGCAGGCCCGTGATTAGCTCGAGAGCGAGCACTGCGTGGTATGAGATATGAGGTAGCATGTGGCTACTTATGAAGCACTTTGTGCAACTTTCCATGCATCCGATAGTATTCCAAGTGTTTAACAGGTAAATCAGTGAGATATACAACAATTAAGTCAATGATGAGGAAATATGAGAATATGTTACGAGTTGGTATAGGAATGTACAAAAACCTCATATGAATGAGCTCAGTATGTACAAAAAACTCATATGAATGAGCTTGGTATGTGATGAACTTTTGGTAAGATTAAGAATGAGTAAGTTTTGCCTATGCAACTATGATGACATATATGTAAATTATGTTATGTTAATTGTATAATATTCATCCTTATGTTGCTATTTATTTGCATGTTAACTTACTAAGCTTTATGCTTACTCCCCTCTCTTTTTCCATTTTCTTATAGTATCGCCAAGCTAGCTCAGGGATCGAAGGACGTCGAAGCTCGATTCATTCTACCAACTAATCTTTTGGGTATAGTGAATTCAAGTATTTCAAGTATGGCATGTATAGGGACTTGGTCTTTTTGTTATATGCCATATTTGTGTAGCCAAATGTGTTGGCTTATAATGATTTGATGATTCATTTTGTATATGGCCATGACATATGGCTCCTATTAATCATAGGGATGTAATCCTATTCATATATACATGCATGTGCTATGGTCGCTCATGATGTGGTTAAATGCATTTGGCATGGATGAATTTGTGACTATGATCATGGATGTTTGATGATGGGATTGTGAGTAAATGGCATAATAACAACTAAGGCATGAATTTATAAAATGGAAGTAAATTGATGTTACATATTGCATGTGATTTGGTAAGCTTGGTCTAAATATAATATGGAGTCTTAAGCTAGCATAAATTGATAAGAAGTTAATATGCACGAGCCATGTTTATCATTGTGCAAGTTCTCATTTATGCCATGTAGGATGTCATTGAGATGTTTAAGTGTGCATGTGTTATTGAGGGTGACAAAAGGCTTAGAAAATAGCGTCAAAATTGTCCACACGGGTAAGCACACGAGCATGTGTCTAAATCGGGTGTGACTCACGGTCTACCCCATGGGCATGTGATCCAGCCATGTGTCCCCTGCACCCTAATTAGGTAAAATAAAATGTCCAGTAATAAACCCTAATTAGCACATGGGGGTGTCTCAGGCCACATGGGCATCTGCGATCACATGCCCTATCCACACGGGCGTGTGGCCCTCCAAAATAAAATTTTTTTCTAAATGTCGTAAAAGTTCTGAAAGTTCTCGGTTTAGTCTCGAACCGCACTCAATGTATGTTTTGGGCCTCATGGGCCCTTATAGGGAACAATATGCTTATATAACAATGGTTTTAACTTAGGCAAAATTTTATAGCTCGGTTTTGTACGAATGTTTCTGTTTGAGTCCGGTAACGCCTTGGATCCTATCCCGGTGTCGAATACGGGTAAGGGGTGTTACAAAGCTATTAAACACTCCTCATAAAATTTGAACATCGTGTTCTTCTCCAATAATTTGCATAAAGGTTTAGCAATTTTGGAAAAGTCCTTCATAAATCTCCGATAGAAACCAACGTGGCCCAAAATGCTCCTAACACCCTTTACAGATGTTGGAGGTGGGAGTTTCTCAATAACATCTACCTTTGCTTTATCTACCTCGATTCTATGTGTCATTATCCGAGCCCTAGAACAATACCTTCTTGTACCATGAAATTACACTTTTCCTAGATAAGTACGAGGTTTGTTTTTTCGTATCGCCTTAGTACCCTGGCTAGATTGGCTAGGCAATCATCATATGTATCTCCGAATAGTAAACAATCATCCATAAAAACTTCCAAATACTTCTCAACCATGTCAGTTGAAATAGACATCATACCTGTTTGAAATGTAGCAGGTGCATTACATAAACCAAATGGCATGCATCTAAATGCAAATGTACCATATGGGCATGTGAATGTTGTTTTGTGTTGATCTTTTGGTGTTACTGTTGTAACAGTCCGATTTAGTGCCTAGTCAGAACAGTGGTCTCGAGACCGCAAATTCAAAGTCTAAAAGATTATTTTATTATTATTTTGGAGTCATAGCATGTTTATATTTGTACATGAAAAATTTGGTGAGTTAATTTTGGTGTTTGTGAGCCCAATTGCGAAAAAGGACTAAATCGCATAAAGTGCAAAAGTCCTATTTTCATAGAAAAAAGGTGTTGTTTTATTAGAGAATCAAAATTTTAGGATTTTAAAGGGCAATTAGACCCTTTTATAGGAGCACGGCAGGCCATTGAGTCAAAGAGGAGACATAGTTTTAAAATATGGTGGGTTAGGTGGCTTAATTTGACTAATATAGAAAAAAATAAAAGAAGGATGATATCACCCCTTTCTCATCCCTTTTCTCCACCAAAAATTAACCATTGAAGGGGGTTTGAGAGCTTAAAATTTTCATCAACTTGAAGCACTCACACGTAAGTGATTCCTATAGCCTTTGTTTATGATTTTTGCATTTTTGAGACCCTTGAAGCTTGAGCTTTCAAATGAGGGATCTATTTTGCAAAATAATTAAGAGTTTAGGGTTTTTCCATGAATGGATTTGTGATAGTTGCTGAGTTTTTCTGGAAGAATATGAGTCCTAGTTGTTTTATAAACAACTTTTGTGAAGGGGTTTTCATGGAAAACACCTAAAAGGGACTATTTTGCATAAGTTGTAAAATAGTAGATAAATATTTGAAATAGTGAGAATTTGAAGTTGTTATAAGAGTAAAAAGGGTTTGTCTAGGCTTGAGAAAAGAGGAAAATCAATAAAAATCAATTTTCGAGCATAGGGGAAAAAAAGTCATTTTGCCAAGGTCTAGGGGCAAAATGGTCATTTTACCTAAGAGGTGAATTTTAAATTGCATAATTGAGTTTAGTGACTAATGAGTGCATTTTTTCATTATAGATCAAGATTTACCGAATACGAACTTAGACTGGGGGAAGGCCAAGCAAATTGACTAAACGACTAGTCGTGAGTATTTTGTAATCTGAGGTAAGTTGTATGTAAATATTACAACTACATTGCTGATGTATGTGTTGAATTGTATTTAAAATTAATATAGCATAAATTGCTAGATTGTGGAATTGAGAGAGAGTATAAATATATTAGAGATAGTAGAGTTCCTGTTGGACATAGGAAAATAAACTTGATATTCATGCCGTGACATTAGGGTCACTTGTGTGAGCCAGTGTAAGACATGTCTGGGACATGCATCGGCCACATTATAAGAGCCAGTGTAAGACCATGTCTGATACATGGCATCGGCATTGAGACCAGTGCTAGTGTAAGCCATGTCTGGGATATGCATCAGCCTCAAGACTTAAGCCAGTGTAAGACATGTCTGGGACATGTATCAGCTACGAGATAATAGTCAGTGTAAGACCATGTCTGGGACATGGCATCAGCACCTTACCCATGTCTGAGGCTTAATGAATACCCAGTGATATTCCGAATGGTTCAACGATGATTGTTATGATCTTGAGCTAATGAGGAAAGTATAATAGTGTTGTGAATGGCACAAGTACCTAATTGGTAAGTATGAGGTATGAGCTCAATATATATAATATGTGGCTTGTATGGATCGTAATGAGTAAGTTATACCTATGCCTACTTTGGTGTTATGAGCATTTTGATTGTATATGAATGTTGTAGTATGCATGCTTATATACAACTTACTAAGCTTTACGCTTACTCCCTTTCCTTTCCATTTACTTTTAGTGCCGCCTAACTAGCTCAAGCATCACCAGAAGTCAGAGATATCGATCACACTATCAGTCAAAACATTCGGTATAGTTGGATATATATTTTTGAGTATGGCATGTGTAGGGCTAGACCTTTCTATTTTGTGTCTTGTGAATTGGCCAAATTTGTTTGCTTAGGATAGATCCCACACTTTGCATTAAGCCTTGAATGATGGCTAAATTTCATTTTGAGTTTATAAAATATGTATCTTCATGGTTGAATGAATGTCTATTGTGGCTGATTTGATTATGAAAATTATGTTTGTTTTGGTATTTGTTGGTATTTGTATGAAAATAGGTAGGCAAGGGTGGCAATGAGGCTTGGTAAATAGCCTTATATTGTCCACACGGGTAGACACACGGGCGTGTGTCTAGGCTATGTGTGACACACGATTAGCCCCAAGGGTGTGTGGTCTGGTCGTGTGTGCCCTGCACGTAAAAAATTTAAGTCAGTATGCATGGTAATAAACACACGGGCAGAGACATGGCCGTGTGGAGGACACGGCCTAGTACACGGGCGTGTGCCATGGCTGTGTAACATTCTGGGGATGCTAATGTCAGAAACAAAATACCCAAGTTTTTGCACACGGGCGTGTTGCTACCGTCTGAGGGACACGGGCGTGTGTCTGGCCGTGTGAAAACCCATGTAGGAGTGAATTAGAATTTAATTCCACAAGGGTGTGGGACACGGGCGTGTTACCCTTCCACACGGGCGTGTGCCCTATTTAAAAGAAAATTTTTCATATTTGGCTTAAGGACCCAGAATGGTCCCGATTAGTTTCCAATGATCGATTTAGGGCTCGTAGGCCCGTAGAAGAAGTTTAAAGTAGAAATTGAAAAAGTTTTAATTTGGGCCGAGTCTTGGTGACTCGAGATTGTTTGTGTGCATGAAGTCAAGTTAGGTAATGCCTTATATTCCGCCCCAGTGTGGGATACGGGTATGGAGTATTACAATTGTAATCTTATTATAACCCGAGTATCCATCGAGGAAACAGTAATATTTCACCCCGTGAGTCTATCCAGCAACTGGTCCAAGAATGGTAAAGGAAAGTGATCTTTTCTAGTCGCCTTGTTTAGCTTTCAGCAATTGATGCAAATTCTCCATCCCGTAACTGTTCTAGTCAGTATCAACTGATTATTCTTATTCTCAATGACTATAATACCTCTTTTCTTTGGCACGCATTGGATCAGACTTACCCACGAATAGTCTGAAATAGGGTAAATTATACCCGCATCTAACCACTTAATGATTTCTTTCTTTACCACATTTTTCATGATGGGGTTCAGTCTTCTTTGACCATCAATCGTCCCTTTCTCACTATCTATTAGGATAATCTTGTGCATGCATACAGACGGACTAATGCCACGAATATCAGCTATGGTCCATCTGGTAGCCTTCTTGAATTGTTCCAATACAAGGATGATTTTCTCTTCTTGTTTTATGGTGAACACTGTTCAAACAATCACAAGAAATGTAGAAGAGTTACCTAAATAAACATTTTTTAAATGTGAGGGATGTAACAACCCATGTTCAATAAAATTGGAATAGTGGTTTTGGGACCACAAATCTGAGCCAGAAAGAAAATTTATTTTGATATTATTCCATGGTTTGTATTATGATAGGAATGTTATATGAAAATTCTGATAAGAAAATTTTACCGATTATGTGTTTAATTATGGAAATGACCAAATTGCATAAAATGCAAAAGTTGAATTCTAGTAGTTAGAAGGATCAAATAGCTATGGAAATTCAAAATAAGAGGTCCTTATATGATAATTAGACCATTAAATAAAAGTTAGTAGATATTTTTGGTGATTCATCCATGGAAAAATTAAAAAAGAGCAAGGACTAAATTGGAAACTAAATTAATTAAAGATGATAATAGAAAAATATCATCTTATTTTATATCATCTTCCCCAAATTTAGACATGAAAACTCTAGGAAAGAGAAAAGTTTTCAAGCAAGCTTAATTGGTTCAAATGGGTAAGCATTCGTGTTCCGCTTTTAGTAATTTTTATATTTTTTTAGATCGGAATAGCTTAATCTATCTATTTTGGGGATTAATTTGAAAAAATATCAAAGTATAGAAATTTTTTCATGGATGAATATGTTGAAAATTTGAAATTTATTGTAGAAAATGAAAGGTTGTTAATAGATAAACAACTTTTACAAAGAGAATTTTGATGAAATTTTGATTTAGGGACTAAATTGAGAAGTGGTAAAACCCATGGAAAAATTTTGATTTTTGTGAAATTCATGGGTTGTTATTGTAACATGTAAAATCCAGTTAGGCTTGAAATAAGGATTAAATTGCATGAATTTCATTTTCCGAGCTTAGGGACGAAGTCGTCATTTATAAAAAAGTATAGGGGCAAAATAGTAATTTTGCCTAGGAAGTGAATTGAATTCAATTTAGTATAAAATAGATTAAATTAATGTTAAATTCATTTATTTAGATCGAGGAAAAGAAAAAAATGTCGGATTAGTAGCTTTCTATATACGAACAAGTATCGAGGTAAGTTCGTGTAACCAAATTGTGTTTATTTTTGTGCTTGATTTGAATATGGTATTTGATTTCATGAAATATATAAATGTTATAAATATATGAAATAATCACATATCCGATTATGTTAGGAAGATGTTGAGTCCTGTATGAATAATGAAATTCGATGGATTTCCCATACTGATTATAGTCCTGCATATGTTGCGGAC
Source organism: Gossypium longicalyx (assembly GCA_025698465.1). Lineage (NCBI taxonomy): Eukaryota > Viridiplantae > Streptophyta > Magnoliopsida > Malvales > Malvaceae > Gossypium > Gossypium longicalyx. The sequence goes on along the minus strand of CM047001.1, from coordinate 30,478,284 downwards.
ATTATAGCTTAGACGAGCAACCTGTTAATAGCCTTCTCGAGCATCCTGTTATATAGTTCCTATGAGCATCCTAATCGGTAGTGATTCTGCACGTGTTGCGCACTAAATGTAACACCGCAAACTCGGCCTGGACGTTACGGCTGAATCTGGCATGTCACATCGAAACTACGTTCAAAAATCAATCTTGTCGATAAAAGTTTATTTCTAAGTTTCAAAGACCTTTTTATTATTATTGTCATTTCATCAAGACGTTTGCTTAAAAGTTGTCTTTGTTTTATTCGGTTATTTAAAAAAAAAGGCGGAAGCTTCTAAAGTTTGGATTTGAAATGTGTGATTTTCTTGAAAACGTTTATTATTTCGAAAACCTGTTATCCTATTCTAGCAGTTTAAGATAATAAAACGAAAACCTAATTAGGAAAATTAAAACTCTTAAATGGCCATATTACATAAATAAAAACCAAAAATAAAATTTTGAAATAATTAAAATCAAATCCAAATAACAGTGTTCATGTGGCCACCCCCGAGTCCCTCGTAGCTCCAAATCATCTATGGTTGAGGATTACCTGTACAGTTAAAAGGAAGGGTGAGTTTGTGAAAACTCAGTGTGTAATCCCCTAACAGGCAATAGAAACTAGAATATGAAAAACAGTCTGGGCCGTAGCCTTATTCAGTAACAGAGCAGTCTGGGCCTTAGCCCTATACAGTAGCAGAGTGGGCCCAAGCTGAAAACATAATCAATACAGAACAAATAAGTAGCCCAACCCAATCCAACCAGCACACGAACCGTACCAGCCAACAGGCCATGTGAGGATTCGATCGACCCACCCAGCCAACACACCAATAACGCAGCGAAGCTGCTAATAACTGAAAACGTAGCGGAGCCACTAGAATCAGAATGTATGGCAAAACCACTAGTACAGAACTTCCTCTAAATCAGTCCACAACCCCATGCAGAATGTCATGTCATAAATATATTGTGCATACAAAAGATAATACTCAAACACAGTCATACATATTCCAAATATTCATCAGTAAACCTACCTTTAGGGTATAATGGTCATTTCAACAATTATGGGTAAAATGGTAATTTTATCCCTCAGAGGGTATTTTGGTCATTTAGCTGATGTTGGCGTCTCGGTACATATTACGACCTCTTAGAGGGTTTACCATCGCCTCGAGCGACTCAGATAACCTACATGGCAAGAATAACGAATATGGGCCCAAAACCTGCTTTTTGGCCCAAGTGGGCCCGTATGCTCGTGTGGCCAAATTAGCCCAAATTCAGACATGGGAATGCAAGCCTCACAGTCCAATCCATTAACTGTCACTTATCGAAGATTTTACCCGTATGGGGCCCACCAGCCCATTTCGACCCATCGAGGCCTATAACGGCCCAAGTCCACGGAAACGCACGGTGTGGCCTCTTCAACCTATCGACCACGTTTTGTGGGTTTGGACCGTCCCATATGCGTTTACACCCCATGAGGCCTCGAATACTGATGTTTTGACATTTTGACTTTTCGGCTTTTGCCGAATCACAGTTTAACAGGGGTGTGATCACACCTCTTTTGGCTTTGACAGTAATTGAGTGGTGTACGATTACACACCTGCTCGCGAAAGCCTAAGAATCACCCCTTGAACATCAACCTACATCATCCAAATTAATTATTCAATCTTACAAATGCTAATATTCTCAAGAACTAAAACCACGATCTAACAGTAATCACCTACCACGATTAGATGATCTGGACTAATCCCTCCAAAATCGCCGGCCAAAACAACCCTTGCACCCTGGCGATAAACTGCACCATAATGGTTTATTGTTAAAAGAATATTTCCCTATAACCCATTTGAGTATTCGGTCAATACCTAGAACAAGGTGTCGAGTTTACCTTAAATGAATGATGAGAGATAGAAAAGTTCTAAGGCTTCACGACCACCTTACTCCACTGAGATCCCTAGAACCATCGCATAATGCACCACAAAGAACGAATAAGAATTGAAATTGGCATAGATAAGAGGAAAACATAACATTAGGCTTCCCCAAAAGCAAAGTTTTAATAAACAGATTGAATACATACAAAATTGACCGAATAGCAAAAGGGGATCTTATGAGTACTTACCGATTACCAAAATATTTATGAAACTGATACCACCACACTCCAGTGTACCGAAGATAAGAAACTGAAAGAGAAGAAGAAGAAATGGTCGGCTTAGAGAAAAATGAAAGAAAGATTTAAATGACTTAGAGAGAAAAACAAAAGAGACTATATTCGGCTATCTTGAAAAGAAAAGAAACAGTAAAAACGGTAAAGAAGAAGTTAAGAATGGGGAATTTGGCATGGTAACAAGAATGTAACTTGAAGACAATGTCGACAAAAGTAAAAGAATCCAAATGGTCACTTGTGAAAATGACACTAAGGAGAAAAGAAGCCAGAAACGTCAAAAGATCAAAACCCAAAATGTCAGAGAGGAAAATCGCCTCCTACACACTCACAAATTGCCGAAAAAGCGCAAAGTGAGTTCCCTAGTCGAATTTGCAGAATCAAATTCCCCAATTCGACTACAACTCTTCCCCTCTCCAACTCCATGATTTTCTTCCCTTATCTCTCCACCTTTTCCTCCTCCAAATCCCCAACAACCAACATCTTATCCCATGATACTCTGCCCCTTTTACCAAGTCTACAACTACTCCATAGAGTTCGAATCCACCACAAATACTTGCAACCCAAGTAGCAAAATAAAATCCCCTTTCTTACCATGGGATTCAAACTCCTACTCTCACCATCCCCAGTCACGCCACTTGCCACCAAGCCACAAGATCTCTTGTGTCACAAAACAAACAAAACTTAATATATGCCCTATAAGCTAACATCTAGGTTTCCAAAAGAGCAAAAATCAAAATTTTGCCAAAGGCCATACTTGAACCCAAGCTTCCTAAAAACGCCCAAAAATACCCAGATTACTTGACCAACAAAGCAAACTTGATATTAACGTCAAAGCTTGCAAAAACAAATACCCTAAATTTTTGGGGCGTTACACTACCATAGCTCTTTGTGAGCGTCCTATTACATGATCCGATCGGTTGTGATCCAGCATATATTGCGGACACAAACGCAACTGTAACAACCAATTTTTTAATGAAATTGGAACAGTGGTTTTGGGACCACAAATCCGATCCGAAAATAAAATTTATTTTTATTTTATTACATGGTCTGTAATATGCTAGAAATGTCATGTGAAATTTTTTATAATAAAATTTTATCAATTTAGTGCTTAATCACAGAACAGACTAAATCGCATAAAATGCAAAAGTTGAATTCTAGTAGCTGGAAGGATTAAATAGCTATGGAATTCAAAACTTGAGGTCCTTATATAGTATTTAGACCATTAAAGAAAAGTATGTAGATATTTTGGTGACTCATCTATGGAAATTTAGAAAAAGGGCAACGACTAAATTGGAAATTGAAATAATTTAATTAATTAGAAGATGAAAAATAAAATATCATCTTATTTACTCATCTTCTTCCTCAACAATACACGGAAACCCTAAGTGAGAGAGAAGAAACTTTCATGGCTTAATTGGGTAAGTTACCTTGTCCCTTTTTTAGTAATTTTAATATTTTTGAAATCGGGGTAGCTTAATCTATCTATTTAGGGGATCAGTTTGAAGAGTTATCAAAGTATGAAAACTAGGTCATGGATGTATATTCTAAAAATTAGAAATTTATGGTAGAAAATGAAAGGTTTTCTTATAGATAAACAACTTTTACAAAGTGATTTTTGATGAAAACATGATTTAGGGACTAAAATGTAAAGTTGTGAAATTTGATGAAAAATTCTAAAATTTATAGAAAATATGTGCTGTAAATTTTATGTTGAAATTTTGATTAGGCTTGGAATAGGGAGTAAATTTGCATAAAATTCATTTTCCGAGCCTAGGGACGAAATTAGAATTTATGGAAAAGTTAGGGGAAAAATGGTAATTTTGCCTAAGACATAAATTGAGTCCAAATGAATATGAAATGTGTGAAATTGATGATTAAAGTTATTTATATAGATCCAAACAACACAAATTCGAGGTTAGATCGTGGAAAGGAAAAAGTTTTGGATTAGTAGAGTTTATACATGAACCAGTTTCGAGGTAAGTTCGTGTAAGTTAATCGAGCATGTAAATATGTTAACTTGAATGTTATGATTGTATGCAATATGAATTATATTTATGTGAATGTTATAAATGTGTGAAATGATTACATGTTCAGAAATGTTGGAAAAAGGGTAAAGTCTCGTTTGAATATTAAATTTCGATGGATAAATGTGCTTTCCCAATATGAATAGGGTCCTGCATTTGTTGTTGACGGGATTTAGCTTGGATGAGTAATCCTATTGATCTCATTATAGAAAGGATTTAGCCCGGACGGGTAATCCTGATATAATCTCTCTCGAGTATATGTTACAATTAGGGTTTAGCCTAGACTGGCAATCCTCATTGAGCCCTTCTGAGCAAATGTTTCGTAATGGACTTATCCTGGACTGGTAATCCTATAATATGATATGTGGCTCGAGAGTATGTTCTTTGATTTAGTGCCCTAATAGGTACCCTTGAATAAGAATTGACGGGTTATTGAATTGTACACCTTGAGTGTACTGCTTGAGTATCCATTAGAATTTCAATGATTCAACGGACAAAACTCTTGTCATGATGAGAGAATCATAAGATGAAATGATAATGTCTTGAAAGAATATTGCATGATGAGCTCATCTATGTTTACTTGATATATAGGAAAATTTTGTGACTAACATGTTTGATTGAATGCATGTGTTTAAGCAATTTTGCCAAGTGGATAGAAAACATGATATTGTATACTTAGATTTAATAAATGAAATTGGTAAGTTTAGTTTACATTATACAAACTTACTAAACATTTAATGCTTACTCTATTTTATTTTCCCCTATTTTATAGTGCTCGGAAGCTTGCGAAGGTTGGAGATCATTAGAGCATCGTAACACTATCTACTAGCTTGTTTTGGTATATATAGTAAAATCATTTTGGTATAATGGCATGTATAGGCTAACTTGGCCGTAGATGGCTTAATTATGTGGTTTGTAATCTAGCCATTGGAATGGCTAGTAATGGTTGTTTTTGATATACTTGTAATGTCATACTATGGTAGCTACATACATGTTAAATGGTTGTTCAAATTATGCCTAACATATGGAATATACCAAGGTAAGATTATGAACATGTATGCATGTAATGATATGCCATGTTGAATGATAGAGTTTGCTTAATCTGAATGCTTGAGATGGTTGGTATTTGGATGTGAGTTTAAGTGTAAGTCATTAGTGTGATTTTGGGTGAGAAATGAAGCTAGAAATGGCTTTTTGTCCACACGGTGAAACACACGGTCGTGTGTCTAGACCGTGTGTGACACACGGCCTGGTACATAGGCATATGGTTAGGTAGTGTGTCCCCTACACCTTAAATTTGAGAAACAGAATGCTTAGAATTGAGCACACAGGTAGAAACACGGGCATGTGTCTTAGTCGTGTGTGCTACACGTCTTAGAACACGGGCGTGTGTCTTGGCCGTGTGAAACCTGCACCTAAATTTGAAAAATAAAATTAACCACATGGCCTAGCACACGAGCGTGTGGCATGGCCGTGTGCACAAGTCAGAGAGTTACACGGGGTCGAACACGGCCTACAGCACGGGCGTGTGAGCCCTACACCTTGGAAAATTTTTGAAATGTCGTAAAAAAATTCTTAGAGTTTCTGATTCAGTCCTAATTCAATTTTAAGCTCATAATGGGCCTCGAGGTTCCATTTAAAGGACGTTCTGAATTATCTCAGGAAATGAACAGTGATTGACTTGATTTATCTGTAAATGTTCTAATAGTTCTGGTAATGTTCCATAACTTTGTTCTAGCGACAGATACGGGATATGGGTGTTACAGCTAGAGGTGTGCATGCCCGCCCGAAATGTGGGAGGGTTTGGGCAAAAATATAGTCCCGAAAAATGGGCTTGGACAAAAAATAAGGCCCTTTTTAAGAAATGGGCCGGGCCTCGGGTAAGACATTTTTAGCCCGAGCCCAGCCCGGCCCGGCCTGAATTCACTAAAGGACAAAAAAATCTGCATATTTTTTTTATTTTTGAATGTTATTTTCTTGTTGTTTTCTCCATATTTTGCTACCATTTTACTATTATGTTGCTATTATTTTGTTGTTATTGTTTGGATATTGTATGAAATTTATTTTATTGTTAATTTACTTATTATTTTAAAGGCATTTGTTAATTTTTTTTATTATTTTAGAAGCAATTGCTTGTTAAGTTGCATTTATCTTAGTGTTATTTAAGTCTACATATTTTTCAAAATTTATTTTCAATTTGTTGCGAAATATTTATTTTGATATTTTTAGTATTTTTGATGTATTATATATATTTAAAAATAATAATAATATAATATAAAAAATTAATACTGGGCGGGTTTAGTAGGACGGCCCGGGTTTTAGTATTTTTATCCGAGTTGGGCTTGGGCAAAATTTTAGGCCCATTTTTTGGGCCCAGCCCGGCCCGAACCCAATAAATGGGCATGATTTTTTAGTTGAGCCCGACCCGAACCCGGCCCGGCCCGGCCCATGAACACCTCTAGTTACAGCAACTCTACGTTAGCTTATCCGGTGCTCCCTGATAATAACTCTTCGGAGTTACCTGTAAAGCTCTAAGACCTCCCTGATTAAAACTCTTACGAGTTTCCTATTTAACCCGGATAAGCGTCCTGTTACATGGCTCATTTGAGCATCCTGATATATGTGGCTCGAGAATCTGCTTTCTAATTATGTGCCCATTAGGTACCCTTGAACATGAATTGACGAATTATTGATTTGCATACCTCGCATATACTACTTGAGTATCCATTGTTATTTCAATAATTCAACGGATAAATCTCCTGACATGAGAAATTATGAGATTAAAAGAATTATGTCTTTAATGTTTCTGAAATACCTGAACGTGTGAAACATGATGAGCTCATTCATGTTTATTTGATGTATATGTGAATTATATGATTAACTTGTTTAATTGACTGCATGTGATTAGGCTAATTGCCAATTTGTTGGGAAGCATGTTATTATTATGCTTATTTATTTGAATATGATTGGTAAGTTTAACTCCTGTTATACAAACTTACTAAGCATTAAATGCTTACTAGGTTTTCTTTTCTACGTTTTATAGTGCTCAAAAGCTTGCAAAGGTTGGAGATCGGTCGGAGTATCATCACACTATCCACCAGCTTGTTTTGGTATAAATAGTAAACTTATTTTGGTATAATGGCATGTATAGGTTAACTTGGCCAATTGTTGGATTGTAAATGATAGTTTGTAATCTAGCCATTGGAATGACTACTGATGGTTTGATTTGGTATATTTACAAGGTTATGTCATGATAACTTCATAGGTATTTAGTATGGTTTGATTGAGTTATGTTAAACATGAATGTCTATAAAAGGTAAGATTAAATGCATGTGATGATATATCAAGTTAGATGTTAGAGTTGGCTTGGTTATATTGCTTGAATTGGTTGGTATATGTTTGCAAGTATCGGTGTATGTAGTTGGCAAAATTTTGGTGATAAATAAAGCTAGGAAATGACTTTATTTTGTCCACAGAGGAAGACACACAAACGTGTGTCTTGATCGTGTGTGACACATGGCCTGACACATAGGCGTGTGGTTTGGCCGTGTGTCCCCTGCATCTTAAAATCTAGAAATAGAATGCTTAGAATTAAGCACACGGGCAGAGACACGGGCATGTGTCTCAGCCGTGTGTGATAACAGACTAGAACACGGGCGTGTGTCTTGGCCGTGTGAAACCTGCATCTAATTTGTGAAAAATTAAATTGACCACACGGCCTAGCACACGGGCGTATGGCAGGCCGTCTAGACAAGTTAGAGAGTTACATGGGTAAGGACATGGGTTGGGACACAGCCGTGTGCCTCACATCGAATGCCCACACGGCCTAGGACATGGGCATGTCACTTGGTCGTGTGGCTCACACGGCCTACTCACACGGGCATGTGACCCTTTTATATAAGAATAGAATTAAAATTTTGTGAGAAATTTTCTGAGATCCCGGTTTAGTCCCAACTTGTTTCTAATGTTTAAATTGGGCTTCAAGGGTCCATTCAAGGGACAATATGAATAGTTTCGGGTATGAACAGTTAATGACATGAATTATCTGTAATTATTCTGAAAACTCCAGTAATGCTTCGTAATCCTGTTCCAGTGATAGATATGGGTTAGGGGTGTTACATTTATTGGTATCAGAGCTATGATTTAGTCGATTCTCAGACTAACGTAGCAAGTACGAGTTTAGCTATACATGCTATTATATAATTTATGATAGTGTGATATCTCCTGAACATTTTTAAATGTGTTTTTTATATAGTAATGTCATCCAACCAAGCTAGAGCTGAATCTAAGGAAGCTGATAGCACTACTCAAGCTTTCGTTCAACGAGTTGTATCTAGTAGCAGTAGAAGGCCCGTATCTGAGGGTCGAGGTAAGGAGGCAAAAGTAGCCTTCTTTCAAATGATGAATGAGTAGTTCACTAAATACTTGAGAATAAATTCTACTGTACAATAACCTCTCCCACTTTCTCCCCAACCAGTTTCGGAGATGCCACAGGGTGCTGAATCTATTAGAATTGGTAAGCCTCTTGTAGATAAAATCTGAAAATATGGGACAGAAGAATTTAGGGCTACTGTCGATGATGATCCGAATAGAGCTGAGTTTTGGTTGAAAAATACCATCAGGGTTTTAGATGAATTATCATGTACACTAGCTAAATGTTTAAAATGTGACGTATCATTGTTAAAAGATTCAGTTTATCAGTGGTGGAATGCTTTGATTTCTGTTGTACCGAGGGAAAAAAGTTACGTGGGAATTCTTCCAAATAGAATTTAGAAAGAAATACATTAGTCAGAGATTTCTGGATCAAAAAAAGAAAGAATTCTTAGAGCTCAAAAGGGAAACATGATTGTATCTGAATACGAGCAAAAATTTGTTCGGTTGAGTAAGTATACCAGAGCATGGGTTCCGACTAAGGCTAATATGTGCAAACGTTTTGAGGAAGGATTAAATAAAGACATCAAGTTATTAATTGGAATTCTTGAACTAAGGGAATTAGTGGTATTGGCTAATCGAGTACATAAAGCCGAAGAGTTAAGTAAAAAAAAAAAGCAAGTAGAGAAAGAAGCCCAAATTTTTGGTAAAATATTTATGTGTAAGTTACAATCATCTACTCCAAAGAAATCAAAGAAGTACTATGATCATTTTACTACATTTATGGGATATTTCGAAAAAGATCAAAGCTCTCAACGCTCTAACCTGAAATCTTCGTTTCCATCTGTAACCAGTATTGAAAGTGTTGGTAACCCCAAACCGAAGTCCAAACACTGTAATAAATTTCATTTTGGAGAATGCCGTTTGGAAAGTGGAGCATGTTATAGATGTGGTTCTCTTGACCATTTTCTTAAAGATTTTCCGGAAAGGATTGAAAAAGATATTGATCAGACTTCAACGCTAAGCAATCTTGGTTCGAGAGGTAGACCACCCCGACATCCTAGAAATGTCAGTGGTAGCTGAAGTGCTACAAAAGATTCAACAGTTAAATCTGAGGCACGAGCACTGTCAATGACATATGCTATACGTGCAAGAGAGGATGCCTCTGCACCAGGCATCATTACGGGTACATTTTCTCTACTTGATATTGATATTACTACTTTGATTGATCCCGGTTCAACATATTCAGAAATATGCACAAAATTAGTGTCTGTTAAAAATTTACCAATTGAAGTCACTGAATTTGTGGTTAAATTTTCAAACCCCCTGGGTCAGTATGTTATGGTGGATAAAATTTGTAAAAATTGTCCGTTGATGGTAAAGGATTATTTCTTTTTGGCTGATTTGATGTTATTGCCTTTTAATGAATTTGATGTGATTTTGGGAATGGACTGGCTAACTCAGCATGATGTAGTGGTGAATTGCAAACAAAAATACATTGTGTTGAAATGTCAGAATAGTGAATTACTCTATGTTGAATCTGATAAGTTGGATGAGTTATGTAATGTGATTTCAGCTATATCAGCACAGAAATATGTCATAAAAAGGTATGATACTTATCTTGCATATGTGTTGGATACTAAAGTATCAGAGTCGAAGATTTAGTTAGTGCTAGTTGTTTGTGAATTTCCTAATATATTTCCAGAGGAATTACCTGGTTTACCACCGGTTAGAGAAATGAAATTCTGAATAGATCTTGTTCCAGGGACAACACCAATATTTATAGCACCTTACAGAATGACTCCTACCGAATTGAAAGAGTTGAAAACACAGTTGCAAGAATTGATTGACAGAGGCTTTGATCGACCCATTTTTTCACCTTGGGGTGCACTAGTTCTGTTTGTAAAGAAGAAAGATGGATCATTAAGGTCGTGTATTGATTACAGGTAGCTTAACAAAGTCACAATAAAGAATAGGTATCCACTGCCTCATATTGATGACTTGTTTGATCAATTGAAAGGTGCCACTATATTTTTGAAGATTGATCTTCATTCTGGTTACTATCAGTTACGGGTAAAAGAATCAGATGTTCTAAAGACAGCTTTTAGAACCAGGTATGGGCACTATGAATTTCTTGTAATGCTGTTTGGCTTGACAAATGCACCTGTAGTATTCATGGATTTGATGAACAAAATTTTTAGACCGTCTTTAGACAAGTTTGTGACGGTATTTATTGATGATATCTTGATATCTTCTCAAGATGAAAATGAACATGCTGATCATCTGAGAATTGTGTTGCAAACTCTGCATGAGAAACAATTATATGCCAAATTCAGTAAATGTGAATTTTGGCTATTGAAGTTTGTTTTCTCAGGCATATAGTATCTGCAGAAGGTATCAAGGTAGATCCGAATAAAATATCCGTGATTATTAACTAGAAACCACCGAAAAATGTGTCTGAAGTCAGAAGCTTTCTGGGACTATCTGGATATTATCAGAGGTTTGTAAAAGGTTTCTCGATGATAGCCTTTTCGATGACCCATTTGTTATAGAAGGATGTGAAATTTGAGTGGTTCAATAAATGGCAATAGAGTTTTGATAGATTAAAAGCTTTATTCACTGATGCACTTGTGTTAGTTCAGCCTGAATCGGGTATAGAATCTATAATTTATAGTGATGCGTCATTAAATGGTTTAGGCCGTGTATTGATACAAGAAGGTAAAGTAATAGCCTATGCTTCTAGACAGCTAAAACCACATGAAAGAAACTACTCGATACATGATTTGGAGTTAGCAGCTATTGTATTTGAATTGAAAATTTGGCGGCATTACTTTTTTGGTGAAAAATGTCACATATTCACCGATCATAAGATTTTAAAGTATCTGATGTTGTAAAAAGACTTGAATCTGAGACAGCGTAGATGGCTTGAGTTATTAAAAGATTATGATCTGGTTATTGACTATCATTCGGAAAAAGCCAATGTGGTTGTTAATGCTCGGAGTAGGAAATCTCTGTTTGCTTTACGAGCAATGAACACTCGGTTATCTTTGTCTGATGATGGTTCAATTTTAGCTGAGTTAAAATGTAACAGCCCGTTTTTAGTCAAATCAGAACAGTGGTTTCAGAACCATAAATCTAAGGTTGAAATATTTATTTTATTATTATTTTAATGCCTACAGCATGATAGTATGATTGTGTAAAAATTTCGTTAAGAAACTATATCGTTTGAATGCTCAATTCGATAAAAAGGACTAAATCGGGTAAAGTGTAAAAGTGGAGTTCTATTTGCTAAAAGTGTCTAATAGCTATAGAACTTAAAAGAGGAGGTCCTTAAGTAGTAATTAGCCCGTTAATGTGTTAGTGGATGATAATGGCTTGGTTATTTTGAAATTTGTGATAATTTTTAAGGTTAATTTTGGTATTTAGAAATTAAAGTTAAATTAAATAAAACAAATGAAAATTTTTGGTTCATTCATCTTCTCCAAGACAAAATTAAGGCATAGAAAAGCCATGGGAATAGCTTGATGCATTCGACCAATTCTCCTTTGTACATATAAGTGATTATGACTCGGTTTTTAATGATTTCTATGTTTTTAGAGTCGTTGTAGCTTAATCTAGCAAGCCCAGGGACTAATTTGCAAAATTTTTAAAGGTTTAGGGTTTTACCATTGATGAATATGTGTGCATTTTGATGTTTGATGGTAGAAAATGAATGGTTATTGTTAGATAAACAACATTTGTTAAGTGATTTTGGTTAAAATTGCAAATTAGGGATTTAATTATAAAATGTGAAAAATTCATGGTTAAATTGTGAAATAAATGAAACATATGGTCTGCTTTGATAATAAGGGAAATTCGGCTATCATGGGTAGGGACCTAATTGCAGGGATTTGTATTTTTATGAGCTAGGGACTAAATTGTAAAGATGTTAAACTATTAGGGGTAAAAGTGTAATTTTTTCCATAATGTGAGCTAAATTGAATAGAATGATAATTGAATAAGTTAAATTTGATATTATATAGCTCAAGAAAAATGAAGTTCGTATCTAGATCGGGGGAAAAACAAAGTATTGGACTAGTCGATTCATTTCGTCGTTTTTGTGAAACGAGGTAAGTTCATATGTTAATAAGCATTAATATAATTTTGTTTTAAATGCTTTATTATTGAATTAATTGCGAATATGACCATACGGATATGTTCAACAAAGATTCGGCAATGTGAAATCCCGGTTGGACCTTAGGAATAGATTAGGATACGAATGACATATCATTAGGGATTATGTGTTTTGGGTGCTAGTCCGTACATTCTACCGATGGCTGAGTTATCCAGAACATGTTGTGGATTCTTGTCAGCTTCTGTGAGTAGACCCTTTGATAGCTCGAGAGTGAGGATTATATGAGATATGAAATTGAGATCGTTTCGGCCTTGTATTGGCACTTAGGATGTAAGATTCTCGCGTATCCGATATTATTCCAAATGGTTCAATGGGTAAACCAAGGATCTAAAATGGTGAGAGATATACGTATCAGTATAGGTATGTACAGAAATCATATGAGCATTGAATCCATGAAATTGTGAGTTCATGATTAATATGTGAATAAATAAATGTTAACTATGTGATTAAATGGTTTTGTAGTATATTATGTTTCTATTACTTGAATGGTGAATGAATGGTAGGTTTTACTTATTAACTATACGAGCTTACTAAGCTTTATAGCTTACTCTATTATTTTTTTTGTATTTTATAGTGATTTCAAAGCTTGCTCGGATTTAGGAGTCGTCGTAGATCCCATCACACTATCAAGCTTTCATTTTGGTACTTTTGAACTTGTGTATTTGGTTATATGGCATGTATAGGAGTTGTGGTTAATTTGGTCTATAGTTTGGTAATGGATTTAGCCATTTGATTTGGCTTGTAAATGATGAATGCTTGGTTATGTGTATAATTTTGTAATTTGGCTTATTTTGGCATGCTTGGTTATGTGTATTTATATATGTGTAAATGGCTTATGTTATGTGATTCGTATTTGCTAGGTGAATGCTTGTTGTAAATTGGTATGTTGAATACCAAATGGTTGAAATTTGGAAATATGGCATGCTTGTGATTTTAGGCATGATAATGTATATGTGAAGTTAACCAATTAGGTGATTTGTGAATATAAAATTGGTATGTCTTGAATAGGCAAATTGTGATGTTATGAACATTATAGTTCTTGGTATGGAATTAGCATGAATTAGGCTTGGTTGAGCTTGGTTTGAATGCCTATTTATGCCATGTTATATTTTTCATTTGGTTTGTGTAGGTAAATGCAACATTGGGTGAGAAAGATGGTTTGGAAAATAGTCTATTTTTGTCCACATGAGCAGAGACATGGTGTGTGTCTCATCCGAGTGTGACACACGGTCAGGTGACACGACCCTGTGTCCCTTGGTGTTTAATTAGAATCCAAGTCAGTATGCTCCACACGGCCCAGCACACGGGCGTGTGAGTTGGCCTTGTGGAATAAGTTAGTATACCTAATAGTTTTGGCACAGCCTAGCACCTGGCCTGGCACACGGGTGTGTGTGGCCATTTCAAAGGGTACACGGGCTGCTCACACCGGCGTGTGGTTGGCTGTGTGACCCAAGTTAGGGAGTTAAACGGGGTCAGACACGGGCTGGGACACGGCCATGTGATCCCATTTTGAATGTCCACACGGTCGGGCCACACGAGCATATGTCCCCTATATTTTGAAAATTTTGCTAAGTTTTCCAAAAATTTCTTGAGTTATTAGTTTAGTCCCGAACCAATTCTAATTGATGATTTGGGCCTTGTAGGCTCATATTAGGGACTGTATGATTAATTGTGAATGACTTTTATTTGGGCTCATATTAGGGACTGTATGATTAATTGTGAATGACTTTTATTTGGAATTAGGAAATTTATGTGAAATGTATGATTATTTATGAAATAAGTTTGGTAATGCTCTGTATCCCTATTCCGGTGACAGATACTAGTTAGCGGTGTTACATTTATTAGTATCAGAGCTACAGTTTGGTCGAATCTAGAACTAACGTAGCGAGTGAGAGTCTAGCTATACATGCCATAAATAACTTGTAATTGTGTGATATCTCCTGATAGTTTTAAATCGTGTTTTAATATAGCTATGAATCCCAATCAAGTTGTGGCTGATGATGTTGAAAGTAATGCGCCAGCCTCGATTCACGAAGTAGTGCAGTTTGAGTCGAGACCCGTATTTGGGAGTCATGGAGGAGAGGCCAAAGAAGCCTTCTTCCAAATGATGAATGAATGATTCACTAAGTTTCTCCGAATGAATTCGGCTGCTTAGCAACCTCCACCCTCACCTATTCCTTATTCGGTTCCCGTAGCTCTCAAGGTTTGGAACCTTTACGCTTAAGTAAGCCACCTGTGGACAAAATTCAAAAATACGGGGTTAAAGAGTTTAGAGCTACAGTTGATGATCCTGGGAAATCCAAGTTTTGGCTTGAGAATACGATCAGAGTGTTTGATGAATTGTCTTGCATGCCAGCTGAATGTGTTAAATGCGTTGTATCGCTTCTAGAGATACTACATATCAGTGGTGGAATACTTTGATATCTGTGGTGCCGAGAGGAAGAGTTACAAGGGAATTCTTTCAAACTGAGTTTAGAATGAAATACATAAGTTAGCGGTTTATTAATGAAAAACGTAAAGAATTTTTGGAGTTGAAACAGGGTCGTATGTCTATGACCGAGTACGAAAGAGAATTTGTGAGACTCAGTAAATATGCTCGAGAATGTGTCTCCACTGAGGCAATTATGTGTAAGCAATTCGAAGATAGGTTGAACAAAGACATTAGACTTCTAGTCAGGATTCTAAAATTGAAAGAATTTGTTCTGTTAGTCGACTGAGCTTGCAAAGCTGAGGAAATTGGCAAAGAAAAGAGAAAAGCCGATTTTGAGATTATAGATTCGAGAAAGAGATCGATGAATAAACCCTATCACTCTTCGTGAAAGAAATTACAGGATTCGTATAATCGTTCGAATACTTCGGGGGGTATTCTAATAGAGATCATGGGAAGCAATGTACGAGTCCTAAAGCTCAAGCTACTTCAGTATCGAGCGTTGGTAGTGTTAGAATCAACAAACCAAAGTGTCAATAGTGTGGAAGACGCATTTTGGAGATTTCTAGATGAATAACAAAGCTTGTTACAGATGTGACTCACATGATCACTTTATTCGGGATTGTCCTAAGTTACCCGAGAAAGATAAATTTTGAATACAAGATCGAGTAATACAGCTGTTAGAGGGAGACCACCTAGAAATACGGGAAATGTGACTAGTAGAAAAGGTGTGACAAAAGACTCTACTGTGAGATCTGAGGCTCGAGCACCAGCCAGAGCTTATGCTATTTGTGCTCGTGAAGATGCGCCATCACCAGATATTATCACCGGTACATTTTCTCCCTATGACACTAATGTAATTTCTTTGATTAATCCTAGATCGACTCATTCGTATGTTTGTGAGAATTTAGTGTCTAGTAAGAGTTTACCTGTTGAGTCTACTAAATTTGTGATTAAAGTATCAAACCCCTTAGGGAAATATGTCCTAATTGATAAAGTTTGCAAGAATTGTTCTTTGATGACTTGGGGTTACTATTTTCTGGCAAATTTGATGCTTTTATCATTTGAAGAATTCAATGTGATTTTGGGTATGGATTGGTTGACTCTTCATGATGCTATTGTAAATTGTAGACAAAAGACTATTGAATTAAAATGTCAGAATGATGAAATTCTTCGAATTGAATTCGATGATTCGAATGGGTTGCCTATGGTGATATCGACAATGCTAGCTTAGAAAAATGTGAAAAAAGGTTGTGATGCTTACTTTGCGTATGTACTGGATACGAAAGTGTTTGAATTGAAGATTAAATCAGTGCTAGTGGTTTGTGAATATTCGAATGCGTTTTCAGAAGAGTTACTTGGGTTGCCATCGATCAGAGAAGTCAAATTTGCTATTGAATTAGTACTGGGAACATCACCGATATCGATAGCTCCATATAGAATGGCTTCTACAGAATTGAAAGAGTTGAAAGCTCAGTTGCAAGAATTAACAGATAGAGGTTTTGCGCGACCTAGTTTTTCACCCTGGGGTGCACCAGTGTTGTTCATAAAGAAGAAAGATGGATCTATGAGATTGTGTATTGATTATCGTCAATTCAACAAGGTTACAATTAAGAATAAGTATCTTTTGCCGAGAATTGATGATTTGTTCAATCAGTTGAAAGGAGCAACAGTATTTTTAAAAATTGATTTGAGATTTGGCTATTATCAGTCGCGAGTTAAAGATTTGGATGTGCCGAAGACTTTGTTTATAATAAGGTACGGGCATTATGAATTTCTTGTTATGCCTTTGGGATTAACTAATACTCTTGCAGTTTTCATGGATTTGATGAATTGAATTTTTAGACAGTATTTAGACAGATTTGTTGTTATA
The DNA here is from genome assembly GCA_025698465.1 of Gossypium longicalyx. Classification (NCBI taxonomy): domain Eukaryota; kingdom Viridiplantae; phylum Streptophyta; class Magnoliopsida; order Malvales; family Malvaceae; genus Gossypium; species Gossypium longicalyx. The sequence continues at coordinate 30,461,246 of CM047001.1, read as the reverse complement.
TTCATTGATGACAGTCTGATCTATTCCCGAGATGAATCTGAGCATGCTGAACATTTGAGGATTGTGTTACAAACATTGAGAGACAAGCAACTATTCTCTAAATTCAGTAAATGTGAGTTTTGGCTCCGAGAAGTTGGATTTTTGGGACATATTGTTTTAATGGAAGGCATACGAGTTGATCCGAGTAAAATTTCAGTAGTTGTTGACTAGAAACCACCAAGAAACGTGTCTGAAGTCTGAAGCTTTCTGGGATTAGCCGGGTACTATCATCATTTTGTAAAAGGGTTCTCGATGATTGCTACACCGATGACTCAATTGCTACAGGAAGATGTAAAGTTCGAGTGGTCCGAGAAGTGCCAACAGAGTTTTGAAAAGTTGAAAGCATTGTTAACTGAGGCATCAATTTTAGTTCAACCTGAGTCGGTAAAGAGTTTGTGATTTTCAGTGACACGTCATTAAATGGTTTGGGATGTGTTTTGATGCAAAAGGGCAAATTGGTAGGTTATGCTTCCAAACAACTGAAATCGCATGAAAAGTATTATCTGAAAAATGACTTAGAATTGGCTGCTATTGTGTTCGCATTGAAAATTTGGCGACATCATTTATTCGATAAGAATTGTGATGTCTTTACTGACAAAAAAAGTTTAAAGTATCTAATGTCTCAGAAAGATTTAAATTTACGATAACGAAGATAGCTTGAGTTGTTGAAAGACTGTAACACCCCATACTTGTATCCTACGCCAGGACGAAATACGAGGTGTTACCTAACTTAAACTCGCGCTTACGACCATGTCTGAGTTTCCAAGACTTGGACAAATTTAAAACTTTCTCAAATGTATAAACACGTCTTGAATATTGGTCTACTAGGCCCAAAACGCACATAAAAAATCATTCAAAACCAATTCAGGTTCTTTAGCCAACTTCAGAAATTAACACCTAACACAAGGGCACATGCCCGTGTGGGAGGGGCAACACGCCCGTGTGACCATTTCAACATGGTCGTGCTGTTGACCTATGTGGCTTACACGGCCTAAGCAATACAGCGACTGTAACACTCCTAACCCGTATCCGTTGCCGGAATAAAGTTATGAGGTATTACTTGACTGAACAAAACTTCTATAAGGACAAAGATACTTACCAGACATAAATTATCAACAATGCAAACATGTCTCATTGATTTTCCATAAGAGCTCTTATAAATTTCCAAAATGACTCACTATCAAAACATAACCGAATATCTAATAACAATTTAACTACTATCAAGTTATAACTAAAACATTTCACCACATTAGTTCAATTATAAGGCTTCTCTAAACAAAATGAGCAAGCCATCTTCGCATGGCTATAATGTATACAAAGTCGAAATATCATTCTACCTATAGTCTATCCTATACATGCCTTAAACCATTATGATATACAATCTTCTCAACTCACATAATGACTCAATAGTGTGATGATATCTCCGGCCCTTCCAACTCGAGCTAAAGTATAAACCTATAAAAAAAAAATGGAAAAGAGAACACGGAGTAAACTTCAATGCTTAGTAAGTTTTAAGCAATGCAAACAATTAATTTACTTATAGATAGATTATTTCAAATTTTCAAGAAATCATTCCTAGATAATTGCCATTTTGGCCAAGTATCCATGAACATAATTCATATTTAGCAAATTCACCTCACTTGAATCTGAACTCAATTAAAACCAAATATTGAAATCACAAATAAGATCATGAAAACTCAAAAAAGCATCTCATTAACAAGTTTTAACCATGTTTGCAACAAAATCACAAATTCATTATAAGCTGTCTTCCTGAGCAACAATTACTAAATTATTTATAACTGGAGCTAAAAAACTCCAAATCAAGTGCCGTTAATTTTTCCTGAAAATAGACTCATATATCTTCCATCAATAAAATTTTCAGAATTTTTGGTTTGACCAATCAATACCAGATTTTTATTGAATTTTCCCCTGTTTCACTGTTTGACTATTCTGACCACTCTTCACTACGAATCAAATTTCTCATTATACAGAATTTGAAATATGTTATCGTTTATTTCATTTGAAACTAGACTCATTAAGGAGTCTAAGAATATAAATTTTATCTTATAACTATTTTTGTACCATTTATAATGATTTTCTGAAAACAGAATAGGGGACCTCGAAGTCATTTTGCTCTATTCCACGCCACTTCAAATATCTCATTATTGGAAATTCTTTTGCTCACACGGTTTCTTTTATAAGAAACTAGACTCATTAAGATTTCATAACATAATTTATTCAGCTTCTAACTCAACTTCCACAATTTATGGTGATTTTCTGAAATCACATTACTGCTGCTGTCCCAAGCAGATTTATTACCCATTCTTGCATTCATATTATCTAACATGTATATCACCAAATCAATCTCATATAACCTTTCACCATAACCGAATACACACATACACATATGAGATTTTCACATATACTTCTCATTTCGCATTCATGATTCAATTCCGATCAATCTAACATATAAAAGTATATAATACATACCTGACCAACTTAATGTATTTGACATATTCAATGGTAGTTTACTACGAACATTCGAAATCATAATCTTACTCCAGTCATCGGCATTAAGTCTGCTAGGTTTAAAACCCAAATCCAATTACCACCACAAAGCATGCGGGACTTTAAGCCCGGATATAATACCAGCACAAAGCCTACGGGACTTTAGCCCGGATATAACACCAGCAAGAATGCCTTCGGGACTTAGCCCGGATATAACACCAGCACCAATGCCTTCGGGACTTAGCCCGGATAAAACACCAGGACGAATGCCTTCGGGACTTAGCCCGGATATAGCACCAACACGAATGCCTTCGGAACTTAGCCCGGATATAATTCTCCATTATCATGCACATATATATATATATATCATAACACATTAGCATTTCATTTACATTACTTGAACACAAGCACAACGTGCTTATCAACCATTCCACTTTCGGCTCAATAGCCACATACAAAGAACACGATTTTGTTTTGCTATCCAACATGATTTCTATAACCATTCGGCTACAAGTCATATGCACAAATTATTTATCCCACTACATAATTCAAGTAGAACCAATAGGTCACAATTTATTTATTATGCTTATATACCATGATTTTTTTCAAATCATAAGCTAAGTTTCAATACTCAAAGACTTACCTCGAATATATTTGAACAGTTATGGATAGACTACTCGATTGCTTTCTCTTTTTCCCTATCTGATTTCGACACTTTCTTCTCTTGAGCTTGATTTAAAACAAATAGATTTATTCAATTACTTATCAATTAAGCAATTAAATTTAATACATGTATATCATATATTTAAGGTACAAATGACCTTACTAACTAGATATTTAAACATCATACATATGCCCTACTCATACAAAATCGAATATATTACTAGGCTACACTCAACAACTACATTTATCCCCATATAATAGATTAAAACTATCAAGGAACATTTTACTAACTTATTACCTTGCATATTCGAATTTCATAAACTAATTTACTAAATCAATGAATAATAAATTTTAACTTAACAATTTCATAACCACACATGATTATTATATCTACCAATTTGGCCGAATACTTATAAGGTTAGCATTTTGCAAGTTTTCAAATCACTTCCAGAGCCAAATATCATTATAAATTAAAATATACTTTCACACATCTATACAAGTTTACAAAACCACATTTAACTTCATATACCATCATCACTTATTTAGTAGAATATGCAAGATCAAACATATCTTTACAAATATATATTTATTTATATCTACATATGTGGTCGAAATTACAAGTTCAATTGGAACACTCCATAAATATTTACCTATATAACCGGATATACCAAATTCATTATATCATTACATAGGTACATATCTATAAGACCGAATATATAAGGCTCAATATATCATCACATATGGCCGAATATTACTAAACTCAAGCCATCATATTTTTACCCCTTAAGTCACACCCAAAAATCACATTCGGCACTTCTCATCCAAAATTTTCCAAGTCTTCAAATTCACTTACAAGCTCATTTATATAACATATGAAGCATTTAACAATTATTTTATCAATAAAATAGCATGACCGATTACCTATTTCTCTCCCTAAATCCAAATTCAACATATTCAACAACCCAAATGCTAACCTCAACGTTTAAGTTGAAATAACAAGTAACTTAACACATCCAACATAATTTTCCAAGCTAATGACATCAAAGCTTCAACTAAAATTTCAAGTTTTTTTAGCCGAATTTCAAACTTCCAAATAGCCTAAATTTAATCCATGGAATAGGTAGAATTCAAACTAATCATCCAAATTATGCATACATTTCTAAAGGTGGCATTAAACATACCTTCTTTTAGCAATCACCATAGCCGAAACTCAAACAAAAAAATTTATTCTTTCTCCTTTCAAGTTTCGGCAATGGAGGAACAAGATGAATTACTTTGGTTTCTCCTCCCACTAACCAATATTCAACTATCTTTTATTCATTAAGTCATTTAGTAGAATAAAAAGGTTAATATAAAATATATATTATATATATTAACAAGATCATGGCCGGCCACTATCCAATAATGGATAATTTGACATGCAAGTCCCCTTTTTTATTAATAGGCATTAATAGATCACTTTTAAAATTAGCCTATCACATTTCACAATTGTCTCACATAAGTCCTATTGAAATTTCACATGCAAATGAAAAAATTAAAGCATGAAACTTTCACAATTGCATTTACACATGTAATCAGCACAAAATATAATGGTAAATTATTTTTATGACTCGGTTTTGTGGTCCCGAAACCACTTTCCGACCAGGGTCAAATTAGGGCTGTCACAACTCTCCCCCTTAGGGATTTTCATCCCCGAAAATCTTATCAACAAAAATATTTTCCATTCTGAAAATGTTTTCAAAAATTTCGGAATCACAAATTTCCATTCATCACATGTATCTCTTTTAGCAACAATCTCTAGACTTTAATTCACACTGACAGATCACATTGGCAAACTATATTATGAATACCTCTACAACTTTGTCGACCGGAATTTTGTACATACAAAACTGAAGACACAGATTCTTCTTGTTAAAAGATCGATCATGACCCAATGACATTTCTTTTTCAGAAGACATATAAAATTTTTATTCGGTTTGGATATCAATTCTGTCTCATAACCATTTCTATAACATCACTGATTGCTTTTATTCCATATACACAAAATTTCAACTCTGACAGATAGCAACTTGTCATCTGAATATAGTTCTGAAATACGCTACAATACACAGTCACTTATACACCTGATCCATATATCTGTATTATTTATTTTAACTCAGATAAACAAACATTTCACAGTCAGAGCTCATATAAAAATCCTTTAACCCATCTGAATACCTATTCCATATAAGAACAATAATAACATTAACAAAAATTTTATATGTCCAGACATCCATAATCGAATAACTGTTACTCTGAACTCATTTTGAACTATCACATCTCAATATACTTTTATACTTCTCAATTTCACTAGAAGAATAAACCTTGCTTAACGTTCAATACTTTTATTCCTTGGTTCAAGAAACATTCAAAATTTTCCCTCGAATACTCGAAACTGTCAAATATGCAACATTGACATAACCACAATCATCTCTAATCATCAGCCGAATAGTTTTTTTTGTAATAACTTTAACATTTGTCTCTGAATCTTTAACAAATTCAATCATACATATAATCCGAGTTAAACCACACAACTGAATCAGTCTTGTCTAACAAATAATAACTTTTCAAGACTACTTTTCTTGGTGCATGTCGTAACTCTTCAAATATACATTCTATTAGATATCTTCAGATAACTAATCAAAATTCACTATCACTGCATAACTTGAAAGAACATAACACTCAATCTTTAACTCACTGATATATAAGTGAAAACCAATCCACAGGTCTGAGCTGAATTCTCTATCATTCAGACCCTTATTTATGGCCATTCCTTTCATAAGAATCAGAGAAATCCAAATATATAATCATTATAAACATAATTGTTTCAGATAAAAAAAAATATACACTTTAGAACTGAGCCATATCTGATTATTCATATAAGAAGAATGAAAAGAAAACCAAAATACAGAAATCCAAAATACAATGTCGTATTAGAAATCCTAGAATAGAATCTCCCAGAACATAGAAATAAAGATCAAAATAACTCCTCAGAGAATACCAGAAGATGACTATAATTAATAACCTTGAAATTTCCTCTATAACAGAAATAACACATCCTTCAACATTTTTATAAGATGGAATGCAAATCAATAGAAACAGAAGAATAACATCATATGAATTTATCCCCGAATTCATTCTAATCATACTACAATGAATTCTCAAACAGAGGAATACGATGATACCGATTATAAACCAATCAAAATAGCAATACTTTTATTAAACATCAGAGTCAGATAACATTCTCACTTTATAGCATTTTCATCAGGAAAAGGAACAATCACACATGTGTCTCACGAGAATAAGAAATATATGAGAATATTCAAAAGAAATCATCGAAATTCACTTGACTGTAATTATCCAATTCAGACACTCTTACTATTCATTCGGCATTTCGAATTTCATTCTATTTCATTTACTAATGAAAACCACTCAGGAAAAATTCCCAACAGATACATACTTAGACATCATATCTGATTGAATTAAATTACCAGACCAACTTTCTTTTACTAATGACAATATTCAATCTGAAGAACCTTCGTGACATTGTACAAGTCCTTCCAGCATTAATTCATTGCCAAATCGTTCTGAACATTGCTTACTTTATCATTATCTCACTATTTAACTCTTTAATCTTTCTTTGCAAACTCGTTCTATTTCGTTCCATTGAAACCTTATAATCATATCACTGGTAAGGGGGTGAGGTCATTAAGCCTCGAAAGGGAGTTTCATATTCGAATACATAGATAAATTCATCACTCATCCTCATAGTATTACACACCTTGATTCAAACACTTCATTCAAACATTTCAACTTTTCATCTTGTTACAAACACATTTTCACATATCTCAGCTTCACATGCAACTTTATTTCATGTGAGTATTAACAAAACATAAGTGAATTTATCACAATTCAAACTTTCATTTCTATTTCTCAAATTACTAAATAATTTCTTATCAAATTTCCACATTTAGTCTTGATCATTTGTCAATATTTATCCCATTGAAAAACGTCTTACGGTTTTGAGTACGTCGCTTACTTGATGTCATAGTCCAACTATGGTCTTATACTAACTTTGCTCTGCCCATGTTGATGCCTATTTCCTATAGGTCTTACACTAGCTCATCTGTCTCATGTATTGCCATGGTCCAACCATGGTCTTTTCTGTCAATTCATTATTGAACGATCGTACTCATTCCCTGCGTTCTATCCAATTTGATCTTTTATTACCATTTACTTTATACAATCTCATACATCTCTTTACACTGATGTACACATAAATAAAATTCTTTTCATACCTTTTCAATTCCATCATATCACATATATATTACAATCAGTTCAATATCAATTTCAGATCAATTAACAATAACTCGGTTGGAACACATCATTACCTGAGCAAAACAATTTATAAGAGCCGGGAGACCTCACACTATCACACTTTACTTACGGCATGTATAGCTAAACTCTTACACTTGCTATGTTAGTCCGAGAACCGACTAAACCTGGCTCTGATACCACTAAATGTAACACTTCTAACCCGTATCCGTTGCCGGAATAAGGTTATGAGGTATTACTTGACTGAACAAAACTTCTATAAGGTCAAAGATACTTACCAGACATAAATTATCAACAATGCAAACATGTCTCATTGATTTTCCATAAGAGCTCTTATAAATTTCCAAAATGACTCACTATCAAAACATAACTGAATATCTAATAACAATTTAACTACTATCAAGTTATAACTAAAACATTTCACCACATTAGTTCAATTATAAGGCTTCTCTAAACAAAATGAGCAAGCCATCTTCGCATGGCTATAATGTATACAAAGTCGAAATATCATTCTACCTATAGTCTATCCTATACATGCCTTAAACCATGATGATATACAATCTTCTCAACTCAAATAATGACTCGATAGTGTGATGATATCTCCGGCCCTTCCAACTCGAGCTAAAGTATAAACCTATAAAAAAATGGAAAAGAGAACACGGAGTAAGCTTCAATGCTTAGTAAGTTTTAAGCAATGCAAACAATTAATTTACTTATAGATCGATTATTTCAAATTTTCAAGAAATCATTCCTAGATAATTGCCATTTTGGCCAAGTATCCATGAACATAATGCATATTTAGCAAATTCACCTCACTTGAATCTGAACTCAATTAAAACCAAATATTGAAATCACAAATAAGATCATGAAAACTCAAAAAAGCATCTCATTAACAAGTTTTAACCATGTTTGCAACAAAATCACAAATTCATTATAAGCTGTCTTCCTGAGCAACAATCACTAAATTATTTATAACTGGAGCTAAGAAACTCCAAATCAAGTGCCGTTAATTTTCTCTGAAAATAGACTCATATATCTTCCATCAATCAAATTTTCATAATTTTTGGATTGACCAATCAATACCAGATTTTTATTGAATTTTCCCCTGTTTCACTGTTTGACTATTCTGACCACTCTTCACTACGAATCAAATTTCTCATTATACAGAATTTGAAATATGTTATCGTTTATTTCATTTGAAACTAGACTCATTAAGGAGTGTAAGAATATAAATTTTATCTTATAACCATTTTTGTACCATTTATAATGATTTTCTGAAAACAGAACAGGGGACCTCGAAGTCATTTTGCTCTATTCCACGCCACTTCAAATATCTCATTATTGAAAATTCTTTTGCTCACACGGTTTCTTTTATAAGAAACTAGACTCATTAAGATTTCATAACATTATTTATTCAGCTTCTAACTCAACTCCCACAATTTATGGTGATTTTCCGAAATCACATTACTGCTGCTGTCCCAAGCAGATTTATTACCCATTCTTGCATTCATATTATCTAACATGTATTTCACCAAATCAATCTCATATAACCTTTCACCATAACTGAATACACACATACACATATGAGATTTTCACATATACTTCTCATTTCGCATTCATGATTCAATTCCGATCAATCTAACATATAAAAGTATATAATACATACCTGACCAACTTAATGTATTTGACATATTCAATGGTAGTTTACTACGAACATTCGAAATCATAATCTTACTCCAGTCATCGGCATTAAGTCTGCTAGGTTTAAGACCCAAATCCAATTACCACCACAAAGCATGCGGGACTTTAAGCCCGGATCTAATACCAGTACAAAGCCTACGGGACTTTAGCCCGGATATAACACCAGCAAGAATGCCTTCGGGACTTAGCCCGGATATAACACCAGCACCAATGCCTTCGGGACTTAGCCCGGATATAACACCAGCACGAATGCCTTCGGGACTTAGCTCGGATATAACACCAGCACGAATGCCTTCGGAACTTAGCCCGGATATAATTCTCCATTATCATGCACATATATATATATATATCATAACACATTAGCATTTCATTTACATTACTTGAACACAAGCACAACGTGCTTATCAACCATTCCACTTTCGGCTCAATAGCCACATACAAAGAACACGATTTTGTTTCGCTATCCAACATGATTTCTATAACCATTCGGCTACAAGTCATATGCACAAATTATTTATCCCACTACATAATTCAAGTAGAACCAATAGGTCACAATTTATTTATTATGCTTATATACCATGATTTTTTTCAAATCATAAGCTAAGTTTCAATACTCAAAGACTTACCTCGAATATATTTGAAGCAGTTATGGATAGACTACTCGATTGCTTTCTCTTTTCCCTATCCGATTTCGACACTTTACGCTCTTGAGCTTGATTTAAAACAAATAGATTTATTCAATTACTTATCAATTAAGCAATTTAATTTAATACATGTATATCATATATTTAAGGTACAAATGACCTTACTAACTAGATATTTAAACATCATACATATGCCCTACTCATACAAAATCGAATATATTACTAGGCTACACTCAACAACTACATTTATCCCCATATAATAGATTAAAACTATCAAGGAACATTTTACTAACTTATTACCTTGCATATTCGAATTTCATAAACTAATTTACTAAATCAATGAATAATAAATTTTAACTTAACAATTTCATAACCACACATGATTATTATATCTACCAATTTGGCCGAATACTTATAAGGTTAGCATTTTGCAAGTTTTCAAATCACTTCCAGAGCCAAATATCATTATAAATTAAAATATACTTTCACACATCTATACAAGTTTACAAAACCACATTTAACTTCATATACCATCATCACTTATTTAGTAGAATATGCAAGATCAAACATATCTTTACAAATATATATTTATTTATATCTACATATGTGGTCGAAATTACAAGTTCAATTGGAACACTCCATAAATATTTACCTATATAACCTGGATATACCAAATTCATTATATCATTACATAGGTACATATCTATAAGACCGAATATATAAGGCTCAATATATCATCACATATGGCGAATATTACTAAACTCAAGCCATCATATTTTTACCCCTTAAGTCACACCCAAAAATCACATTCGCACTTCTCATCCAAAATTTTCCAAGTCTTCAAATTCACTTACAAGCTCATTTATATAACATATGAAGCATTTAACAATTATTTTATCAATAAAATAGCATGACCGATTACCTATTTCTCTCCCTAAATCCAAATTCAACATATTCAACAACCCAAATGCTAACCTCAACGTTTAAGTTGAAATAACAAGTAACTTAACACATCCAACATAATTTTCCAAGCTAATGACATCAAAGCTTCAACTAAAATTTCAAGTTTTTTTAGCCGAATTTCAAACTTCCAAATAGCCTAAATTTAATCCATGGAATAGGTAGAATTCAAACTAATCATCCAAATTATGCATACATTTCTAAAGGTGGCATTAAACATACCTTCTTTTAGCAATCGCCATAGCCGAAACTCAAACAAAAAATTTTATTCTTTCTCCTTTCAAGTTTCGGCAATGGAGGAACAAGATGAATTACTTTGGTTTCTCCTCCCACTAACCAATATTCAACTATCTTTTATTCATTAAGTCATTTAGTAGAATAAAAAGGTTAATATAAAATATATATTATATATATTAACAATATCATGGCCGGCCACTATCCAATAATGGATAATTTGACATGCAAGTCCCCTTTTTTATTAATAGGCATTAATAGATCACTTTTAAAATTAGCCTATCACATTTCACAATTGTCTCACATAAGTCCTATTGAAATTTCACATGCAAATGACAAAATTAAAGCATGAAACTTTCACAATTGCATTTACACATGTAATCAGCACAAAATATAATGGTAAATTATTTTTATGACTCGGTTTTATGGTCCCGAAACCACTTTCCGACTAGGGTCAAATTAGGGCTGTCACAGGGACACGCCTGTTGCTTTCACATGTGTGGAATTAATTCTGAGTTCACACCTACAAGGATTTTCAAATGACTTGGCACACGCACGTGTCCCTTGCCTGTGTCCCTCACACGACCATGACACGCCCGTGTCCTAGCCCGTGTGCAAAAGCCTGGACATTCTGGTTCTGATGTCAGCAATTCTTAAGGGTCACACGACCAAGGCACACGCCCGGGTGCTATGCCGTGTCCTTCACACGGCTGAGACACATGATCATGTCTCTGCCTGTGCGTTTACTATCATGCATACTGTCTTATAAATTTTACGTGCAGAGGATACACAACCAGACAACACGCCCACGGGGTTAACCGTGTGTCACACACGGCCTAAGCACACGCCTGTGTGCCTACCCGTGTGGAAAAAATAAGGCTATTTACCAAGCCTCTTTGCCACCCTTACTTACACAACATACTCAATAGCAATCATAACCAATACAAGACTATATCATGCAACCAAATCAGCCACAATAGACAACATTTCATTGGTGCAATTTACTCATCCACGAAAATAATATCATTTGCATATATCAACATGAATATTAGCCATCATTGGAGGCATAATACAAAATGAAGGGGAATCACCCATGCCAACACATTTGGCCAACTTATCAAAGACTCAAAACGTCAAAGTCTAGCCCTATACATGCCATTCTAAAAAATAAATAGTCTAACTATACCGAGTTTTTTGGCTGATAGTGTGATCGATATCTCTAACTTCCATTGATCCTTAAGCTAGATAGGCGGCACCATAAGAAAATGGAAAAGAGAGAGAGCAAGCATAAAGCTTAGTAAGTTGTACATAAATAAATATACAACAATTTTACCATTCATCAACATGCTCATAACAAAAAGGTGGGCATAAGTATAACTTACTCATCACTATCCATACAAATCTCATACATTTCAATTAGGTACCTGTACCACTCACAACACGGTTATACCTTACTCATTAGCTTAAACTATATCTCTCGCCGTTGAACCGTTCAGAACTTTACCGGATATTCGATAAGCCTCAAACATGGGGTAGGGTGCCGATGCCATGTCCCAAACATGGTCTTACACTAGCTCATATCTCAAGTCGATGCCACATCCTAGACATGGTCTTACACTGACTATTATTTCGTAGCCGATACATGTCCCAGACATGTCTTACACTGGCTTATGTCTCGAGGCCGATGCATGTCCTAGACATGTCATACACTAGCGCACAATAATCCTTGTGTCATGGCATGAATATCCGATTTATTTCCTAGGTTCAAACGAGAACTCTACTATCTCTATTTTCATCATACTTTCTCAATTCCAAAATCAAGCATTTCATGCCATATTAATCCAAATATAATTTAGCACATAAATTCACAATGTAGTTGTATTACTTACATACAACTTACCTCGGGTTACAAAATGTAGCGACTAGGCGGTTTAGTCGATTTGCTTGGCATTCCCCCGGTCTAGGTTCAATTTTGGTATTTCTTAATCTATAAAATACAAAATGCACTTATTTAGTCACTTTATCAACCTAGGCACTCAACAATTCATAATTGGGCAAAATGACTATTTTGCCCCTAGACTTTTGCAGAACGACTATTTTACCCCTTGGCCCAAAAATCGCTTTTCATCGAATTTCTTCATATTTTAAGCTTAGCTGGACCCTTTTTACTCTTATAACAACTTCAAGATCCCACTATTTTACATATTTAACATTTATTTTACAACTTATGCAAAATAGTCCTTTTTGGTGTTTTCATGCTAACACCTTTCACAAAAGTTGTTTATAACACCCCCAAGATTTATTTTCTTCCATAAAAACTCAAAAAACATCACAAATACTTACATGGAAAAACCCTAAACTCTTAATCATTTTGTAAAATAGCACCCTCATTTGAAATTTCATGCTCCAAGGGTCTCAAAAGTACAAAAATTTTCAATAAAAGCTATTAAAATCACTTACTTGTGAGTCAACTAAGTAGCTGAAATTTTTAAGCTCTCAAACCCCTTTCAATGGCTAAAAAATCAGTGGAGAAGAAAATGGGGAAATAGGGTGATATCACCTTTCTTTTATTTTATTTCTTTTTGGTCAAAATAAGTTACCTACCTCACCTAATATTTGACAAGTGCTATTTTTTTCTTTAACTGTTTGACTTCACGAGACAATATCTTCACCGGCTCTTCACCATAGGTCATGTCGAATGAATCTCAACCTCTGTTGGCGCAATCACATGCAAAGGGTCTGATCTATATCGGCATACCATGGACACATGAAACACATCGTGAATATTTTCCAATTCTAGTGGCAAAGCCAATCGATAGGCAGCCGACCCTACTCTTTGGTAACTTCTTAAGGTCTTATGAAACGAGGACTCAACTTGCCTCTTCTACCAAATCTAAAAACTTTTCTCCACGAGGATACTTTCAAAAACACTTATCATTGACCCGATATTCGATCTCTTTCAGTTTCAAATTCGCGTAGGATTTCTGCCTATCCGAAGCGGCCTTCAAACAGTCGCAAATGACTTTAACTTTCTCTTTGGTCTCTTTGACTAAATCAGCCCAGTGAATTTGACTTTCTCTTAGCTCAGTCCAATATAAGGGCGTTCGACACCTTCGCCCATACAAAGCCTCATAAGGCGCCATTTTTAGACTTGCCTCATAACTATTGTTGTAGGCGAATTCAACCAATGGTAAGTACCTTTCCCAACTACCTTAAAACCCGAGAACATAGTACCGCAACATGTCTTCTAAAATCAAAATCACTCTTTCAGACTGACCGTTGGTTTGTAGGTGAAAGGCAGTGTTAAAGCTCAAATTTGTTCCCAATGCCTCTTGTAATTTTCCCAAAAACCTCGAGGTAAATCTTGGGTCTCTATTTGAAATAATCGACAAAGGCACTCCATGAAGCCTTACAATCTCAAAAACGTACAAGTCAGCCAATCTCTCAAGGGAGTAGTCAGTACGCACTGGTATGAAATGTGTCGACGTTGTTAGCATATCCAAAATAACCCAAACAACATCTCTTTTCCTCGGGGTTAATGGCAAACCCATCATGAAATCCATAGTAATCCGATCCCACTTCCACTTGGGGACCATGATTGGCTGAAGTAGACCCGACGGTACTTGGTACTTAGCCTTCACTTGCTGACACATGAGACACTTGGAAACAAACTCTGAAATGTCTATTTTCATTCTCGACCACCAGTACATTTTCTTCAGGTCGTTGTACCTTTTCACACTACCTGAGTGGATGGACAAACAACCCCTATGTGCCTCTCAAAGAATCTTCTAAATAAGCTTATTGTCTTTGGGTACACAAACTCTATCTTTGAGTATTAGACATCCATTGGTGCCAATACAAAAGTCTGATTCAATCCCCAACTCACACTGAGTTCTCTTGGGTTGCAACTCCTTATCACCTTTCTGAGTTTCATGGATCTCTTATAGAAACATTGGCCTAGCTCTCAACTCTGCTAGAATCGAACCATCATCTAACAGGGCCAATTAGGCGTCTATTGCTCTCAATGCAAATAATGATTTTCTACACAAGGCATTGGCGACCACGTTTGCCTTGCTCGGGTGATAATCAATCACTAACTCATAATCCTTTATCAATTCTAGCCACCTTCGTTGCCATAAATTCAACTCTTTCTAAGTCATCAAATACTTAAGGCTCTTGTGATCGGTAAACACCCGACACGTCTTGCCATACAGATGGTGTCTCTAAATTTTCAACACGAACACGATGGTAGCTAACTCTAAATCATGCGTCGGGTAGTTTTTCTCAGGTGGCGTTAGCTGTCTCGAAGCATAGGATATAACTTTACCTTCTTGCATAAGCACACACCCCAAACAATTCAAGAAGGCGTCGCTATATATCACAAACTCTTTGCCCGACTCCGGTTGCACTAAAATTGGGGCTTCGGTCAACAAAGCTTTTAATTTCTCGAAACTCTATTGGCACTTTTCTATCCATTCAAACCTGACATCCTTTTGCAGCAGCCTTGCCATCGGCATAGCTATCATAGAGAATTTATTTACAAATCATCTATAATATCAGGCCAAACCCAAAAAGTTTCGAACCTCAGTCACATTTCTCAACAGTTTCCATTCAACAATGGTCGAGATCTTGCTTGGGTCAACTTTAATCCCATCACCCGACACAATATGTCCTAGAAATTCGACCTCTTTAAGCCAAAATTCACTCTTACTGAACTTGGCGTAAACTGCTTATCTCTCAAAGTTTGTAGAACCGTTCTCAAATGCTTCGCGTGGTCACTCGTCACACGAGTAAATCAGTATGTCATCAATAAAAACCACTACGAACTTAGCCAAATATGGCTGAAAAATACGGTTTATCAAATCCATAACACCGCCGGGGTATTGGTCAAACCAAAGGGCATGATGAGGAACTCATAATGCCTGTATCTCGTCTGAGACGCAGGCTTCAGTACATCTTGCTTCTTAATCCTTAACTAGTAATATCATGACCTCAGGTCAATCTTGGAAAACACAGTGGCTCCCTTTAACTGATCAAACAGATCATCGAGCCTTGGCAAAGGATACTTGTTCTTCATTGTTACCTTGTTGAGTTGTCTATAGTCGATACATAACCTTATCGATATGTCTTTCTTTTTCACAAAAAGTACCGGAGCACCCCACGATGAAAAACTCTGTCTCACAAAGCCTTTATCCGTTAATTCTTGCAACTGTACCTTCAATTCTTTCAATTCTGTTGGAGCCATCCTATACGGAGTGATTGAGATAGGCACCATACCAGGGACCAACTCGATACCAAATTCAACTTCCCTAGTTGGAGGTAATCCAGGCAACTCCTCTGGAAACATATCTATAAACTCACAAACTACTAGTACTGATTCAATCTTTGGCTCAGACACTTGAGTATTCAACACGAAAGCGAGATATGCCTCATATCCCTTTCTCAAATATTTCCCAACAGTCAAAGACGATATCATTAAAAAAAATTTGTCCAATTCATCTAGTCTAACCCGAAGAACATTCCCATCATCACCTTTCAAGTCAATAACTTTCCTCCCACAGTTTACTACAACCCTATGAGAGGTCAACCAATTCATCCCAAGGATTATATCAAATTCTTTGAGTGGCAATAACATCAAGTTAGCCGAAAAACAATGGCCCCTAATCGTCAAAGGACAATTTCTACACACTTGGTCAACAAGCACATGTCTGCCTAAAGGGTTGGACACTTTTATCACGAATTCAATGGACTCTACTAGCATGTTCATATAGGATATTAATTCCATACAAATATAAGAGTGGGTGGACCCTGGGTCAATTAAAGCAACAACAGACATATTATGAATAGAAAAGGTACCCGTGATCACGTCGGGAGACTCCATCTTTTCGCGAGCACGAATAGCGTAAGTCCTTGTAGGCGCTTTGCCCTCAAACCTCATTGCAGCATCTCTAGGCGTACCTCTGCTACTAGCCCCACTCCCAGGGTTCTTTTGTGGTCTACCTCTCAAAGAAGCACTATTTGCCCTCACATCTGGCTTTTTCTCTCTATCATCCAATTCGGGACAATCTTGGATGAAGTGGTCTAGTGACTCACACTTGAAGCACCCTCTTTCTTTACCTCGGCACTCATTGAAATGATGCCTACCACATAGCGAACATTCTAGCCTATTAGGCCGAGCATTGGCGACACTCACAACAGAAGTGGTCTGGGTTCTAGAAGCTGTGTTCTGCTGGTTCTTGTTTCTATTCGAGAACCCTACCGAAGCATTTGATCGGGTCGTGAACTCTCTTGATCTTTTAGATGAGGACTGATGTGATTTCCCCATTTGTCTTTTTTTTGAATCACATGATTCAATAGTCGCCTTTCTCCCCTCTTTTAGCAACTCCTCTGCCTTGCATACTCTCTCAACGAGCACTACAAATTCTCTTATCTCTAAAATACCTTCAAATACTCGAATATCTTCATTAAGGCCATCCACAAACCTCTTACACATGGTTGGTTCAGTGGATATGCACTCCCGCGCATACTTGCTGAGTTTCACCAATTCACGTTCATATTCCGCTACTGTCATACGACCTTACTTTAACTCTAGAAATTCTTTCCAATTTTGGTCTATAAACCTTTGGCTAATGTACTTCTTTTGAAACTCTTCCTGGAAGAATTCTCAAGTTACTCTCTCTCTCGACACCATAGACACGAGAGTGTTCCACCACTGGTAGGCTGAATCTTGCAATAGCAATACTACACACTTCACGCACTCCTCAAGTCTGCACGACAGTTCATCAAATACCCTAAGGGTATTTTCCAACCAAAACTCTACTCTCTCCGGGTCGTCATCTATGTTAGCCTAAAATTCCTTAGCCTCTTGCTTCTGAATCTTATCCACTGGAGGTTTCTCCCTCCTAACCATATCTGCTCCTTGCGTGCTATAGGGGCTTACTGAGAAATTGGAGCAGGTGGGGGAGGTAGAGTGTTAGGATTCGCACGAACAAACTCCGTGTACCAAGCATCCATCATTCGGAGGTAGGCTTCTCTAGCCCCTCCGCCTTGGCCTATAGTCACGGGCTCACTCTCAACTGGCACGGTCCCTTCAGCGGGAGCTGGCGTATTACTCTCAACGTCATCCTCTGTGGCTCTATCAGGTTCCATTTACTATATAAAAACATAGATTATAATTGTCAGGAGTCGTCACACTATCAATATACAGTTATGGCATGTATAGCTAGACTCGTACTCATGCTAGGTTAGTCTTAGAATCGACTAAATCATAGCTCTGATACCACTAAATGTAACACCCCATACCTGTATCCTACGTCAGGACGGAATACGAGGCGTTACCTAACTTAAACTCGTGCTTAAAACCATTTTTGAGTTCCCAAGACTTGGACAATTTTAAAACTTTCTCAAATGTATCAACACGTCCATAATATTGGCCTACTAGGCCCAAAACACACATCGAAAATCATTCAAAACCAATTCGGGTTCTTTAGCCAACTTCAGAAACTAACACTTAACACAAGGGCACATGCCCGTGTGGGAGGTGCAACACACCCGTGTGACCATTTTCACATGGTCTTGCTGTTGACCTGTGTGGCTTACATGGCCTAAGCAATATAGGGACACGCCTGTGTCTTTCACCCATGTGGAATTAATTCTAAGCTCACACCTACAAGGTTTTTCACATGACTTGGCATATGCCCGTGTCCTTAGCCCATGTCCCTCACACGGCCATGACACGCTCGTGTCCTAGCCCATGTGCAAAACCCTGGACATTCTATTTCTAACGTCAGCAATTCTTAAGGGTCACATGGCCAAGTCACAAGCCCATGTGCTACGCCGTGTCCATCACACGACTGAGAAACACGATCGTGTCTCTGCCCGTGCATTTACTATCATCCATACTATCTTATAAATTTTATGTGCAGGGGATACACGGCTAGACAACACTCCCACGGGGCTAGTCGTGTGTCACACACGGCCTAGACACACACCCGTGTGCCTACCTGTGTAGACAAAATAAGGCTATTTACCAAGCCTCTTTGCCACCCTTACTTACACAACATACTCAATAGCAATCATAACCAATACAAGACTATATCATGCAACCAAATCAGCCACAATAGACAACATTTCATTGGTTTAATTTACTCATCCATGAAAATAATATCATTTGCATATATCAACATGAATATTAGTTGGAGGCTTAATACAAAATGAAGGGGAATCACCCATGCCAACACATTTGGCCAACTTATCGAAGACTCAAAACGTTAAAGTCTAGCCCTATACATGCCATTCTGAAAAATAAATATTCTAACTATACTGAGTTCTTCAGCTGATAGCATGATCGATATCTCTAACTTTCGTTGATTCTTGAGCTAGATAGGCGGCACTATAAAAAAATGGAAAAGAGAGGGATTAAGCATAAAGCTTAGTAAATTGTATATAAATAAATATACAACAACAATTTTTCCATTCATCAACATGATCATAACACAAAGGTGGGCAAAAGCATAACATACTCATCACTATCCATACAAATCTCATACATTTTAATTAGGTACCTGTACCACTCGCAACACGGTTATACCTTACTCATTAGCTTAAACTGTATCTTTCACTGTTGAACCATTCGGAACATTACCGGATACTCGATAAGCCTCAAACATGGCGTAGGGTGTCGATGCCATGTCCTAGACATGGTCTTACACTGGCTCATATCTCAAGTCGATGCCACGTCCCAAACATGGTCTTATGCTGACTATCATTTCGTAACCGATGCATGTCCCAGACATGTCTTACACTAGCTCACAATAACCCATATGTCATGGAATGAATATCCGATTTATTTCCTAAGTTCAAATGGGAACTCTACTATCTCTATTTTCATCATACTTTCTCAATTCCAAAATCAAGCATTTCATGACATATTTATCCGAATATAATTCAATATATAAATTAGCAATGTAGTTGTATTATTTACATACAACTTACCTCGGGTTACAAAATGTAGCGACTAAACGGTTTAGTCGATTTGCTTGGCTTTCCCCCACTCTAGGTTCGGATTAAGTATTTCTTGATCTATAAAATACAAAATGCACTTATTTAGTCACTTTATCAACCAAGGCACTTAACAATTCATAATTGGCAAAATGACTATTTTGGCCCTACATTTTTACAAAATGACTATTTTACCCCTCGGCCTAAGATCACTTTTCATCAAATTTGTTCGCATTTTATGCTTATCCGAACCTTTTTTACTCTTATAGGAACTTCAAGATCCCACTATTTCACATATTTAACATCTATTTTACAACTTATGCAAAATAGTCCTTTTAGGTGTTTTCATGCTAACACTTTTTGCAAAAGTTGTTTATAACACCCCTAAGACTTATTTTCATCCATAAAAACTCAGAAAACATCACAAATACTTACATGGAAAAACAATAAACTCTTAATCATTTTGTAAAATAGCACCCTCATTTGAAATTTCATGCTTCAAGGGTCTCAAAAGTACAAAAATATTCAAGAAAAGCCATTAAAATCACTTACTTGTGAGTCAACTAATTAGCTGAAATTTTTAAGCTCTCAAAACCACTTCAATGGCTGAAAAATTTGTGGAGAAAAAAATGGGGAAATAGGGTGATATCACATTTCTTTTATTTTATTTCCTTTTGGTCAAAATAAGTTACCTACCTCACCTAATATTTGACTATCTTGATTTTCCTTGTCTCACGACCATCACTTATTTGATGGCCTAATTTCACTTTAAAAGCCCCCAATTTATGATACATGGCAATTTGGCACCCTTAGCTATCAATTTAAGACTTTTGCACTTTATGCGATTTAGTTCTTTTTCGTAATTGGGCTCACAAACGTTAAAATTACTTCACCAAATTTTTCATGCATTCATAAAAACATTCTATAACATCTACATATTAAAAAAATAATTTATTTCTCTGAAATTGTGTTCCTAAGACCACTATTCCAAGTAAGCCCTAAATCGGGCTGTTACAAAGACTATGAGTTAGCAATTGATTATCATCTAGGGAAAACGAATATGGTTACGAATGCTCTGGGTAGAAAATATTTATTTTCTTTACGGGAAATGAGCACACAATTAAATTTTTCTAGTGATGGTTCAATTTTAGCAGAGTTAAAAGCTAAACTGTTATTTCTACAGCAAATTTGCGAGACTCAAAAATGTGATAATAAATTGCAATCTAAAATAGTAAAATGCAAATCGACTTTTGATTTAGAGTATCAGATCGGATCCAATGATTGTTTACTATTTTGAGGTAGAATTTGTGTACCGAGAAATTCCAAGCTTATTTAGAAAATTCTACATGAAGCACACATAGTTTTTTATCTGTTCATTTGGGGAGTACTAAGATGTATAATGATTTGAAACAATTATACTGGTGGTCGGGTATGAAACAAGACATTTCAGAATTTGCATTAAAATACTTGATATGTCAACAAGTTAAAATCGAACATCAAGTGCCTTCGGGACTACTACAACCAATGATGATACCAGAGTGGATATGGGATAGAGTTATAATGGATTTCATATCGGGATTACCCCTATCTCCGAAAAAGAAAGATGGTATCTGGGTTGTTGTTGATAAACTGATGAAATCTGCACATTTATTCCGTCACGTATAGATTTTTCACTCGAGAGATTAGCTGAATTGTACATATCTGAGATTTTTAGATTGCACGGGGTGCCAATTTCCATTATTTTGGATAGAGATCTGAGGTTTACATCACGATTTTAGAAGAAATTACAAGAAGCTTTGGGTACACGGTTGAACTTTAGTACTGCTTTTCATCCTCAAACCGACGATTAGTCTGAGAGAGTAATTCAGATTCCCAAAGATATGCTTCGTTGTTATGTTCTAAAGTTTGAAAGCAACTGGGAAAGATATTTACCCTTGGTTGAATTCGCGTATAACAACAGTTTCCAATTGAGCATAAAGATGGCACCGTATGAAGCATTATATGGTCGTAAATGCTGAACTCCCTTGTATTGGATCGAGCTTAGTGAGAAAAATATTCACGAGGTTGAGTTGATCAGATAGACCAAAGATAAAGTAAAAGTAATTCGCAATAGTTTAAAAGCAACTTCAAATTGACAGAAATCATATGCGGATTTGAAATGTAAAGACATTGAATTTAAAATTGACGATAGAGTATTTTTGAAAGCATCTCCGTGGAGGAATATTATTCGTTTTGGTCATAAAATAAAATTGAGTCCGCAATTTATCAGACCATATGAAATTATTGAGAGAATAGGGCCAATGGCATATTGACTAGCTTTACTGTCAGAATTAGAAAAAATCCATAATGTGTTTTATGTGTCGATGTTACGATATAGATCGGATTCGTTACACATAATTTCTCCGACAGAGATTGAAATTCAACTTGATATGACGTATAACGAAGAACCAATCAGAATTTTAGCTCGAGAGATTAAAGAGTTAAGAAATAAAAACATAGTTTTAGTGAAGGTCCTATGGAAATGGCATGGCATCGAAGAATCTACGTGGGAACCCAAGAAAGATATGAGAAAACAGTACCCTAACCTTTTTTCTGGTAGGATTTTCGGGGACGAAAATTCCTAAGGGGGAAAGTTGTAACAGCCCATTTTTAGTCAATCAGAACAGTAGTTTTGGAACCAAAAATTTGAGGTTGAAATAATTATTTTCTTATTATTTTAATGTCTACAGCATGATAGTATGATTGTGTGAAAATTTCGTTAAGATATTTTATCGTTTGAATGCTCAATTTGATAAAAAGGACTAAATCGCGTAAAGTGCAAAAATGGTGTTCTAATAGCTAAAGGTGTCTAATAGCTATGGAACCTTAAAGTGGAGGTCCTTATGTGGTAATTAGACCATTAGTGTGTTAGTGGACATTTATGAGATTGGTATTGTTGAAATTTGATTAAAATTAAAAGGCTAATTAAGTAAATTAGTAAATTAATGTTAAAATAAATAAAAATAAATAAATTTTTATCTCTTATCGTCTTCTCCAACCGAATATTCAAGAGAAAGAAAGCCATTTTTGTTCATTTAAGGTTCGGTCACTGTAACAGCCTATTTTCGGTGAGATCGGAACAGTGGTTTCGAGACCACAAATCCGAGCCAAAAATAAAAAATTATTTTGTTTTATTTTATGGTTGGCATCATGATAGGAAGGTCACATGAAAATTTTGATGTGAAAATTTTACCGATTGTGTGTTTAATTAGGGAAAGGACTAAATTGCATAAAATGCAAAAGTTGGGTTCTAATAACTATAGGTATCAAATAGTTATGGAATTCAAAACTTAAGGTCCTTACATGGTAATTAGACCATTGAAGAGTAGTTAGTAGATATTTTAATGACTCATCCATGGAAAAATTAGAAACGGGTAGGGACTAAATTGGAAATCAATAAAATTAATATACGATAATTAATTAAAAAGAAAAAAATAATCTATTCTCATATCATCTTCCCCAAATTTTCTATGGAAACTCTAGGAGAGAGGAACAAAAATTTTCAAGCTTAAAAAGGTATAAAATCAAGACGTTTTTAATAATTTCTATATTTTTGGAACCGGGATAATCTAATATTTCTATTTAAGGGATTTATTTGAAAGGTTATCAAGGTATGAAATTTGGGTCATGGATAAATATGCTGAAAATTAGAAATTTATGGTAGAAAATGAAAAGTTATTCATAGATAAACAACTTTTACAAAGTAATTTTTTATGAAAACTTGATTTAAGGACTAAAATGAAAAAGTGGTAAAACCCATGGAAAATTCTAAAATTTTTTAAATGTATGTGCTGTAAATGTAGTATATAAATTTCGGCTAGGCTTGGAAAGAGGGTTAAATTTCATGAATTTCATTTTCGAGCCTAGGGACGAAATTGAAATTTTTGAAAAAGACAATGGCAAAATGATAATTTTGCCTAGGATGTAATAGGATGCAAATGTATATGAAATATGATAGATTAATAGTTAAATTTACCAATATAGATCGGGAAAGACCAACTATGGAACTAGATTGAGGAAAGCAAAAGGTTTCGGATTAGTTGAAATTCAAATACAAACCAATTTCAAGGTAAGTTTGTGTAACTTAAATATGTATGTTAATATGCTTGAAATGAATTGTATGATTGTGTTGATATGTATGAGATAATATACATAATGAAATAGTCATAAGTTGTGAAATATTGACAAATTTTCGTGTTCCGGTTGAATGTTGAATTTCGATAGATTAAGATGATTTCTTGAATAAGAAAAATATTGCATATGTTGCAGATAGAATTTAGCACGGACTGGTAATTCTAATGTAAGCCCTCTTGAGCTTATGTTATAGATTGGATTTAGCCTAGATGGTTAATCCAAATTAAGCTCTCTAGAGCATATGCTACGAATAGGATTTAGCCTGGACTGATAATCCTGTTGCAAAATGTGTGGCTCAAGAGTGTGCCTTTTTATTATGTACCCTAACGGGTACTTTTACAATTGAGTATAATACCCGAACATCCATCGAAATTTCAATAGTTCAACAGAAAGGACTCTTGAAGTGTGGAAAGGTGAAATTAATGGAAGTTGGTAATGTGATGAGCTCATCTATGTTTACTTGATATTTATATGAGGTTTTGTGATCAACTTGTTTAATTAAGTGTTTGTGTTTAGGTAAACTCACCCAAATTTTATGGAAAGTATGACTATGTATGCTTGTAGTGATAAATATGATTGGTAAGTTTATTTTCTATTATACGAACTTACCAAGCATAAAATGCTTAGTCTGTTTAATTCTCCCTGTTTTATAGTGTTCAAGAGTCATGAAGGTTGGAAGTCGGTTGGAGCAATCATCACACTATCCACTGTCTTATTTTGGTATAATTAGAAATCTCATTTGGTATAATGGCATGTATAAGCGTATTTGGCCA
Source organism: Gossypium longicalyx (assembly GCA_025698465.1). NCBI lineage: Eukaryota > Viridiplantae > Streptophyta > Magnoliopsida > Malvales > Malvaceae > Gossypium > Gossypium longicalyx. The sequence goes on along the minus strand of CM047001.1, from coordinate 30,436,177 downwards.
ATGATGGCTTGTAATTGTTGTCTTGTAATCTAGCCATTGGAGTGGCTAGTGATGGCCTAAGTTTGGCTATTTTTGAAGTGGTGTTTTAGTAATCACATAAGTGCTTGTTACGTGTTAGTTTGTTGGAATTATGTTAGCATATAAGTTTATGATAAGAGTAAGTTTATATCCATTGATGCATGAGATAATATTACATGATTGATGACTAATTTTATGTGAATATGATGTTGGATTGATGGATATTCTTGTGAGTTTTGGTACAATAATATTAAGTTATAGGTGACAAATAAGGCTAAAAAGTGACTTTATTTTGTCCAAATGGGTAGTCACACGGGCATGTGTCTTGGCCGTGTGTGACACACAACTTGTCCTATGGGCATGTGGTCTGGTCGTGTGTCCCCTGCATCCTAAAAATGAGAAATAAAATGCTCAAAATTGGGCACACGGGCAGAGACACGGGAGTGTATCTCAGCCGTTTGGTTGACAAGGCCTTGGACATGGGCGTGTTACACGGTCGTGTGAAAATTGCACTGAAATTTCGAAGATAAAATTTGCCACACAGCCTAGCACACGGGCATGTGACTTGGCCGTGTGACTTCAATTTCTTCATGGCTTATAAGTCAAAGAGTTACACGAGTTAGGGACACGGGCGTGTGTAGTCACACGATCCTACCACACAGGCGTGTCCCTAGACCATACGGGCGTCTGGGTACTATTTATAAGAAATTTTTTTTTGAAATTCATGAAAAATTTTATGAGATTCCCATTTAAACCCGATTTATTTTTACTATTCATTTGGGGCCTCAAGGGTCTATTTAAGGGACGTTATGAATGATATCGAAAAATGTTTAGTAACTAGTATAATTTTTTTGTGAATGTTTTGTAAACTCCGATAATACTCCATAATCCCTGTTCCGGCGACGGATACCGATTAGGGGTGTTACAGTCACTTTGAGGCTTGATAGGTAAGCAAGTTTTGTCTTGTTTTTAATGATTTTTATGTTTTCGGAGTCATTGTAGCTTAATCTAGCTAGCACAGGGGCTAATTTGCAAAACTATCAAAGGTTTAGGGTTTTACCATTGATGAATATGTGTGTATTTTGATGTTTGATGATAGAAAATGAATGATTTTTGTTAAATAAACACATTTGTTAAGTGATTTTGGGTGAAATTGCAAATTAGGGATTTATTTGTAAAAAATGAAAATTGTGGTAAATGTGTTAAATAATGAAAAATATGGGCTGCTATGATAATAAGGAAAGTTCAGCTAGCATGGGTAGGGACTTAATTGCATGAATTTGTAGTTTATGAGCTAAAGACTAATTTGTAAATATGTTGAAATATTAGGGGAAAAGTGTAATTTTTGCCATAATGTGATTTTTGGGCTAAATTGAATAGAATGATAATTGAATAAGTTAAATTTGATATTATACAGATCAAGAAAATGAAGTTCGGATCTAGATCAAAGGAAAAATAAAGTATTGGACTAGTCGATTCATTTCGTCATTTTTGTGAATAAAGGAAAGTTAGTATGTTAATAACCATTAATATAATTGTGTTTTAAATGCTTTATTATTGAATTAATTATGAATATGACCTTACGGATATGTTCGACAAAGATTCAGCAATGTGAAATCCCGGTTGAACCATAGGAATAGATTACGATACGAATGACATGTCATTAGGGGTTATGTGTTTTGGGTGCTGGTCCGTACATCCTACTGGTGGCTGAGTTATCTGACATGTGTTATGGATTCTTGTCAGCTTGTGTGAGCAGACCCGTTGATAGCTTGAGAGTGAGCATTATATGAGATATGAGATTGAGATGGCTTCGGCCTTGTATTGGCACTTAAGGTGTGAGATTCTCGCATATCCGATATTATTCCAAATGGTTCAACAGGTAAATCGAGGATATGAAATGGTGAGAGATATATATGTATCAGTACAGGTATGTACAAAAATCATATGAGCATTGAATCCATGAAATTGTGAGTTCATGATTAATTATGTGAAGGAATAAATGTTAACTATGTGATTAAATGGTTTTGTAGTATATTATGTTTATATTACTTGAATGGTGAATGAATGTTAAGTTTTACTTATTAACTATACGAGCTTACTAAGCTTTATAGCTTACTCTGTTTTTTTTCCGTCTTTTATGTTGATTTCAAAGCTTGCTCAGATTTGGGGGTCGTCGGAGATCTCATCACACTATTAATATTTCATTTTGGTACTTTTGAACTTGTGTAGTTGGTTATATGGCATGTATAGGAGTTATAGTTAATTTGGTCTATAGTTTGGTAATGGAATTAGACATCTAATTTGGCTTGTAAATGATGAATGATTGGTTATGTGTATAACTATGTAATTTGGCTTATTTGGGCATGCTTGGTGATGTATATTTATATATGTGCAAATGACCTATGTTATGTGATTGGTATTTGCTAGGTGAATGCTTGTTGTGAATTGGTATGTTGAATACCAAATGGTTGAAATTTGGAGATATGGCATGCTTGTGATTTTAGGCATGATAGTGTAATGTGAAGTTAACCAATTAGGTGATTTGTGAATATGAAATTGGTATGTTTTGAATAGGTAAATTGTGATGTTATAAACATTACAGTTCTTGGTATGGAATTAGCATGAATTAGGCTTGGTTGAGATTGGTTTGAATGCCTATTTATGCCATGTTATATGTGCCATTTGGTTTGTGTAGGTAAATGCAAGATTGGATGAGAAAGATGGCTTGAAAAATAGCCTATTTTTTGTCCACATGGGCAGAGACACCGGCGTATGTGAAATGTATAATTATTTATGAAATAAGTTTAGTAATGCTCTATAACCCTATTCTGGCAACGGATACGGGTTAGGGGTGTTACAATGAGCATGGCTGAACTTATTGCCACCAAGTTCAATATCTACATGGCAAGAATTAACAAAAAGTTTTTTGGTAAAGTATTTTTCATCAAACAAGAATGCAAAGTTACGACATGAGATAACTACTTTCCAACAATTGGATGATTGGTCCTTATACGAGGCATGAGAAAGATTCGAGGAATTGCTTCGTAAGTGTCCTCATCATGGGATTCCTCATCGTATCCAATTGGAGATGTTTTATAAAGGTCTCAACGCACATACAGGATTAATAGTAGATTCTTCTGCGAATGGTGTGATTTTGTCTATGTCTTATAACGAGGCATACAAGTTCATCGAAAAGATCACTAGTAACAATTACCAATGGCCGACAAATCAACCAGTTTTTGGAAGATGAGTAGCTGGAGTGCATCAAGCGGACGCGCTGACATCACTCTCTGCTTAGGTATCTTCTATTTCTTCTATGTTAAAACAATTTACCATTAATTGTTTGAATAATTTTGCAGCTCAATCACCAAGTCAATTTGATGTTGTTTCCTATGTATATTGTGGGGATGGTCATTCTGTAGAGAATTGCCCTTCAAACCCCGAGTTAGTTTGTTATATAAGTAATCAGTATCAAAATAGAAGTGGAAAAGGACCACAATCTAACTTCTACAATCCATCATGGAGGAATCATCTGAACTTTTCTTGGAGTAACCAAGGAAATGGATCGAACAATCATATGCAGCATAGATGTAATAGTCCAGTTTTAGCTAAATCGAAACAGTGGTTTCAGGACAACAAATATGATGTCGTAAAATTATTTTAATATTATTTTTGGTGTTTACAGCATGTGAATATGTATGTGTGAAAATTTCGTGAGCTAATTTTATCGTTTAATAGCTCAATTTGGGAAAAACGGACTTAATCGCGTAGAATGAAAAAGTTGTATTCCATTAGTTAATAGTGCCTAATTGCTATGGCTTAATAAATAAAAGATCATTATGTTGTAATTAGACCACTGATAGTGGAAATGGTCATAAATGGGCATATATTAGATGAATTTATAAAGGTTTCATTAAGGTTAAAATTGTAAAATGGCTTATAAATGATAATTAAATAAAAAAAAGCTAAAAATAAGACATATTATCATCATCTAGCTGAAATTAAGAGGTGAAAAACACCATTATTAGGGCTTGAAGGTTCAGCCATTGCTCTTGCTAATTGTAAGTTCGTTTTTGATGATTTCTATGTTTTTGTGATCATTGCTTTGTGTTCTAGCTAGCCCATGTCTCAATTTTTGAAAATGTTGATGATTTTGAAAGTTTCCATTTACGAATTCATGAGTTTTATGTTGTTTGATGATAAATTATGAAAGCTTGGTGCTTGATATACATGTTTTGTAAAGTGATTTTGAGTAAAAATGCATATTAGGGATTAAATTGAGAAAAGTGTAAATTGAGGGGTTAAATTGTGAAATAAATGAAAGTTTTGGGCTATTAGAGGTCCCTAGGAAATTCAGCTAGGCTTGGGTGTAATTAAATTTTGTGTAATTTGTATTTTTGTGAAATAGGACTAAATTGAATAAATGTAGAACTTTAGGGGCTAAAGAACAAAAATGCCCAAATATGTGTTTGTGGATTAAATGGAATGAATTGGTGATTAAATGGGTTAATTTTTAATACATATAGATCAAAAAAGAAAGAACTTAGATTTAGATCAGGGAAAATTGAAGGTTATCCAGTAATCGATCCGATTCGTCAATTTCGAGTATGAGGTAAGTTCGTACATGATAATCATTTTTATAATTATGATTTTAATGCTTTAATAATGCATAAATTGTATGTATGCGACTACGAATGTGTATGATGACAAATCTACTATGTTTGGCACTTAGTGTGCGAATTGGAATAGCTTCGGCTATATGAGGCACTAAGTGTGTGATACCGAGATAGCTTTGGTTTAATGTGATGGCACTGAGTGTGTGATATCGTTATGGCTTCGGCTAATCATTAATGCACTAAGTGTGCGAGTTCATTGAATATTGAAAGACTTCTGGATGGTTAAAGTATTGAACAAAGTGGTGAAAATGAGATAAATAAATACGGGAAAGTACAGGTACGTACGAAACCTATGTGGTAGTTGATACTATGTGTATGAAGCTTGAGGGATTTGTAAGTACATGATAAATGGTCATGGTTTAGAATTGAATTTGTGATATTAGAATTGAATGGCTACTCGAGATAGGTCGAGATTCAACTGGTGCTAACCCTTGCGCAGGAGCAGGCGCTACACTCTCGACATCATCAGCTACGGCTCTGTCAGGATCCATTTACTCTATGAAAGCAAATTTTCAAATGTCAGAAGTCATCACATTATCGCAGTATATAATTATGGCATGTATAGCTAAACTCACACACGCTACGTTAAGCCTAGAATCAACTAAACATGGCTCTGACACCAATAAAATGTAACACCCCTAACCCATATCCGTCGCCGGACTAGTGTTACGAAGTATTACTGAACAAAAACATAATTCCGAACATTCACATATTCATACAAGTCATATTCATATATATATAAAGCACATGGCTAATTAAATATTAAACATACATTATTAATCATATTGCATTTATGAATCATACCTCAAAATTTAACCCAATCCATACCATTCAAATAATCATATTTTCAACCCAATAAACATGCCTTAAAGCCATACATCATATGCTTTATAAATACATAGCACGAATCATATGGTCATCAGTTTAATGATATTCAAATACTTTAAAAAATAAACATTTTACTTATTAATTCTATACATGCGCATATTAAACCAAATAATATTATCACAAAACATTTATTCATTAGAATATATATATACGCATATACTTTCATTATAAACCAAACCATTATGGCAAGCATCATTTGAATACACTAACATATACATGTATATATATACATATAATTAACATCCTGCTAAAATTCATATAATTCCCATAGTGTACTATTACACAAATCACTATTCATTTGGTAAATTATCTTTGTCTCACTTACAATCCATATTAAACAAAACAATCTCAATAGATAATCTTTATTTAACTTTATTAACCATATCTATATAATTAAACAATTAATCACTTTAAGTACACATACACTTTCCATGCAAACCGAACCAAGTTTCATTCATTAATACAAAACATACCCTATATCATGCATATCTAAATATACTTTAAACAAGCTTAACATATGAACTCATGTTTATAATTAACTAAACATACACCATAATCGAATTATCTAACCATATTTATTCAAATTTATACATACCATGACCGCCACAACCAAGTCCACTAATCATTTTCAAGCTATTTCCAAAACATATAGCACCAATCACATATACCTTTCATTCTTTTCACATAACATTAAAATCAAAATGAAATAAACCATTGCTAAACATAACCACATCCAAACTTTGAAGTTAAGCCATATTCGCATGGCTAAGTTTATACATATCCAAGGTTGAACAAAAATACTTATTAGCCTATACATGCCATAAGTTTGAAACTAAACTTTTAAAAGTACCGAAAGTTGACGATAGTGTGGATGACTTCGATAACAATCCCCGAGCTCGTAACTTACAACTAAAATCTATAAAATAGAGTAACAAAAACACACAGAGTAAGCAAACTTAGATTAGTAAGCCTTAAGCAAATTAAACAACTCAATGAATAATCAAAACATTCAAACAAACCGAATTATATCAATAATGTTATACTTTAACACAATAAGTCACCTTGACCGAATGTTCAAAGTTAATTATTGTAACACCCCTATCACATAACCGTCGCCGGAATAGGTAAGGGGCATTACCAGACAGATAGAACGTTTCAGACCGATTCAAAATCACATATATCACATAACATTAATACATAGGCAATCGTCAACAATTCATCCATTATGATGGTCTACGAGATCAATAACATACTTTTAATGACAGTTGAGACTAAACCGAACACATTCATAAATCTCAGAACTCAGAAAATTTTTCAATTCTGTTGAGGTCACACGTTCGTGTGACTAGGCCGTGTGCCTCATTTGGGAACCAGACATGCCCATGTGATCCAACCGTGCCAAAGCAGAGTATATATACTGACTTTCGCCCACGACCAATAGACACGCCCGTGTGCTATGGCCGTGTGATACTTAGTTGGCTACTGACTTGAGCCCACGGCCATATGACATGCCCATGTGTCATAACCGTGTGATCTTAAAAGGTTACTACTTTGCATACACGGCCACAAGGCACGCCCGTTGTCCCTGACTGTATGGCACAATGCAGGCTTGGTTTAAGCCAACTTGCCACCCCTTTTTGGGTCATTCTTACAAGAAATATTAAACAACATTTATACCAAAATTTTCAGCCAATTCCATGCTCAAAATATGCTTCATTATAACAAAATCATCATCATTCAATAAACTATCCAAATCCATACCAAAACACATTAAAAATCTTATTACAATAACATGCCAAAATGCTCATTTCATAGCTCACTTATGGCACCTAGTAACTCATGCTTAAACATACCATTTCCTCAACTTGGCATATTTCCAAAATGACCACCACATACAAGGCTATATAGTCATTACAAGCATACACAATTTGGCATCGCGAACCATTTACCAAAACTAAGCACAAACATACCATTTGTTAGCCAACTCTCATGGCATAACATATATACATATCAAAGCTTAAAATACATAAACATTCTAGCCTATACATGCGATACTTCAAAATTTTACACTTTCAAAAGTACCAAAAATGAGTTTGATAGTGTGGTGACAATCCTCGACTATCCTCGAGGCTTTAGTAGATACGATAACTGTAAAACAGACAGAAATCAGACAGAGTAAGCTATAAAGAGCTTAGTAAGCCAAATACAACTAGTCTAACTATTTAAGCATATAAAGTAAAAGTCAATAGTGAAAATTCATAGCCATTTCACAGAGTAATTAATGAGCCTAAAAATGTTCATTTTCCTGTATACATGTCATGTTTCATTTCCATGATTTCGTACATACCTCGCATTCCTTATTTCACAGAAACAGAGTCTTTCATATTCAGAGATTTAGTACGATACAAATGTACCTGTATAGATTATACATTCATATATATTCATTCCCATATCTCATACTCTATCATCAGACGGTTCAGAAACGATACAGATACTCATAAACGGGTACAATGCCGGTGTCCTGGACATGATCTTATATGTAATTCAGTATCGATGCCTCTGTCCTAGATAGGGTCTTACACAAAATTAGATATGATGCCGATGTCCCAGACATGGTCTTACACGTAAATCTCAAATCGAGGCATGTGTCCCAAACACGATCTTACACGATATTTCAGATCAATGTAAACGTTCCTTTAGAAACATACAGAGCTTTTCAGGTACTAGCATATTATCGTAATTTACTAAGAATTCGTTCATCAGGCTCTCACAGCCGTCCAATACAAATTATAACTACTGTATACAACATTCAATCAATTAAACACGTAATTGTATTTTGACTTACCTCGTACAGATTTTGGACGGAAACGAGTCGACTATTCAACTATTTTGGACTTCCCTCGATCTAAGTCTAAGTTTCTTTGTTCTTTATCTAATACAATTCAAATTCAACCATTCAATCATTCATTTCATTCAAAACAATCCATGAACACATATTTAGGGCACTTTGTATTTTAGCCCTTACATTTTCACTTTTTGACAATTTAATCCATTTTTCATAAAATCACAAATATGCAAAATTCTCCAAGACTATAGCTTGGCCGAATATACATAGCTTCCATACAAGCCCAAATAACATATTTAATTCACAATTTAGTCCTTCAAAACCTCATTTTCACAAATTAAACCAAATAACTCTATTCCATCAAAATTCAAAAACAAAGCATGATAATCTCGCATATATCTTTCATAATCCATATAAAAACATTACAAAACTCATATAATCATCAATGCCATATTTCAAAATCTTCAACAGAAACAGAAATTCAGATATGGGTTTTGAAGAACACAAAATAATGATCACAGAAACATAGAAATTATCAAAAACCGATCAAAACTCATACCTTAATTGAGCTTTAATCTAGCTGAACCCTAAATGCTTTTATTTCATTTCTTTTTCTTTGAATTTGACAAGTATGGATGAATAATTCATCCATTAACATGTTTTTTGTTTTATTATAATATACATTAATATGCATTTTACCATTTTCAGCTTTTTATAATCATTAAAATTCACCAACTACATGTCCATAATTGTCCACCATTAACTTTAATGGTATACTTGACATGCAAGGACTCTCACTTTCCTAAACCATATCAATATAACAGTTTTAACTTATAGAAGGTAACTTTTGCAACTTACGCGATTTAATCATTTTCCATAATTAAGCACAGAAACAGACAAATTAAATCACAAAAACTTTACAGATATAAATTCACATATCATAGACACAGAAAATATTATTAAAATATTTTTTCAAAATCGGTTACGTGGTCTCGAAACTACTATTCCGACTAGGGTCTAAACCGGACTGTTACAATTATATCACCACATAAATATTTACCTATATAACCGATTATACAAGATCTAATATATCATCTAATAGACACTTACATGTATAGCCGAATACACAAGGTTCACTATATCATCACATGTGGCCGAATATAAAAGTTAAATAAAATATTACATGTAGCCAATTTACAAATTCAATATATCATCACATGTGTACATACCTATATGGCCGAATATATACAATGTCATTTAGCTCAATTTCACTTGCTCAATATCCACAATAACTTAAACTCTTATAATCATAGACTTGAAAATAAATCGCCAATATAAAACCTGCTAGGCATAAGCCTGATTCACACACCGGCACAAAGCTTGCTAGACTCAAGGTCTGATTTTTATTTATTCACCGGCAATAAGCCTACTAGGCACAAAGCCCGATCAAAGTCACCAACACAAGTCTTGCTAGGCTCAAAGCCCGAATATCACAATTATAAAATCATTCGACAACATTTCATATATTGAATCGTCCAAATATTCCATGTAATACATACACACTTTTAGAGGTTTTAAATCTGTCGAATAAAACTCAACCACATTAATTCAATGATATATCACATTCGGCTATTATACTAATAGACTATAAAATTCGAATCATCATAGTAAAACATTCTATGTTTGAAATAAACAATGTTTAATTGCTTAAAGACTTACCTCGGATATCGACGGACGTTACAAATCGGCTATTCAACTATTTTTGTTTTTCCTCGATCCAAGTCTAATTTCCTTTGTTCTTGATCTATATAATTTCAAATTAACCTCATTTAAACACAATTTCATTCAATTTAATCCAACAACACATAAATGGGCAAATTACCATTTTACCCCTAATATTTCATACTTTTACAAATTAGTCTTAATTGCACAAAACACAAAATACACAAAATCTCACCATATCATAGTTAGGCCGAATCTTCCTTATGCTCATACTAATCCATATATTTCATTTATTTTTCATTTTAGTCCTTCAATTTATTATTTTTACAATTTAGTCCTAATAACTCAAAATCATCAAAAACTCCAATACAAAACATATTAATCCAAAACATATCTTTCATAATTTATCATCAAACATCACAAAACACAAATAGTCATCAATGGCATAACTCGAAATATTCACTGAAATAAAAAATTTAAGCATGGGTCAGGTAGTATTCGAAGCAACGATCTCAAAAACGTAAAAATCATCAAAAACTAAAACAAAACATACCTTGAATTAAGCTTCCAAATTGCCGAATACCTACTTTCTTATTCTTTTCTTTCTTCTTTTATTTTTGGTCAGAACATGACAATATGAAACCTTATTTTATTTATTTATGTTATGATATATTATAAATTATTTCATAAGTTACCATATTAACCTTTATTAATGAATACAAAACCATTATTCATTAAGGTCATGATCGTCCAAGGCATATTATCATGGAAAATTTGCAACATAAATACCCCATATTTAAAAGCCACTATCAATTCAACCTTTATGATTTAAACTATCAAGTTTTCAACTTACGCAATTAAGTTATTTTATTAAAGTAAGCATACAAACAATCAAATTTTCATACGAAACTTTCACACATGCAAATTCACATATAATATACACGAAAAATAATATTTAAATATTTTTTTACTTAGATTCGTGGTCCCAAAACCACCATTCTGATTAGGGTTTAAACCAGACTGTTACAACATGAGAGTAGGGTGGTAAATTGGCTTTTCAAATGGCCTATTTTTGTCCACACGGGCAGAGACACGGGCGTGTGTCTCAGCCGTGTGCGATACACGGTCATGTTACACAGTCGTGTGTCCCCTAAGGTACCCTTTAAATTAAAGTCAATATACCCTACAGTTTTAACACGGCCTAGACATAGAGGCGTGTCTACTAGCTGTGTGTGGCAAACGGGCTGGCACATGGGTGTGTGGTCGGCCATGTGACCCAAGTTAATAACCCCATTAGATTTCACACGGACTGGCACACAGGCATGTCCTCGATCGTGTGGTACAAGTCAGTATCTATGCCCTGTTTTCACACGATCTGTGACATGGGCGTGGTTGGTAGCCGTGTGAGGCACACAGCTTGTTCACACAGGCGTGTGACCCTTAAATGCTAAAAAATTTTAGAAGTTTCTCAAAGTTTGCATATGATATCGGTTTAGTCCTGAATCACTTCTAAGCATGTTTTAAGGTCTCGTAGAGCCTTATAAGGGATATTGTGATTGAGTTGAATGGGTTTTTAATGATGATTGCACAAATGTATGATTTATGTTGTGGTTGATTGGTAATTCCTCGTAACCTTATTTCAATGACGGATACGGGTTAGGGGTGTTACAATAGACCTAACCAATCTCAAAGGTTTAGTTAACAAGCCCCAAAACCACCTCAAGCTAAGTCATCAAATAGTTTAGAGGGCTTGTTGAAGGCATACATGGCGAAAAATGATGCCTTGATCCAAATTTAAGCAACAACACTAGAAAATTTGGAGAACCAGATACGTCAGTTAGCTACTGAGCTTCTTAGTAAACCATAGGGAGCCTTGCCAAGCGATATAGAAAATTTGAGGAATTCTGGTAAGGAACATTGCAAGGTAGTTGCATTACGAAGTGGTAAGATTTTAGAACCCAAGGAGGTAGCGATTGAATATGAGCCTACTGAAAAGGAGGAAAGTCAACCAACAGTTGGAGTTCCTACACCAAAAAAACCAGATGCTGAGAAATCTAATGAGGTAAACCCAAAACTAGTAAATCCTAAGAAGCTAACACCTTCTTTTGTGAATTTACCTCCTTAGAAAAGTTTTCCATATCAACCTAAAGTTTCATATCCTTAAAGACTTCAGTAGAATAAGTAGAAATAATAGATACAATTCAAGAAGTTCTTGGATGTTCTAAAGTAAGTTCACATCAACATCCCATTAGTATAGGCTTTCGAACAAGTGCGCAACTACGTCAAGTTTATGAAGGATATTTTGTCCAAGAAGAAAGGTTTAGCGAGTATGAGACTACTACTTTGACGAATGAGTGCAGTACGTTCTTACAAAACAAGCTACCTCCAAAACTAAAAGACCTTAAAAGCTTTACGATACCCTGTAACATAAAAAAATCTTACTGCAGTAAAGCTTTGTGTGACCTTAGAGTAAGCATCAACTTGATGCCCAAATTTACTTTCAAACTATTGGGAATAGGTGAAGTAAGACCTAGTACTGTGACACTTCAACTAGCGGATTGTTCGTTAGCATATCCCTAAGGAAATATCGAGGATGTTTTGGTAAGAGTTGATAAGTTTATTTTTCCTATTAACTTTATTGTGTTAGACTTTAAAGAAAATAAGGAAGTTCTAATCATCCTAGGGAGGCTTTTCCTAGCCATAGGAAGAATGTTGATAGATGTGCAAAAAGGAGAAGTCACAATGAGAGTTTAAGAAGACCAGGTAACATTTAATGTTCTGAAGGCCATGAAATTTCCCAATCCAACGAAGGAATATTCAGTAATAGATGAATTAAAAACCTTAGTTTCTTTAGAATGAGAGAGTAATTTTGAAGAAGACCCATTGGGGAACACTTTTGGGTTTGAAACCTTCAAAGATAAAAAAAAAGGTAATAAAAACATGGCTTTGATGGCAACCAATCCAATGAGTTATATTCAACCACTGCGGTTCGAACCGCTAGAGCTGGAAATTTGGGAATTTACACAACCCAAGTTTTCAATCGATGAACCATCTAAGCTTGAACTAAAGGTACTTTCGTCCCATTTAAAATACATTATTTGGGTAATAGTTCTACTTTTCCTGTGATTGTTTCAGCAGAACTAATAGAACACCAAGAGGAGTAATTGATTACTGTTTTAAAGAAATTTAAAAAGGCAATCGGTTGGACCATAGCTAACATACAAGGTATAAGCCCTTCCTTTTTGTATACATAATATTATTTTAGAGAAAGGTGAGAAAGGTAGAATCGATGGACAAATGAGACTTAACCCTATCATGAAAGAGGTAGTACAGAAGGAGGTAATCAAATGGTTAGATGCAGGAATTATATACCTCATCTCAGATAGGTCTTGGGTAAGTTCGATACAATGTGTACCAAAGAAAGGTGGAATCACGATTGTTGAGAATGAACGTAACGAGTTAATCCCGACGAGAATTGTCACGGGTTGGAGAATCTGTATTGACTAGAGAAAATTGAATGAAGCCACACGTATTGATCATTTTCTGTTGCCTTTTATGGATCAAATGTTAGAACGACTGGCAAGTAACGAATTTTACTGCTTTTTGGATGGATATTCAGGATACAACCAAATAATTGTAGCTTCTAAAAACCAACATAAAACTACTTTTACTTGCCCATATGGTACATTTGCTTTTGGATGGATGCCTTTAGACTTATGTAATGCAGCTGTCACATTTCAACGATGTATGATGGCAATTTTCATTAATATGGTTTAAAATTTTGTTGCAATTTTCATGAATGATTTTTCTGTATGACGTAATGCATTTAGACGGATGTCTTTTGGCTTATGTAATGTAGTTGCCCATACGGTATATTTGCTTTTAGACAAAATTATTCTACCTGCTAAGTAATTGGTAAAATCAAAAAACCAAGGTGTTTCATAGATTTGACTTACCTCGAAGATATGCTCATCAAAAAAATTCTCATTAATTAGAACAAGTGAAGAAGTTACCTCATTTTGTTCCAACCTTAATAGATGATTGGCTACTTGATTTTCAACGCCTTTTCTACCTTGTATCTCAAGGTCAAATTCTTGAAGTAAAAGTACCCATCAATTTGGCATTGGTTTAGCATCTTTCTTCGTGAGTAAGTACTTATTTGCAACATGATTGGTAAACACTATAACTTTGGCACCTACAAGATATGAACAAAACTTGTCAAAAGCAAACTATAGTAGAGAGTTCTTTTTTAGTTAATGTATAATTAATCTGGGCTCTTATCAAAGTTTTGCTTGCATAGTGGATAGGATGACATACTTTGTTTCTTCTTTGGCCCATCATAGCTCCAACAGCAAAATCGCTCACATCACACATCAACTCAAAAGGCATGTTCTAATCAGGTGTTATAATTATTGGGGCTAAAATTAATCGATTTTTCAAATTTTCAAAAGCTTCTAAACATGTTTTGTTAAAATTAAAAACATATTTTCTAAAAGCATACATAAAGGTTTAAATTTTTTTAAAAAATCCTTTATAATTCTACAATAAAAACTAGCATAGCCTAAAATGTAATGCCCCAAATCTCGAAAACCCCTGTTGAATTATTTTTGTGCATTGTGGCATAGGTGTATATTTGCCTTAGTGGTTTAGTGCTCTAGGAGCGTCTGAAAAGTCATGGGTTCAAGCCCTGGCTTGAGCAAATTTTTGCTCCTACTTGAATAAACCCTTATTTTCTGAGAGTAGGCTTCTTAAATTATTGTGGGTAAGGCATGACATGAAGTGCCTACTAGTCTAGTGGTAAGTGGCGTGTTGGGATGTGTAAAGGTCTTGAGTTTGAGACCTGCTACGTTCAAGTGTATTTTATTTTGGCCTGCTACCGTGTGGATGGTTGTGTATAACTAGAACTATGCTACTTGGTCGGTTGGGTTGTTGAGGGAAGTAAGGGATCATGTTAGCCGAAATTGTGGAGAGATTTTAGGAGGGATAAGGGGAGGAAAAAGTAGAGGTTAAGGTGTAGAGTAGTTGTGGCCGAATAGGGCATTGACCACTCAGGATTTCGGCTATGGGTGAGAAGTGGTCATTTCATTTCAGGTTTTGGAAATTATGATGCTTTTCACTCTTTGTTTCTGAAGTCGAGCTTTATTTTTCTTTTCTTTTCGTGCATCTTTCGATAGGGTGCTTCGATTCTTCCTTCTTCCCTTTCTAGTTTGTCGAATAGGCCTATTACCCTAGCCTCTGTTTTGGTTCTGAGTAAGTACTTCTTGACTCTTTTTTGTCTGTTCGTTTCCCCTCACTCTATTCTTCCTTGGCCGAATATCCTTTTTCCTCCCTCTCCCTAACTGCAACGTTACTCCTCTTGACCGAATACCTCTAGCATTTGTGGTCGTTTCTTCTCTTCCTCTCCTCTCAATCGTGCTACTTTCTCTTACTAAAACTGAATATCTCTTTTGTTACTCGGGCAATATCTAGATTGGAGTCTAGGCCAATTATTGGTTAGTGTTTTCTTTTCTCTAGTTCGTGATTTCTTTTTCTTCTATGAGCCAAATGTATCCTACTCATTCACCCTTATTTCACCTGAATGACTGTCACTTAACTCAGCGGTTTTTGAATGTTGCTAGGGGTGCTATCTCCATAGTCAAGGGGGTTAGGCCGATTGTCCTTCCACAATAAGTAATCCTGTCACTCGTGGTAAGTACTTTAGGTATTATTTATATTTACAAGGGATTATAACTTCTGATGAATCGGTTAACTATTTTGGATAAAGGTTGAAGTTTTGGACAGAGTTCGTGGGGTGTGAAGCAAGAAGGGTTTGGCGATTGGTGGATTGGTAAGTAGCAATGAATCAGTTAGAGTGAACTCAATACTTTGGTTTTGGATTTATCACGAATATGACTAATGGTGGATCGTTGTGAATCATAGGTGCTTTGATCTCGGGAGTATTGCAACAACAGTTTCATTACAGGTGTGTGAGCACTACTTATAGATGTGTGATAACAAAAGCCGAAAAGCCAAAAAAGGGGATGTCGACACCACACGAGCGTGTAGTCGCCTGTGTGGCAGGCCGTGTATTGAAACATGGTCGTGTGGTCGACGAGATGGCTATGAGCGCTTTCATAGGCCAAGACGACATTGGGCCATTCTGGGCTGAACTGGGCCGTATGGGCCTAATGGGCTTGTGGGCCTCACATGGAGAAATTTCACCAAGTGTGGTAAATGTTGGGCTAGGTTGTGTAAATCACATGGCTAAGCCCATTTTTGGGATTTGTGGGCCATACGAGCATGTGGGCCCATATGGGCCTACAATATGGGTTGTAGGCCCATTACCTATGGTTGACTATTAAGGTTGCATGGGTCATCTAACATGACTGTAGACCTACTGTTGGGTCGGTAAGTATACTTAGACCCTATACTGATGAAATAACAATTATACCCCTGTGAGGTAAATTGCCTGAAATACCCCTATATTATGTATGACTGTGTCTGAGCATGATATTTTTGCATACACGTCTGTTATTATGTTGTATTACCTGGGGTGGGATATATGATTTTGGAGGAAATGTACAGAAAGGCTATAAGCCTATTACTGGCAGCTCTACTGTAAATATTGTTTTAGTACCGAAGTCGGTACGATTTGATGTGTAGGGTTGGGTGGGTCAATTTTATCTCCACATGGTGTGTAGGGCTGGTACGAAGTTGGTGTGTAGAAGATAAGGCCCAGACTGCTACTGTTACTGAAAAAGGGGCTAATTGAAACTGATAGGGCTTAGGCCTAGATTGCACTGACTCTGATTATTTTCTATTATGGGATTTCACACATTGATTTTTCGTAAACTCAACCATCTGTTATCTGTGCAAGAAATCCCGAGGCTTAGACGAATCGAGGCGACGGAGGACTCAGTGGTGGCCACTCAACGTAGTTATTTCTTTTCATACTATAATTAATGTTTTATTTTGGGTTTTTGTTATGTAATAAGGCCGCTTTAATTTTTGTTTAATTTGGGGATTTATTTACTTGAAATTTTACCTGTTAGTAGTAGGTTTCGAGTTTTTAAAATTAAAAAGTTATAAACCAATGATTTTCTACAAACACCATGTTTACACAACGCAATATGAGAGTTTTCGAAACAACTATTGGTTAAAGAGTTTAATGACAACCTAATATGACTTTCTGAAATAACTTGAGTTTTCTTTATGGAAAGACATCCTAAGTTTTAATCACCCCAAAGGAACTTTTAAGAAAAGTGGTTTCTCATGAAATGAGTGTTTTGGAAAAACACTCCAATGTGACATCACAGATTCGACCATAACGTCTAGGCCGGGTTTAGAGTGCTACATAAAAAGCTTCTAACTCCTTTCACACTAACTGGAGGCGGTAATATTTTAATTACATCCACCGTTGCTTTATCCACTTCGATTCCCTTTTTGGAAATTTTAAGCCCTAAGACAATTCCCTCATTAACCATAAAATGGCACTTCTTTCAATTAGGGATGAGATTTATCTACTCACATCTTTTGAATACCTTAGCCAAATTATTCAAATAAACATTGTAAGTATTACCAAAAATAGAGAAATAATCCAAGAAAGCCTCAACATAAGTTTCAACCATATCAGTGAAAATTGCCATCATAAATTACTGAAATGTGGCATGTGCATTACATAAGCCGAAAGGCATTCGCCTAAAAGCAAATGTACCATATGGACAGGTAAAAGTAATTTTTTGTTGGTCTTCTAGGGCTACAACTATTTGGTTGTATCCCAAATATCCATCTAAAAGTAATAGAATTTGTTACGTGCCAGTCGATCTAGCATTTGATCCATAAAAGGTAAAGGAAAATGATCCTTATGAGTGGCTTTGTTCAACTTTCTTTAGTTAATATAGATTCTCCAACCCGTGACAGTTCTTGTTGGGATTAACTCATTTTGCTCATTCTCGAAAATTGTGATCCCTCCTTTCTTAGGTATGCATTGCACCGGACATACCCAAGAACTATCTGAGATGGGGAAAATAATTCTCTCCTTTAACCATTTAATTACCTCCTTCCAAACCACTTCTTTCATGACAGGGTTAAGCCTCATTTCCCCATCAATCTTACATTTTTCACCTTCCTCTAAAATAATTTTATGCATACAAAACAAAATACTTATACCTCATATGTTGGCTATGGTCCAACTCATCACCTTTTTAAGCTTCTTTAAAACAACAATCAATTGCTCCTCTTGATATTATGTCAAGTCTGTTAAAATAATCATAGAAAAAGTAGAACTATCGCTGAAATAAAAGTATTTTAAGTGAGATGGAAGTACCTTCAGTTCGAGTTTAGGCGGTTCCTCAATTGATGACTTAGGTTGTACAATTTTCTGAACTTCCAACACTAGTGGTTCAAACCACGATGGTTGAATATACCTCATCGGATTGGCTTTCATCAAAGCCAAATGTAATAGCCCATTTTCAGTGAAACTGGAATAGTGGTTTCGGGACTACAAATCCAAGCCGGAAAGAAAATTTATTTTTATATTATTGCATGATTTGCATTATGATAGGAAATTCATATGAAAAATCTGATAACAAAATTTTACTAATTATGTGCTTAATTACGGAAAGGACCAAATTGCATGAAAGCCAAAAGTTGGATTCTAATAGCTAGAAGGATCAAGTAGCCATGAAAGTCAACACTTGAGGTCCTTTTATGGTAATTAGACCATTAAAGAAAAGTTAGTAGATACTTTTTATGATTCATCCATAGAAAATTAAGAAAAGGGCAAGGACTAAATTGGAAATAGAAATAATTAAAAGATGATAAATAATTAAAATATAATTAATGTGATATCTCGAATTAGGGCCTAATCAGAATTGTGGTTTCGCGACCACAAATCTGAGAGAGAAATAATTATTTTATGATTATTTTGAGGTCTATGATATGATTGCATGATTGTGTGAAAATTTCGTGAAGAAATTCTATGCATAAAGTGATTAATTTGAAATTAGGGACTAAATTGAATAAGTTGCAAAACTTGCATTCTAGAAGTTTTTAGTATGAAATTGCTTTGGAATATTAATTAGGAGGTCTTAAATAGCAATTTGACCAATTTCTAAGTTTTGGACAAAAATTGAACATGCATGGAAATTTTGAAAGTTTAGTAATGAAGGGTATTTTAGTCATTCGGTAATTAAAAGATTAAAAAAGGGAAAAAGATGGCAAAGTATGTCCATCTTCTTCATTAGGACGAAATTTCAAGGGTTCTCCATAGCTAGGGTTTGTTTCAAGCTTCCAAGCTCCATAATAAGTGATTCCAAGCCCCGTTTTTAATGTTTTTTACGTTTTTGAAGTCCCGGTAACTTGATTTAGCTTATTCTAGCAATAATTTAACCTAGGGTTTATATTTGGAAAAATACCCATAGGTGAAATGTGTTTATTTTGATGTTTTCTGGTAGAATATGAAGCTTGAAATTGTGTTAAACAACTTTTGCTAAGCGATTTTACATGAAAACGAGTAAAACGACAAAATCGATAAAAATACCTAATGTTCATAAATACACGATAGAGTGTGAATTTGATGTTGCTATAGAAGGGAAAAATGATCAGCATGTCATAAAACATAAGAAAATAGGATGAAGTTTAATTTCCAAGCTTTGGGGAAAAAGTGTAAATATGCAAAAGTTTAGGGGCAAAAATGTAATTTTGCCAAAGTATGAGTCAAGGACTGTTTTAATGAATGTGAGTATTAAATAAGCTAAATTTGTTATTATAGATCAAGAGAAATGAAATTCAAGTCGTGATCGAGGGAAAAATAAAGTTTCCGAAGAATAGGCTTGATTTCTAACATAGTGTACCGAGGTAAGTTCATATGTAAATATTGTAATATAACCATTATTTTAAATCATTTAATGCTATTTATACGATATTATGATTGTTATTATGTGATTCTATGCTTTGTGGTAATTGTTGGACAACATACAAAAATTTTATGAATTATGTGAAAAATGTGAAAGACTATAGAAGTATCGTCACTGGTATTCCAAGGAGAATGGTAAAGGAGTACGAACGAGGAAAATCCCGTTGAACCTTAGGAATAGATTAGTATACTTGGGCATCCGAACTTGTTGAGTTGAGTCCGAGTTCACTTATGGATGCAAATGTCCGAACTCGTTGAGTTGAGTCCGAGTTCGTGAGATGTAACTAGGCATCCGAACTCGTTGAGTTGAGTCTGAGTTCACTTATGGATGCGAACGCCCGAGCTCGTTGAGTTGAGTCTGAGTTCGCTTATGGGCGGGTTACATGGTAGCTTGGCTACATATGTGGCACTTATGTGCAAACTTTCCATGTATCCGAGTTATATTCTGATGTGTTCGACGGGTAAAATTCTAGTAATATGGAAGAATACTCAAGATACAAGTGATGTATTGGTAAGTGTTGTGGAATGGGCACTTTGGACAGGTATGTACTTAACCCTCGAGTTGAGACTTGATACGACAACAATAATATGGTAAGATGATGAATGATGAATAGAAATGTGATATATGTTTTGGTGATATTATGCTAATGTTGGTTGGTATAGTTGCTTTGTTAAGTTATTTGTTATTTGCATATGGACTTACTAAGCATCTATGCTTACTCCATTCTTTTCATTCTTTTTAGTTTTGACAAGTCAATTTGGAGATCGGGATGGTCGGAGGCACGCTCACACTATCACTGGACAATTGCGGTATAATGATTTGTAATTTTTGGAAATATGGCATGTATAGCATTCCAATCATTTTGTGTGTATAATCTTAAGATATGGCCATGTATGGATTGGAAATGTTTGAGAATGAATGGCTAATCAATTTTATATATGATAACATGTATGCTTTATGTCTTAATTAAACCATGAAAATCCTTGGAAAGGTAAAATTGGCCACAAAACAAAATCAGTCAGCAGCAGTGACATGAGTTTGAAAAATCACTAAAAATAGTAGAGATAGAATTTGATGATGAATAAAATATGAAATTTAATCTTAATGAATCTATTTTTATGTGGAATAAACAAAATAAGTAAAAAAGGTTGTATTTTATGAGATATTTATGTTTTAGTGAAACAGGGTCAGAGCAATTTCTGAATCCCCTGTTATGAATTTAAAAATTCACCATAAATTGTACAGAAACAATTAGGAGTTTTATCTTACATGTATGAAATACTTATTGAGTCTAGGTTTATGAGAAACAAAGGGCATAGTCATTGAAACTCTGTACAGGGAGATATCTGATTCGTAATACACAGGGGTCAGAGTAGCTGAACCCTGAAACAGGGGAGACTTTAACTAATAAACTGTACTAATTGGCCTAGCCAAAAATTTTAGAAAAAAATTAGTAAGTAGATATATGAGTCTAGTTTTAGGAAAAATTTACGAAATTGGATTTTGAGTTTTGTAACTCAAGATATGATTTTTTTAGCAACTGTGATGCAGTTAGCCAACTTGTCTGGAAATTTTAAAATAAATTGTTTGAACTTGTTTAAATGCTAAAATAAGTTTAGTAATATCTCATACTCGACTCCAGCAATGGTCTCGGGTAAGGGGGTGTTACAATTAATATCATTTTATATCATCTTCTTTTCCAAATATTCCATGGAAACCCTAGGAAAGAGACAACAAGCTTTCTTGGCTTAATTGGGTAACTTTTCTTGTCCCGTTTTTAGTAATTTTTATATTTTTAAAACCGGGATAGTTTAATCTACCTATCTGAGGGATTAATTTGAAAATTTATCAAAGTATAGAAATTATGTCATAGATGAATATGCTAAAAATTTGAAATTTATGGTAGAATATGAAAGGTTGTTGATAGATAAACAACTTCTACGAAGTGAATTTTGATGAAAACATGATTTAGGGACTAAATTGTAAAGTTGTGAAAATTGAAGAAAAATTCTAAATTTTCTAGAATATATGTGCTGTAAATTTTATATTGAAATTTTGGTTAGGCTTGGAATAAGGAGTAACTTGCATAAATTTTATTTTTCAAGCCTAGGAACAAAATTGGAATTTATGGAAAGAGTAGGGGCAAAATGGTAATTTTGCCTAGTATGTAAATTGAGTCCAAATGAATATAAAATGTGAAAAATTGATGATTAAATTTATTTATATAGATTCGGATAACTCAAGTTTGAAGCTAGATAAAGGAAAAGAGAAATTTCGGATTAGTAGATTTTCTTATACGAACTATTATCGAGGTAAGTTCGTGTAACTAAATTGTGTACATTTGTATATTTAAATTGAAATTTTCATATAAGGGTGAATTATATAAATGTCAATATATATAAATTATTTACATGTTCGGTGTAATCATATTGTTTATAATTGATAATTTCCGTTTGAATGTTGAATTTCGATGAATTGATATGATTTCCTATTTTGAATGAGGTCCTGCATTTGTTGCTAATGGGAATTAGCTCGGACGAGTAATCCTATTGACCTTACTATGGAAGAGATTGAGCTCGGACGAGTAATCCCTATTATAGCCCTCTCGAGCATCCTGTTATATAGTTCAGCGAGCATCCTAATTAGTAGCGAGACTTGCATGTGTTGTGCACTACCACAGCTCTTTGTGAGCGTCCTAATATGCGATCGGTTGTGATCTTGCATATAATGCAGACCCAAACCTAGCTCTTCATGAGCGTCCTGTTAACCTCACTTGAACTCTCTATTACCTTATCCGAAGCTTCCTGATATTATCTCTTCGGAGATATCTGAAAGGCTCTATGAGCTTCCTGAGTAAAAACTCTTGTGAGTTTCTTGATTACCTCGAATAAGTGTCCTATTACATGAATACATGGCTCATTTGAGCATCCTGACATGTGGCTCGAGAGTATGCTCCCTGAATAAGAATTGACAGCTTATTGATATGTACACCTTAAGTGTACTACTTGAGTATCCATCGATATTTCAATAAATTCAATGGAATAAATTCCTGAAATGAGAAATTGTGAGACTAAGAGAATTATATCTTGAATGCTTCTGAAATACTTGAAAGTTTGTAATATGATGAGCTCATCCATGTTTATTTGATGTACAAGTAAATTATATGACTAACTTGTTTGATTGAGTGTATGTGTTTAGGCAATTTGCCAAGTTGATGGAAAAACATGTTAATGTATGCTTAATTCTAATAAATGATCTTGGTAAGTTTAATTCCTATCATACAAACTTACTAAGCATATAATGCTTATTAGGTTTTATTTTCTCTGTTTTATAGTGCTCAGAAGCTCGCTAAGGTTGGAAATCGGTTGGAACATCATCACACTATCCACTAGCTTGTTTTGGTATAATTAGTAACCTTGTTTTGGCATAATGGCATGTATAGGTAACTTGGCCATTGTTGGCATATAAATGTGGTTTGTAAACTAGCCATTGCAATGGCTAGTAATGATTTGTTTTGGTATGTCTATTAAGGCTATTCTATGGTAATAACATGAGTATATACATATTATGGATTGGTTGAGTTATGCTAAATGAATATATCTATAAGGTATAAAACTATAAATATTTATACATGTAATGATATACCATGTCAAATGATAGAATTAACTTGGTTATAATTCTTGGATTGGTTGGTATATGAATGCAAGTTTTGATGTAGGTGCATGGCAAAGTTTTGGGTGAGGAGTGAAGCTAGAAATGACTTTATTTTGTCCACACGGGTAGACACAAGGGTGTTTGTCTTGACCGTGTGTGACACACGGCCTGGTACATGGGCGTGTGGTTAGGCTATGTGTCCCTTGCATCTTAAATTTGAGAAAAAAATGCTCAGAATTGAGCACACGAGTAGAGACACGAGCGTGTGTCTCAGCTTTGTGTGCAACACGGCCTCGAACACAGGCATGTGTTTTGGCCCTGTGAAAGTTGCACTTCATTTTGAAAATTTTAATTAACCACACAGCCTAGCATACAGGCGTGTGGTTGGCCGTGTGGCACAAGTCAAAGGGTTACACGAGATCAGACACGGCTCGTGACATGGGCGTGTCTTAAGGTCACACGGGCGTGTGCCGTGACCACACAGGCGTGTGTGCCTTGCATCTTCAAAAATTCTCTGAGTTTCTAATTTAGTCCCGACTTGATTCTAATACTCATATTTGGCCTTGAGGGTCCATTTAAGTGACATTATGAATAAAATAAAAAATGAATAGTAATTGATGTGAATTATTTGTAAATGTTCTGAAAACTCTAGTAATGCTCTATAACTCTATTCCAGTAATAGACACGGGTTAGGGGTGTTACACCAAACCTTTATTACCTTTTTCATCTTCGAATGGTTCAGACCCTAATGTGTTTTCCTAAAGGTCTTCTTCAGAATTGCATCTCATAGAAACTAATGTTTCTAATTCCTCCATTACTGAACACACTTCCATTGTATCAAGAAATTTCATTGCCTTCAGAACGTTAAATGTTACCTTTCCATCTTGAACTCGCATTGTGAGTTCGCCTTTTTGTACATCTATCAACGTTCTTCTCGTGGCTAGGAAAGGTCTCCCCAAGATGATCGAAACTTCTTTGTCTGCTTCAAAATCCAAAACAATGAAATCAGCAGAAAAAATAAATTTATCGACTCTTACCAAAACATCCTCAATATTTCCTTTGGGATATGCTAATGATCGATCTACAAGTTAAAGTGTTACAGTAGTGGGTCTTACTTCTCCTATTCCCAACAACTTGAAAATGGATTTGGGCATCAAGTTGATGCTTGCTCCTAAGTCACCTAAAGCATTACCACAATATGATTCACCAATGCTGCAAGGTATCATAAAGCTTTCAGGATCCTTCAATTTCGAAGGTAGCTTGTTCTATAAAAAAATGCACTACACTCCTTCGTCAAAGCGATAGTCTCATACTCATTAAGTCGTTTGTTCTTGGATAAGATATCCTTTATAAACTTCACGTAATTGGACATTTGTTCTAAAGACTCTACCAATGGTATGTTGATATGCAACTTCTTTAGAACATCCAAGAACTTCTGAAATTTTATCTCTTCTTTTTGCTTGTTCTGCTGAAGTCTTTGAGGATATGAAACTCTAGGTTGATATGGACAACTTTTCTAAGGAGGTAAATTTGAAAAAAGAGGGTGTTAGCTTTTTAGAAACCACTAGTTTAGGGTTTACCTCATCAGATTTTTTAGCATCTGATTTTTCTGTTGTAGGAACTTCAACTAATGGTTGACTTTCATCCTTTCCAGTAGGCTCATCTTCAACCACAACCTTCTTAGGTTCCAAAATCTTACCACTTTGTAATTATACCACTTTGCAATGCTCTTTACCCAAATTTCTTGAATTTTATATGCCACTCGGTGAAACGACAGAAATGTGCAAGTGTACACAATAGTAACAAGTAATAAAGTGACAAGTAAATGTCGACTTATCGTACCCACAGGGACTGTGAAAAGAAATATTTATGAATGCAATTTAAAACACTTTGATGAAGAAAAATATTTTGATTTGATGAGGCGATTAAAAACTAGGATTTTAACTAAGTAAAAAAAATCAAATAAAAGTTCCAATGCACGATTTCAAAAGATGATTTTAATCAAGATGACATAATTGTATTAGATTAATTACATTTCTTAACTTAGATTTATTAAACTCATGTTCATGTTGTTACAAATAAATTCACAGCAATTCAGTAATTTGATAACTTATGAACATGCTCACCTACCAAAATCCATTTATCTCTTGACTATATCTCTATGTCAATTCAACCAATTAAACAAATTTTAATAAGCAAATGTGTTAATGCACATACATACTTATGAAATCAAAATAATCTCTCGTATATATCTCTATACCAATTCAAACAATTAATTCAATTTTCATAAGCAAGTAAAAGATTTCGTGAGGTAACAATGTATTTCTGCCTTGAAACATTTTAACCATAATAATCTTGCAAGTTATGCAAGGCTAACGTATCATTTGATACCGTTCCTAATTTAACCCTCAGCTATCTTATATGATTAAACATGCACTGATTAAGTATCCTGCCAATTAATTACAAGTTTAATTCATTTAAATAATTAATTCATTAGTTACCTTACAATTGTAATGCTAGAATAACTTAGTCATGGTTTTACTTAATCAAATATCTTACCAGGCCTATAACAACACAAACACAATTTTAATAACTCAAGTAGACGAAATGCAATCAACCTAATACGAATTAAATTTAAGCCATATTAATTAAATTAAACATATCAACATCACAAATATTCATAAACATGTTCATAACAACAACAATAAAATTAAAAGGATCAGGAACAAGAATCAAATCTGGTGTTTCTCCTAGACTTGACTAGTTTGCTCTGTTCCTCCTTCTCTTCTTATTCTTGTTGAACCGAGGCTTCCATGAACACTTGAATGCTGCTCCAAATAGAGATTGAAGGACGCTTTTTCAAGAGGTGAAATCGGCAAGTGAATGGGGAAGAAAATAAAGAACAATGAAGAGAGAAAAGTGAGAGAGAAGTGAAGAATGAATGGTCTTTAAATGTGTTTGAAGTGAGAAGACAAGGGGATATTTATAGGTTGAAAAGACTGATAAAAATATAAAAAATCAGCAGCCATAGATTCCCACCATGGCCGGCCAAATATGTGGCAAGTTTGAAGGTTTCAGACTTGTTATTTTAAGGTAAGGGCAAATCTAGAAAGGCATAAATAGTGGAGAGGTTTGAATTCAAATTGAAGCAGTCTTCAAGGGCTATTTTGCAAGTCAAATAATCAACCATACAAGCTTATTGGGTCAGCATGTGGGACGGTTTTGAGCTGCCCATTGCTCAATTGGATCGGTTTTCTTGGTTCAGCTCAACTAGGCCCCTTTTCATAATTAATTAACAATAATTTATCTAACCAAATTAAATTGGATTAAAATTAAAATTAATTATATTATGAATTAATATTCATAATTTGGAACGTCTTCAGCTGAAAATATAATTCCCCTTGATGCTTCAAAATTGCTTCTTGGTTTTGTGCTTCTAGAAGTGTCTCCCGAGCTATTTTTTGCCCTTTGTGCAAATCTGTCAAAAATAATAAAAAATAAAAAATTTATTATAAAATTAATTAAAATTCAACATGTTAATAATTTAAGTACAATTTAATTATTTTATAATTATAATATATTTTTCAACAAGAATTTTAACGAAACTACATGAATTTGAGTTTAAAAGGGCATGAAAAAAGTGTGTATATTTTTGTGTTTCCACACCCCTAAACTTAATTCATTGCTCGTCACGAGTAATGCACAAATTTGAAAAGAATTTCTCATAAAAACCTTTGGAAAATACCTTCAGAACAATATTCTTCCCAAAGTTATTATTTTAGTATATTTATGATCAAGAATAAGAATTTTGATATTTATGCTACTTATGTATACATATCATTTAAATTAATCTCAATTATTATCGTAAAGAGAAAGTAAATTGGGCCAGAACGTCTACCGGCACAATTTCGCATTTCTCTTAGGATGATTTTTCCCACATCAATGGTCTTTCCAATTAAAATCGAGTATAATAAGACCATTCGTTCTAATGAAATTGTAGTCCCATGTGAAATAGGCATAAGGCTAAATCGAATGAAATATAACCATACCTTCGCTAGTGGTGATAAATATTCCCTGCAACAAGTGTAAATTCCTTGCTTTGACACAGTCCACTTAGAACCTGGAACTGTAAGTTCCTCGAGAATTTCTTGTAGATTTTTAGACTCAATATTTCTCATCAAGGAAGAATATTTGTCGTCTTCGAAATTAGGTAATTTAAATAATTCATTAATAGCATTTGAGGTTAATAGTACCTTGATTCCTCGAAACGAAACTTTCGTTAATTCTTTTGAGGTCAAATTTGCATAAAATTCATGAACTAACTCCTTATCCGCACTAGGTCTTTTATCTGAAAATAGCTCCCAATTGAGAGCTACAGCAATTTGTTGAATACGTGCCATGAAATCAATATAGTTGCTTTCTTTCAGTGTAAAGCCTTTTTCTTGGTGCATCTGTTGATTCTTGAAAAAGCTTTCCTATCTCGCTTTGGCTTCTTCATAGTCGAATTTGTTTTGTGATTCGTCAATTTGGGCAAAGGCATGAGTTCTTTTGCGAGACATGGTTAACTTGATCATAAGATAGAACAAATATTTTCTTAAAAATTTAATTAGTATAAAATATTAATAATTCAATAGATTGGAAAATTAAATAATTAAATAAAATTGAAATTTAGGAGAAAAATTTGTCTTACCACTTTTATATAAAAATTAAGAACTCAAAGAAAATAAATATAAATAAAAAGAGGTTGATTTAGGGACGGTTGGAGGGTTATTGGCTAAATGTAGGGTGGAAGTGTTGTGCAAGGGTGCGCACGGCATAAGGAAGCTATGGTAGTAGCGCGCCTTGGCATGAGCAGATGCACGGGTAGTAGGTAGACAATACTATCGAGCGAGCAGCAGGATTGGTGCATACGGGCTAGAGCTGGGGACAACACAATGCATGCGGAGCAGGGTGTGCAAGGTAGCAATGGCACGCGATGGAGGCAAGTGCGTGCGGCAGTAGCAACATGCGGGGTGAGCTGCTGGCCACGTGCGCCAAGTGCATGGGCTACTGGCAGAATGGGGCTGCTGGTCAGTGCTATATCTGGTGGTTTTGGATGTTAGGATTGATAGTGGATCAAGTGCATGAAGGTTGGTTGATGAGTGATGAATTATTGAGAAGGTTGGTGGAATTTATAGGAAAAAGGGTAAGAGTTTAATTAGAATTCTTAGAATAATTTAATAGGTAAAATATTCTAAGTTCTAATTCTAGACAAAGTTAACAACAATTAATAATTAATATAATGCATATTAAATTATTATTTCCTATTAATTTTGGAAAACCTATAAAATATGATCAAATTTAAACTAATCTTAATTCAATGTAAAGTTGATAATAATTAATATATATTATAATAAATATAATTATATACTATTTATTATCATCTTATTTATTAAATCAAATTAAAAACATTTATTCTATATGCCTTTTGAAAATATTTACAAAAAAAGACATCTAATTTTTAATATTTACAAAAAAGCAACCAAATTTTGAAAATAATTCAATTAAGTACCTAGACTTAAGGAAAATTTGAAATTGAGTTGGAATTAAGATTTGGATCAGAATTGACCCTTTTTTTAAAAAACTAAAAATTTATTTTTCCATTTAAGGAATAATTTTTCTGAAGATTATCTTAAAATCAATTCCCAGGAAAGATTGGAAGGATCTCCAGCGGTCTCGCTTAAGTTCCAATCTCCTAGATAGAATTTATTTAAACATACTAATCCAAAAAATATACCCTAAATCATTTATTTAAAAATAAAAACAAGAAAAATTAAATATTTGATAAAATGAATGAGATTTGATCCCGTTCAATTTTATCTCCCCAGTAATGTTTTAAGCGCTGAATATTGACTCAAAAATTACCTCCCTTACTTTGAAGTTCAACAACTCCGTATGGATAAACATGGTGAATCGTAAATGGACCGGACCAATGAGATTTTAACTTACCTAGAAAGAATCTTAATCTGGAATTGAATAACAAGACTTGCTGACATGCTTCAAATTCTCAAACTCAAATGTACTTGTCATGCCATCTGTTAAGTCTTTTCTTGAGTAATTTGGCATTCTCATATGGGAACACTCGGAATTATTCTAACTTATTGAGTTGAAGCATCCGTTTCTCTTTAGCAAGCTTAAGATCCAAGTTGAGTTGTTGGAGAGCCCAGTAAGCTTTGTGCTCTAACTCCAAGGGCAGGTGACAGGCTTTTCCAAAGACCAACCTATAGGGTGACATCCCTAAAGGTGTCTTGCATGTTGTCTTGTAGGCCCATAAAACATCATCTAGTCTTTTGGACCAATCTTTTCGATTCGGGCAAACTACCTTCTTGAGTATGCCTTTGATCTCTTTGTTTGCTAGTTCAGCTTGCCCATTCGTCTGCAGATGGTAAGCTGTGGCAACCTTGTGCTTCACTTCATGTTTGTCAAGTAACCATTTCAACCGTTTGTTCACAAAATAGGACCCTTCATCACTGATATAGCACTTGGGGTTTTGCAAAAACTTCATCACAACCTTAGCATTGTTTGTCGGATATGCCTTGGCCTCAACCCACTTAAACACATAGCTACTACTACCAATATGTACTTGTAATCAAAAGGCGGAGGGAAAGGATAGAGAAATTCAATACCCCAAACATCGAATAACTCTACCTCAATGATGTTTTTCCAAGGCATCTCATTTTTGTTGGTGACGTTTCCAACCCTTTGACATCTATCATGTAATAGCCCGATTTAGGGCCTAGTCAGAATAGTGGTCTCGGGACCACAAATTTGAAATTATAAAATTTATTTTATTATAATTATGAGGTTATAACATGATTATATTAGAATATGAAAAAATTGGTGAGTTAATTTTGATGTTTGTAAGCCCGATTGCGAAAAAGGACTAAATCGCATAAAAGGCAAAAGTTGCATTTTAGTACCCAAATGTGCCAAATAGCTAGAGAATTAAAATTAAGGACCTTTAAAGAGTAGTTAGACCTAAGATACTAGGGTGGTCGGCCATAGAAGACAAATTGATGGGAAAGTCAAAATTAGGTGGTGTTTGGTCACCAATTTTGACTAGTTTTAAATTAAATAAAACAAAGGTCATTTCCTCTTTATTTTTCTTCTTCTCCACTGATTTTTACCAACCATAGAAGGGTTTTGAAAGCTGAAAATTTGCAGCAACTTATTCCTCTCATAATGTAAGTGATCTTGATGATTTTCTTGATGATTTTTACATTTTTGAGACCCTTGAAGCATGAGCTTCCAAATGAGGGTCTATGTTGCAAAATGATTAAGAGTTTAGAGTTTTTCCATGAATGGATTTATGATAGTTTCTGAGTTTTTATGGAAGAATATGAGTCCTAGTTGTGTTATAAACAACTTTTGTGAAAGGTGTTGGCATGAAAACACCTAAAGGGACTATTTTGCGTAAGTTGCAAAATAGGTGATAAGTGTGTGAAATAGTGGGATTTTGGGGTTTTTATAAGAGTAAAAATAGTTTGGCTAGGTCTGCAATACGAAGAAATTCAATAAAAATCAATTTTCGAGCACGTGGGTAAAATGGTCAAATTGCCAAAGTCTAGGGGCAAAATAGTCATCTTACTAAAAATGTAAATTTTTGATTTCCTAATTGTAATTAGTGATTAAATGAGTGTATTTTGTTATTATAGATCAAGATTTGCCAAATCGAACCTAGACCGAGGGAAAACCAAGCAAATAGACTAAATCGACTAGTCGAGTACATTTTGTAAACCGAGGTAAGTTGTATGTAAATAATACAACTACATTGTTAATGCATGTATTCGAATTGTTATTAATTTTATATAGTATGAGTTGCTAGATTGTGAACTAAGAATCCATATTAATGATTGAGATAATAGAAAGATCTCATTGGAACCCTAGGAAATAAACTGAATATTCATGCCATGACATTCAGGTTGTTTGTATGCTAGTGTAAGACATGTCTGGGACATGCATCGGCCACATAATGATAGCCAGTGTAAGACCATGTCTGGGACATGGCATCGGCATTGAGACTAGTGCTAGTGTAAGACATGTCTGGGACATGCATTAGCCTCGATGATGATAACCAGTGTAAGACATGTCTGGGACATGCATTGGCTAAGAGTTGTGCTAGTGTAAGACATGTCTAGGACATGCATCAACACGTATATACGAGAGCTAGTATAAGACCGTGTCTGGGACATGGCTTCGGCAACTTATCCCATGTTTGAGGCTTATAGAATATCCGGTAGTATTCCGAAAGGTTCAACCTTAAAGGTTATGAAAGTGATTTAATAAGGAAAGTATAATAATGTTGTGAGTGGTACAGGTACCTAGTTGGTATGCATGAGTAATGAGCTCAGATTAGAAAATGTGACTTGCGTAGTCAGTAATGATTAAGTCAAGTTTATGCTTACCTTTGAACTATGAGTATGATGACTAATGGTGATATTGTTGTTGTATATTTATTTATATGCAACTTACTAAGCTTTATGCTTACTCTCTTTCTTTTCCCTTTTCTTTCAATGCTGCTTAACTAGCTCAAGGATCCCTTGAAGTCAGAGATATCTATCACACTATTAGCCGTAATATTCGGTATAGTAGGATTTATATTTTTTATTATGGCATGTATAGGACTAGACCTTATTATTTTGTGTCTTGAGAATTGGCCAAATGTGTTGTCTTAGAATAGATTCCACACTTCACATTAAGCCTTGAATGAGGATAACATTCATTTTGAGTCTATAATAGATGCATCTTCATGGTTAAATGAATGTCTATCATGCTTGATTTAGTATTGGTTGGTATTGACATGAAAATAGGCATACTAGGGTCGCAATGAGGCTTGGTAAATAATCTCATATTGTCCATACGGGTAGGCACACGGGCATGTGCCTAGGTCGTGTGTGACTCACGGACAGCCTCATAGGCGTGTGAGAAGGTCGTGTGTCCCCTACACTTAGAAATTTCAAGTTAGAATGCATGGCAATGGTCACACAGGTAGAGACACAGCCGTGTGTCTCAACCGTGTGGAAGGGCACGGCCTAGAACACGGGCGTGTACCATGATCATGTGATGCTGACGTCAGAAATAGAATACCTAGGTTTTTGCACACGGACTGCACCACGGCGTGTCGTGGCTGTGTGAAAGGACACGGGTGTGTGTCCATGCCGTGTGAAGTCTGCACCTACTTTATGAAAAATTGTGGGATTAAATTGGCCACACGGGCGTGTGCCCTATACCCATACGAGCGTGTGGAGCCTTAAAGCATGAAATTCTTTGAGTTTTTCTTGAGCCCTTGGTTTGGTCCCAAACCACCTTGAATGTATGTTTTGGGCCTCGTAAGCCCTATTAAGGGACAAATTGTATATGAAATGAAAAGTTTTAAATTGATCAAAATTTTATGGCCCGGTTTCCTAAGAGTGGTTGAGTTTAAGTTTGGTAGCACCTCAAAACCTGTTCTGATGTTGGATACGGGTGAGGGGCATTACAGATCCTAGCTCTTTACGTAAGCATACGCAGCTTTGAATAGTGTTGGCCAAAAGAATCCAGCTTGCAATACCTTAGCCACAGTACGTGTACCTCCGAATTTTCCCCCACTCAGAGCTGAGTGGCAATGATATAGAATCTTATGTACTTCATTTTTTGCCACGCATATCCTAATCATTTGATCTGCACACGTTTTAAACGAGTATGGTTCTTCCTAGAAATAGTACTTTACATCATGAAGAAACTTTTTCTTTTGATGATACGTCTTATTAATCGGCATCAAACCACAATCTAAATAGTTAGCAATATCAGTAAACCAAGGGGTATTATGGACATGATTTACCTTCAGTTTGTGTTCATCTGGAAATGTCTCCTAAATGGGTATAAGTGGAGAATTCCCTTCTTGCGGCTCCAATCTGGACAAGTGGTCTAATACTAGGTTTTCTCCTCCCTTTCGATCTTGAATTTCTAGATCGAACTCTTAAAGTAGATGTACCCATCGGATCAGTCTTGGCTTAGTGTCTTTCTTGGCAAGTAAATACTTAATTGCCAAATGGTCCGTATAGATAGTCTCTTTGGTACCTACAAGATAAGATCAAAAATTTTCAAAAGCAAACACAATAGCAAGTAACTCTTTCTCTGTTTTTGTATAATTCAGTTGAGCTCCTGTCAAAGTCTGACTTGCGTAGTAGATGGGATGAAAAATTTTGTTCTTTCTCTGGCCCATGACAGCTCCTATCGCGAAGTCACTTGCGTTACACATCAATTCAAATGGCAAATCCCAGTCTAGTGTGACAATTATGGGTGGCAAAACTAATCAACTCTTTAAGTCGTTGAAAGCTCTTAAACACTCCTCATTGAATTTGAACACCGTGTCCTTCTCCAATAATTTGCATAAGGTTTTACCAATTTTGGATAAGTCATTGATAAATCTTTGATAGAAACCAGCATAACCCAAAAGGCTCCTAACACTCTTTACAGATGTTGGATGTGTGAGTTTCTCAATAACATCTACCTTTGTTTTATCTACCTCTATTCCATGTCTCGTTATCCGATGCCCTAGAATAATACCTTCTCGTACCATGAAATGACACTTTTCCCCATTGAGTACGAGGTTTGTTTCTTTGATTCGTCTTAGTACCTTGGCTAGATTGGCTAAGCAATCATCATATGTATTTTCGACTACTAAAAAATCATCCATAAAGACTTCCAAGTATTTCTTAACCATGTCAGTAAAAATAGACATCATACATCTTTGAAATGTAGCAGGTGCATTACATAAACCAAATGACATATGTCTAAATGCAAATGTATCATACAGGTACGTGAATGTTGTGTTGTATTGATCTTCCAATGCAACTGTAATTTGATTATACCCCGAGTATTCATCAAGAAAACAATAATAGTCTCGCCTCACGAGTCTATTTAGCATTAGGTCCAAAAAAGGCAAAAGAAAGTGATCTTTCCTAGTCGCCTTGTTCAAAGTGATCTTTCCTAGTCGCCTTGTTCAGCTTCCGGTAATCGATGCAAATTCTCCATCCAATAACCTTTCTAGTTGGTATCAACTCATTATTTTCATTTTTTACGACCGTAATACCTCTCTTCTTTGGCACGTACTGCACTAAACTTACCCATAAATTGTCTGAGATGAGGTAATTTATACCCGTAACTAACCACTTGATGATTCTTACCCACAAATTGTCTGAGATGAGGTAATTTATACCCGTAACTAACCACTTGATGATTTCTTTCTTTACCACATTCTTCATGATAGGGTTCAGTCTTCGCTGTCCATCAATCGTCCCTTTCTCACCATCTTCCAGGATGATCTGTGCATGCATACAGACAGACTAATGCCATGAATATCGACTATGGTCCATCTGATAGCCTTCTTGAATTGTTTCAGTACTAGGATGAGTTTCTTTTCTTGCTCAACGGTTAATTCCACTGAAACAATCACAGGCAAAGTAGAATCGTTACCTAAATAAACATATTTTAAATGTGAGGGAAGTACCTGTAATTCTAATTTAGGTGGCTCCTTGATTGACACTTTTGGTTGGGCATAATCTCTATTCTCTAACTCCAAAGATTCAAAGCGAGATTGCAGATTAAATCCCCTTTGATTAGCTTCTAGAAAAGCTAAGTATTCATCCTTCTCTTCATCACTTGGAGGGTTTGATGTCAAAATTTGTTTCAATGGGTCCTTAACATAGTTGAGTTCCATTTCCATTATTAATTCCTCTAAACCAAACACTGCAGAACAATCATCAATTGTGTCAGGAAATTGCATAGACTTAAAAACATTAAATGTTACTTGATCGTCCTGAACACGCACAGTTAGCTTGCCCTTCTGCACATCAATAAAGGTCCTTCCAGTTGCTAGGAAAGGCCTTCTTAGGATATTTCGCACTTCTTTGTCTGCTTCAAAGTCTAGAATAACAAAGTCAGTAGGAAAAATAAATTTGTCTACACATACCAATATGTCCTCAATTTTTCCTTCAGGATGTGTTAAGGATCGATCTGCTAATTAAAGTGTAACTGTAGTAGGTCTAACTTCACCTATCCCTGAATTCCTATGACATGGGGATCAAGTTGATACTCGCACCCAAATCACATAGTGCCTTACTACAATATGTTGCTCCAATGTTGCAAGGTATGGTAAAACATCCAGGATCCTTCAACTTTAGGGGTAGTTTGTCTTGAAGATATGCACTACATTCTTTTGTCAGGGCTACCGTCTCAAATTCTCCAAGTTTTCATTTTTCTGACAGGATATCCTTCATGAATTTGATGTATTTTGACATTTGTTCAAGTGTTTCAACCAACGGAATGTTGATATGAAGTTGCTTGAGTACGTCTAGGAACTTCTTGAATTGAACTTCCTACTTCTACTTCTGAAGTCTTTGAGGGTAGGATGGTGGAGGCTTCTTTACTTGAACTAGTTGATTCATTTTCTATGGCAATTCTGTATCTAGTGAAGTTGTTAGTTTATCAGAATTAGCTGGTTTAGAAGTTACCTTATCGAATTTTGCAGATTCAAGTTATGGTGAAACTAAAATTTCAACACTCAGTTGAACTTCCTCAAAGTCTTGAACATCAACTGGCTCTTCTTCACCTTCAACGATGCTGGGCTCTAATGTCTTTCTGCTCCTCAATGTCAATGCTTTACAATGCTCATTCCTAGGATTCCTTATATTCTTCGTATAACTAGGTAAAACACCTTATGGTCGATTTCTAAGTTTAGTTGCAAGCTATCCCACATGGTTTTCTAGGTTTTTCAATGTTGCTACTTGGCTTTGGATTAAAGCATCATTCTTGGCTATGTATGCCTTCAACAAGATTTGTAAGCCATTGGATTGTTCAACTAGAGCTTTTTTCTAAACTTGTTAGGTAAAAATAGGTAGTTGGGTCGGTCTAGGTTGGGCGTTTGTGTTACTGGGTCTAGTCCCTTGGTTACTCTAGGAGAAATTAGGGTGGTTTCGCCACGATGGGTTATAGGAATTGTATTGTAGTCCTTGCCTTCCTCGATTTTAGTTCTGGTTACCCATGTAATACACAGATTTTGGGTTCGATGGATATTCTTTGAATAGATGTCCTTCCCCAAAATAGACACAAGCTACATTTTCTAATTGATTCTTTAGCTGTGCTATAAAACTATTAAACCAATACTGTCTCAATTTTGGGTATCCTAATACCCGGATTAAGATCATGAAATACTGGCACGGCATACTATCCTAAAGCTCTATCCCTATCATCAAAAATAAGGATGGGATTTTGAGTAGGGTTTGCTCCGTTTCCTTGATTCAAATTTTTTAAGTTCATCTCTTCGGTCCTTCTTTGACTTGCTTGTCTTCTCTGGTATCGAAAAGTTCTTTCAATCCAAGGGTCTACGAAGAGTAAATCGATGATTCAATCAATACTGATGAACACCTGAAACAAACACAGAAAATTTAATTAAGTTAAAATTGAATAGAAAAATAAACCAAAAGGCAAAATTAACAAATTCACAAATAATGACTTTTTAAAACAGTCTCCAGCAAAGGCGCCAAAAACTTGGAACGATGGAAATGTTCAAGTGTACACAATCACAACAAGTAATAAAATGACAAGTAAATGTCGACTTATAGTACCCATAGGGATTGTGAAAAGAATTATTTATGAATGCAATTTAAAACACTTTGGTGAAGAAAAATATTTTGATTTGATGAGATAATTAAAAACTTGGATTTTAACTAAGTAAAAAAAACAAATAAAAGTTCCAATGCACGATTTCAAAAGGTGATTTTAATCAAGATGACATAATTGTGTTAGATTAATTACATTTCTTAACTTAGAATTATTAAACTCATGTTCATGTTGTTATGAATAAATTCACAGCAACTCAGTAATTTGCTAACTTATGAACATACTCACCTACCAAAATCCATTTATCTCTTGACTATATCTCTATGTCAATTCAACCATTTAAATAAATTTTAATAAGCAAACGTGTTAATG
Organism: Gossypium longicalyx; assembly: GCA_025698465.1. Classification (NCBI taxonomy): domain Eukaryota; kingdom Viridiplantae; phylum Streptophyta; class Magnoliopsida; order Malvales; family Malvaceae; genus Gossypium; species Gossypium longicalyx. Next base: position 30,398,462 of record CM047001.1, on the reverse strand, counting down.
CACATACATACTTATGAAATCAAAATAATCTCTTGTACATATCTCTATGCCAATTCAAACAATTAATTCAATTTTCATAAGCAAGTAAAAGTTACGTGAGGTAATAATGTAATTCTAACTTGAAACATTTTAATCACAATAATCTCGCAAGTTATGCAAGGCTAATGTATCGTTAGATACCGTTGCTAATTTACCCCTCAGCTATCATAGATGATTAAACATGCACTGATTAAGAATTGTGTAAATTAATTACAATTTCAATCCGTTTAAATAATTAGTTCATTAGTTTCTTTACAATTGTAATGCTAGAATAGCTGAGTCATGGTTTTACTTAATCAAACATCTTACCGAGGCCTATAACAAGACAAATACAATTTTAATAACTCAAGTAGACGAAATGAAATCAACCTAACACAAATAAAATTTAGGTCATATTAATTAAATTAAACATATCAACATCACAAATATTCATATCCATGTTCATAACAACAACAATAAAATTAAAAAGATAAGGAATAAGAATCAAATCTGGTGTTTCTCCGAGGCTTGACTAGTTTGCTCTGCTCTTCCTTCTCTGCTTATTCTTGTTGAACCAAGGCTTCCTAGAACACTTGAAGTATTCTCCAAATGGAGGTTGAACAACTCTTTTTCAAGAGGTGAAATCGGCAAGGGAATGTGGAAGAAAATGAAAAACAATGAAGAGAGAAAAGTGAGAGAGAAGTGAAAAATGAATGGTTTTCAGCTGTGTTTGAAGTAAGCAGCCAAGGGGGTATTTATAGGTTGAGAAGGCTTCTAAAAATAGAAAAAATCAACAGCCATAGAGTCCCCCATGGCCGGCCACATATGTGGCAAGTTTGAAGATTTGAAACTTGCTATTTTAAGGTAGGGGCAAATCTAAAAAGGCATAAATAGTGGAGGGCTTTGAATGCAAATTGAAGGAGCCTTCAGTGGCTATTTTGCAAGCCAAATAATCAGCCAAACAATCTGATTGGGTCAGCTTGTGGGATGGTTTTGGGTTGCCCAATGCTTAGTTGGATCATTTTTCTCGTTTTAACTCAACTAGGCCCCTTTTCATAATTAATTAACAATAATTTATTTAACCCAATTAAATTGGATTAAAATTAATATTAATTACATTATGAATTAATATTCATAATTTGGATCGTCTTCAGCTGAAAATATAATTCGCCTTGATGCTTCCAAATTGCTTTTAGTAGTATTTACCGAGTTATTTTTTGCCCTTTGTGCAAATCTATCGAAAATAATCAAAATTAATCAAAATTTATTATAAAATTAATTAAAATTAAACATGTTAATAATTTAAGTATAATTTAATTATTTTATAATAATTATATATTTTTCGACAAGAATTTTACCGAAACTGCATGAATTTGAGTTAAAAAGGGCATGAAAAATGTGTATATTTTCGTATTTCCACTCAATAAGGCTCCTCGTGGTCTACTATGAAGCTCAATAGCTAGCTGACCCATCTGGTTCTCCAAATTTTTTAGTGTTGCTACTTGACTGGATCAAGGCATTGTTTTTTGCCATGTTTCAACAAGTCCTCCAAACTGTTTGATGATTCAATTTGAGGTGGCTTTAGGGCTTGTTGATTAAACCCTTGGGATTGGTTGGGTCTATGTTGCATTTGATTATTGCTCGATCAATTTCCTTGATTACTCTAAGAAAAGTTTGGATGGTTCTGCCATGATGGATTGTAGAAGTTTGACTACGGTCCTTGTCCATTTCTGTTTTGATACTAGTTCCTTAAATAGTACTCTAATTTGGGATTTGAAGGGCAATTCTCGAAAGAATGACTATCCCCACAATATACACAGGAAACTACAACATATTGACTTGGTGATTGAGCTGCAAAATTATTCAAACTATTAGTAGAGAGTGAGATTAGTGCATCCACTTCATGCACTCCAGCTACTTGTCTTCCTGAAACTGCTCGATTTGTCGGCCATTGGTAGTTATTGCTTGCGATCCTTTCAATGATCTCATAAGCCTCGTTATAAGACTTAGAAAAAATCACAGCATTCACAAAAACCTCCACCATTAATCTTATATGTGCATTGAAACTGTTATAAAATGTCTCTGATTGGGAACAATAAGGAATCCCATGATGAGGACACTTACGAAGTAATTCCTTGAATCTTTTCCCATGCCTCGTACAAAGATTCATCATCCAATTGTTGGAAAGTTGTTATCTCATTACGCAACTTTGAGTTCTTACTTGGTGGAAAGTATCTTACCAAAAATCTTTCTGCTAATTCTTGTTAAATAGATATTGAACTTGGTGGCAATGAATTAAGCCTTGTTCGTGCTCGATCTCGCAACGAGTACGAAAACAGTTTCAACCTCAGTGCATCTTTAGTCACACCAGCTAACTTAAATGAATGACTCACCTCTATGAACAAATGAAGGTGTAAGTGTGGATCTTTCTGGGCATGCCACTGAACTGGCCCAGCATTTGGTGTAACAACCCGTTTTCGGTATAATCAGAATAGTGGTTTCGAGGCCACAAATTCGATTCTAAAAAGGAAATTTATTTTAATATTATTTTATGATTTACAATATGACAATAATGTCGTATGAAAATTTGATAAAGAAATTTTACCAATTATATGTTTAATTTGATAAAGGACCAAATTACACAAAATGCAAAAGTTGAGTTCTAATAGCTAAAGGAGTTAAATAGCTATGGAATTCAAAATTTGAGGTCCTTAAATGGTAAATAGACCATTAAAAATTCTTAGTTGTTAAGGATGATGATTCATCCATGGAAAATAAAATAAAGAAAATGATGAAATTGGAAAGTGAAAAAAAATAAAGATGATAAATGATAATAAAAAAATGGTAGTATCATTAATTTATCATCTTCTTCCCCAAAAATAAATGGAAACCCTAGTAAAGAGAAAGCAAGATTTCTTGGCTTAATTAGGTAAGTAATCTTGTCTCGTTTTTACTAATTTTTATATTTCTGATATTAAAATAGCTTAATATATCTATTTTGGGGATTAATTTGTAAAGATATCAAAGTAAAGAAATTTTTTCATGGATGCCGAAATTTTGAAATTTATGGTAGAAAATGAAATGTTGTTGATGGATAAACAACTTTTGTAAAGTGAATTTTGATGAAATTATGATTTTTGGACTAAATTGTAAAGTTGTAAAATTCATGGAAAATTTTAAATTTTTATGAAATACATGGGTTGTAAATGTTACATGTAAAATTCGGCTAGGCTTGGAACAAGGATTAAATTGCATGAATTTCACTTTTCGAGCCTAAGGACGAAATCGTCATTAATTAAAAGTTTATGGGAAAAATGGTAAGTTTGCCTAAGATGTGAATTAGACTGAATTGAGTATGAATTGTATTAAATTGATGTAAAATTTACTCGTACAGATCCAGATAGATCAAATTCGGAGTTAGAGCGAGGAAAAGAGAAAGTGTCAGATTAGTAGATTTTACGTACACGAACATTTATTGAGGTAAGTTCGTGTAACTAAATTGTGTTTATTTTCATGCTTGAATTGAGTATGGTATGTGTTTATATAAATAATATAAATGTTAAAAAAATGTATGAAATAATCACATGATTAATAATATCCGGAAAATGTTAAGTTCTATTTTGAATAATGAAATTCGATGGATATATGATTTCCTATATTGAATGTGGTCCTGCATATGTTGTGGACAGAATATAGCTCGGACGACAATCCTATTATAAGTTGTCTTGAGCATCCTGTTATATATTTCTGCGAGCATCCTGATCGGTAGTGATCCTGCATGTGTTAGGCACTATCGCTGCTCTTTGTGAGCGTCCTATTACACGATTCAATTAGTTGTGATTCAACATTTATTGCAGACACAAAAATAGCTCTTCGTGAGCATCCTAATATAAGCTCTTATAAGCTTCCTGACATGGATCGCTTGAACTTCCTGTTAAGCTATCCGGAGCTCCCGTTACATGGCTCTTTGTGAGCATTCCTGATAGGCTCTTCGTGAGCTTCCTGATTAAAAGTTCTTTGTGAACTTCCTGTTATAAACCCTTATGAGTTTCCTAGTATAGCCTAGATAAGCTTCCTGTTACATAGCTTATATGAGCATCCTGATATATAGCTCGATAGTGTGCTTCCTGATTATGTGTCCTTATGGTACCCCTGAACATGAATTGACGAATTTCTGATTTGTACACTTTGAGTGTACTACCTGTATATCCATCAATATTTTAAATAAATTCAACGGGCAAAATCCTGACATGAGAAAATATGAACATGAAATGAATTAATACACGTATCTGCCTGAAATACATGAAAATGATGATACATGATATATGGAAATACGTGATGATAATATATGAACATGGAATTTGTTTGATGAATATGTTCATCCATGATTATAAATTTGTACATCTTAAGTGTATTACCCGTGTGACACTGACATTTCAAATGATTTAATGGGCAAAGTTCCAACATGAAATAATTCGAACTCGAGATGAATTATTATGAAAATGTACTTGAAATACATGGATATGATTTGTATATGTTATATGAATTCATGATGTGGGAAGTATATGTATATGGAAATTTTGTTATTGTTGAGCCCATGTATGTTTCTTGATATTTGAGTGAAATATATGACTAACAAGGGTGATGAGGATATGTGCTAGGGCTTATGACCAAATTGGTTGATTGTGTCTTGCATGTTTATCTTGAACATGAATGAATGGTAAGTTAATTACCATGTTATACAAACTTACTAAGCTTAAAAGCTTACTTTGTTTTTAATTTCCCTGTTTTAAAGGAATTCAGAAGCTCGTTGGGTTGGAAGGTTGGCAGAGATATTTCACACTATCCATCAACGCATTCGGTGCAAATGGTAAAATTAATTCTGGTTATAATGGCATGTATAGGTTAATTTGCCCAAAGTTGGCATGATAATGCTTTGGCTGTAACTAGCCATTGGAATGGCTAGTATTAAACATATTTTGATGAAATTGTATAAGGCCTTATTATGTTTGATGTGTTTGAAATGGTTATGTGATGAAAAGGATATAAACCTAATGATAAATAGCTTTAAATAAGCATAAATGAGAAAATATACTTATATGTATATATATATCTATTTGATAAGTGTAAACACTTGAACATAGGTAATGATAAGTCATGCATAAGACTCGATTTTGGCTTGATTTGAACGTTTTGTATTGACTTGGGAATGTATTAAATTAGCAATGTAAGTGGAAGACATATTTGGGTGAGAAATAATGCTTAGAAATGGCTTTATTTTGTCCACACGGGCAGAGACACAAACGTGTGTCTCAACTGTTTGTGACATACGACCATGTGCACAGGCGTGTGGTTTGGCCGTGTGTCCCTTACATCTTAAAAATTAAGAAATAGAATGCTCAGGTATTATCACACGGGTAGAGACATGGGCTTGTGTCTCAGCCGTGTGTGTCACATGGTCCAGTGCACGGGCATGTGTCTTGGCCGTGTGACCCCTGCACCAAATTATAGAACACGGCCTAACACACGGGCATGCAGTTTGTCGTGTGACCCAAGTCAAAGAGTTAGACAGGTAGAGACACGGGCGTGTCATTTGGCAGTGTGAGCCACACGGCCTGGCCACACGGGTGTGTATCCCTTGTACCTAGGAAAATTTTGAAATTTGGCGAAAAATTCTCTGAGTTTCCAATTTAGTCCCGTCTTACTTGTAATGCATATTTTGGGCCTCGAAGGCTCTTATAAGGGACTTAATGATTGATTTCTGATTGAATACTGTATAAATGTGAAATGTTTGTTATTTGATTTGTAATCTCTGGTAATGCTCTGTAACCCTGTTTCGGCAACGGATTCAGGTTAAAGGTGTTACATTTGGAGCATTTGAAACATCACTGGTTTCAATTCGAATTGGGGTGCCTCGATATCTGACATTCTAATTCCTAGATTTAACTCATTGAAAGTGTCTAATGCCACAATCCCTATCATTAGCAAAAAGGATTGGGTTGTTCACTTGATTGACACCATTACCTTGTCCATCATTTTGATTTCTAAGGTCCATCTCAGCTTTTATTTTAGTAGATCTCTCATGTCTTCTTTGTCTAAAAGTCCACTCTATTTTAGCGTCCACGAGTAATAGATCAATGATTCGGTCTATGCTCATAAAACACCAGAAAATAAATTATGAATAAAATAAAGAATAAAGAATAAATTAGTAGTGTTAGAAACTAAATAAAAAATAAAAACCAAATTCTAAAAATAATTTCACAAAGAAAGATTAAGGCAACAATCCTCGGCAACAGCACCAAAAACTTGTAACGAATTGTAATATATTTATGCAAGTGTACATAATCGTTCAAGTAATAAGTAGGTAAAAATGAGTTATCATCTCCACATGGACTGTAGAAGTTTAATAAATTTAATTGTAAAATTATAATGAGCACTTTGATGTAAAATAAAACTCAATAAATTCAGGATTGTGATGATTAAATTAAATTAAATGCAAAGAATGATCCCTAATGAAAAACTAATCTATATGAAATTTACCTAAGTGTATGAATGAAGGCTTTAGCAATAAAAACAATCAACTTTAAAAGGCTATGTAACAGCTCGATTTAGACCCTATTCGAAACGGTGGTTTTGAGACCATGAATTCGAGTCAAAAAAATATTTTAATATTATTTTCTATGTTTATAATGTGTGAAATTTTCGTGTTTTAATTTTGTCGTTTGAGTGCCCGATTTAATAAAAGGTATTTATAATTTGAAGTAATTATGTTGTAATTAGGCCATTGAATATAGGAATGGACGGTAATGGCATGCATTATTAAGTTGTTATATTAAATTGTAAAGGTTAATATGGTAAATTATGAAATAATATATATTATAATAAAATAACCATGCATATTATCTTGTTTTGACCAAAACTTGAGAAAGAAAGAAAAGAAATAAAGCCTAGGGTATTCAGTCATTGTTGAAGCTTGATTAAGGTATGTAACTAGCTCGATTTTTTATAATTTTTACGTTTTTGAGATCGTTGTAGTGTAATGTACAAAGCCCATGCTTGAATTTTTTATTTTGATGAATATTTTAGGTTATGCCATTAATGAATAATTGAGCTTTGTGATGTTAGTTGATGAATTATGAAAGATATGTTTTGGATTAATATGTTTTGCATTGAAATTTTTGATGATTTTGAGTATTTAGGACTAAATTGAAAAAATAATAATTTGAGGGACAAAAATGTGAAATAAATTAAATATATGGACTTGTATGAGCATAAGGAAGATTTGGCCTAAGCATGGTGTGTGCAAATTTTGCATGTTTTGTGTTTTGTGCAATTTGGACTAAATTGTAAAAAGTGTAAAATATTAGGGGCAAAATGGTAATTTGCCCATTTATGTGTTTTTAGACTAAATTGAATGGAATTATGTTTGAATGAGTTTAATTTGAATATGTTTAGATCAAGGACTAAAGAAATTGGATTTGGATCGAGGGAAAACCAAAGTTGTCGAATAATCATCCCGTTCCGATTATCGTTGTCCGAGGTAAGTTTATAAGCAAATAGATGTTGTTAATTTTAAATAAATACGAGTTTTATATGCTGAAATGAACTAAGTGAAAGTATATATGTATTAGTCGAATGTGTATATGCTTGGGAGCTATGCTTACGAATTTGTTTCGACTGAGTTACGACGTCCGAAATCCCTGTACGAACCATAGGAATAGCTAGGATACATATGTCATGACATAGGATTTTCGATATGTGTTCTCGTGTAAGACCACATCCAGGACATTGGTATCGATATGTGATTACATGTAAGACCATATCTGAGACATTGACATCGTATTTGATTCGTGTAAGACCCTGTCTGGGACAGTGGCATCGATATGTGATTACATGTAAGGCCACGTCTAGGACATTGGCATTGTAAGATATGTGTGATTATTCGAGTATCCTATTCAATTTTGAATGGTTGAATGGTTCAACAGGCAATGATAAATTGTGATTGAATGTGTAAATCGAGCTAAACTGAACAAGTATGAAATAGTTGATTACTTCTTTGAAAATAAGGTAAGTTGGTTATTTGATATGTGATGCAAATTATACATGATGCTAATGTAAATATATGTGTATTTGTGAAGTATATTCGGCCACATGTTATGTATAAGTAAGTGATATTAAAGTTTGATTCAAGAGTATAAGCTTATGAGTGTATATATATGTTCGGTTATATAATGGCACTATGGTTTTGAAATTGAATGTTACTTTGATAATAGATTTATGTATATTCGGCCAAGGTAAAATTTATATATAAAAGTATATGTTGTATAGGAAATTGTAAGCTTGAAATTAAATGTGATTATGATAGCATAAATTGGTTTGGTTAAATTGAGTTGATATTGACATTGAGTTATTTATTTGCTTATGACTTACTAAGCTATGATAGCTTACTGTGTGTGTATGTTTGCCTCTGTTTTATAGATTTTGGAGACTAGTTATGAGCTCAGGGATCGTCAGCAAAGTGTATCACACTATCGACTATTTTCGGTACTTTATAAGCTAAATTTTGAACCTATGGCATGTATAGGCTAGATTATATTTAAATATGTTGAATTTTGGTATGTGTATATATATAAGCCATGCGAAAATGGCTTGTTTATTTTGTTAAGATCGGTTTCAAAGTTTGATCAAATTATGATTATGTTTGCTTGTGGTTTTGGTGATTCGGCTATGGTTTATACATAGATAAATATATGTGAATTTTGTTGTTATGTTTTGTTAAGATATTATTATATGAATTGGTATTAAAGTATATCTGGTTATGACATATAGGTGAAATTATAGTTGGATATATGATTGAGTAATATGTCTAATGATTGGTTTTAGCTTGATCATGTTCAAAGGTAATGTGAATTTTAATGATATAAAATATGCGTGAGGTATTCTTGATATCATGGATGGATGTATTCGGCTGAGATTGAAAATGGATTATTATGTGAAACGTGGCAATTATTTTTGATTTGTCATAGATATGTGATTAATTGAGTAGGTAAGCATGCAAAATGAATTATCGATTGTGGAACGGTCATTTAGGTTGGAAATGCTAGTGTTTGATTTGAATAAATGATACAATATGATCTGAATATAAGTTCCGGATATATATATTTATATATGCATAACTGAATTTGAATGCAATGAATTGGTCTTGTGTACGACTTTGATACTTTAAGATATTAGACAAGTGTTTGCAATGTTTATATATATATTTGTGATGTATTTGATGTGAAATGCAAATTATGATTAATATATTGGTTTCGTTATATGAAATGTTATATCTGTGTATAGTAATAGAGTATAATGGAAGTAGACATTAAATAAAGCTTAAGTATTTAGCATGTTTAATATTCGGCTAAAGCTTTAGAAATTGACCATATGAATAGTAACTTATGCTTTTAATAAACAAGATGGTTTGATGCAAGTTTAGTATGTGGCTTTGTTATTGTGCTTTAATTATTAAGTATATGTTATATGACATTTTGTGTGTATTAATGGAATAGCAAATAAGTAAGCTTGGTTTAGTAAAAATTTATAAAAAGGTTGCCTGTATATTTGGTCTTGAATAATGAGTTGTTTTAATTCATATGCTTATATTTGGCCAGGTGATAACGATTTATGGTTGAATGTTTATTGATTTACGTGTAACCTGTAATGTTTTGGTTTGGTTTAATATACATTCATATGTGATGAATTAAAATGATTAATTCCTATGTATATCCATTAATGTCTGGAAGTTGTGTTTCGTTCGGTAATACCTCGTAACACTATTCTGACGACGACTACGAGTTAGGGCTGTTACAGGCTAGGATAAATATATTAATTAATTCAATTTACCTTCATTATGCTAACATGTTCGAAATTACTTCCATGGAAACTCTATCTCTTATGGGTTTGGAAACCAAATTAAGTCCTCTCGGATCTTTTGCTTAATGAAATATGCATGTTACTGATCATATTGCACTAAGGGTTTCTTAGCATTTATGCAAGGTCACAAGGACATTTACGTTTGCAACAGTTTAATTACATAACTCTAAAAACCATGCAAGATAATATAGCTAACTAAAGATATTATTAACCTTAACATAGTCGGTTTTAATGACCTAAATTAAGCATTGTACTTTTTAATTATGTTTCTACTAGTCGTCCTCTAGTTAGGATCGCTCAGCTAATCTGAGTGCACCCAATCACATATGAATGAAATGCAGCATGATATTAATCAAAAACATAATTGACTGAGGCACAATGCATGTTAACGTGAATTAAATAAATCTCATCAATTTAATATAATTATCCCAACAAATAGGATTTAAAAGAACATAGTTGATGTCAAAAACATTGAAATTAAAGCAAACATGTTAGAATGAATAACAACAGAAAATAGTAAACACAATTCAGTAGCCTTTCGGATCTATTCTGGCTAATGTGTTCTACTCTGCTCAATTCAATAGCCTTTCGAATCTATTCTGACTGAAGCATTCCTTTGTTCTAATTGAAACTTCTTTTGTTAATGGTTTAGAAGGTAGCTGGCTAAAGAGTGCTTTTGACAAAGCTTTTAAGTCTGAAGAAAGGAAAGGGGATGGACGACTATACAAGGGAAAAATGGAGAAATAATTGAGAGAAAACTAATACAAGTGGGAGAGGAATGTTGAGAAATGAGGGATGATTTGAGAAGTGAGGATGGCAAGGTATTTATAGGTGAAGGGTAGGGTTTGAGTTTATTAAAAATAGGTTTAAATTTCCTTCATTCCCTCTCTCATGTGACCGGCCATGCTTCAAGGAAAAGGGATGACCAAGTCTTCTCAATTTGAATTTGAATTTCAAGCTAAAAATAGCTATAGAGTGGATGGTTTCAACAAGGAAGTTGTTAGGCTAAATTCTAATTATTTTCCAACTGAAGGGACCTTTAATTAAATATCCCAAAACACATTTTGGGTAGCCATCTTCAAGTGCCAAAATTGGGCTTCTAATTCCCTTTGTTGGGCAATTTTTTCAGTCTAATAACTTATTAGACATGTCCATCATTTATCACCTTCTTTGCTAGGTCAAGTAGTCAACCCTATGACCAAAAATGCATGGTCTTGCCATCCACATGGATAATTTGTGCATGGAAATCTTTTATTTATTTAAATTATATCTCCAATGGACCTCCTACATAGAAAAATACATACATTAATAAATTAACATGGATTAATATAAAATATGCATGAAAATCATGTAATTAAGCATAATTTCACATGCTTTCTAAATTCATGTCTAAAATTACTAATTAAGTAAAATTCACTCATTTCAATAATAATTACTCAAGATAAACACAATAATTAAGTAAAATTGCGGTAAAAATATATAGAAAAACTCTATATAAATTCGAGTTTACATGGGCCAAAGAAGAAACAAAGTGTTTCATCCTATCTACTATGCAAGCAGAACTTTGACAGAAGCCCACTCAATTATACGGTAACTAAAAAAGAACTCTTTCCCATAGTTTTTGTTTTTTACAAGTTCCATTCATATCTTATAGGTACCAAAGTTACAGTGTTTACCTATCATGTGGCCATTAAGTATTTACTCACAAAAAAATATGCTAAACAGAGGTTAATTCGTTGGATACTTTTACTCCAAAAATTTAACCTTAAGATCCAAGACAAAAAATGTGTTGAAAATCAAGTAGTTGATCATTTGTCGAGGCTGGAACAAAATAAGGCAACTCTTCAATTGCTTTAATTAATGATAATTTTCCTGATGGGCATACCTTGAGGTAAGTCGAATTCATGAAACACCTTGGTTTGTTCATTTTGCCAATTATTTAGCATGTGGAATAATTCCTTAAGAAATGACATACCAACAAAGAAAGATTTTCCTTCATGATAGTCAATATTATTTCTGGGAGGATCCGTTTTTGTTTAGACAATATACAAAAAACATAATTAGGAAGTGTGTAGACGGAAATGAGATTGACGAGATTTTGTACCACTTCCATTCATCTCCAAATAGAGGACACTTCAGTGGTTCTTGCACTGTAGTAATGATTTTACAAGTAGGATTCTTTTGTCATACAGTGTCTAAAGATGCGTATGCATATGTGAAAAACTGTGGTAGATGCCAAAGAACTGAAAACATATCAAGGAGAAACGAGATGCCCTTGACAAATATTTTAAAGGTAGAACTATTCAACATTTGGGGCATTGATTTTCTGGGCCCGTTTCCTTCTTATTATGGGAATAAGTATATTTTGGTAGCTTTGGATTGTGTATCTAAGTGGTTTGAAGCCGAGACGTACCCAACAAATGATGCTAAGCCAGTCATGCAATCCCTACATAAGTATATATTTACACAGTTTAGGACTCTTGTAGCTATAATTAGTGATGAAGGATCTCACTTTGTAAATAGGTGGCTTAAGTGGTTGCTTGACAAGTACGATGTGAAGCATAAAATTGTTGTTGCCTATCATCCACAATCAAATGGGCAGGTTGAAAGGGTGAATTGTGAAATCAAAGGTATTCTTGAGACGGTAGTACACCCTAATAGAAAAGATTAGTCTCGAAGGCTTGATGATACTCTATGGGCCTATCAAACTACTTTGAAGACACCATTAGGAATGAGTCCTTATTGGTTAGTTTTTGGAAAGGCATGCTATTTGCTGCTCGAATTGGAGAATGAAGCTCACTGGGCTTTGAAGTAATTGAATTTGGATCTTAAACAAGCTGGTGAGAGAAAGATGTTGCAGCTTGATAATTCGGAAGAGTTGAGGTTTTTTTATACAAGAATTCCAAGATGTGTAATGAAAAATCTAAGAGATGGCATGACAGTCGTATACAACCTCATGAATATCTTGGCTAAGGTTAAAAAGTGTTGTTGTTTAATTCAAGGCTAAGGTTATTTCTTGGAAAGCTCAAATCTCAACGGAAAAGACCTTATACCATTTCCAAAGTCTATCCATGTGGAGCTGTAGAATGATACGACAACCATGGAGGTACATTTAAAGTTAATAGTCAGCGTCTCAAACACTATTGGGATGGTAAAGTTGAGCAAATTAATATCTTGTTCAAATTATTAAACCCTTATGTTTTCATAATTTTACTTCTTAATAAATAATTAGAAATTATTTTTCTTGAATTAGTACATTTAATTAATTCTGTCTAAGGAGATTGGAATTTAAGCGGGACCGTTGTGACCCCTCCAATCTTTTCTGGGAATTAATTTAATGTAATATTTTGAGAAGAAATTTTCTAATTAACTTTGACATTTTTATTATCATTTTAATTTTTGTTTTTAATATTAATTTTATTTGTTATGTTTAATAAGGGAGTCAAATTGGCCCAAGTACTAATTAGTTTATTTTCTCTTAACCAGTCTAGGTTGTAAGTACAATTTAGGATCAAGGCTTGAAACAGAAAAAATAAGAAAAATCACCCCATGTTGTCGTCGATAGGGTTCCCTACAAACCCTAATTTTGCTACCATTTTTACCCTTCCATCTATACTTGCCGCCCAAGTCACTTAAGTAGCTAAAATTTTGCTACAAGTTTGCCCTAATTCATCACTATATAAACCCCTCTCTACCATCATATTTCTTACAACCCTTCATGAAATTAGCCTAAACCCTAGCCATTCATTCTTTTCCCTCTTAGCCATCAGCCTAAATCCCAAAGAATCTCCCCAATACCCTTCCCTTGTCACAAAAACCCTAGACTATTTTCACCGCGAGCCTTTTTCCTAAGTAACCATATCATTGTTGCATTTCTATAACTGCCACACCCTATCGCTGTCAAGTTGTGCGCCACTACAAACCTATCACTGTCACAAGCCTATCACCGTCGAAAAATCCCTTACTTCATCCATTGCCAAAATTTTGCCTATTTTTCGGGAAAAATACCATATCTAGCAAAAGAACTAGATCTTCCAAGACCTCTGTCAAAAATCCCATTATGATTCAAGATGAGGAAGTGAAAGAAAGGTATTCCATCTTCAAAAATCAACCTATGATGCCGGAAAAAGGTTTTAACTTGGAGAGCAATGATAAGATGGTTGTGTCGTGGCCAATACGAAAGACAATTGATGCCCTCAATTGGAACTATTTTTGCTATGCAGGATCATTGCCTGAAGAGGAGTTAGTTCGAAAGTTCTATGCCAATTTAACTAAGTTAGATGCTATTAAAGTTATTATCCGCAAGAAGAATATGCCCCTAACTTCTAAGTCCATTAATGATTTTTTTAACCTACTTGATGTTGAAGATGACGAATATTTTTCCATGATGACAAACATAAATTGGGATTTTCTTCAACAAGTGCTTAATGTTGTGACAAATCTAGGATCCTAATGGATTATAAGAAAGTATGGTAGTCATTTGTGTTGAAGGGAATATATAAAACCATTGGTTAAGGTATGGTTCTACCTTTTTCAATATAGTTTCATGCCTATCTCACACAGTTCAACCATCTCGATGGAGTGAATACTTTTGTTGTATGTAATTATAATAGAAAGGTCTATCAATGTTGGGAAGATTATTCTCAAGGAAATCCATGATTGTGCTAGAAAGAAGACTGAAAGTGCTTACTTTCCATCATTGATAACTTCACTTTGCTTAAAGGCCCAAGTTAAAACAAAAGAGAAAACTGAAGGGTCAAGGTTGTTTCACAGCCCATGATCTTGAAAGGCTAGTGGAAAATATCCATGAACTAAACCCAACTGAACCGAGTGAACCAACAGAATCAAAAATTGATGAGTCATCGAACAAATTCAGAACAGAAACTAACTCAGTTACTGAGACATAAGAAGTAGAATCTGAGGAAAAATCGAACAATCCAAAATTGATAAAGGAATCGGAAGCCTCTAAACCTATATAGGAGCTGAATGTCGATTAGCCAGTTGAACCATGTAACTCCCTGAATTTTGGGCCTAGAAGTTTTGGGTTTTGAGCATAGGGTTAGTGAGAAGGTGGCACTTATGTATTTAGCGGTGCAATTTAGTGGCAGAATAGGCCTGCTGGTCTAGTGGTTAAGTGTATGTTAGCTTGACTCTAGGTCCCTGGTTCGAGTCTCTGTGTGGGCATTTTGGAAAACATTTTATTTATTTCTATTTTACGTTAAAATAATTATTTAGTTTATTTGCTTATTATTATTATTTATTTTTACTTTTATTTTTTATTTCTTTATTTTTTTTATTTTTTTATTTTTATTCTTCTTCCTTTTCACGTTATTTTTTGTTCCTCTTCCCCTCTTCATTTTTTTCTCTTCTTTTTGCTATTTTCTTTCTGTGAAAATAGGTTAATTGCGAATTTTGGAGTTTTGCTCTTCTGATGTTTCCTTCATCGTTGAAAACAGGTGTGGGATTCGAACTTTCTCTGCATTATTTTAGTTTTCTCGAATTTCGATTTGACCTATCATGTATGAGTGTTTTTAACGCTTTGGATTTGGTTTTCTGAACGCTAAAAGTGAGAGAAATACTCAAATTGTTGATATGTTTTTTATATTACTTAAGTTAGGGACGGTTTGGTGGCTAAAGCAGTGTTTTCGGGACTGTTTTGAGGTGGTTTCATGACCTCTTCGACGGCCACACGGGCGTGTACCGAGGCAGACAGTCGTGTGGATTTGGGAATTAGGGTTCCAGGCCAATTTCGGTGCCACACGGCCTGGCCACACGGTCATGTGGCTGATTTGGGGATTTTGTCGTTTCTCACACGGCTGTGTCCCTTGGTTCACACGAACGTGTGAGTTTGGGGATTAGGGTTTTAGAGATTTGGGGTCACACGGCCGTTGGACTAATTTGGAAATTAAGGATTCCACACGGGCGTGTGTTTTGGAACACATGGTCGTGTCTGGTGGGCACACGAACGTGTGAGACCCTCACACGGTCGTGTCTACCCTGCATCTTATTTTAGCGAAATTGGATAGTGAGCTATACAGCCTGTTCACACGACCGTGTCCCTGCTTCACACGAGCGTGTGCCTCTATCACACGGCTATGTGCTACCTTTCTCACGGGCGTTTGGACATCCACACGGCCTGGAATGCTCCAGACAGCTAGAGCACACGGGCGTGTGGCCCTATCTCGCCAGATAATGATTTTAGGTCAAATATAAGTGTAATCACAACTCTGTGTGTTCCAACCCTCGACTAAGCTAAACTTACTGAGGGTAGATACGACTCTGTTCAGACTTTGGTTTATGTTTTAGTTGTGATTGGATGTATGATATGTTAGGTACTGAATCTGAGTGTATGGGTGTATATACTTCTGTAACTAATTAATTGGTTGTGAATGACTGCCCGAAATTGCGTCCTGAATTGGTACATCTACATACGTACATTTGCATACATACATACATATGCATAAACTATTTTGGGTGGGATTTTGAAGAGAAGGGAGATTTACAAAACTGGCAATTGATCTATTGGTGACTGGTAGCCCTATTAACCAGAGGGTCATGGGTGATCCCAATACCCTGAGAGTCGTGGACAATTTGACTGTACTGTGGACTATTGTATCGCACCGTACAGTACATACGTCAACTTCACTACGTATCATTGACCAAACTAGCAGTTTTATTGCAACCTATCGGTATAGCAGATTACCGCATTGCACTGTACCGCATGTACGTTAGCTACGCTACGTACTACTATCTGATCTGGCAGTTCATACTGCATGTCTGTACTGCGGTTTACCGTATTGCACCATATAGCTTACACGCTAGCTTTGTTGTTTAATATACATGATTGGCAGTTTATCTGCAAACTGTTAGCCCCAATACCCAGAGGGTCGTGGGCAGTCCCAATTCCCTAAGGATCGAGGATAATGCTGATGTCCATCATTTTCGGGCAACCCGAGATGACATCATATGGAGTGTAGGGTTGGATGTCGAGTGGAGCATTTGGCGGGACGAGCTTAAAGCTCTGATGAGGAGTGAGGGGGACGGAGAGGTGTGTTGGCTGAATTGGAACTTGCGAACGGTTGACAACTACTGATATGGTGACTAAATATGATACTGTGACTGAATATGTTACGAATCGACTGAAAGGCACTAGTGCCTATGCAAATTCTGTAGACTCTGTTTGAGACTGCTTGATTGTACTATTATTGTGACTGTGCGACTGACCTGTGAATTGTTGCCACTGTATCTAAGCGGCACGTGAGACTCTGTGTGTTTGCTTGTTCTATGTGACTGAAAGGTACCTATGGTATACTAATTTTGGGCGAGTATGCTCAGCAGTCATCTTTCGGTAAGTTTGCTTTGCATATAGCGGCCGGTTCTGATTAGTTCTATAAGTTAGTTCTGCTTCACATCGGAACCTGAACCGCGTCCAGGCTTTTAGTTTTTATCCCTATTCCCGTTTCTATGGTTTATTTGGTTTGGTCTCACACTGAGCTCGAGTAGTTCACCCCCTCTTTTGTTTCCCCTTTTATGTACAATTCTGGATTTTGGATACCAGATTCAGTACGCGGAGGTTTTGGATAGCTTCGGCAAATTGGAGTATTAGTTTATGTTTACTAATTTTGTTTTATATATTCGACTTTAGACAGTTTGGTTTATAAAGCTGTGGTACAAATTTCGATTTAAGTTTCACTCATTTTTATTCCTGAAGTTTTACTAATTCGAGTTTTTATATAGGTAAATGTTTTGATTCAACATGGTAACTTGCTTTGTAAAATTTACCTGTGATCACTTCAGTAATCAATGTAGTATTCCGAATTTGGTCTAAACACCTAGGCCGGGTTTGGGGTGTTACATTTAGTGGTATCAAAGCCAGGTTTGCAAAAACTCAGCTTGTGCTCCTATGTTTTTGTGTGGGTACATGTTGGTTTTAGAAAAAGGAATTCTTAAAAACTTTACCGCAGTAAGTTTAATAATTGTGATTTGGAAATGTTTTACAAAAATTAACTGTTTGAGACTCCGATGCTTGTCCAGGTAAAATTTGAAACTGTAAAATTAGAAATGTAGACTCTGTTAATACAACTGTTTCTGTGTTCTGATAATGTAGGCCTTCTAAATTAGCCATATGTCAGATATGACTCCCAAAGGTGAGCGTGAATGAGAGGAGTCATCTGCTCCCATGAAACGTGAGACTGTTCAGGAGTTGGAGGACAATGTGAGTCTACCGACTTTGGGTAGCGATAACCTAGAGCTTGGTACTGAGGCACTGACTCAGGTAGTAAGGGAAGTGCTAGAAGGAGTGTTTGAGGCTAGGATAGGAGAGATCAGTGAAACGCTTCAGTCTAGGTGTGTGGATTGTGGGAAGAAGAGAGATTGCAGTTCTCCGAGGTTGGAGTCTCGTGCTACGAAGCGTGTTAAGACACATTTGAATGATAATAAAGGTGGTGCTAGTGGTGGTGCGAGCGTACCGTCTTGCGAGCATTACAAGAGGCGTCATTCGGGCGACTGTTGGAGGAAGATAGGAGCATGTCTCAGGTGTGGATCTAAGGATCATCGGGTCTGAGATTGTCCTCGGCAATTTTGAGTAAGGTATGTTTGGATGTGTTGAATTGAGTATAGAAATTGTGTGTGTTGTATTTGTATCTTCCTTAGTGGTTAATTATTCTCGGTGTATGGGAAAGGTTCCAAGTTCAGGTTTCGTGTGGTAGTATTTTGGGATTAGAGTGCGCAGCGAGAGCATGGTGGTGTAATTCGTGTTATACCACTGTTCTATTAGCTGGTAATTTCGGGGATGAAATTTCTTTAAGGAGGGTAACGCCCTGAATTTTGGGCCTAGAAGTTTTGGGTTTTGAGTATAAGGTCAGTAATAAGGTGGCACTTATGTATTTAGCGATGCAATTTAGTGGCAGAATAGGCCTGTTGGTCTGGTGGTTGAGTGTATGTTAGCTTGACTCTGGGTCCCTGGTTCGAGTCTCCATGTAGGCGTTTTGGAAAACATTTTATTTATTTCTGTTTTAAGTTAAAATACTTATTTAGTTTATTTGTTTATTATTATTTATTTTTACTTTTATTTTTTATTTTTTTATTCTTTTTCCTTTTCATGTTCTTTTCTGCTCCTCTTCCCCTCTTCTTTTTTTCCTCTTCTTTTGCTATTTTCTTTCTGTGAAAACGGGTTAATTGCGGATTCTAAAGTTTCGCTCCTCTGTCATTTCCTTCATCGTCGAAAACAGGTGTGGGATCCGAACTTTCTCTGCATTATTTTAGTTTTCCCGAATTTCGATTTGACCTATCGTGTATAAGTGTTTTTAACGCTTTGGTTTTGGTTTTCTGAACGCTGAAAGTGAGAGAAATACTCCAATTGTTGATATGTTTTTGACATTACTTAAGCTGGGGACGTGTAACACCCCAAACCCGGACCAGACGTTATGGCTGAATCTGGTGTGTCACATTGAAGTGTTTTAGCGAAAACTATGTTTTCATTGAAAACCCTTCTTAAAATAAAAGAAACCTTAATTAACTTAAAAAAAACACACCTTTCAGTTGCAAAAACCTTGTTGAAATATTTGATTTAAGAAGACTTATCATTTAAAAATTTAATTGCGAAAACGTAGAAAACATACTATAATTTAGAAAACCCATGTTCAACTTCTTGTAATTACATTGAAAATAATAGTAATTCAAGTAATAATAACACAATGAAAACCTTATTACAATCTGGTCTGGAACATACTTAAAAAGAAGTAAAAACTTAAATGCTTGAAATAAAAAAACCAAGTCCAAATCATCTTGCTAGCTGGCCACCCAGAGTCCTTCCAAACATCGAACCTTCTATTGAGCATCACCTGAAACTAAAATAAAAGAGGGGGTGAGCTTTCGCAAACTCAGTGTGTACAACCCTCGACAAAAACAAGCATTCATAAAAAACATCATTCATCAATCATGCAATGCAATCCCATCCAAATTATCCATCCGCTACACACCGGCTCTGTCCCCCATCACACCATGTGGAGATATAAATATCGACCCACCCAACCCACACACCATGGTAGCCCGGTTGTGGAACTACTTTCATTTACATATTGGGCTTTGAAAGCCGTCGGTGGATCCACGATTGTCAAGCAACCATGCGATCCTCATATACTTCCTCCGTTCCATAATTCCCAACCCATATACAACCTAAGCAAAATATCATATGTATGCATGTCGCATCCACAAAACTTACATTCAACACCTAGGGATATTTTGGTCATTTTTGCCCTTAAGGGCATTTCGGTAATTTTCCTTTAATTATGATTTTCACTTATCTTGGCCCATTAACAAGTCCCATGAGCTAATATGAACGAATACTATGCACCAAGTAGGATTCTAGAGAATAAGAGATGGGTCATTAAGACCGCTTAAGGACCAAGCTCTCCCTAGATCCAATCCTAGACATGCATATACCCGTTGCCACACCTTAACCCTTTGACTTGTCCACGGTCGTAATATTTTAATTAAGTCTTATATGGATATCATATACTAGGCCCAAAACCCTTTACAAAGCCTAAACAAATTCACATACCTGTATCTGGCCCATGAAGCCCAATCATATTCATATGGCCCATTAGGCCCAAATCACCTGTATATGGCCCATTAGGCCCAAATCACATTTATATGGCCCGTTAGGCCCAGTCACATTCATATTCATGCTTACATACAAACTTTCTATCACATAGCATCAATACTCAGTTTTTGCCTATTATGGGCCCAACAGCCCATTTAGTCCATTCTGGCCCATATGGCCAAATCACAACCCAAGTCCACGAAATCTCCCGTGGGCCACAGGCAACCTATCGGTTTCCCTCTTACGAGTGTTCACGCACTCGCAAGACTACCGTAGCCAAACTTTTGACTTTTCGACATTTTAGCTTTTCAGCTTTTGTTGATTCATTGTGTGTGTGCAGTGTATGTACACACCTGGTAAGCAAGCGTGATGCGATCTCCTTAGCCCAAACCTACTATTGATATCACCCTTCAATTAATCACATGCTTAATACTTATTTACTCAAAAATCGAAACCTCACCTTAACCTTACCTTGACCCCAATCCTTAATTGCTTTTTCCTTGATCACGTATTTCCTAGATCTACACAAATCTTAACTATTAAAACCCGAATAATAGGTGACTCATATCCAACACAAGTCTCCTTACCATAACTATGACCATTCGGCCACCTTAGCCAATGGGAGAAGATTACTTACCAAAACCGCAACACATTAAGGAGCAATTCAGCAGAGAGCTAAAAACCAAGATCTGATACTAATTCCATACCAAATTTGATTAGAAAGAGTGAGGGACAATAATCAATACTAAAAAAAGAAAAATCGGTTGGAAGAGCAACACTTACACTAGATTCGGTCAAAAAGTATTCGGCCCTTAGAAGATTCGATTTTTCGGCTTTTCAAACTAAGTATGGTGAATAAGCTTTATTTGGTACAGATTAAAGAAGAAGTGTAGTAGAAGAAATCAACAAAGAAGATTGTGTAGAGGAGAATAGAAATTGGCAGAAAGAAAAGAAAGTAAAATAGAGGGTTTTCGGCTTTTTGGATCTTGAAGAGAAAAGGGTTTCTAGCACAAAGTGAAGGGAAATTCATAATTAACTTCTCAACCCTCCCATTTGGCACCTATTTATAGCCCTATAGCCAAATTCTTCAAGCCCAAGTTCCCAATTCAGCTCCACTTACTCCTCACTTCTCATCTCCTCATTTTTCTCCCTAATAACCCCTTGATCCTTTCCTTAATTTTCCCTTTTGAACACTCCCCTTGGAGTCCATCTTCACGCCACTTCCATCCTTCTAGAAGCCCAAAATTAAATTCTAAAAATACTAAGCTAGGATTCAAACCTTGGACCCCCTTGCTAGCTACTAACGCCACCTTACTACACCTTATGTGGCGTCACTTAGCCACTCCACCATAGGTTTCTTTTGTGTCCAATTGTTTCTTCATTTATTCAAAAGCCCACCTACTTGTCAGCCCTGATTCTTTTAATAATTAAATTATAATTTCTTCTACCCCTTAATTCGAACTCAACCTTTTCTAAGATCTACTAAAATTATCGCTTGGATAAGAATATTAAACACAATTTTCATCAAAATCAAAAATAAAAGAAATTCAGGATTTCAGGATTTTTGGGGTGTTACAGGATGGTTTGGGGGCTAAAGTGGTGCTTTCGGGGCTATTTTGGGGTGGTTTTATGACCTCCTCAATGGCCACACGGGCATGTGCCCAGGCAGATAGTCGTGTGGATTTGCGAATTAGCGTTCTGGGCCAATTTGGGTGCCACACGGCCGTATGCCGATTTGGGGATTTTGTCATTTCTCACACAGCCATGTCCCTTGGTCCACACAGGCGTGTGAGTTTGGGGATTAGGGTTTCAGAGATTTGGGGTCCCACGACCTGGCCACATGGACATTAAACTGATTTGGGAATTAGGGATTCCATACAATAGTGTGTTTCAGAACACACGACTGTGTTTGGTTGGCACACGAGGGTGTGAGACCCTCACTCGGCTGTGTTTGCCCTGTATCTTATTTTAGCGAAATTGGACAGTGAGCTATACAGCATGTTTGCACAGTCGTGTCCCTGCTTCACACTGGCATGTGCCTCTGCCACACGGCTGTGTGCTACCTTTTACATAGGCGTTTAGACCGCCATACGGCTTGGAATGCTCCACACTTCCAGAGTACACAGTCGTATGGCCCTACCCTATCAGATAATGATTTTAGGTCAAATATAAGTGTAATCGCAACTCCGTGTGTTCCAACTTTCGACTAAGCTAAGCTTACTGAGGGTAGATACGACTCTGTTCAGACTTCAGTTTATGTTTTAGTTGTGATTGGATGTGTGATATGTTAGGTACTAAATCTGAGTGTATGGGTGTATATACTTCTGTAACTAATTAATTGGTTGTGAATGACTGTCAAAAACTGCGTTCTAAATTGGTACATCTACATACGTACATTTGCATACATACATACATATGCATAAACTATTTTGGGTGGGATTTTGAAGAGAAGAGAGATTTACAAAACTGCCAGCTGATCTGTTGGTGACTGATAGCCCTATTAACCAGAGAGTCATGGGCGGTCCCAATACCCTGAGGGTTGTGGACAATTCGACTGTAGTGCGGACTACCGTACTACACCGTATAGTACATATGTCAGCTTCGCTCTGTATCATTGACCAAATTGGCAATTTTACTGCAACCTATCGGTATAGCGGATTACGCGTTGCACTGTACTGCATGTACGTTAGCTACGCTACGTACTACTATTTGATCTGGCAGTTCATACTGCATGTCTGTACTGCGGTTTACCGCATTGCACCATACAGATTACACGCTAGCTTTGCTGTTTAATATACATGATTGGCAGTTTATCTGCAAAATGTTAGCCCCAATACCCAGAGGGTCGTGGGCAGTCCCAATTCCCTGAGGGTCAAGGACAATGTTGATGTCCATCGTTGCCGGGCAACTCGGGATGACATCATATAGAGTGTAGGGTTGGATAGGCCTTACGAGGTCGAGTGGAGTGTTTGGTGGAACGAGCTTAAAGCTCTAATTAGAAGCAGGGGGACAGAGAGGTGTTTTGACTGAATTGGAACTTGTGAATGGTTGAGAACTACTAATACCGTGACTGAATATGATACTGTGACTGAATGTGTTACTGATTGACTGAAAGACACTAATGCCTATGCGAATTCTATAAACTCTACCTGAGACTGCTTGACTGTACTGTTATTGTGACTGTGCGACTAACTTTTGAATTGTTGCCACTGTATCTAAATGGCACGTGAGACTGTATGTGTTTGCTTGTTCCATGTGACCGAAAGCTATCTATGGTATATTGATTTTGGGCGAGTATGCTCAACGGTCATATTTCGGTAAGTTTGCTTTGCATATAGCGACCAGTTCTAATTAGTTCTGTAAGTTATTTCTACTTCACATCTGAACCTGAACTACGTCCAGGCTTTCGATTTTTGTCCTTATTCTCGTTTCATTGGTATATTTTGTTTGGTCTCACACTTAGCTCGAGTAGCCCACCCTGTCTTCTGTTTCCCCTTTCAGGTACAATTCTTGATTCTCGATGCTGGATTCAGTACGCGGATGTCTCAAACAGCTCCGACAAATTGGAGTATTAGTTTATGTTTACTAGTTTTTTTTATATATTCGACTTTGGACGGTTTGGTTTATAAAGATGTGGTGCAAATTTCGATTTAAGTTTCACTCATTTTTATTCCTGAAGTTTTACTGATTCGAATTTTTATATAAGTAAATGTTTTGATTCGACATGGTAACTTGTTTTGTAAAATTTACTTGTGATCACTTCGGTGATCAATGTAGCATTCTGAATTTGGTCTAAACTCCTAGGTCGGGTTTGAGGTGTTACAAACCAAGTGTTGATCCTAAGTTTACTATTCCTATGCCCACTTCTTCAAATATTGTGAAGAAATTAGAATTGTCAATTATGATGGATATGATGAAATTTATGCATAACCAACAATAGGCTTATTGGAAATATGCAAAGATTGGAGATGATTCTGTAAGAAATACTTTTAAAAATATCTCTAGCAGTTTTGTTCCTGAATTCCCAGATTATATCTTGAAGTCATGGAAGGAAGATGAGAATGCAAGCCAAGATGAAACATCAAAGGAGGAAGATGAGGAAGATAAGTCAAATAAATAAAAGGAGGGAACTTCTTGTCTTTAGTTTTTATTCTTTTTATGTATTAATTTTTATTTCCTAGTCAGAATTTTACTTTCGCATAATAAATAGCAAACATGAATAAAATAAGCTCTATGCCTCTTCGTTAAGAAAAGGAAAGTGATGTGGTAATGGTAATGAACATGTCTAGGACTGGATTGTTGAGAAAGACTTGGTACTTAAGCAGTCTTTATTACTCACCTCTCTTTTCTTACAACCCTACCTTGTGCTCAGTTTTCAGTCATTACTTTGTTTTTGCAATGAGGACATTACTTCTTTTTAAGAATTTTAAATTATGTTTCAATATTTTTACTTAAGTATGCTGAAATAAATGAATGTTCAGAGGGAATTTTTGTTCATAAGTGTGTTCAAATCTAAGCATGATTTCTGATTTTATCTAAGTTATTCTTATGTTATCTTGAGTGATGGAATGCTTGTATGTTCTTTATATTTATGTAGTATTTGCCATGACAATTTGATTTCTTTAGAAATAGACATGTGTGAAGGTTTAAGTCTTTGGAATTGACTTAGTAACTTTCTTAAGGCAAAATCTTAGGAGTTATAAGAATCTAATATGATATAGGCACACTTTCTTTAGGTCGTTTGAGCTTTTCAAGCTGATCTTATTAATTTAACCCTTAAAACTTAGTTTTTGAGCTTAATGGTCTGTTTATTGCAAATTACCTACACCATAAATCGTATTATCATCCTTTTTATTTCATCATGTTCTTTTGCACCTATCTTAACTAAATTTGTCTTGGTGATCAAATTTTGAGGAAAAATATGAAAAGATGTACATGCTCTTCTCATGTTTAAAAAAAAAAAAGAATGAAAGAACGAAGGTAAGTTTGTTCAAAAGAATAAAAACCAAAGAAAAGTTTGCTCAAAGTGTATAAAATAAAGGTTGAGCATGAGTTTAGAATAAGTTTGCGGGAGTTCCAAAGGCCTAATTATACGAAGGTTGTGACACAAAAGGATCCAAGACAAAGTTAGGGTTAAGACGATTGAACCTAAAAATTTACTTCTCTTTATCCCTACCTTTAGCCTAGCCCTATTACAACCTAATAAAAGACCTATTGATTTGATGATTATACCGACTACACTAGTGGAGAGGAATTGCTAAGTTCAACATATGAAGACCACTAATTAAACCTTGTGATTTCTATGTTTAGTTGATAAGGAAAGCATATTGATTGGTGAATATTATATATGATTTGGAAATGCATGCATACTATGACTCATGTTGGCATTATGTTGTACTTAGTATAAAGTTTGGGAAAATATTTGCATTCGAGCTGCTTAATAATAAAAAGTATTTTTTAGCATGATTTTGTTGATGTATGATTATGTTGGAAGATTGATGCTGCTTTATCATATTGCAAAAATTGCCTTAGCAAAAAGTTGGGTTGTGCATGAACATTACTCGAGATGAGCAGTGATTTAAGTTTGGGGCTGTGTAAAGTCGAAATTACATAGGATTTTTCTATATATTTTTACCACCTTTTGATTTAATAAATATGTTAATCTTGGGTAATTGTTATTATAATAAGTGAATTTTACTTAATTATTAATTTTGGACATGAATTTATAAAGTATGTGAAATTATGCTTAATTACATTATTTTTGTACATAATTTATATTATTTTCATGTTAAATATTAATATGTGAATTTTCACTATGCAAGAGGACCATGGAAGATGTGATTAACATAAATGATGCATGGACATACATACATCCACTTCATTTGGACGGTAAAACCATGTAAAAACTAGGTCATAAGGATGTTAAGTTGACCCAGTAAAAGTGTGTTGCATGATGGACAAGTCTGATTATTTATTGGACCAAGAAACCGTCCAACAAGGAGGAATTAAAGCCCAACAAGGACCAAGTCATCCCCTTTTCCATAATTTGTGGCCAGCCATGTATGAGAGAAAATAGGTGGATTTCAAATTATATTTTTAGCAAATTCTACCCTTGCCTTCACCTATAAATACCACATACCTTTCCACTTCTCAAATCATCCCTTCATTCATAACACATCCCTCAACACTCATCTGTCATTCCTTATTCTCTCTTCTATTTCCCTATTCTTTTCCTTTGCATAGCCATCCATTTCCCTTGCATTCTTTAGCCAACAAAGGCTTTGTCAATACCTTTCTTTGGCCGGCCACCTTAGGAAACCCTTAGCAAAAGGAGCATCGAGTAGAATGGAGGAACACATCAGTTAGAAAAGATCCGAAAGGCTACTGATTTGAATTAGAGTTTATCCTTTCCTCTTGTTATTTAATTTACTTATGTTTTCTATGTGTTTATTATTTTTGACATCAACAATGAGATTTTAAATCCTATTTTCTAGGATGATTATGTTAATTCAATAAGATTTATTTCATTCATGTTTAACATTTGTGCCTCAGTCGATCATGTTTTCAATTAAAACCAAAATGTATTTCATTCATACGTGATGGGTGCATTCAGATTAGCTAAACAATCCTAACCAGACGATAGCTAGTAGACACATAATTGTAAAGTGTAATACTCAATTTAGATCACTAAACCCGACTAAATTATATGTTCATAATATCTTTAGTTAGCTCTATTATCTTGCATAGTTTTTAGGTTTATGTGATTAAACTGTTGCAAACATAAAAGTCCCTGTGACCTCGTATCGTTTGAGCAAATGTGATATATGAAATAGCTTGGTATTGTAATACCCTCAACTTGACCCAATTCTTCGAGTCCGGATCTTGGGTGTTTTTACATAATTTACTTAATAAAATTTCTAAACAGCCTTCTTATACTTTTGACTCACGATATTTTCCTTAACATTTACCATAATTCATTATTAAATAAACAAGGAAATATATTCAAACATCATACAGTATATTTATAAAAACTTATTACAATACATAAGTTTAATAAAACAAACTCATATGGCGTAATCCTACAATATGCCACTGGCCCAAACAAGTCCATTGTATGCTTAGTTTCACCTCGTTCGCCGCTTCTCTAGCGTACTCCTGGCTTGTCCCTCTTACCAACCACACTTAAATAGCAACATCTAAAATATAAACATAACATTTTGTAAGTTCAGAGGAACTCAGTGAGATTGGGCACAACATACCTTTTTAACTTATCATGAATTCCTCATCTTGAATATTTTGATTACCTCATATCTGCCTTTGGCGGATACCTTCATATTATCTATTAAATGATTGATTGCTTATACACCACTCACAATTCTCAACGTATCATCATTCATCTAACAGGTTGGCTATCTCTAGTTCTTGACAGACGATACTCTATTTTTCTTTTCTCTTTAGAAAATTTTAAACATTTATTCTAGAACAGTTAATCACAGACATCATCCTTAGTAGATACCACTTACTAATCTTGCTAAATCAGACATTAAATTGAACTATATTCTGTCTCAAAATAATACATACTCATACTAATGAGAACCACTTAAGATCATTCAGAAGAATTCCACATGTCTTTATTACAGAGAACAAACCTCTAAATTAACGAACAACTCAGATCCCCTTAAGTCTTAGAACATGTAACACCCCAAAATCGATCTTATGAACCGGATCCGAATATTAGGTGTTACCACTCTAATACAGACTTAAGCCTAAATACTCATGCCTTAGTTTCATATCCATTATAACTTAATTAAAATAATCTCTCAACTAAAATTTCAATTGAATATACATTTGACAATTACTACCATCGTACAAGAATTTCTATTACAAAGACTTTCATGCCCACCTCAAAACTTGATTACAGTATCTCAAGTGTAACTCTTAAGGAAAGCTATTGACATTATTTAAGCTACCAACACATTCTGTAAGCATAATAGCCTGCCATGCCATTTCTTTGGCGTAGCCTTGGCGTAGACCCAAATCAACTTACCTACAGAATAATGCACAAAGGTAAGTTCATGAGAACTTAGTGAGATAAACACCCATTTTCCTCAATTGTTATTATATTTTGCATTTGGTAATTCAATTCATCATCTTATTGTTCTTTTTCCTTCAACTTGTCTTTGGTGAGTACTTTTTCAGAATGCCATTCTCCATACCATAGATGCCTCCCTGACTCTAAATTCATGCTTTACTTTCTGCA
The DNA here is from genome assembly GCA_025698465.1 of Gossypium longicalyx. Classification (NCBI taxonomy): domain Eukaryota; kingdom Viridiplantae; phylum Streptophyta; class Magnoliopsida; order Malvales; family Malvaceae; genus Gossypium; species Gossypium longicalyx. Next base: position 30,369,663 of record CM047001.1, on the reverse strand, counting down.
TCTTTGATATGTTACTCATGCTCTTCACTTTGTACTTTCATGATTCATTAACCATATCCATTCCAGAGACCCATATAGATAAAATACTGTTATTCTTACATACATATTCTAAATCATCATTTCTTCAAAATTCATGAGTGGCTTTGTACATAGATAGAAGAGACATTCTTTAATTACACAATTTGATCCTTTCTAGAGAATACCCTTTCTTCTAATAATTACAAACTAATAACCTTATTCTTTTTACCAAACATAGCCCGTACTCAAAATTTTTCTTCAAGTCTAACTAACATATAGTTTTGAATTCGCCACATACTCTGGCGCATTCTAGTTTCTCTATTATTGTCTTAAGACCATGCAAGACATGCCATAACATTTCATACGAAGCTTACCACAAAGGAAGCTCATTTGAATATCTTACTGAAGGTGTAACATGACACGCCATAGGGTCTTTTTCTTCCAATTTTATTACAAAAAACGTTCCTTAAAAGTTTTCCAAGAATACCATTTATTTCTCTCAGGGTTTGCCACAGAGGCATTTCTTTTATATGCTTGCCACAAGGGCCATTCTTTAGAGTGCTCCACATAAGCTTTTTCATCTTAGATCGCCACAAAGGCTTTCTTTTCATAGATCATCACGAATGCTTCCCTTTTTCTTGCATGTTTACGATAAGGATTCGCCTAGACTCACATTGCGTGAGGTTTCCCCCTCATTGTCCTAGGTCACGTAGAGAACCCCCTTTAGGTAATCACCTTCCTTTAGTTCTTTTCCATATGTTTCCATAGCCCATCTATGGTCTTACACAATATGGTGTCACGGCCATGGACTTTTCCTTTCAGAGATTCATATCAGAGATCGTATTTTTAGTCTCGAGGGACCCCTTTAGACTCCACCATGGTGAACAAACATAGACTCAACTGATAGACTCTTCATAAATTGGCATCATTCATTACTCAACACTCGATTCATACAAACACTCAAACGATTTCACATCTCATCACATTTTCCAGACATACCATACAACCATACTTTAACTTTTAAGATTCAAACTACTTACTCACTCCTCAGATTTTCTACATACTACACATGCAAAATCCATCAAACACACATGTAATAGCATCATAACCATACCATACTTTTCTAGTTTGATTACATAGTTCAATCACCATTCATAGAAGCACTCACATGAGCAACATACAAGCAAGAGTCAGCCTAAGGACTCACCTTACACCCATGAACCACAGCTTGATCTACAGATGCAAACATCCATCACAAAATCTCAGTAATTCACTGCTAATAAGACATAGGGATACCATTAAAACTCATTCATAGAACTTTTATCATCATCTAAAATCCAAATAACCTCCATACAACACCTTACTTCCTCATCTTACTATTTATGCAAATAAAATAGACTTACTATGTCAAAAGTCAACATGCAAGTCCCTAATACTTACCCAGGTTATAAAACAAACTTCTACATGAACTTCGATCCTTAATTTCAACTTAGCAAGAAAGATTCTTGATAAGCTTCAAAGCAAGTTAGCAATGGTGTTTTCAAATAAAAGGAAGAAGATAACTCCCCCTTTCCTATAAAGCTCGTACCAATATTTATGTAAAACTCATGTTCTCGTAGTGAAACTTGACCCATATCACTAACTTTCAAAAATGTCTTTATTATTGGCTTACGATTGTAGAGAAAAGTATACAATAATCTAAAATCTTTACATATCCTTTATTTATCCCTTCATTCATTCTTGATCATGTAATAGCCCGTTTTTCGCTAAATCTGAACAGTGGTTTCGGGATCACAAATCTAACTTTAAAAAAATTATTTTATTATTATTTTTATATTTACAGCATGATATTAGAGTTGTGTGGAATTTTTGTAAAGAAATTTTATTGTTTAAGTGTTTAATTCGGTAAAAATGACTAAATCGCGTAAAGCATAAAAGTTGTGTTCTATAAGCTAAAGGTGTCAAATAGCTATAGAACTTAAAAGTGAAGGTCCTTATGTGGTAAATAGCCCATTTATGAGATAGTGGATGATATTGGAGTGGCAATTGGTGTTATTATTAATGTTTTTAAAGGGTAAATAGGTAATTAAAGTTAATAATAAATAAAACAAAGCCAAATATCATCATCTTCCATCCATTTACAACAAAAAATGGGTTTAAAATAGCCATTGAAGAGCTTGACATTCAACCATGGTGTTTTTGCTTGAATAGGTACGGTTTTAACTCCGTTTTTAATAATTTCTACATTTTTGAGCTCGTTACAGCTTAATCTTGCTAGCCCGTATCTTTGTTTTTGAAACTGTTATAGATTTGGAATGATGCCATTTTTTAATGCTTGGTTATTTAGATGTTTTATGATAGTTTTTTAATGTTTGAAGCTAGATATACAAGTTTTATAAAATGATTTTTGACAAAAATGCAAATTAAGGATTAAATTGAGAAAAGTGTAAAATTCATGGTTAGATGTATGAATAAACTAAAAATATGGGCAGCTAGTAGTTTGGGTAAAATTCGGCTAGCATGGGCCTGTCCTTAATTGCATGAATTTGCAATTTTATGTGTAACAGCCCGGTTTTAGTTAAATCGGAATAGTGGTTTCGGAACCATAAATCTAAAGTTGTAGAATTATTTTAATATTATTTTTGGTGTTTACAGCATGTTAATTGATATGTGTGAAAATTTCATAATTTAGTTTTACCGTTTGTATGCTTAATTTGATAAAAAGGACTTAATCGCGTAAATTGTAAAAGTGGCATTCTAATTTTTAAGTGTTTATTTGCTACGGTTAATTAATTATGAAGCCCTTAAGTGGTTATTTGACCCTTAGTTAATTGAGTGGGCGATTTTGGATTTATAATATATGGATTTCTTATTAAATTATAAAGGTTAGTTTTGTAAATTAGTAATATAAGTTAATATAATAAAATATAAGTAAAATTTTTGCATGTTCATCTTTCTAATTATATAAAGTGGAGAAGAAAAGAAAGCTTTGAATGTGTTTTAGGTTTGGCACTCATTTTGCTCAATTAAGTTATGGATTTTGTTCGGGTTTTGATAATTTTTGCGTTTTTTTAGATCGTTGCTTTGAATACTAGCTAGCCCATGCTTGAATTTTCAAAATTGTTGACGTATTCATGATTTTCCATTGATAATAGCTTGATTTTTTTGTTTTTTGATGATAAAAAATAAATATTTGATGATAGATTATTATGTTTAATTAAGTGTTTTTTTTATAAAAATGCTTATTAAGGATTAAATTGTGGAATTTCCAAATTGAGGGTGTCAAAATATGGTATAAATGAAATAAATGGGTTGCTAGGGACCTAAGGAGAATTCGGCCTAACATGGGTTTATTGAAATTTTGAGTATTTTGTGTTGTTTTGAGTTAGGGACTAAATTGTAAAAATGTGAAATGTTAGGGGCTAAAGTGAAAAATATCCATTTATGTGTTTTTGGATGAAATTGAAATAATTTTTAATTAAATAAGTTAAATTTGAATTTATTTAGATCAAGAAAAGAGGAAATCAGATTTGGATCGGGGGAAATCAAAAGTTATCGAATAGATGTTCCAATCCATTCGCGTCCGTACGAGGTAAGTTCAAAAGTAAATAAGTGTTCTTGAATTCAAATGTGTATGTTAAATAGCTTATCGAATTGAATTGTATATATATATACACATGTTGCCAAAATTAAATGGAGTATTGGTTGACTTGTTACAAGCTTGAATTGATCAAATTACAAAATTGAAAGCCCCATACGAACCTTAGAAAATGTGTAGGATACTAATGTCATGACATTAGGACTTCTGATGTGTGATTCGTGTAAGACCATGTTTGGGACATTGGCATCAAAGTAAGAAAACATGTAAGACCATGTCTGGGACAATGGCATCGTATATAATTCGTGTAATGTAAGACCCTGTCTGGGATAGTGGCATCGATATGTGATAACATGTAAGACCATATCCAAGATATGGCATTGTACGAGCTTATATGATTTCTGTGTATCCTTAACAATTTCAAATGGTTCAATGGGCAATGTCAAGTCAAGACCAAATGTGAAATTTGAGCTAAATGGATCAGGTACGTGTGAAGTTTATATGTTTATGAAAGTTAAGGTAAGTAAAGTACCTAATGTGATCATATGAACTACATGAGAAATGTGATTATATATGTGTATGGAACTAATTAGATTCAGCTATTTCAAATTGAATTATGAATGTTCTTGTGATGATTTATTTGCATATGGCTTACTAAGATTTCTAAGCTTACTTTGTGTGTTTATTCGTTGTTTTATAGATTTATAAAGCTAGCTCGAGTTCAGGGATCGTCAAGGAACTTCGTCAAACTATCGATCAATATTTCAGTACTTTGAAAACTTGTATTTATGACATATCGCATGTATAGGCTAGTTTCGATAAGGTTCATTTTGATTTGTATATATGTAGCCATGCGAAAATGGCTTGTTAATGATGTTTATGTTTGTGTATTTTTGGCCACGGTATAAGCTTATTTTGTAAAGTATAAGCTTATCTTGTGTGATGTTTGGTTTTATAAAATCGGTTTAAATGATACCAATGTGGTTGATGGATGTGTTTTTGGGTGTGATTTTATTACGTAAGTTGGCTATGTAAATGAGCTTATTTTTGTGAATTGATATATGGAAGTGATTTTTATATTCGGCTAATCTTAAGTAAAATAAATGTATATGCCTATGATATGATAATTTGTGGTTTGGCTATTGGGTAAGATTTGTGATGATAAATATTGAATGTGATTTACTTGTTAATTGGTTGGTCATTTTGGGTACTTAGGTAATGGCTAATAATGATCGTGTTTTGTTTTCATAATGTTATTTTATAATGTGTCGTGTTATTAATCTAGCGAGCCTATTTGATAAGAAATGATTTGGTTATGTATGCGTAATATTGACATATTGATTAGTACATAGGTCTTGTATGTCAGTTTGACAATTGAGCTAGGAAATAACTATTGATAATAAGGTGACTATACGCATATATATATATGGATGGTAATAAAAGCATATTTGATCATGTTGTAAATTAACTAATGTCGCATATGTGAATGAAAAATTAGGCCATGTAATATGGTTTTTTTGTTTTTAATATGTGCATGTACAGAAATTTAGAAAAATGATAAGATTAACATTTAGTTAACAAAATAAATGTATTGACATTTATTCGATGCATGAAGTGTAAGGATATATGTTTGGATATGTATTAAGAAAACGAATGCCATTACTGTTGAAGTCATATGGTTCGAACATTATATGTATTAAGTACATGTAACATGGCTTTGTTGCACATTAGTTAATTTGAATATGTGGTTAAATAGTTTATATTGACATGTTTAAATTTTAAAGCATGATTTGCTTATGTATTATAAGTTTGTACATGATTTTAAATTGAAAAATTGTTCTGAGTCGTGTTTTGGTCTATAATGCCTCATAACCCCAATCTAGCGATGGATACGGGTTAGGGGTGTTACATTTGATTGGTATCAGAACTACGGTTTAGTCGGTTCTAAGACTAACATAGCCTGTGTGAGTCTAGCTATACATGTCATATTTTTAAACTGCGATAGTGTGATGATTCCTGACAATTGAAAATGTGTTTTTGTATAGTAAATGGATCCTGAATGAGTCGTAGCTAACGATGTTGAGAGTAATGTGCCTGCTCCTGCTCATGGGATAGCATTGTCCTATTCTAGACATGTTACGAGTAACCATAAGGGAGAGGCTAAACAAGCTTTCTTCCAAATGATGAATGAGTGGTTCACTCAGTACATTAGAACTAATCCGGCTACTTCACAACCTTCACCCCTACCTAATCCTCTATAAATCCCTATCATGCCACTAGCTGTGAATTCGATTCAATTGAATAAGCCTCTGATTGATAAAATTAGAAAATATGGGGCTGAAGAGTTTCATGCTACTACTGATAATGATGCTGAGAGAGCTAAGTTCTGGCTCAGGAATACGATACGAGTGTTTGATGAAATGCCATGTACTCCTGATGAATGTCTTAAATCTGCCATTTCACTTCTGAGAGATACGGCTTATCATTGGTGGAAAATGTTGATATCTGTGGTTCCAAAAGAATAAGTCACTTGGGAGTTCTTTTAGACTGAGTTTAGAAAGAAGTACATTAGTTAGAGATTCATAGATCAGAAATGCAAAGAATTTCTTGAGCTGAAATAGGGTCGTATGTCTGTTACAAAATACGAATGAGAATTTGTAAGATGAAGTCAATATGCATGAGAATATGTTTCGACTGAAGCTATAATGTGTAAAAGATGTGATAATGGTTTGAATGAAGATATCAAGCTGTTAGTCGGGATTCTGGAAATAAAAGAGTTTGTGATACTCGTCGAGGGAGCATGCAAAGCTGAAGAACTTGGGAAAGGGAAAAGAAAAGCTGATTTTGAAGCTAGAGATTCACAAAAAAGATTATCAAGTAAGTCATTTCATTCGACATTCAAGAAGTTTCGAGATGACTTTAGCCGTTCAAAGGCTATTGCGGGTTATTGTAGACGTGATCGAGACAGACCACCTGTGAGTTCGAAAGCTACCTCAGTAGCTAGTGTTGGTAACATTAGGCCTAATCGACCCAAGTGAAAACATTGTAGTAAATGACATCCCGGCGACTGTAGATTGAATGATCGGGTCTATTTCAAATGTGGATCATTGGATCACTTCATTCGTGAATGCCCTGAGTTGGTTGAGCAAGAGATGGTACAGAATACTAGGCTGAGTAACACGGCAGCACGAGGCAGAACACCTAGAAACACGAGTAATGTGAGTAGTAGCCAGAGGGAAACTAAAGACATTGTTGTTAGATCTGAGGCTCGTGCACCTACCAAAGCTTATGCTATTCGCACTCACGAAGAAGTTTCGTCTCCAGATGTTATTACTAGTACTTTCACTCTCTATGATACTACTGTAATTGCATTGATAGATCCAGGATCAACTCATTCTTATGTATGTGAAACTTTAGTATCTAGTAAGACTTTGCCTGCAGAGTCTACTGAATTTGTGATTAGAGTATCAAACCCCTTAGGTCAGTGTGTTTTGGTTGATAAAGTATGCAAGAATTGTCCGTTGATGATTTGAGATTTTTGTTTTTCAGCCGATCTGATATTGTTGCCATTTGTCGAATTTGATATAATTCTGGGTATGGATTGGTTAACATTGCATGATGCTATTGTAAACTGCAAACAGAAGATGATTGATTTGAGATGCCAGAATAATGAGATTATTCGGATTGAATCAGATGATTTGAATGGTTTATCGGCAGTAATTTCTTCGATGTTAGCTTGGAATTATATGAGAAAGGGTTATGAAGCTTACTTTGCCTATGTGCTCGACACTAAAGTAACTGAAAAGAAGATTGAATTAGTACCAGTTGTGTGCAAATATCCGGATGTGCTTTCTAAAGAATTACAGGGTTTATCGTCGATCTGAGAGGTAGAGTTTGGTATTGAGTTAGTACCGGGAACAACTCTGATATCGATAACTCCATACAGAATGGCACCGATTGAACTAAAAGAGTTGAAAGCTCGGTTGCAATAGTTTACTGATAGAAGTTTCACACGACCGAGTTATTCTCCCTAGGGTGCACCGGTTTTGTTTGTGAAAAAGAAAGACAGAACTATGAGAATGTGCATTGATTTTCGACAGCTCAATAAAGCGACTATCAAGAATAAATATCCTCTGCCACGAATTGACGACTTGTTCGATCAACTAAAAGGGGCTACAGTGTTTTCTAAGATAGATTTGAGATCGGGCTACTATTAGTTGCGAGTAAAAGACTATGATGTGCCGAAAATTGCTTTTCGAACGAGGTACGGACATTAAGAGTTTTTAGTTATGCCTTTCATATTAACGAATGCACTTGCTGTTTTTATGGACCTCGTGAATTAGATCTTTAGACCGTATTTGGATTAATTTGTTGTTGTGTTTGTTGATGACATCTTGATTTATTCCCGTGATGAATCCGAGCATGCCGAACATCTGAGAGTAGTATTACAGACTTTGCGAGATAAACAGCTATTTGCAAAGTTCAGTAAATGTGAATTCTGGTTGCGCGAAGTCATTTTTCTGGGGCATATTATGTCAGCATCGGGTACTCGAGTAGATCCGAGTAAGATTTCTACAATAATAGATTGGAAGCCTGTGAGAAATGTATCTGAAGTCCAAAGTTTTCTAGTACTTTTTGGTTATTACAGACGATCCGTAAAAGGTTTCTCTATGACTGCAACCCTGATGACGAGACTACTACTGAAAGATGTTAAGTTCGAGTGGTTAGAAAAGTGCCAGAAAAGTTTTGATCAGTTGAAAGCCTTATTTACCGAACCTCTAGTGTTAGTTTAGCCAGAATCAGATAAAGAATTCATAATTTATAGTGATGCATCGTTGAATGGTCTGGGCTATTTTTTGATGCAAGAAGGCAAAGTCATAGCTTATGCCTCGAGACAATAGAAGTTACATGAATAGAATTACCTGACGCACGATTTGGAATTAGCAGCTATCGTATTCGTATTGAAGATTTGGCACCACTACCTATTCGATGAGAAATGTCACGTCTATTCTGATCACAAAAGCTTAAAATATTTGATGACTCAAAAAGATCTGAATTTATGGTAGCAGAGATGGTTGGAATTGTTGAAAGATTACGAGCTAGTGATTGACTACCATCCGAGAAAGGCCAATGTTGTTGTTGATGCTTTAAGCTAGAAATCTTTATTTGCTTTACATGCGATGAATACCCAGTTAGCCCTATCTGATGACGGTGCGATTGTAGCCGAGATGAAAGCAATATTGTTATTTTTACAACAGATTTGTGAAGCTCAGAAAGTTGATAAAGAAATGTTAGCAAAACGAGCTCAATGTAATTCGAACCCTGATTCAGAATTTTGGATTCGTGTTAATGATTGTTTGAGATTCAGAGGCCAAATTTGTGTCTCGAGGAATTCAGAATTGATTCAGATGATTTTAAATGATGCTCATAATAGTCGGTTATCTGTTCATCCAGGAAGTACGAAAATGTATAATGACCTGAAACAGCTTTACTAGTGGCCTGGTATGAAGCGTGATATCTCTGAATTTGTTTCGGAATGTTTAATCTGACTGTCTGGTTTAGTACATCCGATTATGATTCCTAAATGGAAATGGGATAGAATCACGATGGATTTTGTATCGGGTTTGCCTCTTTCACCTAGTAAGAAAGATGCAATCTGGGTAATTGTCGATAGACTGACCAAGTCGGCTCATTTCATTCTGGTATGCATGGATTATTCACTTGATAAGCTTGCTGAGTTATACATCTCTCTGATAGTTAAATTACATGGAGTACCTATTTCTATTGTTTCGGATAGAGATTCGAGGTTCACATCGCGGTTTTGGAAGAAACTGCAAGATGCATTAGGTACGAAGCTATATTTCAGTACCGCTTTTCACCCACAGATAGATGGTCAATCTCAGCGCATTATTCAGATACTCGAGGATATTTTGATATGTTGCATTCCTGAGTTTGAAGGTACGTGGGAACGATACTTGCCATTGATTGAATTTGCGTATAATAATAGCTTTCAATTGAGTATAAAAATGGCACCTTACAAAGCTTTGTGCGGTAACAAATGCTGAACACCTTTGTATTGGACTGAGCTTAGGGAGAATAAGATTCACGGGGTCGAATTGTAATGCCTCAAATCCCCGAAAACCCCTGTTGAATTATTTTGTGTGTATACGACATGGTTGTATGGTTGTCTCAGTGGTTTGGTGCTCTAGGAGTGTCTGGGTAGTCTCGGGTTCAAGCCTTGGCTTGAGCAAAATTGTGCTTCTATTTGAATAAACCATTGTCTTCATTTAGTAGGCTTTTAAATAATTGAGGGGAAATCATGTCATAAAAGGCCTGCTGGTCTAGTGGTAAGTGGCGTGTTTCTATACCAAGGGACTAGAGTTCGAGTCCTGTTGCACGCAAGGATGTCCCTTTTTGCAATCGGCCTTGTGGGTACTTGGATGGCTTTGGGACTCTAGTGGTTGGATGGGTGAGGAGTAGTGGAGGGAGTTTGAATCGGTCAAGTGAGGGAAAAGGGGAGAGATTCGGGGAGAGATAAAGTGGTGGATCAAGGAGTGGAGGAGAGGTGGTAGATGGCAGAATGTGGGAGTCTCTATAGTGCCAATTCGGTCATAGGTATGTGAAGTGCCAAAATTGTGTTGTGGTGTTGCTCTCCTTTTTTGTCAGTTTCCTTTTAGTCTTTCTTTGCATTTTGAGGTTGTCGCCGAATTGACCTTTGAGGATATTTTCTCTTCCTTTCTACTTTAAACCCTAACTGAATATGCTTCTGACCTTGGAAAACACTCTTCTCTTCTCTCAAGATCAACAATTTCTTTGGCCAATTCTTTTCCTCTCCATCTCTCTTCTCAGCATTTGTTGCCTCTTCCTTTGTTTGGCCGAATACCCTCCTTCCTCCCTCTCCCTGAAACCAACGTTACCCCTTTTGACCGAATACCTCTGGAATTTGTGGCCATTTCTTCTCATCCTCTCCTCTCATCGTGCTATTTTCTATTGCTAAAATCGAATATCTCTTTTGTTACTTAGGCAATACCTAGATTGGAGTCTAGGCCGATTATTGGGGTGCAACCTTCATAGTTAAGGGGGTTAGGCCGATTGTCCTTCCGCGATAAGTAATCCTGTCACTCGTGGTTAAATTTTTGGAGAGAGTTCGTTGAGTGTAGAGCAAGAAGGGTCCAGCGATTGGCGGATTGGTACTTTGATCTCGGAAGTGTTGCGACAACAGTTTTATTACAGGTGTGTAAACACTACTAATAGATGTGAGATAGAAAATGCCGAAAAGTCTAAAAAGAGGATGTCGGCACCACACGGGCGTGTGGTCCCCCATGTGGCAGGTCGTGTAACGAAACACAATCGTGTGGTCGATAAGATGGCCATGAGCACTTTCATGGGCCAAAACGATATTGGGCCATTCTAGGCCGAACAGAGCCGTGTGGGCCCAATAGGCTTATGGGCCCCACACGGAGAAATCACACCAAGTATAGTAAATATTGGGCTAGGCTGTGTAAACAGCATGGGTAAGGCCATTTTTAGCCTTTGTGGGCCATACGAGCATGGGGCCCACAAAGGCCCGCAATATGGACTGAAGGCCCATTATCACTAATTGACTGTTAAGGTTGTACGGGGTCACCTAAGACGACCGTGGACCTACTGTTGGGTGGTAAGTATACTTAGACCCTATACTAATGAATGACCATTATACCCCTATGAGGTAAATTGACTGAAATACCCCTGTATTATGTATGACTGTTTCTGAGCATGATATTTCTACATACACGTATATTATGCTGCATTACATGGGGTGGGATATATGATTTTGGAGGAAGTGTACTGAAAGGCTAGAAGCCTATTACTAGCAACTCTGCTGCAAATACTGATTTAGTACCGAAATCGATACGACTTGCTGTGTAGGGTTGGGTGGGCCGATTTTATCCCCACATGGTGTGTAGGGCTAGTACGGAGATGGTGTCTAGCGGATGGATTGGGTTGGATTTTGTGTTTGCATACTGTACTGAAATGGGCTAAAGGCCAGACTGCCTCTGTTACTGAAATGGCCTCAAGCCTAGACTAATACTGTTACTGAAAAGGGGCTAAGGCCCTAACTGGAACTAACGAGTTTGTGTTTTCACACACTGAGTTTTTGTGAACTCACCCATTTGATTACCTGTGCAGCAAATCCCCAAGCTTAGACGGATCGAGGTGGCGGAGGACTCGAAGGTGGCCACTCGACGTAGTTAATTTATTCAAAGTACTATAATTTAGATTTTTATTTGATGTTGGGTTTTCGTTATGTAATAAGGCCTTTTTAAAGTTTATTTTAACTTGGGGATTTAACTACTTAACTTTACCTATTAGTAATAGGACTCGTACTTTCAAAAAGCGCAAAAAAATGTTTTTCTGAAATCATCACGCTTACGCCATATGTTTTAAAAGCTTCCGCGACAGCCACTGTTTAAATTTGAGAAACTAGTATAATTAATATTTTGCTTAAAAACTTGAGATTTCACATGGAACTTGTAACACCCCTAACCTGTATCCGTCGCCAGAAGGGTAAGGAATATTACCAAACAAGCACGACAATTCATTTAACAATATTCAAACAATCTTCTCAATTAAAAAGAAATATACATTAATTCATTCCTAAGTTTAATTCCCATCAAAATATTTAAAACATTAATCGATAATCAACCACACATACATATTAATTATGTGGAACTCATATAGTGACTTAACAAGCCATTCTCGCATGGCTATACATATATATATACACATTACCAAAAAGATACATAATTAATATCAAAAGTCAATCCTATACATGCCATTATCAAGTTTCATTTACAAGAGTACCGCAAGGTTTAGATAGCGTGGACGACTTCGACTTTGGATCTTCCGAGTCCGAGAGCTGACGGACAAAATCTATAAAACAAGGAATTAAGGCAAAAAGGGTAAGCATTTCGATGCTTAGTAAGTCTTAAGTAATGAATCATTTATAACTAAAGCGTAGCATTCATAAGGCTACTCATCTTTCTGACTAAATGTAGTCATGATTAAAATATACTACTATTGTTCATATATGTCATCTTAAATTTTTCCTTAAACACGAATTCAGTATCATGTAGATAATCTCTTTTACCCAACTAACCTCAAAATTTAGCCGAATACATCAAATTCGATTACAAGGCTAAATAAATGCAAATGCGCAAAATCACATACTTATGTTACTTCACACTTCAACCTATATACTTACATGCTCATAGTCAATCTTAACTTAATTTCAATGTATATATGGTACATACCGGATCGTCTTATGGTTGTAAGCACATTAATAGAAATTATTACGGCAAGATCGCACATTTCCAACACAATTGCCTTCGGTATTTAGCCCGGATATAACAACCAGCACGAATGCCTTCAGGACTTAGCCCGGATATAACAACCAACACGAATGCCTTCGGGACTTAACCCGGATATAATACTACATGAATGCCTTCGGGACTTATCCTGGATATAATACTAGCATGTATGCCTTCGGGACTTATCCCGGATATAATACTAGCATGTATGCCTTCAGGACTTATCCCGGATATAATACTCAATTATCATGCATATATATATATATTATAACACAATAGCATTTTGTTTACAATGCTAGAACACAAGCACATTTTAATTATCAACCATTTGGATACAAATCATATGCACTAATTATTTATTTCACTACGTAAATTCAAGTAAAACCGTTAGGTCTCCATTTATTCATTATACTTATATATAAATCATTATTTTATCAAATCATAATTTAAATTCCATTACTCAAAGACTTACCTCGGTATCTTTGAACGGTTGTAGATTGGCTACTCTATTGCTTTCTCTTTTCCCCTATCCAACTTCGATCCTCCTTGCTCTTTAGCTTAATAAATGCAAATAAATTTGTTTAATATTTAGTTCACATACTCATGCATAGACTATTTGAAAATTTCCCTTTAACCAATATACATTCGGCAATGACCACAACAACTTAACTAGTCTTAGAAACCTTCTTTAACATTTCAACTTCATCTTGATATCCCAATGACAAGAATGCACCCATTTATAAATATATATATATATATATAATGCCGAATGTCATTAACTGATATAGTCACACACACTACTTATATACAAAATTTATCCACACATAGCCTATAGTTCATTCGGCCATTCATCACTCAACCAAACAAAATTTCATAACAAATTCCTATGACCGAGCACACATATATACTTACATCCCAATATTCATAACATTCAAAACCACATTCTAAATAAAATAATTTTGAACAATGCCGAATCCTTAAGTGATTAAATATCACATTTTACTCAATTCAAAACATATAAACAACATTTATTCATGACATCAAGCATCTTTACTTCGGCTATTACTAGAATAAACATTAACCATTCATATTTTTAGAAAGACCAATTTCTTTCCTCAACACATTCATCATAAAAATTCAAATAAAACAATCAAAATTCCTTCCTTTATAACCATAGTCGAATGCTCCATTCATCCACCAATATTGAAAATTTTAGCATGGGCTAAGCAAGAACCATGATAATTTACCTAAAACAAGTTAACATTTCACAATTTTAACACAATATACTAACCTCCCTAAGGATTCAAGTGACCGAAATTCTTCCCCTCCTTTCTTCCTTCTATTCGGCCAAGATGAACAAAGATAGAACTTTGTTTACATCACCCAATTTTTATTATTATTTAAAGTATATAACCATTTAACTAAAATTAATACATATTTTAATATAAAATCATCATCATGGTCGGCCACTACTAGCAAAAAGAGATATTTGACATGCAAGTCCAAGCATTTTATAACATGCATTAATAAGCCACTTTAACATTTGCCTAACACATTTCTAAATTTTCTCACATAAGTCCTATTTAATAAATTTCACATTCAAATGAATAAATTAAAGATTGGAACTTTCACCCATGCATGTTCACGCACAATAAGTATAGAAAATAATGGTTAAATATTTTTATGACTCGGTTTTGTGGTCCCGAAACCACTTTCCGACTAGGGTAAATTTAAGGCTGTCACAACTCTTCCCCACATAAGAAATTTTTGTCCCCGAAAATCTTACCAGTGAATAAGTTAGGATATCGTTCTTTCATAGAGTTCTCGGGTTCCCAAGTAGCTTCTTCAATCCCGTGCTTGAGCTATAATACTTTTACTAACGGTACCTTTTTGTTTCGCAACTCTTTTACCTCGCGAGCTAGGACACGAATCGGTTCTTCTTCATAACTCAAATCAGATTGAATTTCAACCTCTACTGGATTAATTATGTGCGATGGATCGGATCTATAACGTCGAAGCATTGAGACATGAAAAACGTTGTGAATCTTTTCAAGTTCAGGGGGCAAAATCAATCATGAAGCGATCGCCCAATTCGTTCGAGATATTTAAATGACGGCCCGATGAACCTCGGACTCAATTTGCCTTTACGACCAAATTTGAGCACTTTTTTCTAAGGTGAAACTTTAAGAAACACTTTGTCTCTGACCTGAAATTCAATGTCTTTTCATTTTAAATCCGCATACGATTTTTGACGATCTAAAGCTGCTTTCAGACTTTCACGGATTACTTTTACTTTCTGCTCAGCATCTTTAACCAAATCAACCCCGAAGATTTTACTTTCACTAAGCTCGGTCCAAAACAACAGTGTACGGCATTTACGACCGTACAAAGCCTCGTAAGGTGCCATCTTAATGCTTGATTGAAAACTATTGTTGTAAGCGAATTCAACCAAAGGCAAATATTGTTCCCATGAACCACTAAACTTAAGGATGCAACATCTCAACATATCCTCGAGTATCTGAATGATCCGCTCGGATTGACCATCAGTCTGAGGATGAAAAGCGGTGCTAAAATGCAACTTGGTACCTAATGCTTCTTGCAACTTCTTCCCAGTCGCGATGTGAATCTCGGATCTCTATCGATCTGAGAAATAGGTACCCGTGTAACCTCTGTCGAGAAACATATAACTTCGGCTAGTTTGTCAAGTGAATAATCCGTACGTAAGGGAATAAAATGAGCCGACTTTGTCAATCTATCAACAACAACCCAAATCGCATCTTTCTTACTTGACGACAATGGCAATCCAGATACAAAATCCATCGTAATTCGATCCCATTTCCATTCGGGTATCATGATCGGCTGACGTAACCCTGAAGGCACTTGATGTTCCACTTTCACTTGTTGACATATCAAACACTTCGAAACAAAATCAGAAATGTCTCGTTTCATACCAGGCCACCAAAATTGACATTTCAGATCGTTGTACATTTTCGTGCTACCAGGATGGATCGACATTCGGCTATTATGAGCTTCGTTCAAAATCATCGAAATAAGTTCTGAATTTCTTGGAATACACAATCGACTTCTGAACCTCAAACAATCGTTGTCGTCAATTTGAAACTCTGAATCCACATTCGATACACATTCAGCTCGTTTAGCCACCAATTCATCATCAACTTTCTGAGTTTCACATATTTGATGAATCAATAATGGTTTGGCCTTTAATTCTGCCACTAACACATTATCAGATGAAACGGACAAGTGAACATTCATCGCTCGCAAAGCAAACAGTGATTTGTGACTCAAAGCATCGGCAACCACGTTAGCCTTTCCCGGGTAATAGTCGATGACAAGCTCATAATCTTTTAACAACTCGAGCCAACATCTTTGCCGCAAATTCAAATCTCTTTGAGTCATCAAGTATTTGAGGCTTTTATGATCCGAATATATATGACACCTCTCTCCAAACAAGTAGTGTCGCCAAATTTTCAAAGCGAAAACAATGGCAGCTAATTCGAGATCATGGGTCGGATAGTTTTTCTCATGCGGCTTCAATTGCCTCGACGCGTAAGCTACAACTTGACCTTCTTGTATCAACACACAACCCAGCCCAAGTAAGGACGCATCACTGTATATGACAAACTCTTTTTCTTTGGATTCGGAATTTTGCACTAACACCGGGCTTCGTCAAAAGTGTTTTGTGTGGTCGAAACTTTTCGCGCATTATTCGACCATTCGAACTTAATATCTTTACAAGTACCGTCATTGGTGTAGCTATCATCGAGAAACCTTTTACAAACCATCTGTAGTATCCAGCAAGTCCCAAAAAACTCCGAACTTCAGTAATATTTCTCGGGGGATTCCAATCAAGTACGGCTAAAATTTTGCATGGATCAACTCGAATACTCGATGCGGATACTACATGCCCCAAAAAGCTAACTTCTCTTAACCAGAACTCACATTTACTGAACTTAGCATATAACTGTTTATCCCGTAAAATCTGCAACACTAATCTTAGGTGCTCGGCATGTTCGGTTTCATCTCGTGAATAAATCAAGATGTCATCTATAAACACAACTACAAACCGGTCCAAATATTGTCTGAAAATTCGATTCATCAATTCCATAAATACCGCAGGGGCACTAGTGAGCCCAAACGGCATTACTAAAAACTCGTAGTGACCGTATCTCGTTCTGAAAGCAGTTTTGGGTATATCTGAGTCTCGAACTCGCAACTGATAATAACCCGATCTCAAATCTATCTTTGAAAACACTGAAGCTCCTTTCAGCTAATCAAACAAATTATCAATACGTGGTAACGGATATTTATTCTTTATGGTCACTTTATTCAATTGACGATAGTCAATGCAAAATCTCATGGTTTCGTCCTTCTTTTTCACAAACAATACTGGTGCACCCCAAGGTGAGAAACTCGATCGAGCAAAACCTCTATCCGTCAATTCTTGCAACTGGGTTTTTAATTCTTTCAATTCTGTTGGTGCCATACGATACGGAGCTATCGAAATTGGTGTGGTACCAGGTGCTAGTTCGATGCCGAATTCTACCTCACGAACAGGTGGTAACCCTGGCAATTCCTCAGGAAAAACATCTAGATACTCGCAAACCACTGATACTGATTCAAGCTTCTTTTCTGATTCTTTACTATCAAGTACGTACGCAAGATACGCTTCACACCCCTTTTTGACATATTTCTGAGCCAACATCGAGGATATAACTGCTGGTAACCCATTCATATCAATAGACTCAACTCGGATTATCTCATCGTTTGCACATCTCAAGTCAATAGTCTTTCTTTTGCAATTCACAGCTGCATCATGAACGGTTAACCAATCCATACCGAGAATAACATCAAATTCATTAAACGGTAGAAGCATCAAATCGGCCGAAAAATAGGAACCTCGGATTATCAGGGGACATTTCCTACACACTTTGTCGACTAACACATATTGACCCAAGGGATTTGACACTCGGATTACGAACTCAGTAGACTCAACAGGTAGAGTCTTACTGGATGCTAAAGTCTCACATACATATGAATGAGTAGAACCAGGGTCAATCAAAGCAATCACATCAGTATCAAAGAGAGGAAAAGTACCGGTAATAACATCAGGCGAAAAAGCATCCTCGCGTGCGCGTATAGCATAAGCTCTAGCAGGAGCATGAGCCTCGGATCTGGTTGTAGCATCTCTAGACCCTCTCTGACCTCCACTAGCATTACCTAAATTCCTAGGTGGTCTACCTCGTGCTGTAATACTCGGTTTCCCACTCTGGTTCACATTTTACTCGGATAATCTCGGGCAGTCTTTAATAAAATGGTCGGCTGACCCACATTTATAACAGGAGCGGTCATGAAATCTACAACTCCCCGAATGCCATTTACCATAATACTTGCACTCGGTTCTGTCCCGACGTTCGTTTCCAACGCTGGCAACTGAAATGGCTCGTGTACTCACAGGAGATCGATCGTGGTCTCGTCTGGAAAAACCTGAAATATTCTTTGATCGGCCTGAATCATCTCGAAATTTCTTCGATGATTGCTGAAAAGACTTTCCTGTAGATCTTTTACGAAATTCTCCAGCTTCGACATCAGCTTTCTTTTTTTCTTTACTAAGTTCTTCGGCTTTGTAAGCTCGTTCGACAAGTACTACGAACTCTCGTATTTCAAGAATGCCAACAAACATCTTTATATCTTCATTCAGCCAATCTTCAAAACGTTTACACATAATAGCCTCAGACGGTACACATTCCCGAGCATATCTACTGAGTCTGACAAACTTTCGTTCATAATCAGTAACTGACATGGAACCCTGTTTAAGCTCAAGAAATTCTTTTCGTTTTTGATCAATGAACCTCTGACTGATTTATTTTTTTCGAAATTCAATCTGGAAGAATTCCCACGTCACCCGTTCTTTAGGCACAACAGAAACCAATGTATTCCACCAATAATAGGCAGAATCACGTAGCAGAGATATGGCACATTTCAGGCATTCATCAGGTGTGCAAGATAGTTCATCGAATACTCGGATAGTATTGTCCAACCAAAATTCATCTTGCTCAGCATCATCGCTATCTGTAGCCTTAAATTCAATAGCCCCTTGCTTTCGAATTCTGTCAACCTGGGGCTTATTCAACCTCATCTGATCGATTACAGGAGGTATCAGGGGTGCAGGGGGTGTATTTGTTGGAAATGGGGGTTGTGGAGCAGCCGCATTAGTTCGAATGTTTTGGTTAAACCAATCATTCATCACATTATAAAAGGCTTGTCTAGCCTCGTTATTTTGGTTGCTAGCAATAGGTAGAGAGTCCACCGGCGCGGTCCCGTGTGCATGAGCAGGCGCTACACTCTCAACATCATCAGCTATTGCTTGATCGGGATCTATTACTATACAAAATAAAACATTTTTAATTGTCAGAAATCACTACACTATCGTATTAACACATAATTGAATGTATAGCTAGACCCATACGTTTTACGGTAGTCCTAGAATCGACTAAACCGTAGCTCTGATACCAATAAAATGTAACACCCCTAACCCGTATCCGTCGCCGGAGGGGTAAGGAATATTACCAAACAAGCACGACAATTCATTTAACAATATTCAAACAATCTTCTCAATTAAAAAAATATACATTAATTCATTCCTAAGTTTAATTCCCATCAAAATATTTAAACATTAATCGATAATCAACCACACATACATATTAATTATGTGGAACTCATATAGTGACTTAACAAGCCATTCTCGCATGGCTATACATATATATATGCACATTACCAAAAAGATACATAATTAATATCAAAAGTCAATCCTATACATGCCATTATCAAGTTTCATTTACAAGAGTACCGCAAGGTTTAGATAGCGTGGACGACTTCGACTTTGGATCTTCCGAGTCCGAGAGCTAACGGACAAAATCTATAAAACAAGGAATTAAGGCAAAAAGGGTAAGCATTTTGATGCTTAGTAAGTCTTAAGTAATGAATCATTTATAACTAAAGCGTAGCATTCATAAGGCTACTCATCTTTCTGACTAAATGTAGTCATGATTAAAATATACTACTATTGTTCATATATGTCATCTTAATTTTTTTCCTTAAACACGAATTCAGTATCATGTAGATAATCTCTTTTACCCAACTAACCTCAAAATTTGCTTGAATACATCAAATTCGATTACAAGGCTAAATAAATGCAAATGCGCAAAATCACATACTTATGTTACTTCACACTTCAACCTATATACTTACATGCTCATAGTCAATCTTAACTTAATTTCAATGTATATATGGTACATACCGGATCGTCTTATGGTTGTAAGCACATTAATAGAAATTATTACGGCAAGATAGCACATTTCCAACACAATTGCCTTCGGTATTTAGCCCGGATATAACAACCAGCACGAATGCCTTCGGGACTTGGCCTGGATATAACAACCAGCACGAATGCCTTCGGGACTTAACCCGGATATAATACTAGCATGAATGCCTTCGGGACTTATCCCGGATATAATACTAGCATGTATGCCTTCGGGACTTATCCCGGATATAATACTCAATTATCATACATATATATATATATATTATAACACAATAGCATTTTGTTTACAATGCTAGAACACAAGCACATTTTAATTATCAACCATTCGGATACAAATCATATGCACTAATTATTTATTTCACTACGTAAATTCAAGTAAAACCGTTAGGTCTCCATTTATTCATTATACTTATATATAAATCATTATTTTATCAAATCATAATTTAAATTCCATTACTCAAAGACTTACCTCGGTATCTTTGAACGGTTGTAGATTGGCTACTCTATTGCTTTCTCTTTTCCCCTATCCAACTTCGATCCTCCTTGCTCTTTAGCTTAATAAATGCAAATAAATTTGTTTAATATTTAGTTCACATACTCATGCATAGACTATTTGAAAATTTCCCTTTAACCAATATACATTCGGCAATGACCACAACAACTTAACTAGTCTTAGAAACCTTCTTTAACATTTCAACTTCATCTTGATATTCCCCCCCCCCAAAAGACCGAATGCACCCATTTATAAAAAATATATATATATAATGCCGAATGTCATTAACTAATATAGTCACACACACTACTTATATACAAAATTTATCCACACATAGCCTATAGTTCATTCGGCCATTCATCACTCAACCAAACAAAATTTCATAACAAATTCCTATGATGAGAGCACACACATATACTTACATCCCAATACTCATAACATTCAAAATCACATTCTAAATAAAATAATTTTGAACAATGCCGAATCCTTAAGTGATTAAATATCACATTTTACTCAATTCAAAACATATAAACAACATTTATTCATGACATCAAGCATCTTTACTTCGGCTATTACTAGAATAAACATTAACCATTCATATTTTTAGAAAGACCAATTTCTTTCCTCAACACATTCATCATAAAAATTTAAATAAAACAATCAAAATTCCTTCCTTTATAACCATAGTCGAATGCTCCATTCATCCACCAATATTGAAAATTTTAGCATGAGCTAAGCAAGAACCATGATAATTTACCTAAAACAAGTTAACATTTCACAATTTTAACACAATATACTAACCTCCCTAAGGATTCAAGTGACCGAAATTCCTCCCCTCCTTTCTTCCTTCTATTCGGCCAAGATGAACAAAGATAGAACTTTGTTTACATCATCCAATTTTTATTATTATTTAAAGTATATAACCATTTAACTAAAATTAATACATATTTTAATATAAAATCATCATCATGGCCGGCCACTACTAGCAAAAAGAGATATTTGACATGCAAGTCCAAGCATTTTATAACATGCATTAATAAGCCACTTTAACATTTGCCTAACACATTTCTAAATTTTCTCACATAAGTCCTATTTAATAAATTTCACATTCAAATGAATAAATTAAAGATTGGAACTTTCACCCATGCATGTTCACGCACAATAAGTATAGAAAATAACGGTTAAATATTTTTATGACTCGATTTTGTGGTCCCGAAACCACTTTTCGACTAGGGTAAATTTAGGGCTATCACAGAACTAGTCAACCTAACCTTTTGTTAAGAACCTAAAGAAGTTTTTATAAATAACTGATTCTTCCTCAATTAGTGTTTTGAAAACAACACTCTAATGTGACATCACAGATCTGGCCATAACGTCTAGGATGGGTTTGGGGTGTTACACGAATTGATTAAAGAGACTGAACAGAAAGTGAAAGTGATTCGTGATAGTCTGAAAGCATCATCAGATAGTCAGAAATCGTACGCAGACTTGAAATGGAAAGATATTTAATTTCAAATCGGGGATAAAGTGTTTTTAAAAGTCTCTCCGTGGAAGAAAATACTTCGATTAGGTCGTAAAGGCAAATTGAGTCCGAGGTTCATCAGACTATAATAGCTCGATTTAGACCCTAGTCAAAATAGTGGTTTCAAGACCACAGTCCGACAGTGAAAAATTTATTTCATTATTATTTTAATATTTACAGCATGATATTAGCATTGTGTGAAAATTTCGTGAAGAAATTTTACCGTTTGAATAGTTAATTCGGTAAAAAGGACTTAATCGCGTAAAGTGTAAAAGTTACATGCTATTTGTTAAAGTGCTATATTGCTATGGCCTTTATAATTTAGGGTACTTATGTTGATATTAGACCATTAAATACATGGGTGAACATATATGGACAACCATTATATGATTTTAAAGGTAATTCATTAAGGGCAAAATGGGAAATTGATTAATAAAGGTTAATATAATAAAACAAAACAAGAATTTGGCTTTATTATCATCATGTTCAGCCGAATGTTAGAGAAAAATAAAATTCATGGATGTGTTTTAGGGTTTGGTCATGATAAAGCTTAATAAAATGTTTGTTTTTAATCTGTTTTCGATAATTTTTACGTTTTTGTGATCGTTGCTTAGTATTCTATAAAGCCCATGCCTAAATTTCTGATTTTGATGATGATTTTGAAATATTCCATTGATGAAATTTTGAGCTTTATGAAGTTTGATGATGAATTATGAAAGTTTGTTGATAGATTATCATGTTTTGTAAAGTGATTTTTAGTAAAACTTCATAAAAGGGATTAATTTGTGAAAAGTGTAAATTGAGTAGTTAAAAGTGTAAATAAATGAAATATGTGGACTTATATGGACTATATGAGTATTCAGCCAAGCATGGGAAATATGAAATTTTGCGTATTTTGTGATTTTTGTGAATAAGGACTAAATTGTAAAAATGTGAAATGTCAGGGGCAAAAGTGTAATTAGCCCATTTATGCGTTTTTGGATAAATTTGATTGAATATATGATTAAATAAGTTAAATTTTTATTGAATTATATCAAGAAATGAGAAAATCAAATTTGGATCGGTGAAAGTCAAAAATTATCGAATCGTCGTTTCGGTCCGTTCGTGTTAGTACGAGGTAAGTTCATAAGTAAATAAATGTTGTTAAATTGAAATATATGTGCATTATATGTGCTTAATTGAGTTGTAAAGAAATATATTTGTGAAGTTGAAATATGTAAAATGTGAATTGAATTTGAGGCACTGAGTGTACGATAAATGAAATAGCTACGGCTATTAAAATGGCACTGAGTGTGCGAGATTATAATAGCATCGGCTGAGAAAAGAGCACTATGTGTGCGATACCGATATAAGTTCAGTTTAATGTAATGGCACTAAGTGTATGATACAATTATAGCTTCGGCTAATTAATTGGCACTAAATGTGCGAGTTCGTTGAATGTTCAAGGATAATTGAATGAATTAGTGTTTCAAGCTTTGAAGTGAGAAATGTGATAGATAAGAACGTAATGGTATAGGTATGTACGGAACCTCTGTGGTTGATGATGTTAAGTATGAAGTAGATGAAAATTATGTAAATGAATGATGAAATGAGTTAGACTGGATAGCATTATTAATGCTATTTAAAAGACTAAAGATGTGGAATGGAAGTAAGATATGGCTTTGAATAAGGGTGAGTAATATGATGTGCTATATATATACTCGTTATATGAAATTGTGGTCTTATTTTTCAGATATGAAATTTACGAAACATGAAACATGGTTTTGATGTATGATTGTTTGGTTCGAAAACTTGAACAGATAATGAAATCAAAATGGTTGAGTTGGCTATATGATTCATGTATGTGAATTTGGTTTATGTGAATAAGGAAATTATGGATGTTCGACTTTGGAAGTGTTTATAAAGAATTTGATATAACTTTATGTATGATTTGTAATAAATGACCATGGTTTGGTTGGCGATGAAATGAATGTGTCAGGTTGATTTATATGAATGAACTAACGGTTGTTAGTCGAGTTTGAAAGCGTGGGTATACGTTCATTACTAAATAAGTTAAGTGAATTATTTAATGTGATTACATGAATTTACGAGTACAATGAAGGTGTATGTGATTGAGATTTGTTAATTTCGGTTTTGTGATATCATTGAGATGATTTAATTGCTTATGACTTACTAAGCTTTCAAAGCTTACTCTGTTATTTATTATCCTATGTCTATAGAGTTTCAGAGACTTGCTCGGGTTGGAAGTTGAAGGAGACGTCATCAAACTATCCGGTTATCACTTCGGTAATTAAAAGCTTTAAGTTTTGGTAATATGGCATGTATAGGCTAGTTTTGAGATGGTTCATTTTGACTTGTGTATTTATATAGCCATGCGAAAATGGCTTATTCATGATGTTAATATGGCGTATATTTGGTATGTTCATAGTTGAGAATTTGGGTAATGTTTGACATATGATTTTAGTATGCTTTGATATAGAGAATGAATATGAAATTGGTTGATGATATTATGAATTAATTGATACATGTTTGGATTTGAATTTTGCTGAAAATGTTGCATATATGATGCTTGATTTTGGAATTGTAGGGAGGACCCAAATGTGGGGCATATTGGCCTTATAAATGGTCTATTTTTGCCCACATGAGTAGGGACACGGGCTTGTGTCTCTGCCGTGTTGCTCGAGGGCCATTTTGAAAAGAGCCTGGGAAGACCACACGATTGCACACACAGAGGCATGTGCTAGGCCGTGTGGCCAAGTCAGTTTCAACCACGGGTTAAAACACATGGGCGTGTCTTGTGGTCATGTTGATAAGTCAGTATGTATGCCCTATTTTGCCACAGCCTAGACACACGGGCGTGTCTAATGCCGTGTAAGGCACACGGCCTGTTCACACGGGAGTGTGACTTTTATAACTTAGAAAAATTGTTAAGTTTTGGAAAAATTTTGTATGTGTTCGGTTTAGTCCCGACCTCTTCCTAATGCATGTTTATGGTCTTATTGACCTAAGAAAGGGACTTAATGTTATTGTTTGACTATGATATGACGATGCATGACTTTTGATTGTGAAATGATTGCGAAATGTTCTGATATGTCCGATAATGCCTCTTAACCCTAGTCCGGTAATGGATACGGGTTAGGGGTGTTACACGGACCGTATGAGATTATCGAGAAAATAGGTCCAGTGGCATATCGGTTAGCTCTATCGAATGAATTAGAGAAAATTCACAATGTTTTCCATGTATCTATGCTTCGACAATACCGATCAGATCCCTCGCGTGTGATTTCTCCATTTGAAATTGAAATTCAGCCTAATATGACTTATAATGAAGAACCGATAAGAATATTAGCTCATGAGGTCAAAGAATTGAGAAATAAGAAAATTTCATTAATGAAATTCTTATGGCATCAACACGGGGTCGAAGAAGCTACATGGGAAACCGAGAATGCTATGAAAGAGCAATACCCAAACCTATTCACTGGTAAGATTTTCGAAGACGAAAATCTTTAAAGGGGAGAGTTGTAACAGCCCGATTTTAGTTAAATCAGAATAGTGATTTCAGAACCAAAAAATATGAAGTCGTAGAATTATTTTAATATTATTTTTTGTGTTTACAGGATGTTAATTGATATGTGTGAAAATTTTGTAATTTAATTTTACCGTTTGTATGCTTAATTTGATAAAAAAGACTTAATCGCGTAAATTGTAAAAGTGGCATACTAATTGTTTAAGTGTTTATTTGCTACGATTAATTAATTGTGAAGCCCTTAAGTGGTTATTTGACCCTTAGTTAATTGAGTGGACGATTCTAGGTTTATAATATATGGATTTCTTATTAAATTATAAAGGTTAGTTTTGTAAATTAGTAATATAAGTTAATATAATAAAACATAAGTAAAATTTTTGCACGTTCATCTTTCTAATTGCCGAAAGTTGATAAGAAAAGAAAGCTTTGAATGTGGTTTTAGGTTCGGCACTCATTTTGCTCAATTAAGGTATGGATTTTGTTCGGTTTTTTATAGTTTTTACGTTTTTAAAATCGTTGCTTTCAATACTAGCTAGCCCATGCTTGAATTTTTGAAATTGTTGATGTATTCATTATTTGCCATTGATGATAGCTTGATGTTTTTGTTGTTTGATGATGAAAAATAAATATTTGATGATAGATTATTATGCTTAATTAAGTGATTTTTAATAAAAATGCTTATTAAGGATTAAATTATGGAATTTGCAAATTGAAGGGGTCAAAATGTGATATAAATGAAATAAATGGGTTGCTAAGGACCTAAGAAGAATTCGGCCTAACATGGGTTTATTGAAATTTTGAGTATTTTGTGTTGTTTTGAATTAGGGACTAAATTGTAAAAATGTGAAATGTTAGGGGCTAAAGTGCAAAATATCCATTTATGTGTTTTTGAATGAAATTCAATGAATTTGTAATTAAATAAGTTAAATTTGAATTTATTTAGATCAAGAAAACAAGAAATCGAATTTGGATCAGGGGAAATTAAAAGTTGTCGAATAGTCATTCCGGTCCGTTCGCGTTCGTACGAGGTAAGTTCATAAGTAAATAAGTATTCTTGAATTCAAATGTGTATGTTAAATATGTAACACCCCAAACCCGGCCTAGACGTTATGGTCGAATCTGGTGTGTCACATTGAAGTGTTTTAGCAAAAACCGTGTTTTCATTGAAAACCCTTCTTAAAATAAAAGAAACCTTAATTAACTTAAAAAAAACACACCTTTCAGTTGCAAAAGCCTTGTTGAAACATTTGATTTAAGAAGACTTATCATTTAAAAGTTTAATTGCGGAAACGTAGAAAGCATACTATAATTTAGAAAACCCATGTTCAACTTCTTGTAATTACATTGAAAATAATAGTAATTCAAGTAATAATAACACAATGAAAACCTTATTACAATCTGGTCCGGAACATACTTAAAAAGAAGTAAAAACTTAAATTCCTGAAATAAAATAAAAAACCAAGTCCAAATCATCTTGCTAGCTGGCCACCCAGAGTCCTTCCAAACATCGAACCTTCTACTGAGCATCACCTGAAAATAAAATAAAAGAGGGGGTGAGTTTTTGCAAACTCAGTGTGTACAACCCTCGATCAAAAACAAGCATTCAAAATAAACATCATTCATCAATCATGCAATGCAATCCCATCCAAATTATCCATCCGCTACACACCGGCTCCGTCCCCTATCACACCATGTGGGGATATAAATATTGACCCACCCAACCCACACACCATGGTAGCCCGATTGCGGAACTACCTTCATTTACATATTGGGCTTCAAAAGCCATCGGTGGATCCACGATTATCAAGCAACCATGCGATCCTCATATACTTCCTCCGTTCCATAATTCCCAACCCATATGCAACCTAAGCAGAATATCATATGTATGCATGTCGCATCCACAAAACTTACATTCAACACCTACGGGTATTTTGGTCATTTTCGCCCTTAGGGGCATTTTGGTAATTTTCCCTTAATTACGGTTTTCACTTATCTTGGCCCGCTAACAAGTCCCGTGAGCTAAGATGAACGAATACTATGCACCAGGTAGGATTCCAGAGAATAGGAGGTGGGGGATTCCAGAGAATAGGAGGTGGGTCATTAAAACCGCTTAAGTACCAAGCTCTCCCTAGATCCAATCCTAGACATCCATATACCCGTTGCCACACCTTAACCCTATGACTTGTCCACAGTCGCAAATAATTAACTAAGTCTTATGTGGATATCATATACTAGGCCGAAAACCCCTTACAAAGCCCAAACAATTTCACATACCTATATTTGGCCCATTAAGCCCCAATCATATTCATATGGCCCATTAGGCCCAAATCACCTGTATATGGCCCATTAGGCCCAAATCACATTTATATGGCCCGTTAGGCCCAGTCACATCCATATTCATGCTCACATACAAATTCCTACCACATAGCATCAATATTCAGTTTTTGCCTATTATGGGCCCAACAGCCCATTGGCCTCATTTAGCCCATCTGGCCCATATGGCCAAATCACAACCCAAGTCCACGAAATTGCCTGTGGGCCTCAGGCAACCTATCGGTTTCCCTCTTACAAGTTTTCGTACACTCGCAAGACTACCGTAGCCAAACTTTCGGCATTTCGGCATTTCGGCTTTTCGGCTTTTGCCGATTCATTGTGTGTGTGCAGTGTATGTACACACCTGGTAAGCAAGCGTGATGCGATCTCCTTAGCCCAAACCTACAATCAATATCACCCTTCAATTAATTGCATGCTTAATACTTATTTACTCAAAAACTGAAACCTCACCTTAACCTTACCTTGACCCCAATCCTTAATCGCTTTTTCCTTGATCACGTATTTCCTAGATCTGCACAAATCTTAACTATTAAAACTTGAATAATAGGTGACTCGTATCCAACACAAGTCTCCTTACCATAACTATGACCATTCGGCCACCTTAGCCAATGGGAGAAGATTACTTACCAAAACCACAACACCTTAAGGAGTAATGCGGCAGAGAGCTAAAAACCAAGATTTGATACTAATTCCCTACCAAAGTTGATTAGAAAGAGTGAGGGACAATAATCGATACTAAACAAATAAAACCGATTAGAAGAGCAACACTTACACTAGATTCGGTCAAAAAGTATTCGTCCCTTAGAAGATTCGATTTTTCGGCTTTTCAAACTAAGTATGGTGAATAAGGTTTATTTGGTACAAATTAAAGAAGAAAAGTAGTAGAAAAAATCAGCAAAGAAGATTGTGCAGAGGAGAATAGAAATCAGCAGAAAGAAAAGAAAATAAAATAGATGGTTTTCGGCTTTTTGGATCTTGAAGAGAAAAGGGTTTCTTGCACAAAGTAAAGGGAAATTCGTCATTAACTTTTCAACCCTCCCATTTGGCACCTATTTATAGCCCTATAGCCGAATTCTTCAAGCCCAAGTTCCCAATTTAGCTCCACTTACTCCTCACTTCTCATCTCCTCATTTTTCTCCCTGATAACCCCTTGATCAAAATCGAAAATAAAGAAAATTTGGGATTTTGGGATTTTTAGGGCGTTACAAAATAGCTTATCGAATTGAATTGTATATATATACACATGTCGCTGAAATTAAATGGAGTATTGGCTAACTTGTTACAAGTATGAATTGATCGAATTACGAAATCGAAAGCCCTGTACAAAACTTAGGAAATGTGTAGGATATTTATGTCATGACATTAGGACTTCCGATGAGTGATTCCTGTAAGATCATGTCTGGGACATTGGCATTGAAGTAAGAAAACGTGTAAGACCATGTCTGGGACATTGGCATCATATATAATTCGTGTAAGACCCTGTCTGGGACAGTGGCATCGATATGTGATAACATGTAAGACCATATCTGGGATATGGCATTGTATGAGCTTATATGATTTCTGTGTATCCTTAACAATTCTGAATGGTTCAATGGGCAATGTCAAGTCAAGACCAAATATGAAATTTGAGCTAAATGGATCAGGTACGTGTGAAGTTTATACGTTTATGAAAGTTAAGGTAAGTAAAGTACTTAATGTGATCATATGAACTACATGAGAAATGTGATTATATATGTGTATGGAACAAATTATATTCAGCTATTTCGAATTGAATTATGAACTTTCTTGTGATGATTTTTTTGCTTATGGCTTACTATGCTTTCCAAGCTTACTTTGTGTGTTTATTCCTTGTTTTATAGATTTATAAAGCTAGCTCGAGTTCAGGGATCGTCAAGGAACTTCGTCAGACTATCGATGAATATTTTAGTACTTTGAAAACTTGTATTTATGACATATGGCATGTATAGCCTTTAACACCCCAAACTCGGCCTAGACGTTATGACCGAATCTGGTGTGTCACATCGAAGTGTTTTTCGAAAATTGATCCTTTCAGTAAAATCCATTGCTGAATTAAAATTCTTTTATTATTTAACAAAAGGTCTAGACAAAACGTTTACCTTATTAACCATTAGTGTTATATTAAATTGATTTAAAAACGCGGAAGCTTTTTAAGTCGATGAAATTTAAAACGCGTGTTTTAGAAAACAGTAATTATTTTAAAATCTCGTCTTTACCTAGACTAGTAATTTAAAAACATATATAATCCAAAGGCCAATTAAAAATTAAAACCCACAAACGGCCTTATTACAAAATTAAAAACCCCAAAAGTGAAATTTAACTTAAATAAAGTCAAATGCAAGACACAGCAGTCGTGTGGCCACCTCCAAGTCCCTTGCAGCACCAAATCATCTAAGGCTGGGGATTACCTGTACAGTTGAAAAGAAAAGGGTGAGTTTACGAAAACTCAGTGTGCAACCCCCTCTCAGTCAAACAGTAAGAAGTGCATGCAGTAATAGCCTGGGCCTGAGCCTTAATCGAGAATGAGATGATCCGGTCCTTAGCTCTATCAAGATATGCAGTGTGGGCCTAAGCCCAATCTGAGATCGAATCTGATGTAATGCAAGTATGCATCCCACTCAAATCTGGCCAGCACACCACCCGTACCAACCAACACACCATGTAGGGATATAAATCGACCCACCCAGCCAGCACACCAATATCACAAAGAAAGCGCGATGATAATAATGCAAAGATAGCGAGAAGCGATAAATGTGGCGAAGCCACCAGTAACAATGAATGTGACATAGTCATTAGTACAGTACTTCCTCCATATTAAAATCCCAACCCCATATAGTAAGTCATGTCATAAATATTACGTGTATGCAAAGTCATACTCAGTACAATCATATATGTAAATTATAAGCACATCATCCATATGGAACATAAGGGCATAATCATCATTTTACCATACAGGGGTATTACAGCTATTTTACCCTATAGGGGCATTACGGTCATTTTACCTATTTTGGGGTTTCAGCTCAGATAATGACCTCTTTGAAGGTCCACATTCGCCTCGAACGACACAGATAGCCTAAATGATCGTAACAGTGTAAATGGGCCCAAGGCCTATTACTCAGCCCAAGTGGGCCCACATGACCCATTTCGGCCCAATGTGGCCCATAACGGCCCATGTCCACGAAAACGCTCGTGGTGGCCTTTACAGTCTATCACCCATTATTTTTGGGCTTAGTTTACCCCATGAGTGATTGCATGCTCGTGAGGCCTCAAATGCCGAAGTTTCGGCACTTCGGTTTTTCGACTTTTGCCTATCTATAGTAAGGAAGGGTGTGGTTACACACCTGTTTGCGAAAACAATGCGAATAGTCCTCGAGTACCAAAACCTATATCCATTCACAACACAATTATTCGCATGTCAATAGGAATACAACCAGCCTTAGTCAATATACTTAGTAACTTAAACCACAACCACCTACCCTTGCTTAAACCAACGAATATTCGTACCAAACTATTGATCAAGAGCGATTACCCACTCCTTTATTAATATCTTCAAATGAATCGAACCTCCTATTAACATATATTTATGAAAATAATTAATCCTTAGGAAACACATCCTCACCGAAGTCGCGAATGTAGAACCGAATAGAACTCAAAGTCAGCAAAGAAGGCAAAAGAGCAATTTCGACACAGTGGGGGTAAAAGTACAATGGAATATCAGCAATAACAGAGAACAAGGGAACGTTCTAACTCAGCAATAATCCCCAACTTCCAGAAGCAACCCTAGGAAAAACGACAGCCTAAAGAAAAGGAAGGGAAAAAGAGTTGCTTTCATAGAGGAACCAAACAATAATCGGCCAAGAGAAAAGACTTGTCAAAACCGAAAATGTTGAGAGGGGAAAAAGGGTTTAAAAAAATCAATCCAGAGAGAAAGCAATTGAGAAAGGAAGGAGAAGAAGAATAATTAAATCGGCCACAGTCTCCAGGCTACAAAAATAATAAATGAAAAAAACGATAGAGTTTGAGTAAGGGAGGAAGTATGTATTCGGTTTAAAGAGAAAGAAAGAGAAATAGTTTTAGAAGGAGGAGAGTAGAAGAGGCAAAAAGATGAGAGTCGAGAAACTTGAAGAAGAGTGTACAACCGAAACCAGCAAACGGAAAAGGCACTATCAGAAACTCTTTTTGCACAATCGGTCTCTAGAGAACAAAAGAAGAAAAAAACCTAAAATGTTACAAACCCGAAAAAAAACACACTTCTCGAAACCAAAATTCCTGAGTGCTTTACAGTTCAAAAATGGCACACTCCTCTCCCACACCTCAACCTCCCTTGATTTTCTCCCCAATGTCCTCCTAAAAATCCTCTTTTATCTCCTTCATGATTTTCTCCATAAACCACTCCTTGACCAGTTCAAACTTCCCTCAACAGAGTTTCAATCAGCCTCTACTTCTCACATGGCAAGAGAGCAAACTAAATACTCTTCTTACCATGCCACGACTTGAACCTTAGACCTAAAGAGGACTCCACACGTCGCCTACCACTACATCACAAGCTCTTTTCTGACATAAAACAAGCACTATTACTTATAAAAACCTATGTGACAGTGTCTAGATTCATTTAATAGTAAAACTAAAAATTACTGTAAAAGTCAAGACTTGAACCCAGGCTTCTCAAACACACCCAAAACTCATAGCCATTACATCAAACATGTAATTTGTGTCAGATAATACAAAATTAAAGACTCAAAATTTTTGGGGCGTCACATATGCTAGTTTCGATAAGGTTCATTTTGATTTGTATATATGTAGCCATGTGAAAATGGCTTGTTAATGATGTTTATGTTTGTGTATTTTCAGTCACGGTATAAGCTCATTTTGTGAAGTATGTTTCATGGTATATCTTGTGTGATGTTTAGTTTTATAAAATCAGTTTAAATGATACCAATGTGGTTGATGGACGTGTTTTTGGGTGTGATTTTATTACGTAAGTTGGCTATGCAAATGAGCTTATTTTTTTGAATTGGTATATGGAAGTGATGTTTATATTCGGCTAATCTTAAGTAAAATAAATGTATATGCCTATGATATGATCATTTGTGGTTTGGCTATTGGGTAAGATTTGTGATGATAAATAATGAATGTGATTTACTTGTTAATTGGTTGGTTATTTTGGGTACTTAGGTAATGGCTAATAATAATCATGTTTTGTTGTCATAATTTTATTTTATAATGTGTCGTGTTATTAATCTAGCTAGCCTATTTGATAAGAACTGATTTGGTTATGTATGCGTAATATTAACATATTGATTAGTACACAGGTGTTGCATGTCGGTTCGACAATTGAGCTAGGAAATAGCTATTGATAATAAGGTGACTGTACGCATATATATATGGATGGTATTAAAAGCATATTTGATCATGTTGTAAACTAACTAATGCCACATATGTGAATGAAAAATTAGGCCATGTAATATGGTTGTTTTGTTTTTAATATGTGCATGTACAGAAATTTATAAAAAAGATATGATTAACATTTAGTTAACAAAATAAATGTATTGACATATATTCGATGCATGAAATGTAAGGATATATGTTTGGATATGTATTAAGAAAACGAATGCCATTACTGTTGAAGTCATATGGTTCGAACATTATATGTATTAAGTACATGTAACATGGCTTTGTTGCACATCGTTAATTCGAATATATGGTTAAATAGTTGATATTGACATGTTTAAATTTTAAAGCATGATTCGCTTATGTATTATAAGTTTGTACATGATTTTAAATTGAAAAATTATTATGAGTCGTATTTTGGTCTATAATGCCTCGTAACCCCAATATGGCGACGGATACGGGTTAGGGGTGTTACATTATGTGATAATGACTAAATTGCTAAAATGTGAAATAATAGGGGAAAAAGTGTAATTTTGCCAAAAATGTGTGAATTGTGTTAAATTGAATGAATTAATGATTAAATAAGTAAATTTTGTTATTATATAGATTGAGAAAAATGAGATTCGGATCTAGAACGGAGGAAAACAAAGTATCAGATTAGTCGACCTAATTTGTCGTTACAGCAAATGAGGTAAGTTCGTATGCTAATAAACGTACTTAAATTGTGTTATAAATGCTTATTTGTTATTGAATTGAATTGAATGCTGAATGGTCATGATTACGAGCAAGAATCAATAAAGTTATGACATTCGAAAGTCTCATACGAACCTAGGAATAGTATAGGATACAAATGTCATGACATTAGGATTACCGAGATGAGATTACATGTAAGACCAGATCTGGGACATTGGCATTGTACTGTGATTACGTGTAAGACCATGTCTGGGACATTGGCATCGATATGAGATAACATGTAAGACCATATCTGGGATATGGCATTGTATGAGCTTTATGTGATATCCGAGTATCCTTAGCAATTCTGAAGGGTTCAACAGGCATAGTCAAGATGAGAATTAAAGTACGATCGAAATAAGTAATACAGGTATGTACAGAACCTATGTGAGAATCAAATGAAAGTAAATTGGTGAGTTCATATTGTATCATGTATATTAATTAAGAAAGAATTTTGTATAAGTATGTTTCATGTCAAAATGTGTTTATTTGGCTATAATGAAGTATGAATTGAATGATATGTGAGATATGAGTTATAGTTGTTTTAACTAAATATACATATGGCACATAGTGTACGAAACACCGTTATTTGATGATATTTCACATAATTCACTTGGCTAAAGAAAAGGTGATGAATATTGAATTAAATAAATGTTGAGTTATTAAATGAAAAGTATGATTTAAGAAAGGTAAGTTGCCGAATAAGACCATAGCTGGGCTATGGCAATCGAATAATAAGACTATAGATGGATTATGGCAATCGACTAAAAAGACCATAACCGAGTTATGGCACATGAAAGAAAAACCACGACAAAACCGTGTTATGGCACATGAAAGAAAAACCACGACAGAGCCTTGGCAATGTACGTGTAAGACCATAGTTGGACTATGGCATCGGAAAATCGATGAGTTGGTATCATAAGCACTTATAAACCAGAGAGGTTTGATAAGAGTATGGGTGATAAATAGAAAGGTATCGATACAGGTATGCACGAAAGACTACTCAAGTATCGAGTTATATGAAGTTGAGAACTTGTAGATGAGGACATGAAAATTTGATGTTAGCTCATGAATTGATGCTTTAAATGTTAATGATTTATCTATTTCGAATTGATATATGAATGTTGTGATCATTTTAGGCTCACATACGAACTTACTAAGCTGTGAAGCTTACTTTGTGATATTTTTCTATGTTTTATAGTGTTTCGGACGTTTTCTTGGGTTGGAAGTCAACAAAGATCGCATCACACTATCCGGCTATTGATTTTCGATATTTTTTTACACTTTGTGGCTTGGTTATATGGCATGTATAGGCTATGGTCTTTTTAATATAGTTGTCAGAAATGTATATGGTCATTTGAAATGGCTTATTAATCATTTTGGATTGATGACTATAATGTGGCCTTATGTTTTGCCATGGTTGGTATAAAATGTGTATTTGACTTATGTTATGTATTTGTAGTTTGGCTTGGAATGCAAATGTGGTCACAATGTGGTTTAAGAAGTGGCATGTATTGGTATGAGTTTGAGATGATGCATCGATAAGCTTTGGTTTGGTTATAGGTTGAATGATATGGTTGGGTATTCAGTTTGAATTTGAAACATATGAAAAATGTTAAAAATGGTAAATGATTCATGCTAGTTTTGGTATTTTTTTTGGTTAAGAAATGGTTGAGATTTGAGAAGTGAAATGTAATGATTCAATATGGTATAATTTATGCTGGAAATGGTCACTTTTGGTTGCTTATTTGGTTGTATATTTGTTACCATTTGGATGCCTTAGGATGCATGTGACTTAACTGGAAAAAAAAGTAGCTTATAACAAGCCTATTTTTGTGCCACACGGTTGAGCACACGGGCGTGTGACTCAACCGTGTGACCCCTGAGGCTTAATTAAAATAAGTCAGTGAGTTACGCGGCTTAGACACACGGGCGTGTCTACTGGCCGTGTATGGCACATGGGCTGGCATAGGGGCGTCTGGCTAGCCGTGTGACCCAATTCAGTATGTATGCCCTATTTTTATACGGCCTGGACACAGGCGTGTCTGGTGGCCATGTAAGGCACACAGCCTATTCACATGGGCCCTCAATAAACACTACAACAAATTTATCCAAATAAGGTCGGAAAATTTGATTCATTAAATCCATGAAAACCGCAGGAGCATTTGTTAGGCCAAAAGGCATTACCAAAAATTCATAGTGACCATACCTCGTCCAAAATGTGGTTTTCAGCATGTTCGAGTCCTTAACTCTCAATTGATAATAATCGAACCTTAAATCTATCTTGGAAAATACTGTGGCTCCCTTCAGTTGATCAAATAAATCATTTATCCTCGGCAAAGGGTACTTATTCTTTATCGTCAGGTTGCTGAGTTGTCGGTAATCAATACATAGCCTCATCGAACTATCTTTCTTTTTCACAAATAAAATTGGTGCACCCTATGGTGAATAACTAGGTCTCGCAAAACCTTTATCCGTTAATTCTTACAATTGGGTTTTCAACTCCTTTAACTCAGTTGGAGCCATCCTATACGGAGCAATCGAAATAGGTGTCGTACCCGGAACTAACTCAATACCAAATTCAGCTTCCCTAATTAGAGGCAATCTAGGCAATTCTTTTGGAACCACGTTCGAATACTCACAAACTACCGGTACTAACTCAATCTTCAACTCTGAATCTTTTGTATTCATCACAAAAGCAAGATAAGCTTCGTAACCCTTCCTTACACACTTCTGAGCAGCAATAGAAGAAATCACTACAGGCGAGCTATTCGACTCATCTGATTCAACCTGGAGAATATGACCATTTTCACATTTCAGTTTAATAAATTTTCTTCCACAATTTACAACTACATCATGAGTAGTTAACCAATCCATACCAAGAATTACGTCAAACTCATCAAATAGCAAAAGCATAAGGTTAGCTGGAAAATAATGACCTCTAATCATCGATGGACAATTCTTACATACTTTATCAACTAACAAGCATTTGCCTAACGAGTTTAACACTTCTATCACAAATTCCGTAGATTCAACAAGCATGCTCATACTAGACACCAATTTCACACAAATATAGGAATGGGTAGATCCCGAATCAATCAAAGCAATAATAGTAGCATCATAGATAGAAAATGTACCCATAATCACAACCGGGGATGAAGCCTCTTCGCGAGCGCAAATGGAGTATGTCCTTACAGGAGCTCTACCCTCGGGTTTCACAGCAGACTCTTTAGGGGCATTCTTACTGCTCGTTCCACTACTCAAATTTTTCTGCAGTCTACCTCGACTAGCAGTGTTGCTCGATCTTGCACTTTGGTATCTCTCCTTCTCTACCATCTCGGGGCACTCTCTAATAAAGGGGTCAGGGAAACCACACTTGAAACAAGTTCTGTCACTCCCTCAACACTCACCGGGGTGAC
The DNA here is from genome assembly GCA_025698465.1 of Gossypium longicalyx. Classification (NCBI taxonomy): domain Eukaryota; kingdom Viridiplantae; phylum Streptophyta; class Magnoliopsida; order Malvales; family Malvaceae; genus Gossypium; species Gossypium longicalyx. The sequence continues at coordinate 30,331,920 of CM047001.1, read as the reverse complement.
GTCTATCACATTGGGGACATTCTGGTCTACTTGGTCGAGCATTACCAACACTAGCAATCAAGGTGGTCTGTAACAGCCCGATTTTGGGCCTAGTCAAAACAATGGATTCAGAACCACTATTCTGAGGCTAGAGAAAATTATTTTGATGTTATTTTATGTGATATAGCATGTTTATAAAGGTGCAATGAAAATTTTGGTAATTTTATTTTAGCGATTTATAGCTTAATTTCGAAAAAGACTAAATCGTGTAAAAGGTCAAAGTTGTATTTTAGTGCCTAAAGGTGTTAAATAGCTAGATAACTAAAATTGGGGGCCTTTAAATGGAAATTAGACCCTTTTTAATAGAGGTGGTCGGCCAAGGGAGACAAGATTGGTCAAAAAGCCATATTTTATGGGATTTAAATGACTTTTTGGTCATAAAATAGAATAAAGAAAAAAATTGTCATTTTCATTCATTTTTCTTCTTCTCTTTCAACAAAAATGGCAGCAAAGAAAGGGTTTTGAAGCTAGAAAATTTCAGCAAAGAAACTCCCTTGATAGTAAGTGATTTTAATGCTTTTTCTTGATGATTTTGTGTTTTTGGAACCCCTAAAGCATGAGCTTTCAAAAGAGGGGAATATTTTGCAAAATGATTAAGAGTCTAGGGTTTTGCCATGAAAGCATATGTGTTGTTTTCTGAGTTTTTATGGAAGAATATGAGTCTTGGTAGTGTTATAAACAACTTTTATGAAAGAAATTTGCATGAAAGCACCTAAATGGACTATTTTGTAAAGTTTATAAAATAAGTGTAAATGTCTGAAATAATTGAATTTGTGAGTTGTTATAGTTATGAAAATGGTTTTTCTAGGCTTAATGAGTAATAAAATGTGATAAAAATCATTTTACGAGCCTAGGGGTAATTTGGTAATTATGGCAAAGTATAGGGGAAAAATTGTAAATTTTGCCAAAATGTGTCATTGGACTAATTTGATTAGTATATTGTTTTAATAAGTTAAATGTGATGTTATAGATGATGAAAAATGAGATTCAGGCTTAGAACGAGAAGTTTTATGTTAAAAAGAAATTTTATGGCCTGATCTTATATGCATATGCTTGAGTTAAGTCCGGTAGCACCTCGAACCCTGTTTCGGCGCCGAATACGAGCGAGGAGTGTTACATTGAGTGGTATCAGAGCATAGTTTAGTCGGTTCTCGGACTAACATAGCATAAGTGAGTTTAGCTATACATGCCATAGTACTACTCGTGATAGTGTGATATCTTTCGGGACTTACGAAACTGTTTGCTAAGACAGGAAAGACTTCCAGCCAAGCAAATCTTGTTAACGATAGAAATAATATTGAGATGAATGAAACGTGCTTGTGATATGTTGAAATTTGGAAAGGTATGAAAATAAATTCATGATTTTTACATGAATTAATACTCAATATGTGATAATCATAAGTTAAAGAATGTAGAAACGTGGAATGAAATGAAAGTTAAGTTGTGATGTTACATGCCTAACTCAATTGGCCTAGTGATTATGAAAAGAAGACTTTACTTGAAATGACAGAATATGTGTATAAGTACTTCTATTTAATGATGTGTAATCAGTATGTACATGTGATTGACATTTATGTTTAAATCTCTGAATTAAAGATGTCATAAATGTTATGATAGCATGAAAACTGAAATGAAAGATCAAATTGAGTAGAACGCTGGAATTGAGTACGATCGTTCAATTATGAATTGACGGATAAGACCATGGTTAAACCATGGCAGTGCAGGTGATATGTGCGCCAGTGTAAGACATGTCTGGGACATGCATGGCCACATTGTGAAAGCCATTGTAAGACATGTCTAGGACATGCATCGACTTTGAGACGAGAGCCAGTGTAAGACATGTCTGGGACATGCATCGGCTTCATTGTTAAAGCTAGTGTAAGACCACGTCTGGGACATGGCATCTGCTTGATATGTGTCAGTGTAAGACCTGTCTGGGATACAGCATCGACACAGATGGACGAGAGTTAGTTGAAGACCATAGTTGGACTATGGCATTAAGTAAACAATGTACTCAAGACCATAAGACGTTCTCTAATTTGATAAAGGTTGGTAAGTAAAATATGGCTAAGTGTTGAAACTTGATTAGATATTAATGATGATTCTAGTAAAAGAAATGAAAATTTGTATTATGATAAGTTCACTGATGTTTGGCTAGTATTCATATGAAATAAAGTTGCATGTGTTACTAAGAAATGTGAAAGTGTGTTCATAACAAGTTGGAAATTTGAAATGTTTGAATCGATGTGCATGATATTGTGCTATTGTTAAGTGTGTATATGTATGAGAGTCGAAAATTTAGAGGCTTTACAATCTTCACCCCCTTACCAGAATAGAGTTATATGACGAGATTCGCGAGAGATTTATAGTATAAGCTTGCACATGTGAAACTAAATAGTGCAATAATGGAATATTATGGGATTAGTGAGGACAGAATTAATCAGAGGAATGGTGTAAGACTTGCAAAGATGTCTGAGTATGACGGATTCAATTAAGTAAAAGTTATGGCTATCTCTCTCTTCTGAGTATTCTGTAGTTTCCTCTATCCTTGGGAATATGTATGGTTGTCCATTCCTAGTGAAAATTTTATTGGATAAGAATGTTAGCAACTGTGATATTAGACAGAAAGCTCTATTAATCTAATTAGTTATGATCAACATTTCTTATATCTTGGAATTCTTTTCTAATATGCCGAAAGGAAGTCGATGGTGAAAATTCAGGTGAGACCATTTTGATGTTTCTATTGATTATGGTTTTATATATATATGCAGGAAATATATTATCTCTATTATGATGGAATTCCAGAGAGTATAGACGGCAGTTTCTTTCTGGTTTTCTCTGAAGGATTTTTTTTCAAACCTTCCTCATTATATTCTTCTGGGTTATATTCTCGGATTTCTAGTATGGTATTATATCTTGGAATTCTTTATCTTGGTTTTTCCTATCATTCTTATTTTGATAATTATCAAATCTGGCTTATCTTTAAGTATATTCTTTGACTTGCGATAATAATTTCTATTATGATTATGCTTTTGGTTCAATCATGGAAGTGTGGGAATTCTAGTATCTGGATTTCCCTAATCTTCGTGTAAAGAACGATTATCAGTAAAGGTAAATTAAGTTATGTGCATTAAGTTTATTTTCTAGTCCGAGAATAATGTTGTGCAATTACGGTTAAATAGACGTACAGCCTGAAATGAAGAAATTTTATTCTTATAAGTATGATACGAAAACACATTAGTGGGACTTTTATCATTCGAGAAATGTTTTTTTTAAGTAAAGTTGTCCTAATAGATAAGGAGATCACATTTATGAAGTTGAAATCATTTGATTCATATTAGTAAGATTTTTATATAGTCGATGGCCTGAGCATAGAGATGTGACTATAAATGATAAATTAGGCTAGTACAGCATGATTCGACTTTCAATTTGGAATTTCAGGGAGGATCTGATTTCTAGATTCTATTATTATTATTTTCAAGTAAGATTTGAGCACCGAGAAACTTGGGGTTATGCAGAGAATCGTGTAGAGAGCTCACAGTAGCATCTTGCCTGTTCTTCCAAAGGATATTGAATTGTCCACAGGGAAAAGCTAAATATCAAATGTATTCGAGATTATTATTGTCAGTGATGACATTGAAAAGAAAATGAGAAATGACTGTTATGAAGTTCATATCGGGATATCTCTCATCTTAGGGAAAAAGGAGAGATGCCAATTGGTTTGTGTTAGATTGATGATGGAAGTCCGCATGATTATTTTAGTATGTACAGATATATTATTTGAAAAATTTGGCCGAGTTATGTTTCTGAGTTTATAGTTCTTAGAATGTCAGTCTCCAGTATTTCGAATTGAGCCCGGGGTTTATACCGCAAATATGGAAAGGCTACAGAAAATCCTGAATATGAGACTGAGTTGATATGTAATTTTGAGAATAGGGTAAAAGTGACTCGTGAAAGTTGAAAGCAACTTCTTCTGGTAAGATTTTCGGGGACGAAAATCCCTAAAAATGGGGAAGAATTGTAACAGCCCGATTTTGGGCCTAGTTAGGACAGTGGATTCGTAACCACTATTCCAAGGCCAGAGAAAATTATATTGATGTTATTTTATGTGATATAGCATGTTTACAAAGGTCCATGAAAATTTTGGTAATTTTATTTTAGCGATTTATAGCTTAATTTCGAAAAAGGACTAAATCGTGTAAAAGGTAAAAGTTGTATTTTAGTGCCTAAAGGTGTTAAATAGCTAGATAACTAAAATTGGGGGCCTTTAAATGGAAATTAGACCCTTTTTAATAGAGGTGGCCGGCCAAGGGAGACAAGATTGGTCAAAAAGCCATATTTTATGGGATTTAAATGACTTTTTGGTCATAAAATAGAATAAAGAAAAAAATTGTCATTTTCATTCATTTTTCTTCTTCTCTTTCACCGAAAATGGCAGCAAAGAAAGGATTTTGAAGTTGGAAAATTTCAGCAAAGAAACTCCCTTGATAGTAAGTGATTTTAATGCTTTTTCTTGATGATTTTGTGTTTTTGGAATCCCTAAAGCATGAGCTTTCAAAAGAGGGGACTATTTTGCAAAATGATTAAGAATCTAGGGTTTTGCCATGAAAGCGCATATGTGTTGTTTTCTGAGTTTTTATGGAATAATATGAGTCTTGGTAGTGTTATAAACAACTTTTATGAAAGAAATTTGCATGAAAGCACCTAAATGGACTATTTTGTAAAGTTTGTAAAATAAGTGTAAATGTGCAAAATAATTGAATTTTTGAGTTGCTATAGTTATGAAAATGGTTTGTCTAGGCTTAATGAGTAATAAAATGTGATAAAAATCATTTTACGAGCCTAGGGGCAATTTGGTAATTATCGCAAAGTATAGGGGCAAAATTGTAAATTTTGCCAAAATGTGTCATTGGACTAATTTGATTAGTATATTGTTTTAATAAGTTAAATGTGATGTTATAGATGATGAAAAATGAGATTGGGCTTAGAACGAGGAAAAACGAGAAATTGATGTTTAGGCCTCTTTTACCAATTTGGTGTCAAGGTAAGTTGTATTCAAACAATGCAATGTGTTGTTATTATTATATGTCTAATGTTTAAATATTGCATGAAATGTATATGTACATGTATTTTTCTTTATGAAATGGATTCACGATGTCTCGATGACATTCGATAAAGTTTCGATATGTGTGATCCCATGTAAGACCATGTCATGTAATACCATATCTGGGATATGGCATTGGCATCTTACTATGTGTACGAATTTCCCCTAGTATCCTTTAGTATTCCAAGTGGTTCAACGGGAAATTCAAAGATTATAACAAAGCTGTGATAAGGAATGGCTATGTCATGAAGTAGTACAGGTATGTACGCAAAACTCATGAGAAATGATTCGGTCTATGATGCACATTTGATAAGGATGAAAATAAGTCATGTTTATGAGAATGATTTTGTAATGACCTTGTGGTTATGGGTCCATGTTTATGATGTAGATAGTATTTGGTGAATACTATGAAAATGGCATGATTTGGAATAAGTCTTTGATACTTGATGACATTGAGATTATGGGTCCATGCTTATGGTGCATAGCTATGTGTTCTTACCATGATAGATGAAATGATGTTGTATCAATTTGTTGAACAATAATTGTGAATGAGTAAATTAGCTTGGACAGTTTTGGGGTACTGCAATGGTGTAACTTTGAAAATACACTAAAAATAGTGGGAAATGAGTTAGAGGCTGAATAAAATATTAAATTAAATATTATTGAGACTAGTTTCTTATAAATGAAACCATGTAAGCAAAAGAATTTCCTATAATGAGATATTTGAAGTTGTGTGAGATAGAGTCAGAATGACTTCGAAATTCCCTGTTCTGATTTGAGAAAATGATTATAAATTGTACAAAAATATTTATGAGTTATAATTTATATGTTTAGGATCCTTAATGAGTCTATTTTCAATAGAAATATATGGTAACATTTTTCGAGTCTTGTGCTATGAGATAATTAAACTTTAGTGCAGAAGGGTCGGAACTGTCAGACAATGAACTAGGGGTAACTTAAAGGAATAAACTGTACTAATTGGCTAAACCAAAAATTCTGGAAATTGTTTGGTAGAAAGGTATATGACTCTAGTTTCAAGGAAAATTAACGAAACTTAATTTGGAGTTTCGTAGCTCGATATAAATATTTTATTGACTGTTGTACAAGAAGACAGCTTATCATGAACTTGAGAATATGTTGGGAACATTGATAAAAACATGTTAATGAGTTGCTTATTGTTTTCATATGAACTTACTAAGCGTAAAGCTTACCCCCCTTCCTTTCCCATGTTCTCTAGTGTTTCCAGGTTAGCTCGGGTTGGAGTTCGTTAGAGATATTATCACGCTGTCAAGCTATCGCTACTAGTGTAAGTAATTTCAAGTACTTTGAGTCATGGCATGTATAGGAGTTTAAATATTTGAGTGTATGGTATTTGCTTTAGCCAAATGTATTGGCTTATATTGATTATGGGGCAGTAAACCTATTTATTTATGATGTGTCTTTAGTGGCTTGGTATGAATGGTTTGTGGGTGTGACCATGAATGCTTAGTGTTGAAAATGAGGTTTGAAGAACATGTTGATAGCTATAGCATTAAAGCAGTAAAGATAATGGCAAAACCTATAATATTGGTTGCATGTGAAATCGCCATGATCATAACATGTTTATGGATGTCTAAGTGCTCATTTATGCCGTGTTGTATGTTATTGTATATGTATGTGTGCATGTGTTGTGAGGGTGACAAAATGGTTTGGAAAATAGCCTTGTAATTGTCCACACGGGTAGGCACACGAGCATATGTCTAGGCCGTGTGTGACACACGGTCTGCCCCATGGGCATGTGGCCTGGCCGTGTGTCCCCTACACGTAAAATTTTCAAATCAGAATGCATGGTAGTTAATGCACGGGCAGAGACACGGTTGTGTCTCTCAGCCGTGTGAAAGACACGGCCGTAGGACACGGGCGTGTGCCTTGACCGTGTGGCTTTAATTTATTCATGACCGAATTGGCAGAATGTCTAGGTTTTTGGACACGGGCTAAGACACGAGCGTGTCGAGGCTATATGAGGGACACGGGCCAGGCCCACGAGCGTGTGCCAGGCCGTGTGAAAACCACAGCAAGTTGAATTTTGATATTAATTCTGCACGGGTACGGGACACGGCCGTGCCCCTAGCACACGTGCGTGTGCTTTATATCCACACAAGCGTGTGGAGCCTTAAAGCATGAGATTTTCCAAGTTTTTCTTAAATTCTCGGTTTAGTACCGAACCGTCTTTAATGCATGTTTTGGGCCTCGTGAGCCCGTTTAAGGGACAAAATGCATGTGAACGAGAAGTTTTATGTTAAAAAGAAATTTTATGGCCAGATTTTATATGCTTATGCTTGAGTTAAGTCTGGTAGCACCTCGAACCTTGTCCCGGTGTTAGATACGGGCGAGGGGTGTTACATGGTCTGGGCCTTAACACCCGAATATTGTTTACCCCTATTTCTATTCAAAAACTCAACAGAAGCATTGGAATTAGGATGGAAGTCCCTAGACTTCTTCGATATGGACTAAAATGACTTGCCCATAGATCTTTTCTTTGAATCCCTAGCCTTAGACTCTGTCTTTCTCTTTTCTTTGGCCAATTCCTTGGCCTTACAAGCTCTTTCAAAGAGTATAAGGAACTCTTTCAGCTCAAGCATACCAACAAACATCCGAATGTCTTTGTTTAATCCGTCCTAAAACCTCTTGCACATAATGGTTTCAATCGACACACATTCCCAAGCGTACTTGCTGAGTCTCACAAACTCACGCTCGTATTCAGTTACGGTCATTCTACCTTGCTTCAACTCAAGGAACTCTTTTCTTTTATGATCCATAAATCTCTGACTAATATACTTTTTCTGAAACTCTTCTTAGAAAAATTCCCATGTTATCCTCTCCCTTGGTACAACCGAGACAAGTATCTTTCACCAGTGGCAAAATCGAATCTCTAAGCAATGATACAACACATTTCATGCATTCTTTCGGTGTGCATGACCATTCCTCAAAAACCCGGATGGTGTTTTCGAGCCAAAACTCTACCTGTTCCGTATCATCATCAATGTTAGCTTGGAACTCTTCAGCTCCATGCTTTCGAATTTTATCCACTGGAGGTCTATTCGGTCTCATAAAGTCCATGCCTTGGGGTGTTACAAGAACAGGCTAAGGGATAGGTGGGGGTGGAGGGGGTTGAGCGTTTGGGTTTGTCTGAACGAACTCCGTGTACCAAGCATCAATCATGTAGAGAAAGGATTCCCGAGGCCCTTCTCCTCCTCTCTAACTAACTATGGAAGGACTACTCTCTTGCGGCACTATCCCTTCAGCGGGAGCAGGCGCGTTACTTTCTACGTCGACGGCCTCAGCTCGATTGAGATCCATTACTATATAAAAACACAATTAAAAGGTTAGGAGCCGTCACACTATCACAACGTATTTTTGGCATGTATAGCTAGACTCGTACACACGCTACGTTAGTCCAAGAATTAACTAAACTGTAGCTCTGATACCACTAAATATAACACCCCTTACCTTTACTCAACGCCAAAATAGGGTACGAGGCATTACTGTAGTTAAACGCAATTAAACACACAAAACCGAACCATAAAATTTTGTTTCATTTAAGGTCATTCAAACATATACTTAACATCCCTTATACGAGCCAACAAGTCTCAATATATGCATCGGGAAAGATTTGGGACTAAACCAGAAACTTTTGAAACTTTTACAAAACTTAGAAAATTTTCATGTTTTGGACAGTCACATGCCCGTGTGGGTTGGCCGTGTGGTCACGCACGCCCATATGGCTTGGGACACACCCATGTCCTCATCCCGTGTAACTCTCTGACTATGACATCATCAACCAAATATGGTCAGACGGCCAGGGCACATGCCCATGTCCTTAGGCCGTGTGGCGAATTAAACTCCAAAATTAGGTGCAGACTTCACACGGCCTGGGCACACGCCCGTGTGCTAAGGCCGTCTCTCTCACACGGCCGTGTCTCTCACACGGTCATGTCTCTGCCCGTGTGTTTACTACTAAGCATTCTATTTTGCATTAATTAAGGTGCAGGGGAGACATGGCTGGACCACACGCCCGTGGGGTAGAACGTGTGTCACACACGGCCTAGACACACACCCGTGTGTCTACCCGTATGGACAACTTGGAGGCTATTTTCCAAGCCTTTTTGCCACCCTCAGTAACACATGCACACATACACATCTCCATGGCATCCAACATGGCAGAAATGAGCATTTATGCATTCATATCATGATTTATGGATGGAAATTCCTTATCAATAATACTTATATTTTACTCATTCAGGCTTTAGTTGCTATTATGCCATTCACTTACAATTTCACCACCAAACATCCATAATCATATCCACAATTTAGATATGCCAAATACATTTAACCACATCATCAGTAACCTTAGCTCATGTATACATATATGTATAGGATTTACATCCCCGTAATCAATATGAGCCAATTCTTATGGCCGTATACAAAATGAATCATTAAATCATTAAAACCTAACACACTTGACTAAACTAATATGACATATAACTAAACAACCAAGTCCCTATACATGCCACACTCAAAATGTTGAAACTAACTATACCCAAAAGATCCAATTGATAGTGTGAATGCGCCACCTACGTCCTTTGATCCCTAAACTAGCTTGACGATAGTATAAGAAAATGGAAAAGAGAGGGAGTAAGCATAAAGCTTAGTAAGCTTGCATGTAGTTAGTAAGCAATAAGAATATTCATTTTCATACACATACATAACATAACTTGACTCATCTCATTCTCAATAATCATTGTAGTCATACCCTACTTCATACGATTTACATAATATTCAATAGCACTCAAGACCATAATTTCTTCATTCTCCTCTTACCGAAGTTTTATCATTTCATAATCTCAATAACTACTAGCTTGGCGTACATACTTATGCTCTTTCAACATGATCATACCTCGTCATTTCCTTGACAAATCCTTGGACTGCCCGTTCAACCACTTGGAATACTAGGGACACCTAAAATTACCATACACAATAAGATGCCAATGCCATATCCCAGACATGGTCTTACATGGGATCACACTGAAGCCATATCCCAGATATGGCCTTATACGAAGTCTCATTTCGAAGCCAAGTCCTAGACGTGGTCTTACACAAAATCTCATATCAATGCCATATCCCAGATATGGTCTTACATGATAACTCATACTGATGTCGATGTCATATCCCAAATATGGTCTTATACGGGATCTTATCAACCCAAATGTCATAATATTTGCACCCTAAGTATTCCTAAGGTTCAACCAGCTTTTATCACCTCAAATCTTTATCAAACAACATCAATAATACTCACGAAGGCAATTATACAATTCATATAGCATTTAATGCTAAATTCATAATAAAAAGTTGTATCAATCACACACAAACTTACTTCGGTACAAAAATATGGACAATCAATTCAATTTAGTCCAAGATTTTGCTCATTCTCCAGTCTAAGCCCAGACTCCGTTTTTCTTGATCTATAATAGTAAATTTCACTTATTTAGTTACCACATTATTCAAACCAGCCCATAAATCATATTTTGGCAAGATTACAGTTTTGCCCCTAAACTTTCACATAATTGCAATTTGGCCCCTAAGCTCGTAAAATAAAATGCGACCAATTTCTTTGTTACCCAAGCATAGCCGATTCATATTCCCTCTTATAACAACCCACATTTTTCATCAAATCACATTTTTAACACCTATTTTTACAAGTTTTACAAACAAGTCCTTTTAGGTGTTTTCATGAAAAAATAGCTTAGAAAAAGATGTTCATCTATCACCAAACTTCCATACTCCTCCATTAATCATCAAAATACATGCATGACATACATGGGTAAATTTTTTAACATAAACCCTAGCTCAAAATAATGGTAGAAATAGTTATATCATGCTTCAAGGGTCTCAAAAATATCAAAAACATCAAAAACTAACACCAAAATGACTTACATGTAGCTTCCATGGAGGATTTTCTTCTTCAATTTTCGGTGGAGACAAGATGGAGAAGAAAGATGGCCATTTGTTTTATTTTATTAATCTTTGTTTTTGTCATTAAATACCAACTTTTACAAAATTTTTACTTTTCATTTATTACACTCCATGTGCAGCCAATCACACATGTAATGGCCTATTTACTCATTAATGACCTCAATTAAGTTCTATAGCTATTTAACATATTTAGATAATAGAACATAACTTTAACATTTTACGCGATTTAGTCCTCTTTCACAAATTAAGCATTCAAACGATAAAATTTCTTAACAAAATTTTTACACCATCATATTATCATGCTGTAGACCTCAAAATAATACTAAAATAAATTTTATGACCTCGGATTTTTTGTTCCAAAACCACTATTCTGACTAGGCCCAAAATCGGGATGTTACAATGGGTGTTACAGACCGTTTCGCTAGAACATAACGTGCACTATAACTAGATAAACTAGGTGTACCTTACCTTTGGCGATACCTTCATTACTCAAGATCCCTTAACACACTTACCAATTTCTTCTTCTATACACATTCACACATTTCAGAGAACAATCCTTACCTTATACTTTATTGTTAGCTATGCGCCCTACGTCTACGCCAGAAGCATCAATTGGATGGACAGGACCCAGCCGCTGAGATTTCCTCGGGTTACTCGCCTAAACTTAGGACCCACCAATACTGGTGTTACAGAACAACAATGATATTATTCACATAAATAACTCAAATTTCCACCTTAATAACATGTATAGCTCAGACTAATGAACCCTTACATCCAATATGCCCTTATAATAAACTTGACAAATAACCAAGGCGGATACCCTTATTTAACATACTGGTTCATGCTTCTTTTCAGGAAACTTCCTTTAAATTTTATTCAATTTCATCACAGAACTTTTCATACCAAATAATTTCAGACAAATCATATCATTATCATAGATTTGTCAAAATACGCCACTGGGGCTAGACAAAGATACACCACAAAGGCATCATATGGAATATGCCATAAAGACTAAGAAAATGCGCTGCAAAAGCATCATATGGAATACGCCACAAAGGCTAACAGAATATGCCACAAAGGCATCATATGGAATACACCACAAAGGCTAATAGATATGCCAAAAAGACATCATATGGAATTCACTACAAAGGCTAATAGAATATGCCACAAAGGTTAACCAGAAAACCACCCAAGCACCCCATGAACTATCATATTTGCAATATAGATTTTCTTAAACCCACATCACATGAGGTTTTTCCATCATCGCCCTGGGACACGCAAAAAGCCTTAGCCAATAATTGTGACACATTGGCCTCTATTCAAAAATATGCCATGGCCATGGACTTTCTTCAAAATTTACAAAACATAATTCGTGTTTACTGTCTTGACGGTATTCGTCGATTACCATTGTGGTGTCAAAACTCACATCACATGACCTTTCAACACTCAGTTACACCTTATTTTCCCAACTTTATGACTCATACGTCAAATCTAACATAAGTACCCTCTCAAATATGCTAAACTTATTTATGTAACCAAATTGTACTTAGTACAAATTTTACACACATCAACATGATCTCATATCATAGTATACATTTCAGGCACACAAGGCATACATACATAGTTGCTTCACAGAATCATGTACACCTATACATACAATTCAATACCTATTAGACTCACATGTATACTAAACTAATATTCCATAACTATTTTCAAGAATTATTCAAGTATTTGTGCGTTGCTTTTAGGAACATCAATCACAAACAATCTATATAAATGGACTTGTTCGATATTATAGACTCACCTTGCTGAAGGTCAAAATCTTCAATTTTGAATGCCTTTCACAAACCCGCAGCATCAACTGCTTAAAAGAACATGGATTCACCATTAAAGCCATTTAAAGACATATTGCTAAAATCTCATCTATAGATAACCACCATGCAAGACCTCTTAATCATAACTTTTTGCATATATATCATAGTACCCTTACTCTTAACATGCAAAGTTGCCAGACTTACCAGGAGATAGAACATCCTTTAATTATTCCCAAAATTTTTAGCGTCCAATCTAATGAGGAAATATGAAATTTAAAATAAAGAAAAAGAATCGGAGAGCAATATTGAAGAAAGAAGAAAACTTCCCCACGAACCCTTCTACACATATATATAACCAACTTCCTCTTTAGAGGAATTTAACAAGTGTCACTTGAATTCATAATTTGTCCTTCTTATAACCGTACAGATTCTGAGAAAAACATAAATAAGGATCCTGAACAAATATTACTTGACCGGCTAATCTTATTTAACTTCCAACCATATCACTGTACAAACTTAACAGGTACAGTACTTAGACAAACTAGGGGTACTATAAATATTTGGCTGTAACTCATGCAATAATTACCTTTTTGCTTAATAGAATTTTTTTTAAATAAACTAAATTAAATTTTCATTCACTTACACGGCGGTTACTATACGCCCACTCTTATTTGCCAAAAGAAAACAAATGGGCGGATTATACTTCGCCAAACAGAAAATTTTACTGCTACATGTCTTAATCTTAAATCCACCAAACTTTGGGTGAGACAAGTATGGTCTATGTGAAAACCTTATCCTGACCTAGTCTGACCTAGACATCGAGAGATAAGTAGTGCTTGTTGACTCAATAGGTTAGTGGAAGGCTGAGAGGCCCTGCAAGGTTAATGACTAGCTAATTGGATAGAACCCAAAATAAGAGTTAACTATGAACACTAAACTGAGTTAGTCTTCTACCTTTTGATATGATAATATTTACAATCTGTCTATGTCGATATTTATTCTTTCTTTAAATTTCCTTTTTATCATCATTTTATGAATTATCGTAATGTAATTCAGCTAGATTACTAGTTAGACCTATTAGTATAGAAATTAATATTAGTTTAATCTAGCTTCCTTTGGGTACGATCTTCGAAGTACTTTATCTACTTCGTTGTACAAACTATATTACAACCTAACTCGTATAATTGTGGACACTGCCTTATTTCACATATTTAGTTGTAGTATTCTCACTCTCAATGATAATACACCAAGAGGTGGTCACCTATTACCAATAAACTAAATTGATACAAGTCTCAAGGCCCAATTTCAAGCCCATGGATATGATGGGCTTAAACTACCTTAAAGCCCAGTAGCAAGGTCAAAGGCAAAGCAAATCAAATTAAGAATTGATCGAAGACAATATGTGAGGATGAATCTTTTCGAGGAAAAGGGGAATGATACATGCACAGAATGTAACAGTCCGTTTTTAGTCAAATCAGAACAGTGGTTTCAGGACCATAAATTCGAAGTCAAAATATTTATCTTTTTATTATTGTTTTAATGTCTACAGCATGAAAATATGATTGTGTGAAATTTTCGTTAAGAAATTTTATCATTTGAATGCTTAATTCGGTAAAAATGACTAAATTGCGTAAAATGCAAAAGTGATGTTCTATTAGCTAAATAAACCATTTTTAAAATAAAAGTAGAGGTCCTTATATGGTAATAAACCATTTTTAGTGTTAGTAGACAAAGATGGACATGCATAAATGAATTTTAATGGTTTATATTAAAGGTTAATATTGTAATTTGGTTATTAAAGTAAAAGAAATAAATCAAAATCAAAATTTTAAAGGCTATCATCTTCCTAGCCGATTTTTAGCAAAGAAGAAAGCCATTTTTAGGGCTTGAAGCATTCGGTCATCTCCTAGCTCAATTGTAAGTCCGTTTTTGTTCCGTTTTTAATGATTTCTATGTTTTTGTGATCGTTGTAACTAGGTCTAGCTAGCCCAGGGACTATTTTGCAAACTTGATAACGATTTTGAATGTTGCCATTGATGAATACATGTGTGTTTTGATGTTTGATGATAGATTATGAATGTTGGTTGTGAGTTATACAAGTTTTGTTAAGTGATTTTTACTGAAAATGCAAATTAGGGATTAAACTGTGAAATGTGGAAACTTTATGGTTAAAATGTGAAATAAATGAAAAAATGGGTTAGTCTTAAATTGCATGAATTTGTGTTTTTATGAAATAAGGACTAAATTGTAAAAGTTATAAAATATTTGGGGTAAAAGTGTAAATGTGCTTTAATAAGTGTTTTGGATTAAATTGAACAGTGAGGTAATTAAATAAGCTAAATTTGATTACATATAGATCAAAAAAAGTGAATGAAATTTATATGATTTGATTAATTGCATGTGAAATGTATGTTTAAAATGTGTTATAAGTCTGGTAATGCTCTGTAACCCTATTCTGGCGTTGAATACAAGTGAGAGGTGTTATATTTATTGGTATCAGAGCTACGGTCTAGTCGATTCTCGGACTAACATAGCATGTGTGTGAGTCTAGCTATACATGCCATATATAACCTATGATAGTGTGATGACTCCTGACAATTTAAATTGTGTTTTCGTATAGTAAATAGATCCCGATCGAGCTGTAGCTGACGATGTTGAGAGTAATGCACCAGCTCCCGCTCAAGGGGTAGCACCGTTTGAATCTAGAAATGTATCAAGTAGTCACGGAGGAGAGGCTAAAGAAGCCTTTTTTCCAAATGATGAACGAATGGTTCACGTAATTTGTCCAGAAAAATCTAGCTGCTCAACAACCTCCACCCCCACCTAATCCTCAACCTGTTCCCGTAGCTCCTTAAGTTTTGGAACTTCAACGACTAAATAAGCCTCTAATTGATAAGATTTGAAAACATGAGGCTAAAGAGTTCAGTGCTATAGCTGATGATGATCTCGAGAAAGCTAAATTTTGGCTTGAAAACACTATTCAAGTATTTGATGAACTATCGTGTACGCCAGCTAAGTGTTTGAAATGTACTATTTCATTTTTGAGGGACACTGCTTATCAATGTTGGAATACCTTAGTATCAGTGGTACCGAGGGAAAGAGTGACCTGGGAATTCTTTCAAACTGAGTTCCGAAAGAAATATATAATTCAGCGGTTTATTGATCAAAAACACAAAGAGTTTCTAGAATTAAAACAGGTCCGAATGACTGTGACTGAGTACGAAAGAGAATTTTTATAGTTAAGCAAGTATACTTGGGAGTATGTTTCCACTGAAGAAATCATGTGCAAGTGGTTCATTGATGGGTTGAACGAGGACATTAAACTTCTAGTCAGAATTCTAGAATTGAAAGAATTTGTTGTTTTGGTTAATAAAGCTTGTAAAGCCAAGGAGCTTAGCAAAGAAAAGAGAAAAGTAGATTCAGTGGCTAGAGACTCAAGAAAAATCCCGATGCATAAGCCATATCAATCTTTGTCAAAGAAATCTAGAGACTCGCTTACTCGTCCAAATGTTTCGATCGGGCATTCGAGTAGAGATTGTGGAAAACAATACACAAGTCCAAAAGCTCAAGCTACATTAATATCGAGTGTTGGCAATGTGAGAAACAATAAACCCGAGTGTCAACATTGTGGGAGGTGACATTTTGGAGAATGCTGGAATAAAAGTAATAAAGCTTGCTACAGATGTGGTTCACCAGATCATTCTATTCGAGATTATCCTCAATTAGCTGAGAAAAACCAATTCCAACATGTAAGATCAAGTAACACAGCCACTAGAGGGAGGCCTCCGAGAAATGCTGGAAATGTGACTAGTAATAGAGGCGCAACAAAGGATTTGACTATGAGATCTGAAGTGAGAGCACTTGCTAGAGCTTACGCCATTCGTGCTCGCGAAGAGGTGTCGCCACCCAATGTTATCACTGGTACATTCTCTCTTTACGACACTAATGTGATTGCATTGATTGATCTGGGATGAACTCATTCATATATCTGTATGAATTTAGTGTTTAGTAAGAATTTTTCTGTTGAGTCTACTGAGTTTGTTATTAAAGTATTGAACCCCTTAGGCAAGTATGTACTAGTTGATAAAGTTTGCAAGAACTGTCCTATAATGACTCGGGGTTACTGTTTTCTGGTTGATTTAATGCTACTACCATTTGATGAATTTGATGTAATTTTGGGTATGGATTGGTTGACGTTGCATGATGCTGTCATGAATTGTAGACAAAAGACTATTGAATTGAAATGTCAGAACAATGAAATTCTTCAGATTGAATCAGATGAATCGAATGAATTGCCTATAGTGATTTCACCGATGTTAGCTCAGAAATGTGTAAGGAAAGGTTACAAAGCTTACCTTGTGTATGTGCTAGATACAAAAGTGTCTGAATCGAAGATTGAGTCAGTGCCGATAGTCTGTGAGTTTTCAGATGTGTTTCCAGAAGAATTACTGAGGTTACCACCGGTTAAAGAGGTTAAATTTGCTATTGAGTTAGTACCTGGAACATCACCAATATCTATAGCTCTGTACAGAATGGTGGAACGGTGGAAATGTGTAAGTGTACATAATCGCAACAAGTAATAAAGCGACAAGTAAATGTCGAGTTATCGTACCCACAGGGACTGTGAAAAGAATTATTTATAAATGCAATTTAAAACACTTTGGTGAAGAAAAATATTTTAATTTGAAAAATGATTAAAAACTAGAAAACAAAGTAAAATAAATAAAATAAAGTTCTAATGAACGATTTCAAAAGCTGATTTTAATCAAGGTGACATAATTGTGTTAGATTAATTACATTTCTTAACTTAGAATTATTAAACTCATGTTTATGTTGTTACAAATAAATTCACAGCAACTCGGTAATTTTCTAGCTTATGAACATACTTACCTATAAAAATCCATTCATCTCTTGACTATATCTCTATGTCAATTCAACCCATTAAACAAACTTTAATAGGCAAATGTGTTAATGCACATACATACTTATGAAATTAAAATAATCTCTTGTACATATCTCTATGCCAATTCAAACAATTAATTTAATCACATAAGCACATAAAATATTACATGAGGTAACAATGTATTTCCACCTTAAAACAGTTTAATCACAATAATCTTGCAAGTTATGCAAGGCAATTGTATCGTTCGATACCGTTGCTAATTTGACGCTCAGCTACCTTAGATGATTAAACATGCACTGATTAAGTTATCGTGTCAATTAACTACAATTTTAATCTGTTTAAATAATTAATTCATTAGTTACCTTACAATTGTAATGCAAGAATAACTTAGTCATGGTTTTACTTAATCAAACATCTTACCGAGGCCTATAACAACACAAACACAATTTTAAGAAATTAAGAAGACGAAATGAAATCAACCTAGCATGAATTAAATTTAAGTCATATTAATTAAATAAATCATATCAACATAAATATTCATAGACATGTTTATCATAACAACAACAAAATTTAAAAAGATAGGGAACAAGAAGCAAATCTGGTGTTTCTCCGTGGCTTGCCTGGGTTGCTCCACTCTTCCTTCTTCACTTGTTCTTGTCAAACCAAGGTTTCTATGAACACTTGAATGCTGCTCCAAATGATGGATGAACGACTCCTTTTCAAGAGGTGAAATCGGCAAGAGGACAAAGGAAAACAGATGGAAAAATAAATAGAGAAAGTTGAAAGAGAAGAGAAGAGATGAGAAAGTTGTAGTGTGTTGAAATGAGCAGCCAATGGGGGTTTTTATAGGGTGAGAGGGCTGCTAAAAATAGCCAAAATCAGCAGCCAAAGATCCCTCCCATGGCAGGCCACACATGTGGCAAGTTTGAAGTTTTCAAACTTCTTATATTAAGGTTGGGGCAAATCTAGAAAGGCACGAATAGTGGAGGGGTTTGTTTGCAGTTTGACGAACTCTTCAAGGGCCTGTTTGCAAGCCAATTAATCAGCCAAGCAAGCTAATTAGGTCAGCATGCTGGACGGTTTTGTGCTGCCCAAAGCTTGATCAGTTCGATTTCCTCGGTTCAGCTCAACTGGGCCATTTTTCATAATTTAATTAAAATTAATTTATTTAACCCAAATTAAATTGGATTAAAATTAAAATTAATTATATTATGAATTAATACACATATTTTGGACCGTCTTTGGCTGAAAAATTCATTTCTCTCGATGCTTCAAAAATTGCTTCTCGGTTTTGCGCTTCTAGTAGTGTCTGCCGAGCCAATTTTCGCCTTTTGTGCAAATCTATCAAAAATGATAAAAATTAATCAAAATTTATTATAAATTTATTTAAAATTCATTATGTTAATAAGTCCAAAATAATTATTTTATAATAATTATATATTTTTCGACAATAATTTTATCAAAACTGCATGAATTTGAGTTAAAAAGGGCATGAAAAAGTGTGTATATTTTCATGTTTCCAAATGGCTCCGACAGAATTGAAAGAGTTGAAACCTCAATTGCAAGAATTAATAGATAGAGGTTTTGCACGACCTAGTTTTTCGCCCTAGGGTGCGTCAGTGTTGTTCGTAAAGAAGAAAGACGGGTCAATGAGAATGTATATTAACTATCGATAGCTCAAAAAGGTTACAATAAAGAAAAAAGTCTATTGCCGAGAATAGATGATTTATTTGATCAGTTGAAAGGCGCAACAGTGTTTTCAAAGATTGATTTGTAGTCTGCTTATTATTAGTTGCGAGTTAAAGATTCGTATGTGCCAAAAACTACTTTTAGAACGAGGTACGGACATTATGAATTCCTTTTTATGCCTTTCAGATTAACTAATGGTCCTGCAGTCTTTATGGATTTGATGAACCGAATTTTTAAATCGTATTTGGACAGATTTGTTGTTGTGTTCATTGACGACATTTTGATCTATTCACGGTATGAGTTTGAGCATGCCAAACATTTGAGAATTATGCTTCAAACTTTGAGAGATAAGTAACTGTTCGCTAAATTTAGCAAATGTGAATTTTGGCTCCTAGAAGTCAAATTTTTGGGGCACATTATTTCAGTGGAAGGTATACAAGTTGATCCGAGAAAAATTTTAGTAGTTGTTGATTGGAAACCACCGAGAAATGTATCCGAAATCAGAAGTTTTCTGGGACTAGCTGGCTACTATCGACATTTTGTAAAAGGATTCTCGATGATTGCTACTCCTAAGACCAGATTGCAACAAAAAGATGTGAAATTTGAATAGTCTGAAAAAGTCAATAGAGTTTTGATCAGTTGAAAGCATTGTTAACTGAGGCATCAGTGTTGGTTCAACCTGAGTCGGGTAAAGAATTTGTGATTTATAGTGACGCGTCATTGAATGGTTTGGGTTGTGTTTTGATGCAAGAAGGAATAGTTATAGCTTATTCCTCTCAACAGTTGAAGCCGCATGAAAGGAATTATTAGACGCATGATTTAGAGTTGGCTGTTATTGTGTCCACATTGAAAATTTGGCGACATCATTTGTACGATGAAAAATGCCACATCTTTACTGATCACAAAAGTTTAAAGTATTTAGTGACTCAGAAAGATTTGAATTTACGGTAACGAAGATGGCTCGAGCTATTGAAAGATTATGAGTTAGTGATTGATTACCATCCGGGAAAAGCGAATATGGTTGCGGATACACTGAGTAGAAAATCTTTGTTTGCTTTGAGAGCGATGAATACAGAGATATCTTTGTCTAATGATAGATCGATATTAGCCGAATTAAAAACTAAACCGATTTTTCTTCAACAAATTTGTAAAGCTCAAAAGTGTGATACCGAGTTACAAGCTAAAAGAATGCAATGTGAGTCGAATAGTGATTCAGACTATCAAATCGAAGTCGATGATTGTTTAATGTTCTGAAACATAATATGCGTACCAAAAAATTCTGAACTTATTCAGAAAATTTTGCACGAAGCACACAGTGGTTTTCTATCTGTTCACCCGAGGAGTACCAAAATGTACAATGATTTGAAACAATTGTACTAGTGGTCGGGTATGAAACGAGACATGTAATAACCTGATTTAGGGCCTAGTCGAAACAGTGGTTTCAGGACCACGAATATGACATAGTAAAACTTTTTTTATTACATTTATATGGTTTACAGTTTTATGAAATGATTTCGTGAAAATTTCATTCGAAAATTTTGACGTTTGAGCACTCAATTTAGCAAAAAGGACTAAATTCTAAAAAGTGCAAAAGTTGAGTTCTACATGCTAGAGGTTTCTAATTGTTATAAAATTTTAAATTGATGGTCTTTAGATGGTAATTAGACCAATTGTCAAGTTAGTAGACAAAAATGGACATGAAGTAAGAGAAATTTATGTTTTAAGTTAGGGGCATTTTGGTCATTTGGTTAATAAATGAATTAAAAATCAAATTAAAAGCCAATTTTTGTCCATCTTCTTCCCATGGCCAAAACTCCCAAGGGGGAACCATATCTAGGGTTTGTTCATCTTCCAAGCTCGATTGTAAGTCCGTTCTAGCCCCGTTTTTATTTATTTTTATTTTTTTGAGATCCTTGTAACCTAATCTAGCTATTTCAAGAACTAATTTGAAAGAAAATCAAAGTCTAAAATTTTACCCGTGAAGAATATTTGTACATTTTGATGTCTAATGGTAGGAAATGTGTGTTAGATGTAAGATAAACAACTTTTGCTAGGTGATTTTTGATGAAAATGTCAAAAGGACCTATTTGTAAAAAGTCACAAAATGGGTAGTAAAAGTGTGATTAAATGAAAATTGTGGGCTATTATAAGCATGAAAGAGGTTCAGCTAGGCTTGGGAATCGAAGAAATTGAATCTATTTCAATTTACGAGCCTAGGGACCAAAGTGTAAAAATGTTAAAGTTTAGGGGCAAAAATGTAATTTTAACCTAATTTGATTTTTGAACCGAATTGAGTAATTTGAATAATAAATGAGTTAAATTTTCTATTATAGATCAAGAAAAACAAGGTTCGGACCTAGATCGGGGGAAAAACAAAGTGTTTGACGATTAGGTCCCATTTTTACTATTTTTGTATCGAGGTAAGTTCTTATGTAAATAATGTATTGTTTTAAATTATGTTTTAAATATTTTACTATTGTACAAATTATGACTGGCCATTGAGCGTGCTTGACAAAGTTACGACAAGAGTGAAATCCCGGTTGAAACTTAAGAATAGATAGGATACAAATGTCATGACATTTGGGTTACTAAGACTATGTGTAAGACCATATCTGGGATATGGCATCTATATGAGACTTCTTGTAAGACCATCTCTGGGATATGACATCGATAAGAGACTTTGTGTAAGACCATAGCTGGGCTATTGGCATCGTACGAGATCCCATGTAAGACCATATCTGGGATAAGGCATTGGTATGGTACTGTGTGTACGGAACTCCCAAGTATCCTTTAGTATTCCAAGTGGTTCAATGGGTAATTTAATGAGTATTTCAAAGGTGAATCGCATGCAAATTCAATTCGAGATTACTCAGATATGTACGAAAAAGTCATATGTGATGAGCTCGTTATGTGATGAACCCTTGGTAAAGTTATGATTGAGTAAGTTATGATTATAAGATCTTAATAATATTTATGCCAATTATCATCATGTTAAGTTTACGTTAAATGTTGGTTTATGATGCCTATTATTTGCATGGGAACTTACTAAGCTATATAGCTTACTCCCTTTTTCTTTCCCTTGTTTTACAGTGTCACCAAGCTAGCTCGGGGATCAGAGACTGTCAGAGATCCACTCACACTATCAACTGATTATTTTGGGTACCAATGAATTTGACATTTTGAGTTATGGCATGTATAGGGACTTGGTTATTTTGTTATGTGTCATAATTGAATTGGCCTAATTTGTTGGCCTATATTGGTTGATAATTTATTTTGTAAATGGCCATTGAAATTGGCTAATATTGTTTTAAGTATATATGCATATGATGATGTTTTCATGGATGTGGAAATTTGCATGGTTTAAGTTGATACGTATGTGATGTTTGTATGTGGTAAATGGTAGCATGTGAATGACGTGTGGATGTCTTGATTGTGGCTAACTTGGTTGAATATAATTGCTTGGATTGGTGTTGTGTTTTGTTGTGTAGGTGTGCGCATGAAAGGGTGACAAAATGGCTTGGTAAATAGCCTTGTTTTTGTCCACATGAGTAGACACACAAGCGTGTGTCTAGGTCGTGTGTAACAGACGGCTTGCCCCATGGGCGTGTGTTCTAGCTGTGTGTCCCTTTCACCTTAATTGTTGCAAAACAGAATGCTCAAAATTGAGCACACGGGCAGAGACACGAGCATGTGTCTCAGCCGTGTGAATGACACGGCCTCAGGCACAGGCGTGTGCCCTGGGCGTGTGAAGTCTGCACCTATTTTTTGAAAAATCATAAATTTTAAATCAACCACACGGCCTAGCACATGGGCGTGTGACTTGGTCGTGTGTCTTCAATTTGTTCTTAGGTGACAAACAAAGAGTTACACAGGTTAGGGACACGGGTGTGTGTGACCACACGGCCTGCCCACACGAGCGTGTCCCAAGCCACACGGGCGTGGGGCTCTTAAAACATGAAAAATTTTCTAAGTGTTATGAAATTTCTAAAGTTCTCAGTTTAGTCCCAAACCGCTTCCAATGTATGTTTTGGACCTCGTAGGTTAGTTTTAGGGACATTACAAATGCTTGTGAAAAGTTTTAAATTTGGATGGAAATTTACGTCTTGGTTTTGTATGATTGCTTGTGTATAAGTCCGGTAATGCCTCGTACCCTATTTCGGTGTTGAATAAGGGTAAGGGGTGTTACAAGACATTTCTGAATTCGTATAGAGATGTTTAGTATGTCAGCAGGTCAAAGCCGAACATCAAGTGCCTTCAGGTTTGTTAGAACCTATGATGATACCAGAATGGAAATGGAATAGAGTTACAATGGATTTCGTATCGAGTTTGCCCCCTATCTCCAAAAAAGAAAGATGCTATCTGGGTTGTCGTTGATCAACTAACAAAGTCTGCACATTTCATTCCGATACGTACAGACTATTCACTTGATAAATTGGCTGAATTATACATATCTAAGATTGTTAGATTACACAGGGTGCCAGTTTCGATTATTTCAGATAAAGATCCAAGGTTTACATCGCAATTTTGGAAGAAATTGCAAGAAGCTCTGGGCACGAGGTTGAATTTTAGTACAGCATTTCATCCGCAAACCGATGGTTAGTCTGAGAGTTTAGATTCTCAAAGATATGTTTCGTTGTTGTGTGCTAGAATTCAAAGGTAATTGGGAGAAATTTTTGCCATTGGTTGAATTCGCATATAACAACAGCTTTCAATCGAGTACAAAGATGGCACCGTACAAAGCATTGTACGGTCACAAATGCCAAATCCATTGTACTTGTAACAGCCTGTTTTTAGGGTTAATTAGAACAGTTGTAATAGCACGATTTAGGGCCTAGTTGAAACAGTGGTCTCGGGACCATAAATTCAAAGTTTGGAAAATTATTTTATTATTATGAGGTTATAACATGATTATATTAGTGTATGAAAATTTTGGTGAGTTAATTTTGATATTTGCGAGCCCGATTGCGAAAAAGGACTAAATCGCAAAAAGGAAAAAAGTTGCATTTTAGTACCCAAATGTGTTAAATAGCTAGAGAACTAAAATTTTTGGGCCTTTAATGAGCAATTAAACCCCTAGAAACAAGGTGGCCGGCCATAGGAGACAAGTTTAGTCAAAAAGTCAATATTAGGTGACTTGATGACATAATTTTGTGATAAAATAATGCCTAAAAGCTTAGCTATTATTTCCTTTCTTCTCCACACCTTCTCTCCATCGAAAATATCAGCAAAAGAGGGGTTTTGAAGCTTTGAAATTTCAGCAACTTATCACCTCAACAAGTGATTTCCATGTCCTTAGTTGATGATCTTTGCATCTTTGAGACCCTTGAAGCATGAGCTTCCAAATGAGGGGTCTATTTTGCAAGATGATTAAGAGTTTAGGGTTTTTCCATGAATGGACTTGTGATGTTTTTTGAGTTTTTATGGAATAATATGAATCTTAGAAGAGTTCTAAACAACTCTTGTGAAAGGTGTTAGCATGAAAACACCTAAAGGGACTATTTTGCATAAGTTGCAAAATAGGTGATAAGTGTGTGAAATAGTGGAATTTTGGGGTTGCTATAAGATTGGAAATGGTTGGATTAGGCCTAAGATAAGAGGAAATTCGATAAAAATCAATTTTCAAGCATAAGGGTAAAATACTCATTTTGCCAAAGTCTAGGGGCAAAATGGTCATTTTACCAAAGATGTGAATTTTGTTGGAACACCGGTGCCACCAAGGCGCAGCGAAAAATTAAAACCCGGTGATCCAAACCAAGGATCCATGTGTAAGGAACGAATCGGGGTGATAAAAAGGTTTCGAATTTACCGAAACTTCAATCTGAGTAGACAGCGACGCCTAGGCAACAGGAATCTTTGAACCACTATCGAACCAAGCCGCAACCTTTTCCTATATCGGCGGCCTACGTAGTCCACCCGATTGAAAATGAACGGTAGAAATCCCAGAAAACTATTTTCAGAGAGTATTTTGCTAAAACGGCTGCTAGACCACTTTCATATTTTCGGGCTAGATATATATATATATATCTTTTTAGGGTTTTTTTTTTACCCTTTCTATATATAACTCCTCTTAATTGGTATATATTTATAACTAATTTTAATTCATTAAAATTAATCCGAACATAATAATTATCATTCAAATAAATATAATAATGTTTAACAGAAAAATTATAATTACATTAATTATAATAAAGATTTGATAAACTATATTTATTTAAACTTATATACTGAACTAAATTCATATATCAATAAAATTATGTTACGATTATGTGTACAACATCCTTGTACATAAATAGTATGTTCAACAATTTGATTGCCCAATTAAATTAATTCTATAATTAATTTAATTCATGTGACAACCAAGCAATATACCAACTATGTTTTACCTCGTTCATTTCAACCATGGGGTGTGACCCTATAGGTTCTTGTAGCGTTAGCGGTAACATTAGAACGATTCTAATGTTACAAACAACAGTGGCATCTAGCAATGCATCAATGCTACCTAAGTTACAAGAAGTCATGATTCGACATAACCTTTTGTGATTAACCTTTCATGCATTAATCCTTAAGTCCTATATCTTTGGAATGGACACAAGTCATGGAATAGTCACACTTGCATAGTCCATCCCATGTTTCTTGATACCTCGAGTAGACTATGATACACAAATAAGTATGACATCTCATATCAACTTATTTGAGCATGGCCATGCATTTCTAGCCTCACTCAATCAAGTGGCCTGAGATATTACTCCCATTATGTAGGAGGGACTTATCTTATATTGATCAACTATATCCCTCAACATAGATTGTGGTATATCCAACATCAGTCTTTATAGAACAACCCGATTCTGATGTTTGTTTGACTGTATCAAAATATACAACTCACGATGTTGGGATAAAGATGATCTCAAGTATGAGGATCATATACATATTAATCACTATGAGTAATGTTGTGACAATTACATAATAATCCAAGAAACATACTCATATGGTCACCCAATATGTTGTTCCCTAACACACATATTCATGCATTGATTCTGACACTCCATATCAATGACAACTCTTTATCATCAATCAACTACATGTTAGTCTTGATGCATTATTATTGTCCTAGCCAATAACAATACTTGACTAAGGATCTTTTGAGAATAATCATATTATTCTCAGGACATTATTATAAAATTGTTTATTTATGCACACAAAAAAGAAACTGGAATAATAATGGCAACGCCTTATATTAATAAACATGATAAACCAAGTATGTTATTACAACCATCTCGTGATTGATCTTTGGGCATTCTTTTACAAATTTATGACTGCATAATTGTAATTAGTGACTAAATGAGTGCATTTTGTTATTATAGATCAAGATTTGTCAAATCCAAACCTAGACCGAGAGAAAGCCAAGCAAATCGACTAAACAGACTAGTCGAGTACATTTTGTAAACCGAGGCAAGTTGTGTGTAAATAATACAACTATATTAATAATTTATGTGTTAAATTGTCATTGAATGGATATAGCATGAATTGATTGATTTTGTATTGAGAATGTATAAGGACAAAGAGATGGTAGAATTCGCATTGGAACACTAGGAAATAAACCGGACATTCAAGCTATGACATTTGGGTTACTTGAGTGAGCTAGTGTAAGACATGTCTGGGACATCCGTCGGCCACATTATGAGAGCCAGTGTAAGACCATGTCTGAGACATCGCATCGGTATTGAGACGAGTGCTAATGTAAGACGTGTTTGGGACACGCATCGGCCTCGATAATGACAGTCAGTGTAAGACCATGTCTGGGACATGGCATCGACTTGAGATGTGAGCCAGTGTAAGACTATGTCCGGGACATAGCATCGGCACCTTACCCCAAGTTTGAGGTCTATAGAATGACCGGTCGTGTTCTGAATGGTTCAACAGTATAAGTATGTTTGTGAGTAAATAATGAAAACTTAACCATGTTGTGAGTGGTACAGGTACCTAATTGGTATGTATGAGAAATGAGCTCATTAGAGATCATATGACTTGAATGGATGCTAATGAGTAAGTCATGCTTATGTTTACCCTTGCGTTATGAGCATGATGATTATTGATGAATTGTTGTTGTATATTTATTTATATGCAACTTACTAAGCTTTTGTGCTTACCCTCCTTTCTTTCCATTTTCTTATAGTGCCATCTAATTAGCTCAAGGATCACTTGGAGTCAGAGATATCGATCACACTATCGTCTGAACCCTTCGGTATGGTTGGATTTATATTTTTGAATATAGCATGTATAGGGCTTAGACTTGATTATTTTGTGTCATTAAGCATTGGCCAAAAGTGTAGGCTTGGGATAAGCCCCACACTTTGTATTTAGCCTTGATGTTGACTATTACTCATTTTGATTATATGCAAAGATGATATTTCTTGGGTTGAGTAAATTGCCTTATGAAAGAATGTCTATAGTAGCTGAATTGGTTGTATGGTATAGACTAGAATTGGTGTTGGTTGAGTTTGTGTTAATTGATGTAAATAAAGGTGGCAAATAGGCTTGGTAAATAGCCTTATTTTGTCCACACGGGTAGGCACACGGGCGTTTGTCTAGGCCGTGTATGACACACGGTCAGCCCTATGGGCGTGTGATGAGGCCGTGTGTCCCCTGCACGTAAAAATTTCAAGTCAATATGCATGGTATTAAACATACGGGCAGAGACACGGTCGTGTGTCTCAACTGTGTGGAGGACATGGCCTAACACACGGGCGTGTGCTATGGCCGTGTGACATGTTGGATATGTTGACGTCAGAAACAGAATACTCAAGTTTTCTCACACGAGCAAAGACACGGGCGTGTCAATGCCATGTGAGCAACACGGGCCAGGGACACGGGCGTGTGTCCAGGCCGTGTGAAGTCTGCACTTGAATTATGTGAAATTGTGTAAATAAATTGGCCACACAGGTACGGGACACAGGCATGTCCCTAGGTGTTTAGGCCATGCGAGACACACGGGCCATCAACACAACCATGTCAAGGTGGTCACACGGGCGTGTTACCCTTCCACACAGGCGTGTGCCCTGTTTTAAATGCAAAGCTTGCATAGATTAGATAAGGACCCGGAAGGATTTTGAATGGTTTCCAATGGTCGATTTAGGCCTTGTAGGCCCATGTTAAGAGGTTTAAAGTAGAAATTGAAGAAGTTTTAATTTAGGCTAAGTCTTGGTGACTTAAGATGGGTTGCATGCATGAGATCAAGTTAGGTAATGCCTTATATACCGCCCCGGCTTGGGTAACGGATATGGGGTGTTACAACAGTGGTTTCAAGACCACAATCCAAAGTCAAAATATTTATTTTAATATTTTATTATGGTTTACAGCATGATAGAATTATTGTGTGAAAATTTCATAAAGAAATTTTACCGTTTAAAGGCTTAATTTCGTAAAACGGACTAAATCGCGTAAGCGTAAAAGTTGCATTCTATAAGCTAAAGGTGTCAAATAGCTATAGAACTTAAAAGTGAAGGTCCTTATGTGGTAAATAGTCCATTTATGAGTTAGTGGATGATAGTGGTGTGGCATATGGTGTAATTACTAATGTTTTTAAAGGATATTTTGGTAATTGTTAATAAAGTTAATGTTTAATAAAAATAAATTAAAATAATCATCTTTTCACCATTTCTCCACCAAAAATTAGAAAGAATGGCAGCCATGGGAGAAGCTAGGTTTGGCCAACATTGTTTTACTAATTTAGGTATGGATTTTGATCTGTTTTTAATAATTTCTACGTCTCTGAGATCGTTGCAGCTTAATCTAGCTAGCCCGTATCTCCGTTTTTGAAACTGTTATAGATTTTATGAGATTCCATTGATGAATATTCGTGCTTTTTGATATTTAATAGTGAAATATGAATATTTTATGTTAGATTTTCATATTTTCTAAAGTGATTTTTGATAAAAATGTCAATTTTAGACTAAATTGTGAAATATGATAAAATGTGTGGTAAAAGTGTGAATAAATGAAAGATATGAGCTGTTATGAGCATGTATGAAATTCGGCTAGCTTGGGCTATGATGAAATTAATTAAATTTGCATTTTACAAGTTTAGGGACTAATTTGTAAAACGGTCAAAAGTGTAGGGGTAAAATAGTAATTTTGAAAAAATATGAATTTGGATTAAAATGAATAGAATATGAATTGAAATAGATGAATTTGGTTGATTAGATCAAGTTAAGCCTCGTACGAGTCTATATCGAGGGAAAAACAAAGTTTCAGACTAGTCGATCCATTTCGACGTTTTAACGATCAGGTAAGTTCGTATGCTAATAAATGTATTTAAATTGTGTTATAAATGCTTATTTATTATTGAATTGAATTGAATTATATACGTTTATTTGATATTGAACTGCTATGAATGTCAAATGAGTAACTACGAGCAAGAATCGACAAAGTTACGACATCTGAAAGTCCCGTAATAACCTTAGAAATAGTATAGGATACAAATGTCATGACATTAGGTTACCGATATGTGATTACATGTAAGACCATGTCTGGGACATTGGCATTGTATTTTGATTACGTGTAAGACCATGTCTGGAACATTGGCATCGTTAATCGATTTTGTGTAAGACCCTGTCTGGGACAGTGGCATCGATATGTAATAACATGTAAGACCATATCTAGGACATGGCATTGTTCGAGCTATACATGATTGCCGAGTATCCTTAACAATTCCGAACGGTTCAATAGGCATAGTCAAAATGATAATTAAATTATGGTCAGAATAAGTAATACAGGTACGTACAAAACCTATGTGAGAATCGAATGAAAGTAAATTGGTGAGTTCATATTGTATTATGTATATTAAATAAGAGAGAATTATGTATAAGTATGTTTCATGTCAAAATGTTTTTATTTAACTATAATAAAGTATGTATTGAATGTTATGTGAAATATGAATTATAGTTGTGTTAACTAAATATACATACGGTAATTGACCAATAAGACCATAATCGGGTTATGGCACGTGAAAGAAAGACTACAGCAGGGCCTTGGCAATGTATGTGAAAGACCATTGTTGGACTATGGCATCGGAAAATTGATGAATTTGTATCATAAGAACTTATAAACCAGAGAAGTTTGATAAGAGTATAGGTAATAAATATAAAGGTATCAGTACAGGTTTGTATGAAAAACTACTCAAGTATCGAGTTATATGAAATTGAGAACTTGCGAATGAGAACATGAATAATTTGATGTTAGCTCATGAATTGATGCTTTAAATGTTAATGATTTATCTATTTCGAATTACTATATGAATGTTGAGATCATTTTAGGCTCACATACGAACTTACTAAGCTGTGAAGCTTACTTTGTTTTCTTTTCTATGTTTATAGAGTTTCGAAGGCTCGCTCGGGTTGAAAGTCGTCGAAGATATCATCACACTATCTAGCTATGGTTTGGTACTTATGAGCTTTGTGATTTTGGTTATATGGCATGTATAGGCTTGAGTCTTTTTGATAAATATTTTGGTGATGTATTTGGCCATTTTATATGGCTTATTAATAACTTATGTTTGATGTGTATTTTGCCTTGTGTAGTGGCATAATTGGTATGGTTGGTGATGGTTAAACTTAATCATTTGGTCATTTGGTATAAGATGAGTATTTACTTATGAAAAGCATGGTTTTAGACTTGATAAGTGAATGGCTAATAGATGATTTATGAGTCAAGCTTTGTGTGTGATTGATGGTAGTAAAAATACATATTGAAATAGGCTGTATTGATGAGTATGATATGTACTTTGGTATATGATTGAATAGGTGAGTAATGAGAAATGAATCCTGCTAGTTTGGTATGTGTTTGAATGTACAAATAGTATTGATTTGAGTTGATGAAATGGATAGAATTGGTATTGTAAGTTTGGTGCATGAAATAGCATGGTTTGGGTACTTATTAATGTATTGAAATGGCATGAAATATGGTGTTTTAGGTATGCTTGAGAAGGGTGAGAAATGTGGCTTCAACCAAGCCTATTTTCACTCCACACGGCCGAGCACACGGGCGTGTG
This sequence comes from Gossypium longicalyx, assembly GCA_025698465.1. Classification (NCBI taxonomy): domain Eukaryota; kingdom Viridiplantae; phylum Streptophyta; class Magnoliopsida; order Malvales; family Malvaceae; genus Gossypium; species Gossypium longicalyx. The sequence goes on along the minus strand of CM047001.1, from coordinate 30,300,313 downwards.
GCTTGACCGTGTGTGACACATGGCCTTGGTACACAGCCATGTGTCCCTTGGAGTAGCCCTTCAAATTAAGTCAGTATACCTTACAGGTTTAGAACGGCCTAGACAAACGAGCATGTCTATTGGCTGTGTGAGACACACGGGCTAGCACATGGGCGTGTGGCCAACCATGTGACCCAAGTCAGTATGTATGCCCTGTTTTCACACGGCCTGTTCACACGAGCGTGTGACCCCTGTATGCATGAAAATTTTCTAAGTTTCCCAAAGTTTTCAAATGTTATTGATTTAGTCCCGAACTTCTTTTGAGTATGTTTTAAGGCCTCGTAGAGCCATAAAAGGTACAAATGAGAATTTTGTTGGAAGGATTTTATATATGAATGCATAAATGTATAGGTTATGTATGTGAATGATGTGTATTGATCAGTAATGCCTCGTAACCCTATTCCAAAGACGGTTACAGGTTAGGGGTGTTACAGTACTGGACTGAACTGAGTGAGAAAAAGATTCACGAGGTTGATTTAATTCGAGAGGCTGAAGAAAAAGTGAAAGTAATTCGCAACAGTCTGAAAGCAGCTTCAGATCGACAGAAATCGTAAGTGGATTTAAAAAGAAAAGATATTGAATTTCAGATCGGCGACAAAGTGTTTTTGAAAGTATCACCGTGGAAGAAAATTCTTCGATTTGGTCGCAAAGGCAAATTGAGTCCGCGTTTCATCGGGCCGTATGAGATTGTTGAACTAATAGGGCCAGTGGCATATCGACTAGCCTTACTGTTAGAGTTGTAAAAGATTCACAATGTGTTTCATGTATCGATGTTGTGCTGATACATATCAGATCCATCACATATCATATCTCTTGTAGAGATTGAAATTCAACCTGATATGACGTGTAACGAAGAACCGATCCGAATTTCAGCTTGAGAGGTTAAACAATTGAGAAATAAAAGCATAGCTTTAGTGAAAGTACTTTGGCAACTTCATGGGGTCAAAGAGGCTACGTGAGAGCCCGAGGAAGCTATGAGACAATAGTACCCTAACCTTTTTGCTGGTAAGATTTTCGGGAACGAAAATCCCTAAAGGAGGAGAGTTATAACAGTCCGTTTTTAGTCAAATCAGAACAGTGATTTCGGGACCACAAATTTGAAGTCAAAATATTTATTTTATTATTATTGTTTTAATGTCTACAGCAAAAAAATATGATTTTTTGAAATTTTCGTTAAGAAATTTTATCATTTGAATGCTTAATTCGGTAAATATGACTAAATCGCGTAAAATGCAAAAGTGATGTTCTATTAGCTAAAGGTGTCTAATAGCTATGGAACTTTAAAATAGAGGTCCTTATGTGATAAATAAACCATTTTTAATGTTAGTATACAAAGATGGACATGCATAAATGAATTTTAATGGTTTATATTAAAGGTTCATATTGTAATTTGGTTATTAAAGTAAAATAAATAAAACAAAATCAAAATTTTAAAGGCTATCATCTTCATGGCCGATTTTTAGCAAAGAAGAAAGCTGTTTTTAGGGCTTGAAGCATTCGGTCATCTCCTAGCTCAATTGTAAGTCTATTTTTGTTCCGTTTTTAATGATTTCTATGTTTTTGAGATCGTTGCAACTAGGTCTAGCTAGCCCAGGAACTATTTTGCAAAATTTTTAAAGATTTTTAATGTTTCCATTGATGAATACATGTGTGTTTTGATGTTTGATGATAGATTACGAATGTTGATTGTGAATTATACAAGTTTTGTTAAGTGATTTTTAGTAAAAATCCAAATTAGGGATTAAATTGTGAAATGTGGAAACTTTGTTGTTAAAATGTGAAATAAATGAAAAATATGGGCTGCTAGGAGCATAATAGTAATTTGGCTAGCATGGGTTAGTCTTAAATTGCTTGAATTTGTGTTTTTATGAAATAAGGACTAAATTGTAAAAGTTGTGAAATATTTGGGGAAAAAGTGTAAATATGCTTTAATAAGTGTTTTGGATTAAATTGAATAGTGAGGTAATTAAATAAGCTAAATTTGATTACATATAAATCAAGAAAGCGAAACTCGAATCTTGATCGGGGAAAAATAAAGTACCGGATTAGTCGGTTCATTTTATCATTTTTGTAAATCGAGGTAAGTTCGTATGTAATAAGTTTCATTATGAATATATTTTAAATGATTTGATTTTACATAAACTATGAATATGAGATTATGGACATATTCGACAATGATTCGAAGACGATTCGACATTAGAAATCTCGGTTGAACCTTAGGAATAAATGAGGATACGAAGGACATGTCATTAAGAGCTTCATTAATTTGTCTTCGGGCCATGATATTAGCACTTCCGGTGCGAGCTTCATTGATTTGGCTTCGGGCCATGATTTTGGCACATAGGGTGCGAGACTTCCGAGTATCTGATTTTTATTCCGAATGGTTCAGCGGGTAAATTGAAAATGTGAAATGGTGAGAAATAGATACGTTTTGGTACAAGTATGTTTGGAAATATATATATGAACAATGAATCAATGGAAGTTGTAAATTTATGATCAAGTATGTGATTAAGTTTATGTTAGCTTGAGATTATTGTATTGTTGCATATTATGTCATTTAATTTGAATTGAAAAAATGAATGGTGATATTTGCTTATTATTATCATACGAGCTTACTAAGCTATAAAGCTTACTTTGTTTATTTTATCGTGTTTTAAGTGATTTCAAAGATAGCTTGGATTCGAGGATCGTCGGAGACATCGTCACACTATCCTATTATCACTTTGGTACCTTTTGAGTTTATGTTTTGAGTATATGGCATGTATAAGGACTTTAGTTAATTTGGTATATTTTGTAATGTGTTGTGCCATTTGAAATGGCTTGTAAATGCTTATGTTTAGTTTGTATATATAGCCATGAGAGTTGGCTTAATTTGGTTGGATTGATTATATGTATAAATGTATGTATATGGCTTATGTTATGAATTTGAGGTTGATTTTGTGATGTTTATTGATAGTAGATGTTGTGGTTGTCAAATGATAGAAATTAGAGAAGAAATATGCTTATGAAATTGAGTATAATCATGCATGTTTAGAAATGTTTATCTAGTTGAATTGTATAAGTGAAGTTTGGTATGAATTTAATGGTTCAATGTGGTTCTGATATGTTTTGTAATGGTTGAGGTTGGAAATGGTATGAAATATGTTTAAGATAGGTTGATTGAACGCCTATATATGTTATGTTTTGGTTCCAATTGGGTTGTTGTAAGTGTGCATAAGACGGTGGCAAAATGGCTTGGCAAATAGCCTATTTTTGTCCACACGGGCTGAGACACGAGCATGTGTCTCAGTCGTGTATGATACACGGTCATGTACATGGCTGTGTGTCCTTTGGTGTTGAAATTAAAATCAAGTCAATATGCTCTACACGGCCTAACACATGGGCGTGTGACTTAGCCATGTGGTATAAGTCAGTATACTCTACAAGTTTGGCACGGCCTAGCACACGGACGTGTATGGCCATTTTTAAAGCATACGGGCTAGCCACACGGGCGTGTGTGCTGGCCGTGTGACCTAAGTCAAAGAGTTACACGGGATTGGACACGGGCTGAAACACGGCCATGTGATCACATTTCGAATGTCCATACGGCCTATGACATGGGTGTGTCTGTTGGCTGTGTGAGAGACACGGCCAGGCCACACGGGCATGTGTTCCCTGTTTTGAGAAAAATTTTGTAAGTGTTTTAAAAGTTTCCAAAGTTATCGGTTTAGTCCCAAACCACTCCCAATGCATGTTTAGGGCCTTGTAGGCTCGTATTAGGGACAAAATAATTAGTTGTGAATGAAATTTATATGATTTGATTAATTGCATGTGAAATGTATGTTTAAAATGTTTTATAAGTCTGGTAATACTCTGTAAACCTATTCTGGTGTTGAATACGGGTGAGGGGTGTTACATAGAATAGGTGAAATTTATTGAAGTTAATTCAACCAAACTGTCAATTTTCAAGCTAAAAAGATTAATCAACTTTCGACAAATTTTTAGATGGGATCCAGGCATTTATGGGCTTATATGTTTGAATAGTGGTTGAAAAGCTATCTATTAGCTTCGAAACACACTTTGAATCACTTGATTTTGAGTTCGGAAGCTCAAGTTATGATTGTTTTAGTGAAGATTGTGCGAGCAGAATTTTTAGACGGGAATATTACGGAAATTACAAGTTTTGAGCTTTTTATTTGAATATAAATCATATTGGGTTCAAGTTTCAGGCTTAATTTTTATTATATATGAGCACAATATTGTATTTGTTAAGTTTTATTTTTTTATTATTTATTTATTCTAAATTTTGGATAATTTTTAAGTATTTTAAATTATTTAGGAGTTTTATGTCAATAAGAAAGTTTAGTTTTAAACTATTTCTTATTTAGGTTAATTAGAGTTTCAGTATACTTAAGAGTTTTATTTGGATTTACTTAGCTAGCCTATATAAAGGCTTCTTCATTGTACACAATTATTCAACAATCAATTTATTCATTATTCACTTTGAGTCAATAAAATTCTTTTTTAGTTTTCTATTTAAGAATTTCTCGAGTTTTCTTTTAGAAGATTTTTAACAATCTTTTCAGATTGTGAGGATAATCTTCATTCTTTTTCTTACCAATTTTCTTTTCTTGGAAGGGAAATTAAAATCGTATGAAGGGAGTTGTGGATTCATTGGGTTTCAAAGACTCCTTAGGGCTTCTACACATCATCTTCATCTTTTCCATTTATCTCTTTTATTTTCTTCTTTATTCTATTTTGTTCCTATTTAATTATTCAAATCTTAGATTTATTTAATTTTTTTCTATATTAATTATCTATTTTAATTACTTTCTTTAATTTTTAAATTATCATATTGGACTTGGATTTTGTTTACTTTCAAGTTGTGTTAAAATCCAAATTTCATTCCAATCGTCTAGAATCCTAGGCCAAATTCGTGATTTGGACAAACTTATGATCCTATTCCGTACCCTTTTCTATATCATAAACTTATGTTTAAATCAAAATCCAACCCTTATGAAAAAAAACTTCCTACAGATGTCGCAACCATCTCCGCGTATAGGTCTTAACCTTCACTTCTTAAAGAAGTGGTCTAAAGATATTTAAAGGAGGTTTGATGAAGATACAACCCCTTTTCAACATCATCTAACTCTACATAAAGCTTTGCAAACAACATTCTAGGTTGAACAGTGTCTTATGATCATCGTGTTGACATCATAATCTTCAAGTAGCTCGATCATAGTATATATGACCAGATTTGTAGGCATTAGAATGTTGTAGAATAGAGTAGATAATATTCACACATTGGGAAATGATTTCCTACTAATTGTTAACTTCAATTCTTTTAAATTTATGTTTTTTTCCTGAACATCAAGTTTAATGGACGTCTAGAATCAAACACAACATGATTAATGTAACAGACTTTTCCGCTGTAATGGACTATCGCACGGAATCTCTCTTGAATTTTTTTCATAACCTACATATTAAAAAAAATTATATAATAAAATAGCTGCAACAAAACAATTGTTTTAAATTTGTATCAATAATAATGTGTTCATAACAATAAATACATATAACACTAATATAGAAAAAAAAATTCATGTTAGTTTCCTTGATATCTTTGTGATTGAAATAACAGGAGGCGAAATAAACTTGACGTCAAATCTAACTTTTTTCAATCAAAAGAACATCGTAAATATGCGAAGTCGTCCTTTTAGTTGCACGCTTGGTTGAAGTTTAAATTTACGAATTCCAATGAAATATTAGTATATAAAACACACGAAAATTAAAAAGAGTAACTAATAACTTATTTAACAAAAGGTTGGAGGTACACTCGGATTAAAAGTAAAAATTACAACGCTAGAGAAAAACAAATGGGAATGGTTGATACAAAGTTTTGTTTGGAATTATCAATGAAAGCGTGGGGTTTATATAAACGATTCTGGGGACAACTTTGTAATTCTCTTTCTACAATTGGAACATTTGAAAGTTGAAACCGCCAACTAATGCAACGGAATCTAGGTGTGTTCAGCTATTTTTTTTTTCTATCTGTGCTATTTAATATAGGATCACCTTTCAATCGAATTGAATTGAATAAAAATATTTTAAATTAATTAAGTTAATGAATTATATTTTATTATCCTAATTCAAATTAAAATTCTCTCGAATTGAGTCGAGTGAGATAGAATTCAAATCGAATATATTTGTTCGATTTAAATTTTAAAAAAATAACTTTGGGTCATTGTAATCACTGTCACTCACTGTAATTAAATTTGTTGTTAATTTTTATCTCCTCATAATTTATTTATTAATCTTTTATATACAGGTTAATTTCTCTGCTTACTTAGCTGCTTTAATTATCTTATAATTTTTATCACTATGTATTTTGAAATTAAAAATATATATTAAATATAAAAAATGTAATTTTTTTAATAAAATTTATTTTAAAAATAAAATGTGAAATTGATTCTAACATAAAATTTTAACAAGAATATTTTATAACATCATCAATAATTCAATTTTAATAAAAATTTATAAAAATTTAATATAGTTAAACAATCCAATAATATAAATAGTACAAAATATGAAATTTAATTTAATAATATAAATAGTAGATATAAATAAAATTATTACTATTTAGGTTTAGAGATTTTTTTTGATGATTTTTTTATTTTGGGTAAAAGGTGAAAAGTAAAAATTTAGAGAGAAAATAAAAAGTTTTAAGAGTTGGGGAAGTAAAGTTTTGGGGAAAAATAAATGGGAGGAAAATATTCAAAAAAAAATTGAGGGGAAATGAGTTTGGGATAGATAAAGGTCGAATGGAAGGGAAGTAAAAGTTTTGAAGAAAAGTGAAAGAAAGTAAAAGTATTAGGAGAAAAGTAAAAAGGTTTAGAGATTTGTGGTAAAAATATAAAATATTATAATTTATTATTCGGCTTATTCAAACTATTCAAATTCAAAAATTAAACTCAATTCAAATTCGAAATTCAAAAAATAATTTAAGTTTACTCCAATAACTAAATTTGTTTAAACCGAAATTCAAATTTTTTATTTTTTTCAAATAGAATTAAATTATAATCCTATATTGATTTTGGCTAAACTCACTATTTTGATTTTTTATTTTATTTTATTTTATTTTATAGAACATTAAATTAAAAACCCCTTGTTGGAACACGTGTTACCTCCATGTTGAACTCCTCTTACGTGGCAAATTCAACCCATATTTATTATTTTTTAAATTTCTGAAAAACATTTTAGTATACAAAAAGTATCACCACGTGTCATGATGGTAGATGTGGTGCCTTTACCTTGCACAAATAAAAATGTGAACCATTTTCTAAATAATAAAAACTGTGTTATATGGTTTAAATAACTTCTTTTGATGGTTGTATAAAAAAACCTGAAATATGAACTAATTTATCAGCAAATCTTCCAACTCAGTTTCAAATTCGGTACTTAATTAGTTGTTTGTTTTATGATTGAGATTGTAATTTTGGTTGTGAAAAACTAATTTTAAATCCTAAAACTTTGAATTTTTTAATTATTAGATAATCATATAAATAAAGTAAAACAATTTGTTAGCAGGTTGCAAGATTTGTCTAACATTTATGGAGGATTTTTTGGACTCGACCACAAGATGAATGTTAATAATATTTTTATTTTATTATTTAGATATTTTTATAATAAGAAAATATTTCTGTTTTTGTTTGAAATGCATATTTTGCTTAAAATTTGGCAAGTCTACCATAAGACTAGCTCAACTCAATTGTAGCAACTGCCAACTGCTGAAGGCCACAGACTTATATATTAGTAACTACTCCTTACGGTAGCTCAAAGCTTTCTTTAAATCTCCATTGCCGAACACAGTTTGGATTCACCACTTTCGCATCACTGCAATATCAGAAAAATCGACTAATCCTACATTTAAAATAACCACTAAAAGCAAAACAACCTAATGGCCGTACCTAGAAGAATGATTATTTTCATCTTCATAACACTAATCCTCGGATCCTTCTTGGTTAAATCTAGCAATGCCGATGGCTGCAACCACGACAACCCCGACGAAAGCCAACGATCATGTGCTGATGTGCCAGAAGATGAGGATGATTTCGACGATACTTACAAGGTTGTCGACAACAAGAAGATTTCATCCGAGATGATTATAGTTGAAAAATAACTCTATGGCTTGCTGCTGCTGCTGCTGAAGTTAGTGATCCATTGTTTCCTTTTCTCCAATCCAAGCTTCTTTAGAAGCTCTACCCATGGTTCTAAAAATGTTTCCAGTTGGCATCTTTAAGTTACTAGTATTTCCATTTTTCTTTTATTATTTTTCTCATGTTTGAAGATTTTTTTTTTTTACTTTAGTTCTTCCGATTGCATGTTGTTTTGTCGGCTTTATTTATGGGTTAGTTGAGTTTTGTAGATTTTAAAATAAAATAAATAAATACCCTTTTGTTAGGCGAAATAAAAGTTGTTCTCTGTTTTAATTCTTGAATATCTAACTAAATTAATGCACGACAAGTAATTAATAAATAATTAAAATAATTCATTTTGTAAAATTATTTATATTATTTAAAGATATTTATTATATTTTTATAAATAAATAAATAATTACATAAAATTTAAAAAATATATATAAATTTAAAATCTTTAATTTAATCATCTCAATCAAAACTTTATTTATTATATAATTTTTTAATAAATATATTTATCACATAATTTTTTATATATAATAATATAATATTAAACATCGGAATGAAATTACTAAAGTTAAATTCAAATTTTCATACCACAGTATTGGTAATAGATGAAGAGATTGTGGACAATAATATGAAATAGATTTATAAAGTAGTGTAAAAAATATATCTTATTATATAGAATAAAATACAGTTCCTAAAATATTATTTCTTTTGTAGTTAAAATATATACCATGAAGTGAGTCTAATAACTGTTTAGCTAAAACATATTTTTATGTAAATTTAATTATAAATATTTTATATGGTAAACAGAGACTCCAGCTAAACCTGGGAAGAAAACAAACTACCGATGGATAAAAACTTCGCAATAAATTAAAATTTTCCGATAAAAAATTATATAACAAATATACTTATTAAAATTTTATATAAATATTAAAATTATTTTAATTTAAATGGTAAGAATAAAAGTTTTATATGTATTATATGTAGAAGTTTAATTTCGTCCGACCCAAATAGAAATCAAAAAATAAATAAATAAAATAAAAAGTCCATTAATACTAAGTCTATTTAGAAGAACACAAACTCCAACCTAAACTTGCTAACTAAACCCAATACATCCGAGCCCGAATATAAAAAAACTCAAAAGCCCAAACTTAAAATTTTTTTAAAAACCCTAATCCCTCTCGCGCTGCAGTCTCATCACATCGGTAGGCATGTCGTTTGACACCTCCTCTGCCACTACCACCGTTGACTTTGCCCTCTACCACCATCACCTGCAAAAGAGGAAGAAAGAAAAAAAGCAAAAGACAGGGAAACAGAAATAGCGAACAAGCAAAAACAAAGAACAAATACAATATATTTGTATTTTGATTTGGCTATAAAAGTCAAACAAAAACCCTATGTAATTTTTTACACTGAGAAATCGAATACAAAAAAGAACAGAGTTCTAAAAGGTAGTTTTATTATTCTTTTTATTCAAAGCAAACATAAAAAAAAAAAGAAAAAAAGAAAACAAGAACAAAAAAAGAAAAGGTTTTTACCTATTTATTGGTCACTGTCGCCGCGGTGGTCCTCACTGATTCGAAAGGTCTTTGAATCCAGTGGGATTCAACGAGGGACTTGTCGAAAAAGATTGAAACTGAAAGGTTTCATCATTCTTTTTTCTTTTTTGAAGGACAGCATTTTAGGGGATTTTGACCCCAAATTCGCGATCTATATGTCAAAAGGTCCAAAAGGGGAATTTTTTTGGGTACTCCGACCACCGGAGGCAGTGGTCTCCGCTGCCGATGACCGGTGTTAGTGGCAAAGACCCACTGCACTAGGGCTAGACGTAGGGAACATTTCAAAGACAAGGGGAAGAAAGAATTTAAAAAAAAAAAAAACTAAACTTAAATGATTTTTTTGTTTTTTGTTTTTTTACTTATATAAGGGTCTAATACGATGTCGTTTTGGGTTTGACTTCCAAACACCCAAAAACGACGCCGTTTAAGGGCTGACCCCAAATCTGACCTGACCTCTCTTAAGATCCGCGTGTTTTTGAAGGGAGGGGCTAATTTTCTGCTAGGTCCTTCTGCCTTTATGTTCTGTTTCCTTTTTTTAAATTATACCACTTAATTTTGAATTGTTTCATCTTAGTCCCCAGACTATCGACCCTTTGGAGAATGACGTGTACTGGGTTTGGGTTATTTTCCCTTTTGGTCTCTACAATTTATTGCATTTTTAATATGACTGTTTATTTACTGCTTTATTTATTTATGCCCTAAAATTTCATTATGGCTTCGATTTAATCCCCTGTTTATTTAATCCCACCCCTTTACTTTTTGTCATTTAATTTCCAACACTTTTAATCTCCTTATTTATATTTTTACCCTTTAATTTGTGTAACTTGCATTTTTATCCTTAAGGTTCTTGATCATTTCATTTTAGTTTTTTTTTTTTTAAATGTTGATGTTGTTGTTAAATGATTATTATTGCTAATTAAAGTTTTATGTTTAACATTTTATTATTGCTAATATTATACAATCATGATCATAGCATTATCATACTTTCTCTTATTATTTTACTATTATTACCATTATTAAGTAGTTTATTAATCGACTAAAATTTTTCCCACTACTACTTTTTATTATTATTTTATTATCATTGTTTTTACTCACGTAAGTTATTTTATTTTTGCCACTACTATATTATACAATACGTTTAAATATTCATTCATTTTTATGCCAATACTAGAATAAATTAATCGCATATTGCATTAAATGTTGTGTTCGTTTTTATACGACGCATATTTGGTAATTTGAATCGATAAAATGTTTTTTATTTTAAGGATTCGAGAAATTGTGCCCCTAACTTACGGGGTACGATTTTCTCATTAAATCGAAATAGTCGAACATCAATCCTTTTTAAAAAAATTAATTAAAAATATATAGGATTTTGGCAATAATTAAACAGTGAGCATTCTTATTCAAGATTTTGTGCCCCAACTTATGGGACAGGACTTTTCATTTTGATCGACCTGAAATGAGAAAACCTTCTTACTAAAAATTCAATTTAGATAGAGACATTTTCAATACCATCAAATAACATCGCGTAAAAGGGATCGTGTTTTAAATCCTCTTCAAATTCTCCATTTTTGACACTAAGACACCATGCAATCAACTAGGTATCAATTTTGGGCATTATGAGGATGCTAATCCTTCCTCATACATAACCGACTCCCGAACCTATTTTTTGGATTTTGTAGATTGAAAATCATCATTTTAGTAAAATTAACCTTTTTATTAAAATGTTTAAATCTCAAGGTAATCCAATCACACCTAATAAAAAGGATTGGTGGCGACTCCATCTTTATTTTAAAATAAAAAATTGATTTCCAAAAAGGGTTTTGACAACTTGGCGAGCCATGAGTTAATTACTTTTCGATCTTTTTATTGGAAATCAAGAATTCAAGTTTAATTTAATTTGCGATCTTTTCTTGCATTTCATCATTTATGTTTTGGTGATAAATAATGTCGTTATTATCTCGGGTTACATACATTTATTTTATTGGTTCGAGATCTTCTCTTCGTATATTTCCACATATATTGCATGGCATAATCGACCCATTTGACCCTTCTTAAGTAGGAGTGAGAAGCTATTTCCTTTGTGAGGTCTTCACCTCCGTGTAGGATAGGGAATTGCTTTCGGGATACATTCGTACCTATGTCTTCGTGAGGTCTTCACCTCTGTGCATACATAGGGAAATGTATTCTCCTAAACTGAATTCTGTCTATATGAGCCTTTGATAGGTGAGGATTGAGGAATCTACCAGTTCGGGTACCCTTACTTTAGAACTAAACTACATGTAATGAACCCTAAGAGCCTACCCTAGAAAGAACTATGCCAAACCTTTCGCGGTTACTCAAATAGATTATAAAGAAGAAACGTTTTAATTGTTATTCTTTGCTTTGTTTTCAAGCTTTATACAAAATATTGACTTGTTTCGTTTTATTTAGGTTGTGGTTGCATTGCATTTTCATCTTAGAGGAAAGGTGTTGATTCATGTTTAGTTGCTAAACAAAGAGTTTGTCATAAAAAAAAATGGGTTTCTTGATAAAGTGGAAGTATTCGTTTTATGTAAAGAAACTTGTTTTCTAGTAAAGTTGTTCTAATGGAATTGAACTAAAATTAGTGCTTTTTTGCATACATCTTTTCCATTCCTTACGTGAATTAAATTTCATGAAATCCAGAAGTGCATCAAGTTCAGAACTCTAGTATAGAGCCTAATGGACAACAAAAAGTTGGAATCCTTTGAAGATATCGAGGGGGAAAGATGTTTGTGCCTTTGAAGAGGGAATTGAAGAAGAGAACTTATCAAGAATTTGTCCCTACACCCTCAGAAATGTTCTAAACAGTCGAATTGTGGAAGAAATCTTTGTAGTTTTTAAGACTACTTCAGAATAATGTTCAGAACATACATATTGCTCTAAGTCTGGAAACAATAGAGATCTTTTTGTGAAAAAGACGCATGTCTAGTATCTTTATTTCAATGAAAATAATGCATTTTTATGTCTCATTTGGAAAACATTTTACTATTTCCTTTATTCATACTCATACCACACATATAATCATTGATACGAGTGACGCTGCTACTCACTTGGAGTTTCCTCTTGAGCAGGATATGTGTCTAGAGGAACCTCATGACTTTGAAGATGATCGAGATTGTAACTTGTCTCCTAATTTGTTAAGGATGGTAGAGCAAGATGTGAAACAGATCCTAACCCCATAAAGAGTCAGTAGAAATTGTGAGCTTAGGGGATTAATAAGAAAAGAAAGAAGTGAAAATCAGAACTTGCATCACTATAGAGACAAGGTGAGACCTTGTTGAGTTACTCCAAGAATTCAAAGATGTCTTCGCATGGTCGTATTAAGACATACCTGGTCTAAGTATTGATATCGTGGTACACCGATTTCCCATAAAGGAAAAATGCAAGCTAGTTTAGCAAAAACTTTGAAGGATGAGGCCCGACGTCCTGTTGAAAATAAAAAAAGAGGTCAACAAACAATTTAACGCTGGTTTCCTAAAAATGGTCAAATATTTGAAGTAGGTAGCCAATATAGTCCTTATCCCTAGGAAAGATGAGAAAGTGCGAATGCATGTGGACTACAAGGATTTAAATAAGGTCAACTCGAAGGATAATTTCTCGTTGCCTCACATTGATAACCTAGTAGACAACACGACAGGTCAATTATTATTCTCCTTCATAGATAGTTTCTCTGGATACAACCAGATAAAAATGCATTTTGAAGATATGGAGAAGACTACATTTGGAATATTTTGTTATAAAGTGATGTCATTGGAACTGAAATTTGCGGGAACAGCATATCAAAGAGTCATTGAAACTTTATTTCATGATATGATACACAAAGAAATTGAGGTTTATGTTGATGATATGATCACAAAATCCTGAACAGAGAAAGAGCATGTGAAAGTCTTGATGAAACTATTTTTGAGGTTGAGAAAATTCCAACTAAAGTTGAATCCAGCAAAATGCACTTTTGGAGCCACGTTAAGTAAATTGCTGGGATTTATAGTCAGTGAGAAAGGGATTGAGCTTGGCTCGGACAAATTCAAGGCTATACAGGAGTTACCACCGCCGCGTACCCAAAAGGAGGTCTGGAGTTTCTTAGGGAGATAAAATTACATTGTCCGATTCATTTCACAACTAACCAAGAAATGTGACCCCGTATTCTGTCTCCTTAAGAAACGTAACCCAGATATATGGGATGAGAAATGCCAGAAGACCTTCGAAAAGGTTAAACATTACTTTTGTAATGCCCTAGTACTGATGCCACTTAGCCTAGATAAACCACTGATACTGTACTTTGCAGTATTTGGAAATTCTATGGGATGCGTACTAAGCCAACATGATGAGTCGGGGAGGAAAGAAAGAGCAATCTATTACCTCAGTAAGAAGTTCACTAAATACGAGACAAGATATTTGCTAATCAAAAAACTGTGTTGCGCCTTAATTTGGACAACCTGGAGGCTAAGACAATACATATTGTGCCATACGACTTGGCTCATCTCGAAAATGGATCCTCTAAAGTACATGATGGAGTCGACCGTATTGAATGGAAGAATGGCTCGATGGCAAATTCTACTCTCCAAATTTGATATAATCTATGTAAACCAGAATGCAGTAAATGGGAGTGCAATAATGGATTTCCTAGCTAGCAGAACTCTAGAGGATTACATGCCTATAAATTTTGATTTCTCAAATGAGGATCTGATTTATATTGCAACCGCTGAAGATAGTGATCCAAGAGAATATCTCTAGAAACTAAATTTTAATGGTGTCTCAAATGCCATGGGTAATGAAATTGGGGCAATCCTGATATCCCCAGACGGAGGTCATTTTCCTTTCACTAGTAAACTTGATTTTGATTGTATAAATAACATGGTGGAATATGAAGCGTGCATCATGGGTATCCGTGTAGCTATAGAACGTAAAATCAAGACATTGGAAGTAATTGAGGATTTTGTACTAGTAATCTATCCACTCAAAGGTGAATGGGAAACGAGAGATCCCAAGTTGATTAATTATCCAAAGTTGGTTTTCAAGTTAATTGAGGAGTTTGATGACATCACCTTCTGTTACCTCCCACGATATGAAAATCAAACAGCTAATGCCTTGGCTATGTAACATCTCGAATTAGGGTCTAGTCAGAACAATGGTTTTGAGACCACAAATCCAAAGTAGAAATAGTTGTTTTATGATTATTATGAGGTTTATGATATGATTTCATACTTGTGTGAAAATTTCCAGAAAGAAATTTTATGCCTAAAGTGTCCAATTTGAAGTTAGGGACTAAATTAAATAAGTTACAAAATTTGAGTTCTAGAAACTTTAAGCATGAAATTACTATGAATTATTAATTAGAGGTCCTTAAATAGTAATTTGACCAAGTTCTAAAATTTTGGATAAAAATGGGCATGAATAGGAAAAATTTGAAAGAAAGGCCTTAAGGGTATTTTTGTTATTTGGTTAATAAAAGAATAAAAAGGGGAAATTAAGTCAAAAAACTTGTCCATCTTCATCTACCTTAGCCGAAATTTCCATGCTCACCATAGCTAGGGTTTCTTCAACTTTCAAGCTCAAAAGTAAGTCAATCCTAGCCCTATTTTTAATGTTTTTTACATTTTTGAAGTTGTCATCAACTGATCTAGCTATTTCTACCATTATTTTGAGCTAGGGTTCATGTTCAAAAACTTACCCATGTGTGACATGTAGGTATTTTGATGTTTAATGGAGGAATATAAAAGTTTGATGTGTGTTTAACATCTTTTACTAAGTGATTTTTTATGGAAATGCATGAAAAGGACATATTTGTAAAAGTTGTAAAATGGGTAGTAAATATGTGAAATAAAGAAAAATGTCAGCTGCTAGGAGTAGGAATATAAATCGGCTAAGCTTAGGTAGTAAAGAAAATGCATGCATTTTATTTTACGAGCCTAATGACCAATTTGTAAATAAGTGAAAAGTTAGGGGTAAAAAGGTAATTTTACCAAAGTATGTGTTATGGGTCGATTCGAACAATATGTGTATTAAATAAGTTAAATTTAACATTATAGATCAAGAAAAACGTGATTCGAGTCTTGATCGAGGGAAAAACAAGGTTTATGAAGAATAGGCTCGTTTTCATCATTTTGTACTGAGGTAAGTTCATATACAAATAATGTGATGTTATGTTATATTTTTTATGCTTGAGTATTACGTGAAGTCAAATTCTTCAATGTTATTATGAGTTATGCTTTGATTGCTCCATGAGTAAGTGATGGGTATTATGGACATTGAGATCGACATTACGAGCAAGATTGACAGAGATTTGATATCGAAAAATCCCGTTTGAACCTTAGGAATAGTTTAGGATACAAGTGACATGTCACTAGGAATCATGTGATATATGAGTTCATGAAATATGTTTATATGGTTCTGAGTGCTGGTCTTGTACATCCTACCGATGCTTGGGTAGTCTGACATGTGTTATGAATACCGGCGACTTGTGTGTGAGCAAATCAGGTGTAGCTATGTCCCGACCGTGCGACTTGTGTGAAGCAGGACGGTGAGCAGCTCGAGAATGAGCTTTTATGCGTTATGTGATATGAGGTAGTTTTAGTTACGTATGTGGCACTTATGTGCGAGCTTTTCGTGTATCCAATAGTATTCCGAGTGTTCAACGGGTAAATTATCGAGTAACTTGACAGAAGACCCAAAGGGTAAGTCAATGGGAAGAATGAGTAAGAGATTATATTATGAGTTGATACAGGTATGTATATCGAACTCATGAGTAACACCTTGGTATGTGATGAACTTATGACAAAGTTGTTTAAGTGATGAGTAAGTTAAGTGACTTGATGAATTATAAATTATGTTGACTATGTTAAACGTATGTTTAATACTTGTTTAAATAGCATGTTATTTGCATATTGACTTACTAAGCTTTAATGCCTACCCCCTTCTTTTCTATCTTTTATAGTGTCGCCAAGCTAGCTCGGGGATCGAATTATAAATTATGTTTAAGTGATGAGTAAGTTAAGTGACTTGATGAATTATAAATTATGTTCATTATGTTAAACGTATGTTTAATACTTGTTTAAATAGCAAGTTATTTGCATATCGACTTACTAAGCTTTAATGCCTACCCCCCTTCCTTTCTATCTTTTATAGTTATGCAACGCTGCACGTGCAGAGGCCAGTTTGCGAGTCGAACACGAGGTGTTAACGGACTTAATTCATTTATTTAATTCCATTTCTACTATTTAATTCATTTATTTGACATACATAGCACCAAATATGATCATGATTAGCCATTCCAATGGCTATTCATTACCAAACATTTCCATACCACTCAACAACCATATCATAAGACCATATATACAAAATGATTATAATACTATACTCAAAATATACAAGCCATTTTTGCATGGCTATACGAATATATATACATTACCAAAAGATACTTAATTAACAACAAAAGTCAGTCCTATACATGCCATTATCAAAGTTCAACTAAAAGAGTACCAAAAGGGGGCTTTGATAGTGTGGATGACTTTGACTTTGACACTTCCGAGTCCGATAGCTGATGAACATAATCTATAATACAAAGAATTTAAGCAACAGAGTAAGCGTATCGATGCTTAGTAAGCTTATAAGTAAGGAAATCATTTGCAACAAAAACACAAAAGAAATAGTATTCATAAGGATAAATAAATGTTTATGCACAAGATCACATATTCATTTTAATTTACACTTCTATCAATATGTTTACACATTCGAAGTCTAACTTAGCTAAATTTCATTGAAATCAATTTCATGTAACTCGAGTAAGCTATAGACTTCATATAATCCTAAGGAATGACCGGGAGAGCATTATTCGATTACATAATCACAACTTATACTATACCAAATTTTTCCAATGTATATACGATCCATACCTGGTCATATTAGGGATTATGAGCACACTAATCGGAATTAGTACGACAGAATTGCACCTTTCCAAACATAAATACTTCCGAAATTTGGCTCGGATATGACAACCAGCACGAATGCCCTCGGGACTTAACACGGTTATAATAACTCGTACGGATGCCTTCGGGACTTAACCCGATTATAATAACTCGCACGAATGCCTTCGGGACTTAACCCGGTTAAAATAACTCGCACGAATGCCTTCGGGACTTAACTCGGTTAAAATAACTCGCACGAATGCTATGCACATATATATATATATCATAACCCATTAGCATTACTAGAAAACAAGTTCAATATGCTTATCAACCCTTACTCTTACGGTTCAATAGCTACATACACGTAATACGATTTCATTTCGCTATTCCACATGAATTCTTTAACCATTCGGTTCCAAGTCATATAAAAATAAAGATTATTTGTTTCACTATGTAATTTATATAGAACCATAAGATCACAATTTATCTACTATACTTTTATATGATACCTATAAAATCATAAGCTAAGCTCCATTACTCAAAGACTTACCTCGGATATTTTGAATAGTTGCGGATGGACTACTCGATTTCTTTTTCTTTTCCTTTATCTGATTTTGACCCTCTTAGCTCTTGAGCTAAATTCAACGAATAGATTTTATTAAATAACTTATCAATTTAGCTATTCGATTTAATACATGTATACCATACAATTAAGTACAAATGATGTTATTAACTAGATATTAAACATCATACATATGCTCTATTTATGTACCAACGAACATAATACTAGCTTAATACCATGCATAATCGAATCTATTTAACATCATTTAGTTTCATATAAATACACATATCGTCCCAAATCGACACAAGAGTCAAATTCATCACTTAAACATTCACACCAATTTATTTTAATATTTTGGCCGAAACCCTCAATTGGTTATCATAGCCTTAATATTTCAATATAAATACGTATACATATATATACAATCTAAATCCCTCACTTAACATATAATCTACTAACTTGGAATTTATTTTCTAACCAATTTTAACTTACACTAAAGCGAGAGTGTTACTCAAGCTTTAAGCTCATGTTCTTTCATTATTAAGCAAGTGTTATAACACAAGGATTCATAATAGGAAGCCTATGCATAACATTATTCAAGATTTAAACTCTTAAATTCATTTACAAAGCCGAACCTTTTGATTTATATATATATAAAATAATCTCTAATTATTTTATTCAAGCATAATGGCATTTTCTTTAATTTAACCTAAGATAAACAAAAGATTTATTCATGCAACTTAATAAGTTCAAGTTCATCTCTTTCACATATAAATACCAACAATTAAGTATTTACTAGTTCAAACTCCATTAAACCGTTAGAACATCTATCTATCCCTTACCATATCTCCCAAAAAAAAACGAATGCACAAATATATATATAAATGAAAAATAATGTTAAATGTCATTAACAATTAAAGCCATACACACACAACTTATAAGTAAATTCCATCCTTGCAAAGCCTATAGTTCACTCGGCCACTCAACCCACAACCTATCGAAACTTCAATTCAAACTCATTAGTCGAATACACATATACTTATAATAAGCACATATGACATCTTCTTCAAGACACATTCGGCTATGGCATAATTTCCTTATAAACCCAATTAATCAATCCACCATCACATGTATCATTATAAAGCTTCACACTTAGCATGCTAATGACATCAAAACAATCCACCTTAACCGAAACTTAACTCATACGAAACCTATCTTCAAACCATAAAATAGGTAGAATTTAAACTAATCATCCAAATGGTGCATAAGTTTTCCAAGAATGACATTAAACTTACCTTACTTTAGCTATCCACCTTAACCAAATTTTCTTCCCCAAAGACTTTTCTTCCTCCTCTTTCTCTAGCTACGGCAATGGAGGAGAAAACATAGGCTAACTTTGGTTTCTCCTCCCACTAACTAGTATTTTATTAACCTTATTCATTATTTTTTAACATAAACTATTAGCATAAAATAGTTATAATATTCTTTAATCTATAACATGGCCGGCCACAATCTAAAATTTGGCTAATTTGACATGCAAGTACATTTTTTTTTTTGACATCATGCACTATTAGATCACTTTTACCTTTGTCTAGCACATTTCTAAATTTTCTCATATAGGTCCTATTTAATAAAATTCACTTACAATTAACAAAATTCAAACATGAAATTTTCACACATGCATATATACATATAATAAGCATCAAATACGACGGTTAATTATTTTTACGACTCGGTTTTTTTTTCTTGTGGTCCCGAAACCACTTTCCGACTAGGGTCAAATTAGGGCTGTCACAATTCTCCCCCACTTAAGAAATTTTCGTCCCCGAAAATCTTACCGGTAAATAGATTTGGGTATCGTTATTTCATAGAGTTCTCAGTTTCCCAAGTAGCTTCTTCGATCCCGTGTTTGAGCCATAACACCTTTACTAACGGAACCCTTTTGTTTCGCAACTCCTTCACCTCGTGAGCTAGGATACGAATCGGTTCTTCTTCATAACTCAAATCAGATTGAATTTCAACCTCTGATGGATTAATTTTGTGTGATGGATCGGATCTATAACGTCGAAGTATTGAAACATAAAAAACGTTGTGAATCTTTTCAAGTTCAGGGGGTAAAATCAATTTATATGCAACAGGCCCAACTTGCTCGGATATTTCATACGGCCCAATGAACCTCGGACTCAATTTGCCCTTACGGCCAAACCTGAGCACCTTTTTCCAAGGTGTAACTTTAAGAAACACTTTGTCTCCAACCCGATATTCAATGTCTTTTCGTTTCAAATCCGCGTACGACTTCTGACGATCTGAAGCTGCTTTCAGACTTTTAATGATTATTTTTACTTTCTGCTCAGCATCTCTAATCAAATCAACCCCGAAGATTTTACTTTCACTAAGCTCGGTCCAAAACAACGGTGTACGGCATTTACGACCATACAAAGCCTCGTAAGGTGCCATCTTAATGCTTGATTGAAAACTATTATTGTAAGCGAATTCAATCAAAGGTAAATATCGTTCCCACGAACCATTAAACTGAAGGATGCAACATCTCAACATATCCTCGAGTATCTGAATTATCCGTTCGGATTGACCATCACTCTGGGGATGAAAAGCGGTGCTAAAGTGCAACTTGGTACCCAAAGCTTCTTGCAACTTCTTCCAAAATCGCGATGTGAATCTCGGATCTCTATCTGACACAATAGAAATAGGTATTCCATGTAACCTAACAATCTGAGATACATACATTTCAGCTAGGTTGTCAAGGGAATAATCCGTACGTACAGGAATAAAATGAGCTGACTTCGTCAGTCTATCAACAACAACCCAAATCGCATCTTTCTTGCTTGATGACAATGGCAACCCAGATACAAAATCCATCGTGACTCGATCCCACTTCCATTCTGGTATCATGATCGACTGAAGTAATCCTGAAGGCACTTGATGTTCTGCTTTCACTTGTTGACATATCAAACACTTCGAAACAAAGTTAGAAATGTCTCGTTTCATACCGTGCCACCAAAATTGACGTTTCAGGTCGTTGTACATTTCGTACTCCGGGTGAATTGACATTCGATCGCTATGAGCCTCATCTAAAATCATCGAAATAAGTTACGCATTTCTTGGAACACACAATCGACTCGAACCTCAAAGCGATCGTCGTCATCAATTTGAAACTCTGATTCCATATCCGAGACACATTCAGCTCGTTTAGCAACCAATTCATCATCGACTTTTTGAGCTTCACGAATTTGATGAATCTACAGTGGTTTAGCCTTTAATTCTGCTACTAACACTCTATCGGATAAAACGGATAGGTGTACATTCATTACTCGTAAAGCAAACAGTGATTTTTGACTTAAAGCATCGGCAACTATGTTAGCCTTTCCCGGGTGATAGTCGATGACAAGCTCATAATCTTTCAACAACTCGAGCCAACGTCTTTGTCGCAAATTCAATTCTCTCTGAGTCATCAAATATTTGAGGCTTTTGTGATCCGAATATACATGACACCTCTCTCCAAACAAGTAGTGTCGCCAAATTTTCAAAGCGAAAACAATTGCAGCTAATTCGAGGTCATGGGTCGGATAGTTTTTTTCATTCAAATGCATAAGCTACCACTCGACCTTCTTGCATCAATACACAACCCAATCCAAGTAAGGATACATCACTGTAAATGACAAACTCTTTGCCTGATTCGGGCTGCACTAGTACTGGAGCTTCAGTGAAATAAGTTTTTAGTTGATTGAAACTTTTCTGACAGTTTTCTGTCCATTCAAACTTAACATCTTTCTGAAGTAGTTTCGTCATTGGTGTGGCTATCATCGAGAAACCCTTTACAAACCATCTGTAGTAACCGGCAAGTCCCAAAAAGCTTCGAACCTTAGTAATATTTCTCGGAGGCTTCCAGTTAAGTATGGCTGAAATTTTGCTCGGATCAACTCGAATACCCGATGCAGATACCACATGACCCAAAAAACTAACTTCTCTCAACCAGAACTCACATTTACTGAACTTAGCATATAATTGCTTATCCCGTAAAATCTGTAACACTAATCTCAGGTGCTCAGCATGTTCGGTTTCATCTCTCGAATAGACCAAAATGTCATTAATAAACATTAATAAACACAACTACAAACTGATCCAAATACTATCTGAAGATCCGATTCATCAAATCCATAAATATCGCAGGGGCATTAGTGAGTCCAAACGGCATCACTAAGAACTCGTAGTGACCGTATCTTGTTCTAAAAGTAGTTTTGGGTATATCTGAATTCTGAACTCTCAACTGATAATAACCCGATCTCAAATCTATCTTTGAAAACACTGAGGCTCCCTTTAGTTGATCAAACAAATCATCAATACGCGATAACGGATATTTATTCTTTATCGTCACTTTATTCAGCTGACGATAGTCGATGCACAACCTCATGGTTCCATCCTTCTTTTTCACAAACAATACTGGTGCACCCCAAGGTGAGAAACTCGGTCGAGCGAAACCCCTATCCATCAACTCTTGCAACTGAGCTTTCAATTCCTTTAATTCCGTTGGTGCCACACGATACAGAGCTATCGAAATCGGTGTAGTCCCAGGTACAAGTTCGATGCCAAACTCTACCTCCCGAACAGGTGGTAACCCCGGTAATTCTTCGGGAAAAACATCCGGATATTCACAAACCACTGGTACCGATTCAAGTTTCTTTTTTGATTCTTTATTATCAAGTACGTATGCAAGATACGCTTCACACCCCTTTCTCACATATTTTTGAGCTAACATCGAGGATATTATTGTTGTCAATCCATTCAAAACAGTAGACTCAACTCGGATTATCTCATTATTTGCACACCTCAAATCAATAGTCTTATTTTTGCAATTCACAACTGCATCATTTACGGTCAACCAATCCAAACCGAGAATAACATCAAATTCATCAAATGGTAAAAGCATCAAGTTGGCCGGAAAACAGGAGCCTCAGATTATTAAGGGGCATTTCTTACACACCTTGTCGACAAGTACATAACGACCCAAAGGATTCGACACTCTAATAACGAACTCAGTAGATTCAACAGGTAAAGTCTTACTGGATGCTAAAGTCTCACATACATAAGAATGAGTAGATCCAGGGTCAATCAAAGCAATCACATCAGTATCAAAGAGAGTGAAAGTACCGGTAATAACATCAGGCGAAGAAGCATCCTCGTGTGCACGTATAGCATAAGCTCTAGTAGGAGCACGAGCCTCAGATCTGGTGGTAACATCTTTAGACCCTCTCTGACCGTTGCTAGCGTTCCCCGTACCCCTAGGTGGCCTACCTCGTGCTGTAGTAGCACCCAGTTTCCCATTCTGATTTACATTCTGTTCAGACAGTCTCGGACAATCTTTGATAAAGTGGTCAGCTGATCCGCACTTATAACAGGAGCGGTCATGGAATCTACAACTCCCCGAATGCCATTTACCGCAATACTGGCACTCTGTTCTGTCCCGACGATCATTTCCAACACTGGCAACCGAAGTGACTCGCGTACTCATAGGGGGTCGATCACGATCTCGTCTGGAAAAGCCCGAAGTGTCTTTAGATCGGCCTGGATCATTTCTAAATTTCTTCGATGATTGTTGAAAGGGCTTTCCCGAAGATCTCTTACGAAACTCTCTTGTTTCCACTTCAGCTTTTCTTTTCTCCTTACTGAGCTCTTCGACTTTGCAAGCTCGCTCGACAAGTACTACAAATTCTCTAATTTCAAGAATGCCAACATACAGTTTTATATCTTCGTTCAACCCCTCCTTGAAGCGTTTACACATTATAGCCTCGGACGAAACACATTCCCGAGCGTATCTACTAAGTCTGACAAACTTTCGCTCATAATCAGTAATTGACATAGAACCCTGCTTAAGCTCAAGAAATTCTTTCCGTTTCTGATCGATGAATCTTTGACTGATATATTTCTTGCGGAACTCGATTTGAAAGAATTCCCAAGTAACCCGTTCTCTCGGCACGACGGAAACCAAAGTATTCCACCAATAATAGGCAGAATCACGTAGCAAAGATATAGCACACTTCAGGCATTCATTGGGTGTGCAAGATAGTTCATCAAAAACCCGAATAGTGTTGTGTAACCAAAATTCAGCTTGCTCCGCATCATCGCTGTCTGTAGCTTTAAATTCGGTTGCCCGTGTTTTGAATTACATCTCTGGGGGCTTATTTAACCTCAGCTGATCAATCACCGGAGGTATCGCGGGTACAGGGGGTGTATTAGTCGGGGGTGGGGGTTGTGGAACAACCATATTAGTTCGAATATACTGATTGAACCAATCATTCATCACGCTATAAAAAGCCTGTCTAGCTTCATCATTCTGATTACTAGCAATAGGTTGAGAGTCCACCGGCGCTGTCCCATGCGCGGGAGCAGGCGCTACACTCTCCACATCATCAGCTACCGCTCGATTGGGATCGTGATCCATTACTATATGTAAACACATTTTTAACAGTCAGAAATCACCACACTATCAAATAAACACATAATGGCATGTATAGCTAAATCCACTTGTATTATGGTAGTCCTAGAATCGACTAAACCGTGGCTCTGATACCAATAAAATGTAACGCCCCGTACCCGAGACCGTTGTCGGAGTCAAAAACGAGGTGTTAACGGACTTAATTCATTTATTTAATTCAATTTCTACTATTTAATTCATTTATTTGACATACATAGCACCAAATATGATCATGATTAGCCATTCCAATGGCTATTCATTACCAAACATTTCCATACCACTCAACAACCATATCATAAAACCATATATACAAAATGATTATAATACTATACTCAAAATATACAAGCCATTTTCGCATGGCTATACGAATATATATACATTACCAAAAGATACTTAATTAACAACAAAAGTCAGTCCTATACATGCCATTATCAAAGTTCAACTAAAAGAGTACCAAAAGGGGGCTTTGATAGTGTGGATGACTTCGACTTTGACACTTCCGAGTCCGATAGCTGACGAACATAATCTATAATACAAAGAATTTAGCAACAGAGTAAGCTATCGATGCTTAGTAAGCTTATAAGTAAGGAAATCATTTGCAACAAAAACACAAAAGAAATAGTATTCATAAGGATAAATAAATGTTTATGCACAAGATCACATATTCATTTTAATTTACACTTCTATCAATATGTTTACACATTCGAAGTCTAACTTAGCTAAATTTCATTGAAATCAATTTCATGTAACTCGAGTAAGCTATAGACTTCATATAATCTTAAGGAATGATCGGGAGAGCATTATTCGATTACATAATCACAACTTATACTATACCAAATTTTTCCAATGTATATACGATCCATACCTGGTCATATTAGGGATTATGAGCACACTAATCGGAATTAGTACGACAGAATTGCACCTTTCCAAACATAAATACTTTCGAAATTTGGCTCGGATATGACAACCAGCACGAATGCCTTCGGGACTTAACACGGTTATAATAACTCGCACGAATGCCTTTGGGACTTAACCCGGTTATAATAACTCACACGAATGCCTTCGAGACTTAACCCGGTTATAATAACTCGCACGAATGCCTTCGGGACTTAACCCGGTTAAAATAACTCGCACGAATGCTATGCACATATATATATATATCATAACCCATTAGCATTACTAGAAAACAAGTTCAATATGCTTATCAACCCTTACTCTTACGGTTCAATAGCTACATACACGTAATACGATTTCATTTCGCTATTCCACATGAATTCTTTAACCATTCGGTTCCAAGTCATATAAAAATAAAGATTATTTGTTTCACTATGTAATTTATATAGAACCATAAGATCACAATTTATCTACTATACTTTTATATGATACCTATAAAATCATAAGCTAAGCTCCATTACTCAAAGACTTACCTCGGATATTTTGAATAGTTGCGGATGGACTACTCGATTGCTTTTTCTTTTCCTTTATCTGATTTTGACCCTCTTAGCTCTTGAGCTAAATTCAACGAATAGATTTTATTAAATAACTTATCAATTTAGCTATTCGATTTAATACATGTATACCATACAATTAAGTACAAATGATGTTATTAACTAGATATTAAACATCATACATATGCTCTATTTATGTACCAACGAACATAATACTAGCTTAATACCATGCATAATCGAATCTATTTAACATCATTTAGTTTCATATAAATACACATATCGTCCCAAATCGACACAAGAGTCAAATTCATCACTTAAACATTCACACCAATTTATTTTAATATTTTAGCCGAAACCCTCAATTGGTTATCATAGCTTTAATATTTCAATATAAATACGTATACATATATATACAATCTAAATCCCTCGCTTAACATATAATCTACTAACTTAGAATTTATTTTCTAACCAATTTTAACTTACACTAAAGCCGAGTGTTACTCAAGCTTTAAGCTCATGTTCTTTCATTATTAAGCAAGTGTTATAACACAAGGATTCATAGCCAAAGCCTATGCATAACATTATTCAAGATTTAAACTCTTAAATTCATTTACAAAGCCGAACCTTTTGATTTATGTATATATAAAATAATCTCTAATTATTTTATTCAAGCACCCAATGGCATTTTCTTTAATTTAACCCTAAGATAAACAAAAGATTTATTCATGCAACTTAATAAGTTCAAGTTCATCTCTTTCACATATAAATACCAACAATTAAGTATTTACTAGTTCAAACTCCATTAAACCGTTAGAACATCTATCTATCCCTTACCATATCTCCCAAAAAAAAATGAATGCACAAATATATATATAAATGAAAAATAATGTTAAATGTCATTAACAATTAAAGCCATACACACACAACTTATAAGTAAATTCCATCCTTGCAAAGCCTATAGTTCACTCGGCCACTCAACCCACAACCTATCGAAACTTCAATTCAAACTCATTAGTCGAATACACATATACTTATAATAAGCACATATGACATCTTCTTCAAGACACATTTGGCTATGGCATAATTTCCTTATAAACGCAATTAATCAATCCACCATCACATGTATCATTATAAAGCTTCACACTTAGCATGCTAATGACATCAAAACAATCCACCTTAACCGAAACTTAACTCATACAAAACCTATCTTCAAACCATAAAATAGGTAGAATTTAAACTAATCATCCAAATGGTGCATAAGTTTTCCAAGAATGACATTAAACTTACCTTACTTTAGCTATCCACCTTAACCGAATTTTCTTCCCCAAAGACTTTTCTTCCTCCTCTTTCTCTAGCTACGGCAATGGAGGAGAAAACATAGGCTAACTTTGGTTTCTTCTCCCACTAACTAGTATTTTATTAACCTTATTCATTATTTCTTTCTTTCTTTTTTAACATAAACTATTAGCATAAAATAGTTATAATATTCTTTAATCTATAACATGGCCGGCCACAATCTAAAATTTGGCTAATTTGACATGCAAGTACATTTTTTTTACATCATGCACTATTAGATCACTTTTACCTTTGTCTAGCATATTTCTAAATTTTCTCATATAGGTCCTATTTAATAAAATTCACTTACAATTAACAAAATTCAAACATGAAATTTTCACACATGCATATATACATATAATAAGCATCAAATACGATGGTTAATTATTTTTACGACTTGATTTTTTTTTCTTGTGGTCCCGAAACCACTTTCCGACTAGGGTCAAATTAGGGCTATCACAGTGTCGCTAAGCTAGCTCGGGGATCGAAGGAAGTCGAGACTCAATTACACTATCAATTGGACATTTGGGTATAGTTAGTTTCAACATTTTGAGTATGGCATGTATAAGGGACTTGGTCATTTTGTTATGTGTCATATTGATTATCCAAATGAGTTGGCTCATGATGGTATTACGATTCATTTTGTATAAGGCCATGAGATGTGGCTTATAGTTGCTTCTCGAACCCTAATTATTTATGCATGCATGAAATGTGTTTATGCTTTATGATGTGGCTGGTGGTTACTTGTTGGTAATGGATGTGATAAATGGCACATATGCTTAATGAATGAGTTGGGATTAATAGGTATGACCATGTTCATGGTATAATGAGTAGGTTAAAGGTAGGTTTATAAGGATGAATAAATTTGAAATTGGTGTGGAATGCCATATGAAAGCATGATGGTTTGAGCATGTGATATGTTGACATTACAAAGTCATGGAATGATCATGATTGTGAGTATTTGAGTGACTAAATATGCTATGTTGCATACCATCAAATATGTATAAGTGAGTGAGCATTTAAGGGTGGCAAATGGCTTGGAAAATATTATTCACACGGGTAGACACACGGGCATGTGCCTAGGCTGTGTGTGACACATGGTTTGCCCTATGGACGTGTGATCCAGCCGTGTGTCCCCTGCACCCTAATTTGGCAAAACAAAATGCCCAATAGTAAACACACGGTCTACCCACATGGGTGTGTGACCCTATTTCATGAAAATTTCTCTTTGTTTTCCCAAAGTTTTCTAAGGTTCCCAAACTACTCCCGCTGTATGTTTTGGGCCTCGTAGGCCTATATAAGGGACAATTTGCATCTGTATGAATGAATTTAATTTTAACGAAATTTTATGGCCTATTTTTGTATATTTGTTTATGTTTAAGTCCAATAATGCCTCAAACCTTGCCCCGGCGTCAGATATGGGTAAGGGGTGTTACAGGATACCTTAGCTTTCGTGATCAAAGTGAACAAATAAGAGGATGTAAAACCTATCCAAATGAGCATTTATGAGGCCTTGCTCCATTGTTACAACATCGAGGAAAAAGAAAGGGATGATCACCCTTGGTACCATGACATATTGCAATATGTAAAGAATTATAAATACCCTGAACAAACAACTGAGAATGATAAAAGGATGCTAAGAAGGCTGGCTAATGAGTATGTCCTGGATCGGGAGATCCTATACAAAAGAGGGAAGAATCAGATGCTACTAAGATGTGTGGACATTATTGAAGCCAAGAAAATCTTAAAAGAAGTCCATTAGGCCGTTTGCGGAACACACGCAAATGGTTTTACAATGGCTAGACAAATCACGAGATTTGGATATTATTGGTCCACCATGGAAGGGGATTGTGTTAATTATGCCAAAAGGTGCTATAAATGCCAAATTTATGGGGACAAAATTCATGTGCCTCCTTCACCTCTCTATGTGATGACTTCTCCATGACCTTTCTCTATGTGGGACATGGACGTCAATGGGTCGATCTTGACAAAGGCTTCCAATGGGCATCGATTCCTCTTCATGGTCATTGACTACTTCACCAAGTGGGTAGAAGCCACTTCTTATGCTAATGTCACAAAGTCGGTAGTTAGCAAATTCTTAAAGAATAGATTATTTGTCGGTATGGAATGCTAAAAATGATCATATCTGACAATGCATTGAATTTGAATGACAGCACAATAAAGGAGGCCTGTAGTCAATCCAAGATCTAACATCATAACTCGTCACTATATTGCCCAAAAATGAATGATGCAGAGGAGACGGCTAATAAGAATACTAAGAAGATTGTAGGGAAAATGATAGAGACTTATAAAGATTGGCATGAGAAATTACCATTTGTCCTCTATGTTTATCGAACGTCTGTCAGAACCTCCATCGGGGCAACACCTTTCTCATTGGTTTATGGAATGGAGGCGATTTTACCTATTGAAGTTAAGATTCCTTCTCTCTGAGTTTTATCAGAGTTAAAGTTAAATAAAGTAGAATGGATCCAATCTCAATATGATCAGTTTAACTTGATCAAAAAAATAGGCTAAAAGCTATCCGTCATGGTCAGATGTACCAAAAATGAATGATGCGAGCTTATGACAAAAAGGTTCACCCCAAAGAATTTAATGAGGGGGACATAGTGTTGAAAAAGATCCTTCCCATACAAAATGACTTCAAGGGAAAATGGATGTCGAATTAGGAAGGACCTTATGTGGTAAAGAAAGCCTTTTCTGGAGGAGCACTTATTTTGACCGAGATGAATGGCAAAAACCAGCCCAATCCCGTGAATTTGGATTCAATCAAGAAATATTTCACCTAAAAAAAAGGGAGAGGCCAATACGAAAACCCACAAAGGGCATCTTGAGACCAAATGAGTTTTGAGTTGAAAACCTGAAAAGGACGACTCAAATTTTAATCGAACAATAGGGTGTAATAGTCGTTTCCCCTCAAAGGTAACAGGGAGGAAAAACTTTACATCTTGGGGAATCAAAAAATTACTCTAGATCTCCTAAACACATATCAAGCTCAGAATGGTCTTCAACAAGTTAGCTCAGAGAAGCTCATACTGCGATATTTGGGGTACCTAATTTTATCTTACTCACTTTGTGTTTTGGCAGCATTTACCACTTTGATTAATTTTTTCATTAAGAGCTTTGCCCTCAATAAATTTTAGTCTTGTCTATTGTTATAACCTTTTTCAAGCATTTTTTGCATTGAAATAACGATTAATGGACTAACAATATTAAAGTAAAAGGATTTTTGCATGTTGTTCTGAAAGATTTCTAAATAGTACATGAACCTGAAACAGGACTACTAGTTTGAACTAACCAAATTAGAAGGTTAGAAAGATCTTGAAATAAATAGTCCAAATTACGATTACTTCTTCGAGTTTCCTGTGAAAGATACCAGGCCAAAACAATAGGGCAGGTAACACATTAGTAATAGAACCTTGATGAACGACGAGCAATGTCAGCCTAAACACTAAAAGGGGACCACTCTCGAAAATGACATTTTGCATTCATACAAATATCATTCATATACATCTAGTTAGGAGCATTTAATTCATTCTGATCATATCATCTTAATCACTTGGCATAGAATTTAGGCATATGAAATGGATTCTATAAGTCTTGTTCCCTAAAGAGTAGTGTAACAGATCAGAGAAACCACAATTCCTATACCTCTAAAGTTGCAGTGGGTTAGATTAAAGCTACAATAGCGAATCTTATCTCTCTAAAGTTGCAATGGAGAAAGATAAAGCTACAAATCCTATACCACTGAAGTTGTAGTGGGTCAGATTGAAACTATAATAGTGAATCTTATCTCCCTGAAGTTGTAGTGTAACACCCCAAACCCGGCCTAGATGCTATGGCTGAATCTAGTGTGTCACATTGAAGTGTTTTAGCGAAAACCATGTTTTCATTAAAAACCCTTCTTAAAGTAAAAGAAACCCTAATTAACTTTAAAAAAACACCTTCAGTTACAAAAGCCTTGTTTAAACATCTGATTAAAAAACTTAGTTGTGGAAACGTAGAAAACATACTATAATTTAAGAAATCCATATTCAAATTCTCGCAATTACATTGAAAATAATAATAATTCAAGTAATAATAGCACAATGAAAACCTTATGACAATCTAGTCTGGAACATACTTAAAAAGAAGTAAAAACTTAAATGCTAAAAAAAAAAAACCCAAGTCCAAATCATCTTGCTAGTTGGCCACCCAGAGTCCCTCCAAACATCGAACCTTCTACTGAGCATCACCTGAAAATAAAATAAAAGAGGGGGTGATTTTTCGCAAACTCAGTGTGTACAACCCTCGAAGAAAACAAGCATTCAAAAAAAAACATCATTCATCATTCATCATTCATGCAATGCAATCCCATCCAAATTATCTATTCGCTACACACTAACTCCGTCCCCCGTCACACCATGTGGGGATATAAATATCGACCCACCCAACCCACACACCATGGTAGCCCGGTTGCGGAACTACCTTCATTTACATATTGGGCTTTAAAAGTCGTCGGTGGATCCACGATTGTCAAGCAACCATGCAATCCTCATATACTTCCTCCGTTCCATAATTCCCAACCCATATGCAACCTAAGCAGAATATCATATGTATGCATTTCGCATCCACAAAACTTACATTCAACACTTAGGGGTATTTTGGTCATTTTTGCCCTTAGGGGTATTTTGGTAATTTTCCCTTAATTACGGTTTTCATTTATCTTGGCCCATTAACAAGTCTCGTGAGCTAAGATAAATGAATACTATACACCAGGTAGGATTCTAGAGAAGAAGAGGTGGGTCATTAAGACCGCTTAAGTACCAAGCTCTCTCTAGATCCAATCCTAGACATGCATATACCCGTTGCCACACCTTAACCCTTTGACTTGTCCACAGTCGCAATATATTAATTAAGTCTTTTGTGGATATCATATACTAGGCCCAAAACCCCTTACAAAGCCCAAACAAATTCACATACCTGTATCTGGCCCATTAAGCCCAATCATATTCATATGGCCCATTAGGCCCAAATTACCTGTATATGGCCCATTAGGCCCAAATCACATTTAAATGGCCCGTTAGGCCCAGTCACATTCATATTCATGCTCACATACAAACTTTCTATCACATAGCATCAATACTCAGTTTTTGCCTATTATGGGCCCAACAGCCCATTGGGCCCATTTAGCCCATTCCGGCCCATATGGCCAAATCACAACCCAAGTTCATGGAATCTCCCGTGGGCCTCAAGCAACCTATCGGTTTCCCTCTTATGAGTGTTCACACACTCGCAAGACTACCGTAGCCAAACTTTTGGCTTTTCGACTTTTCGACTTTTCGGCTTTTCGACATTTCAGCTTTTAGGCTTTTCGGCTTTTCGGCTTTTGCCGATTCATTGTGTGTGTGCAGTGTATGTACACACCTGGTAAGCAAGCGTGATTCGATCTCCTTAGCCCAAACCTACAATCGGTATCACTCAAAGATTAATCACACGTACTTATCGATTACTTTACCAAAAGTCGAAATCTCACCTTAACCTTACCTGAACGCCAAGCCTTTACTAGCTTTTACTTTGATCACTAAACACGCGTATTTCTCAAATCTAAAGAGCAAATCAGCAGGAA
The DNA here is from genome assembly GCA_025698465.1 of Gossypium longicalyx. Taxonomy (NCBI): domain Eukaryota; kingdom Viridiplantae; phylum Streptophyta; class Magnoliopsida; order Malvales; family Malvaceae; genus Gossypium; species Gossypium longicalyx. The sequence goes on along the minus strand of CM047001.1, from coordinate 30,267,149 downwards.
CCAAAAACAAGATCTGACACTAATTCCCTACCAAAGTCGATTAGAAAGAAGTGAGGAACTGAATACTCGATACTTATCAAAAACCGTTTGGGAGAGCGAACACTTACACTAGAATCAACTAGGTGGAAAGAGTAGTGGCGGCACCAAGGGTATTCGGCTTTTATAGATTTGAATGGCAATAATTGATTACTCAGCACCAAAGAAGAGAGGAAGAAGAATCGGCTAAAGTAAAGAAAATATTGAGTAGAGGAGGGATAAGAAGTCGGCTCAGAGAAAGAAAAGAAAAAAAGGGTTTTCGGCTTTTTAGAGAAAAGGGTTTCTGGCACAAAGTGAAGGGAAATTCGTCATTAGCTTTTCAACCCTCCCATTCGGTACCTATTTATAGCCCTATAGCCGAATTCTTCAAGCCCAAGTTCCCAATTCGGCTCCACTTACTCCTCACTTCTCATCTCCTCGTTTTTCTCCCTGATAACCCCTTGATCCTTTCTTTAATTTTCTCTTTTGAACACTCCCCTTGGAGTCCATCTTCATGCCACTTACATCCTTCTAGAAGGCCAAAATTAAACTCTAAAAATACTAAGCTAGGATTTGAACCTTGGACCCCCTTGCTAGCTACTAATGCCACCTTACTACACCTTATGTGGCGTCACTTAGCCACTCCACCATAGGCTCTTTTTGTGTCCAATTGTTTCTTCATTTATTCAAAAGCTCACCTACTTGTTAGCCCTGATTCTTTTAATAATTAAATTATAATTTCTTCTACCCCTTAATTCGAACTCATCCTTAGCTAAGACCTACTAAAATTATTGCTTGGATAAGAATATTAAACACAATTTTATCAAAATCGAAAATAAAAAAAATTCAGGATTTCAGGATTTTTAGCTTTCGAGATTTTTGAGTTTCGGGATTTTTGGGGCGTTACATGTAGTGGGGCAAGATGAAGCTATAAATCATGTACCTCTAAAGTTGTAGTGGGTCAAATTGAAGCTACAATAGTGAATCTTATCTCTTTAAAGTTGCAATGGAGCAAAATGAAGCTACAAATGCTATACCACTAAAGTTCTAGTGGGTCGAATTGAAGCTACAATAGCGAATCTTATCTCCCTAAAGTTGTAGTAGAGCAAGATGAAGCTACAAATCCTATACCCCTAAAGTTGTAGTGGGTCGGATTGAAGCTACAATAGCGAATCTTATCTCTCTGAAGTTGCAGTGGAGCAAGATGAAACTACAAATCCTATACCCTTGAAGTTGCAGTGGGGCGGATTAAAGCTACATAGCGAATTTTATCTCCCTGAAGTTGCAGTGGATCAAGATGAGGCTACAAATCCTATATCCCTAAAATTGCAGTAGAATGGATTGAAACTAAAATAGCAAATCTTATCTCCTTGAAGTTGCAATGGGGTAAGATAAAATTGTAATACTAAATCCTGCCTTCCTAAAGTTGTAGCGAAGCGGATACAGTGTAGCAGAGTAACCAATAGACTAAAAGAGTGGGCTATTTGAAAAAGATAAGTACCAAAAAAGTAGAGATTCAGTAGGACTGGACAAAATTGGTCCTGTTTTAAGGTTTTTGCTCCATTCCTGTTACACGACAATGAGTAAAGAGGGGAAGTTGTAGAGGCCCAATTTCGTCCGGCCCAAACAGAACCAGAAAATAAATAAAATAAAATAAAAAGTCCATTAATACTAAGTCCATTTACAAGAACACAGACCCTAACCCAAACCTGCTAACTTAAACCCAATACACCAGAGCTTGAATACTAAAAAACCCAAAAGCCCAATACTACCCAAAACCCAAAAGCCCAAAACCTAAAAATTTTCAGAAACCCTAATCCCTCTCGCGTTGTAGCCTCACCACGTCGGCAAGTGTGCCATTTGACACCTCTTCTACCACCACCATTGTTGACTTTACCCTTTGCCACCACCACTTGCAAAAGAGGAATAAGAGAAAAAAGCAGAAGACATGGAAACAAAAATAGTGAACAAGCAAAAAGAAAGAAAAAAAATAAAGAAAAAAACAATATATTTGTATTTTGATTCGGCTATAAAAGCCAAACAAAAACCCTATGTAATTTTTTACACTGAGAAATCAAATACAAAAAAGAACAGAGTTCTAAAAGGTAATTTTTTTATTTCTTTTATTTGAAGCAAACATAAAAAAAAGGAAGAAAACAAAAACAAAAAAAGAAAAGGTTTTTACCTATTTATCAGTCACTGTCGCTACAGTGGTCCTCCTTGATTCGAAAGGTCTTCAAATCCAGTAGGATTCAACGAGGGCTTCGTCGGAGAAGATTGAAACTGAAAGGTTTCATCATTTTCTTTTTCTTTTTTTAAGGACAACATTTTAGGGGATTTTGACCCTAGATCCGCGATCTATACGTCAAAGGGTCCAAAAGGGGATTTTTTTGGGTACTCCGGCCACCGGAGGCGGCGGTCTTCGCTGCTGATGACCAGTGGCCATGGCGGAGACCCACTGCACTAGGGGCAGATGGAGGGACATTTCAGAGACAAGGGGAAGAAAGAATTTTTTTTTTATAAATAAAACTAAACTCAAATGATTTTTTATTTTCTTTTTTTTTTACTTATATAAGGGTCTAATACGACGTCGTTTTGGGTTTGACTTCTAGACACCCAAAAAGGATTTTTTTTTATTTTCTAGGCCCTTTCGCCTTTAAGCGTTTTTCAATATGGTCCTAATTCTATTCTATTTCTTTTTTTTTTTAAAATTATACCACTTAATTTTTAATCGTTTCATCTTAGTCCCTAGACTATCGACCATTTGGGGAATGATGTGTGCTGGGTTTGGGTTATTTTCCCTTTTGGTCCCTGCACTTTATTGCATATTTAATATGACCCTTAATTTATTGTTTTATTTATTTATGCCCTAAAATTTTGTTATGGTTTCAATTTAATCCCCTGTTTATTTAATCCCACCCTTTTACTTTCCGTTATTTAATTTCCAACACTTTTAATCTCCTTATTTATATTTTTACCGTTTAATTTGCGTAACTTACATTTTTATCCTTAAGGTTCATGATCATTTCATTTTAGTTTTTAAATTTTTTTTTGAATACCAATCAGCCGATACTACATTGATGGGAGGAAATAATGATTTAATTACAGGCCTAGGAAAAATAAATACTAATAGCTATACACCAATAGCTGGCCACCTAAATAGTACTTTCAAGAAAACTAATTAAAGCAAAATAAAATAAAAACAATAAAATAATCTCAGAACATAAAACGATAGAGAAACTAAAAAACGTAGGCCTGAAATCCTTTTCTCTCCTTTTGTATGAAGAACACCCATCGGTACCAGTCGATTGAGAGACCAAGCTTCCCAAAAAACCTTTAAAATCTCAGTCTCCGTTAAAATCACGAGTTCTTCAGACCAACCCACTATCACAACGTCCGGACTCGACTTTTCCATTTCAACACCCTTAGCTTAGTCTACCTCTATCGTGGTCAATCAATCCAACCACCGTGAGCGGAGCTTCCTCAATCCAGTATTGGGGGTTTTCATATTGTCTTCCTTCCAGCACCATTCCATGAGCCACTTTGTTGGCCTCTCGAGGTACATACTCAAAACATAACCTTCTGAACCTATGACCTCTCCCTTTGATTTCTTTAATCAGGCTACTAATGCTCGACTTATCATCTTCAGCAGAGTTTAGCTTGCATATTATGGTCAACGCATCACCCTCCATAATAATGTCCTGGAATCCCATTTCCTCTGCCATGGTAACTGCTTGCAGGCACGCCCTTGCCTCCACCATCGTTGAATCTGGAATGTTCTCCCAAGGAAAGGTACAAGCAACCATTACTAGACCTTCTCTATTTCGTGCTAAGATTTCGGAAACTAATTTTCCTGTGCCCTGATTGAATGATGCATCAAAATTAATTTTAATAATGTCACTTGTTGGAGGTTTCCAAGAAGCTTCCACCACACCATTTGCATTTCTTAATATTTGTCTCATAACATTAATTTCTACATGATAGGCACTGATAAACGCTACTAACCCATGAACTTGTTCTCTGATTCCTTCATGATAAAGTTTGTTACGGTTCTACCATATAACCCAAAATTGGTAACCAAGTTCCCATCGTCACTTTCAAGTCCCTTCACCATATATTTCTTCTTACGACCAGTTGCACTTCTGTGAAAAAATGCCGTGTTTCTGTCTCCCATCCGAAGCCAATTAGTTCTTGCTCTTTGTTCACAAACCAACTCTTCCTTGTCGGTCTCGAGATTCAAATGAAGTTTTATCTCAGTCAATTCCTCCAAGACTGCATCACAAATAGTCTGGCGTTTAGTTCTTCTATTCTCCGTCCCCTTAATCTTTTCTCCCTTTGTGCTAATTAATGTTTTACGTTTAACATTTTGTCATTGCTAATATTACACAATCATGATCATAGCATTATCATACTTTCTCTTATTATTTTACTATTATTACTATTATTAAGTAGTATTATTAATCGATTAAAATTTTTCCCACTACTACTTATTATTATTATTTTATTATCATTGTTTTTACCCACGTAAGTTATTTTATTTTTGCCACTACTATATTATACAACATGTTTAAATATTCATTCATTTTTATACCAACACTTGAATAAATTAATCGCATATTGCATTAAATGTTGTGTTCATTTTTATACGACGTATATTTGGTAATTTGAATCAATGCAATGTTCTTTATTTTGAGGATTCGAGAAATTGTGCCCCTAACTTACTGGGTACGATTTTCTTCTTGAATCAAAATAATCGAACATCCCTCTTTTTTTAAAAAAATTAATTAAAAATATATAAGATTTGGGCAATAATTAAACGGTAAGTGTTCTTATTCGAGATTTTGTGCCCCAACTTACAGGACATGACTTTTCGTTTTGGTCCACTCGAAATGAAAAAAACCTCCTCACTAAAAATTCAATTTAGATAGAGACATTTTCAATACTATCAAATAACATCGTGTGAAAGGATCGTGTTTTAAATCCTCTTCAAATTCTCCATTTTTGATGCTAAGACACCAAGTAATCAACTAGGTACCAATTTTGGGCGTTACGAATGTGCTAATCCTTCCTCATATGTAACCGACTCTCGGACCTATTTCTCAGATTTTGTAGACCGAAAATCATCGTTTTAGTAAAATTAACCTTTTATTAAAATGATTAAATATCGAGGTGATCCAATCATTCCGAATAAAAAGGATTGGTCGCGACCCTATCTTTATTTTAAAATAAAAAATTGATTTCTAAAAAGGGTTTCGACATTATATATATGATGTTTTTTGTTCAAGTTTCATTATTTATCTTGTTAATTTATATAAAAATGAAAAACAAAAACATGCATATGTCATATAATTTAATTTACAAATAAAATAACTTTTTTGATAATTCTCTAATTGAGTTGTGACCTGGTTGATTGGTGACACCAATTTAATAAGAGGCTTTATAAATAGTATAGATAAACAAAAAAATAATAATGAGAAGAGATTCACTTACACTGATGTAAAAAATTAATGTGGCTTTAAATTTTAGTGTAACTTTTGTAAATGGTCCGGCTAGTTCGCAACATGCGAACCTACCTTTTTGGACAATCAATCCTAACAGAACAAAAGCTTACATTGGTTGCTACAAACTTGGTTTAGAACAAAGACTTGACAACAGAATATTCGATAAGAGAATTTTCATGGAATAAGGGTTGTATTTATAAACACTAAGTGTCCTACCAATCTTAGGATACCCTATTTGACTTAGGAAAAGAGTTACGTGCATGAAAAATATCCTAGATACATAATATCTTTATTTCCTAATTTTAGTCTGTCTCGAATTTTGACTGGCAAATCCCATTTGCAACTCAGCTAGTGAACCCCTAGTTCGCAACTCGATTGACAAACCCTAGTATGCCAAATTGACTAGCGAACTTAACTTATAATGAATCTGGCGAATCTCCCTTTTTGCATCATTTGGCATGCACCAATTCGCCAAAATATTGGTTAAATCTTTGTTGATACTCTTTTGGCGAATACCAACTCGCCAAATCAACCGGCAAACCCCTAGTTCGTCGAAACAGGCAAACCCTCTCTTGTGAGGCCAAAACATCAAGCCCTATTTCAGAATGTTCCAACTCTCCCCCACTTAAGACATTACTTTTTTTAATTTAACTAGAATAATTTTACTCGACTCAAATTTTATTTCACTTGTATCGATTTGAAAAAAAAATCAAATTGAGTTAAAATGATAAAATGAAAATCATTAACTCGAAAAATTTTCACCCGATTTGAACAAACTTAAATATATTTGCTAGTTAAAAAATTAATATTCTAGATAAATCGAAAATATTAGTGCAATATTTTTAATACCATATATTATTCAACAACCCCTGCAATGGATCAAATCCTCAAATCACAAATCACTGTTTAATTATAAAATGACAATTTTGATTTTAAGCCTGTTTGACATCATTAAAATCTCCGAGCCACAGTGTAGGAGGACCGGAAGTGGCAGTTGGTAGGCAGTTAGGGAGAAAAGAAAAAGGGCTTAGGCCTTTGCGTTTGGGATTTTAATAACCAAACCGGACAAACGTAGATTAGATTAGACCAAACAAACTTAAGTAAGCGGTATCCGCGTACGTTAGTCTCTTCCAGCCTTAAACCTCCAAGCAAGAATAATCTCTTCCCAGGCTAACCCTTGAACCCTCTCCGGCACTCTACCACAACCGTTATTCCATCAGATCCTCTGACATGGACCCACTCTTTGACCGAATCAACGTCCGCGATCTTCTCTCTGGTCACGACCTCTCGGACCCTTCGACGCCACTATCCGCACCGGATCTCCGCCTCATCATCAGCCGCCTCGAATCCCACTCTCTTCATATCAAATCAAAAGTCCGTTCTTACCTCCTTTCTCACCGCGAAGACTTTGCCTCACTCTTCTCCCAGTGCAACGATGCCGTTTTCAAGAATAACGAAATCTCTGACAACGTCTCCGGTATTCTTTCGTTGATCTCCGACCGCCCCATCGATGTCGAGATCCGTAAGTTGGTTGATGAGATTGGGAGGACAATGAAGGAGGCTAGGGAAAAGAGGGAGATGTTAGGGTTGTTGAAGATAATCTTAGGGATCTGCGAGAGATTAGAAGGCGCCAGATCAGCTTTTAGTGATGGACGACTCAGATTTGCCGCCGAGGAAGTTAAAGAGTTGAAGAAGGCTTTGAGGATTGGCGATGAAGAAGAAGGAGAGCCTATCGTGTATGGTTTGCTGCGGAAACAGTGGGCGGATTTATTCGATGAGGTAAGTTTATGTTTGGTTACTGAGAAAGCGGCAAACTGAGAAGAGTGGATAGATGAATTTTTCACGTTTAATGTTTTGATCTCTCTCTTTAATTCTTTTTTGGTATTATTCATTTTATTGGTGATTTGTTTTTTTAGAGGAATGATTTGGGTTTGTAGATGCAAGACTTGTTTTCCAAGTTCATGGAAAATGCAGTTCGATTCGAGCAGGATTCTAGAACAATTAGAGTGAAATACAAATTATGTGTTGATAAAATGGATGGGATTGAACTTCATACGGTCATGGAAGCAATGGATGTAAGTTTTTCTATTATGTTCCTTTTGCTTATAGAATGGACCAACTAAATCTTATATCAGGACAAGTTTTTATTATTTTGTTTCTATGATGGAGCTATGATGAACATAGGTAGGTAACATTGAAAATCGTCTGCTATCAGTTAAGTGTCTAAGGTTTTGGTGGTCAATTAGTCCTGTTACATTGTTGTTAGTATGTTGTGATGATGATATGATAATGTTTTTTTAGGTTGCTGGAATTCTGGATTATAGTCTTGCTAAAGCAGCTGACTTGATAATTAAGCATGCCATCACTCCAGCTGTAAGCTATGGATCACCTGCAATGTTTGCAGAAGATGTAAATCAAGGTTCTGAAGGAATCTCAGAAACTGTACTGAAGATATTACCTTCACAAGATTGCAAGGTGTGTGCTCTCTACTGAGATTCCAAATCCTTGGTTGCTACTTGCCACACTAGGTTTAACTAATTAGGACATAGTTTCAGAAAATAAAGCTGGCTGATATGTTCTTTGGAACATGAAATTGTATTACTAGTTGCTTTCTTAATGTACAACAATTCCTTCTAACATGGATCACATAGATGGTAAGATTCTAGTTCGTCAGCGTCAAGCATTTTTCTTGAAAGCAATTCATGGACAGTGTCAAACATATCCTCTGTAATGTTCAGATTGTAGATGTGGATGGAGATGCTATCTATGCAAGAGTTATTCAAGTCATCAAGTTTATTTTCAAGCATATATGCTTTGAGAATGGTTCATGGATTCGTTCTTTTGGAAGGTTAACTTGGCCAAGGATTTCAGATATTATCATCTCAAAGTTTCTTTCAAAGGTTTGTTTTTCTAATGGTTGACTTAAAAAAATATGCTTTCTGTTCTACTTTGCTTGCAGAATTCTGAATACCTTTGAATAGGTGTCCGTAATTGATTTCTATGATATTCTCGTAGTGAATGAATTGTTGTTTCTTTGACATCTTTTAATTTATGCCTCTTTTTTCGTATTAAGTAGTCATGCAGTGAATCTATACAAGTTGTAAATATGAAACAACCAATAACATATCGTGTATGTTTCATCTAGAGCTTGTATTTTGGTAGTGCTGCAAACAAATTGGTGACATTTTAGTAAGGACAGCTCAGGGTACAAAGTTGTATGACCTTCGGTTTAGCTGCTGGATCATCTTTTTAATCTGCCTTTAAGAATTTTGAGCACGGGTTTGCAGGAATTAGTTTGTGCATTAAAGAGATGAGATGGCTAATATTTAGTATTTAGCATCAAATGGTACTATCAAAGGTTATTATTGATGAAATCATTCACTTCCGGACATCTGAGATAACATATCATGTAGTATTCAGAGCATGAATTTTGGTAGTGCTGTAAACAAATCGGTGACTTTTATTAGGGACTTCAGGTACAAAAGTTGTATGACCTTTGATTTAGTTGCTGACTCATCTTTTAATTCCACCTTTAAGAATTTAGCACCGCTAGTTTTGCAGGCATTATTTTGTACCTTAAAGAGATGAGATGGCTAATATTTTGTATTTAGCATCAAAGGGTACAAACAAAGGTTATCATTGATGAAACCTTACATCTTGGGACATCCGAAATGTCTGTATGATTAGTTCATATATTCATGTCTATATATAAATTTATTTCCTCTCATTTATTCTAGTTTTATGGTGTGTTGTTTTGTTGTTAGTTTTTCTTACTTAGTCATTTAATGACTAACACTAATTAGGATCAGGGTTTATTTGTACTCAAAGGTCAAGGTTTAAACATTGCTATAGCCCTAGCATAAATTATGAATTATCTGTATAACCTCTTGTTAAAAAACAGGCTATTTCGGTTTAATTTTTCACAAGAAATTACATAAATATTTATACACATAGTGAGCCTAACTTAGGAAACTTTACACTAGGAAACAGATTAATTCTAGGGATGCTGTCCCTAAAAACAGTTTTGAATTTAGGAATAAAATATTTACAGAATCCTATTTGATACACTCAAATATTCCTTAATTAGGAAACTATAATCTGACACTCTCCCTCAGGCTGGGAAGTGGATATCATCCATTCTCAGCTTGCTTACTAATTTCTGAAACAACTTTCCAGATAATCTTTTGGTAAGTATGTTCGCTAGTTGACCATCGGTGGACACAAATGGAGTGCAAATTAAGCCATTGTCCGCTTTTTCCTTTATAAAATGTCTGTCAACCTCAACGTGCTTCGTTCGATCATGTTGAACTGGATTATGTGCAATAGTAATAGCAGACTTATTATCGCAATACAACTTCATTGGACCTTCCCACTTTATCTATAAATCTTCCAAAATAATTTTTAGCCATAACAACTCACAAATTCCAAGAGCCATCGCCCTAAATTCAGCTTACGCACTAGATCTAGCCACAACATTTTGTTTTTACTCCTCCAAGTCACAAGGTTGCATCCTAGGAAAGTGCAATATTCGAGGTTGATATTCTATCAACCATAGATCCCGCATAGTCTGCATGATCGTTATAGGCTTCAAGGGTTAAATTCTCCCCCTTTTTAAATAGGATTCCTTTGCTCGGCGTGCCCTTTAAGTCATCAGAGAATCGATAAACAAACTCTAAGATGTGATTCTTTGGGATTGTGCATAAACCGACTTACAACACCCCATTTGTATAGGCAATATCCGTGCAGTATGAGACAAGTAAATGAGCTTCCCCACAAGCCTTTGATATGACCTTTTATCAACTAATGCATCTTCTAGTGCATCTCCAAGTCTGTGGTTCACCTCTCTATGGGTGTCTCTGTTGGTTTACATGCCCAACTTGCCCGTTTTCGTCAACAAATCAACTATGTATTTTTCTTTGAGATATGAATATTCCTTCCCGAGAGTGTGCAGTTCAATACCAAGGAAATATTTTAACTTACCGAGCTCTTTGACTTCAAATTCTTTTACTAGGCACTTCTTTAAATTCTCCATTCCTTCTAGATCATCACGATCACTATAATGTCATCTACATAGACTAATAAAGCAATCACTCCCTTGAAGATGAGTGTTTTACAAACAGAGTGTGATCTCCTTGACTCATTCATACCCCTGGCTTGAACATTACTTTGGTAAATCTTCCAAACCAAGCCCTCGGGACTGTTTTTAGTCCGTACAAAGCCTTTTTAGTTTGCAAACTACCTGTCCCGTATTTGGACCGAATCACGGAGGAACATCCATATAAACTTCCTCCTCAAGATCAGTGTAAAAGACATTTTTGATGTCGAATTGCTGTAATTTCCAACCTCGGTTGGCGACTAGTGACAACAACACTCTTACAAAGTGTTCATCTTTGCAATGAGGGCAAATGTCTCAAGGTAGTCTATTCCATACATTTGAGTGTACCCTTTAGCAACCAATCTTGCTTTGTGCCTCTCCAAAGAACCATCGACTTATATTTCATCTGTGTACACCCAAATGACATCCCCACTGGTTTCTTTCCTCTTGGTAATTTCACTAAGTCCCATGTCTTATTTTTTTCAAGAGCTTCCATTTCAACTTTCATGGTATTTTTCCAATTCTCATCTTCTAATGCCTCGGATATAGTTTTGGGAATGGAGATAGAATTTAGGCTAGTAAGAAAGGCTTTGTGGTTATGGGACAAGTTTTTGTAAGACATGAATAGGTACAAGGGATGTTTTGTACAGGTTCTAGTCCCCTTTCTAATAGCAATAGGAAAATCATCTAAATTTGCAGTATTAGAATTCAAAGTAGGTTCAGCAATTACCTCAGGTTGTATAGGAGAAGGAGATGATTGAACTTGCATCGGTGCCTTCTTCCTTGAGTAAACCAGTAAAGGACGAGTAGTGTCCTGAATTCCTCTTGGTGATTTGGGTGTATTAGGCTCTATTTCAGGTTGTGTAGTGTAGGAATATTCTGTAAATATTTTAGGAATATTTTGTAGATATTTTCTTTTATTAAAATCCCTTATTTTAAGGGATCATATCTCCTATTTAGTATCTTTCCTAAACTTAGAGTTTCCTAAAGTAGTGTCATAGGTTGTATATAAAAAGTTGTAATATGTTCTATTCAGATTTGAACTTTGATTCCTACAAATACTCTGAATTCTACATGGTATCGACTTAGGCTACGATTTTTTTTCAACCTAGACCATGTCCGAAACTCCTCCTCCTACTCGGAGATTACTTGAATCCGAAAATTTTTACGGTTCCGATGCTCCATCGATTCGTTTGGTCTCGACTATCACCGCCATCGATTGAATGGCAACAATTTTCTTGAATGGTCCCAATCGGTTAAAGATTTTCTCTTGGTGAGAGAAAGATTGGACTACGCATGGTGAAATCAAGAAGCCTCTTTGTGAATGATGCTGGTTTTGCTAAGTGGATGCGTGACAATGGTCGAAGTTATGACTTAGCTCCTTAATTCCATGACCCCAGTATAAGTAGAAACTTTCTTCTTTACACCACACCGTTGAAATTTGGAGTGCGATCCATGAAACCTACTCTAGCAAGGATAACATTGCTGAATTATATCATGTTGAAGATCAAGCGACCACCCTTAAACAAGGAACCATGCATTACTCTCTCTACTACAATACCCTTATCTTGCTCCTTGGCGGCAATTAGATTTGTATGCACATTATGATTGGGTAGATCCAAGAGATTTGCTCTTTATTAGCAAATTGTTACTCAACGAAGACTTTTTCAATTTCTACAAGGCTTAAATAAGGGACTGGACGAGGTTCGTGGTGGTGGTCTGGCTATTTCTCCTCTTCCTCCTTCGAGAGGCTTTCTCTATGGTCAAGAAGGAAGAAAGCCGAAGGTGTGATCTTTGTCGATGAACCTTATTCCACTTCGAAAGATCTCGCTCATCGACCCATCGGTCATCTCCCTCTTCCAAACGGGGAGACCTTGGTGTGATCATTGCAAAAAGCACGCCACTCTAAGGAGAAGTGTTGGAAGCTTCATGGTAAGCCTCGGGTGGAAGTCTAAGCACTCTCGAGATAATAAATCAAGCCTTGTCGCCACCTCTCTGTCACTAGTTTCACTAAAGAACAGATTGCTTTGAACTTCAAAAACTATTTGGAAAGTTTCAAAGGGTCTTGTGAGGGTAATCTGGTCATAAAAGATCCGAAGGTAACCTTTCTTCTATTGCATTTTTCTCCTCCAAGTTGACTCCTAATTGGATCCTCGATTCGGTGCTACGGATCATATGATAGTAACAAGGCATTGTTTCACAATTTTTTCCATACCTTTGGTAAAATCACAAAAACGGTGATGGTACCTTGTGCAAAATAGAGGACATGGCAATCGTTATTCTCAATGAACAGATTGCACTTAAAAATGTTCTCTTTGTACCAAATCGGCGTGCAATCTCATCTCTGTTAGTAAATTGTCCATGGACTTGCAATCGCTTTGTAGTTTTTAATGATCGTGATTGTACTTTGCGTGCATCGAACTCGAAGAAGATGATTGGTAAGGGCGACTTGCAAAATGGTCTCTACATTCTCCCTACCTCTCCTAAAATCGAGATCTCCAAGTCATTTACCGCTTTAGGAAAAGTTGATCTTTGTTATGTTATGGCACTTTCGTTTAGGCCATCCTAGTTTCCAATACACAGCAAAATTGTTTCTGCTCTATTCATTAATAAAAGGCCTAATTCTTTCTCTTGCAAAGTTTGCTCTCTTGCCAAACATACAAAATCATCTTATTTTCCTTCTACATACAAGCCTTCTTACCCTTTTGCTTTGATCCATAGTGATATTTGGGGCCCTTCTCGGGTGAAGAATGCTGATAATTGTAAGTGGTTTATCACTTTTATTGATGATCATGAGAGGATAACTTGGACTTATTTCTTGCTGAAAGATAAATCTGAAAGCGCTAGTGTTTTTGTGCAATTTTATAACATGGTTCTTACTCAATTTGGGTTTAAAATACAGCTCTTTAAATCGACAATGGCGGTGAATTTTTTGCTAGGTCTTTAGGTGATTTTTTTAAGGAAAAGGGCATAGTTCAGATTAGTTCTTGTGTTGGAACCCCACAGCAAAACGACATTGCCGAAAGAAAAAATAGGCACCTTCTTGAAGTTACTCGTTCTCTTCTATTTACCACTAATGTTCCTAAATATTTGTGGGGGGAAGCCTTATTAACTGCCACATATTTAATCAACCGGATGCCTAGTAAGGTTTTAAAATTTCAAACGCCTCAATCTATATTTTTGCAGCACTTTCCTCATTTTAAGCCTATCTCCTCCATTCTGCCACTTAAAATTTTTGGCTGCACTGTTTTTATCCAAAATATTGCTCCTAATAAGTCAAGTTAGATCCTAAATCTTTAAAATGTGTATTGGTTAGGTATTCTTCACTTAAGAAGGGTTATAAATGCTATCATCCTCCTTCTAAACGATTTTTCACCATTATGGATATAACATTTTATGAGCAGGATTCCTATTTCACTCAGGCTGAAATTCAGGGGGAAACATGGAGTGATTTTCAGCCACAACAGGTATCTCCTCCTAATCTTCATTCTCAACCTTCAGAATTGCCATCTTGTTCGCCATTACCTGCAGATCTGTCAACTGTGAATGCTTCCATTGATTCTCCTGTAGTACCTATGACTAATTCATCTACACCCACTTTAAACACTCTTCGTGAAAATACACCTACTCCAATTGACAGTCTTCAAAAAACACCACCACCCAAACGACTTTCGTGTCTATACATAAGAAAAAGAAGACATATCCACGAGACTTGCTTTTTGCAATCGATTCTTCTTGCCGAGAATTGGATTTGGGTCCGATTGCCGAAATGGAAGAAGAAATCGATGAAGTCCACTACTCTAGATGACTTTTCTATTGCTATTAGAAAAGGGGTTAGATAAGTGCACCAAGCATCCTATTGAAAAATTTATGGTTATAATTCTTTGATGCCGTCTTTTCAAGCATTTACAGCAACTTTGGATAAAGAACAGTTCCCACAAGCATATTTGAAGCTCTAAAGGATCCAAAATGAGAGAAGGGTGTTGAAGAGGAAATTTGTGCACTAGAAAAAATGCTACTTGGACCATTACTGGACCTTCCAAGGAAAAAAAAAGGCTGTCGGGTGTAAATGGATCTTTGCTGTAAAGTATAACTCCAATGGCAGTATCCAACGATACAAAGCTAGACTAGTGGCCACAGGTTTCACGCAAACATATGGGATAGACTTCACAGAAACTTTTGCACCTGTGGCAAAGCTTAACACTATTCGAGTACTCCTAAGTTTGGTTGTAAATTGCGATTGGAAATTACACCAACTTGATGTAAAAAACGCATTTCTTAATGGCAAGCTTGAGGAAGAAGTCTATATGCAATTGCCACCTGGCTCAAAGTTTATTGAAGGTAGCAACAAGGTTTGCAAGCTCAACAAGTCTCTATATGGGTTAAAACAATCACCCAGAGCTTGGTCCGAGAGGTTCACTAAAGTCATTCTTCAAAACGGCTATAAGCAGTCCCTTGCCGATCATACGCTTTTCATCAAGGTAACTTCTACAAATAAGAAAGCTATCCTAATTGTGTATGTGGATGACATCATTCTTACTGGAGATGATGAGGAAGAGATTAGAAATTTGAAGAAGTTAAACAGGGAATTCGAAACCAAGGACTTGGGAAAGCTAAGGTATTTCCTAGGAATGGAGGTGGCAAGATCAAAAGGACTTGTGATCAACCAGAGAAAGTATGTACTTGATTTACTCAAAGAAAGCGGTTTTTGGTCGTAGTTTCTACTGATACACCAATGGAGGCAAACTTGAGATTCAATAAAGAAGATGGGTCCTTAGTAGACAGAGAGAAATTTCAAAGGTTAGTTGGGAAACTAATCTACTTATCCTTGACAAGGCCGGATATAGCTTTTCCAGTAAATGTGATAAGTCAACACATGACTAATCCTCTTTCAAGAGCATATAGCAAGCGACAAATAGAATTCTCAAGTACTTGAAGAAAACTCCGGGACACGGCTTAATGTTTAAGAAGACACAAGACAGAATGTTAAGATTTTTACAGACTCTAGTTGGGTGGAGATCTCATTGAAGGAAGATCCACTAGTGGGTACTTGCACTTTTGTTTGGGGTAACCTTACAACTTGGAGAAGTAAGAAACAATCTGTTGTTTCAAGAAGTAGTCTTGAAAAGTGAATTTAGAGCACTAGCTTTGGGGATATGCGAAGGAATTTGGCTACTTAAATTACTAAAAGAACTTGGCACAAATCGGGAGGATTACTTTGAAGTTTTGTGTGATAATCAATCGCCATTCAGATTGCCAAGAACCCAGTTCAACATGACCGAACAAAGCATGTTGAAATTGATAGGCATTTTATTGCTTTGATCAAGTCAACAAAAAGACAACCACTCTTTCTTACATTCCTTTGAAGGGAATGATTGTCGACATTCTTACCGAGGCTTTGCCAAAACACGTGTTCAATAAATTCCTATTCAAATTTGGGATTATACAATGTATATTCTCCGACTTGAGGGGAGTGTAGGAATATTCGTAAATATTTTAGGAATATTTTGTAGATATTTTTTTATTAAAATCCCTTATTTTAAGGGATCATATCTCCTATTCGATTATCTTTCCTAAACTTAGAGTTTCCTAAAGTAGTGTCATAGGTTGTATATAAAAGTTGTAATATGTTCTATTGATTTGAACTTTGATTCCTACAAATACTCTGAATTCTACATATAGGGGCCATTGTTTTAAGTTGGGCGGAGTTGGTTGCTTGCGTGCAAGAACCGAGTGGGAGTGTTTGGTTCTTTGGACAGAGCTGGAATGTGAGTGTTTGGTTCTTTGGGAGGAAGTGGAATGTCAAGAAGAAAGAATTCTTTGTCCTTATCTTTTGTGAATAAGATCTCCCTCTGAAGATAAGGATGAGTAAAGAAATTCTCTTGTTCTGCAAAAGTAACATCCGTTGTTACAAAAAACTTTTTGGTGGCTGGATGATAGAATTTGTACCCCTTTTGAGTAGAAGAATAACCAATAAAGACACTTGACAACTCGTGGATCAAATTTTCCTCTATTTTGAGAATGAACATGTACAAAGGCAACACAACCAATATTTTGGGAGTAAGTGTACTTGAAGTATTGAAATCTGGAAAGAATTTTGCTAGAACTTGCATAGGACTTTGAAATTCAAGGACTTTTGTAGGCAATCTATTTATCAAATGAGTAGTGATTAAACAAACCTCCCCTAGTATTGTTTAGGGACATGTTTTTAGAACAAAAGGGCTCTTGTAATAGCTAAAATGTAACCATTCTTTCTTTCGGCAACACCATTTTGTAGGGGTGTACTAACACAAGATGACTCATGTATAATGCCTCTTTCTTGGAAATATGTTGAGAGAAATTGATTGAAATAATCCTTGGCATGGTCTGACCTAAACCTTTTTATTTCAGCTCCAAATTGTATTTTGATTATGTTGTAAAAGGTTGGAAAGACAGACCTTACATCAAATTTTTGTTTTAAAAGAAATATCCAAGACACACGAGTACAATCATCAATAAAGGATACAAAACCACCGAGCCCTAGAAATATTTGAAATAGTGGATGGCCCCCAAACATCACTATGAATAAGAGTAAAAGGAGTGGATGTTCTTTTTATTGCTTCTGTAAAAAGAATACGTTTATGTTTTGCAAGTTCACAGATATCACAATGAAATTTTTCAACAGTTAATCCTTTGAACAAAGAAGGAAACATAATTTTAAGGACTCTAAATGATGGATGACCAAGGCGAAGGTGATAGAGACAAATTTGGTCTTTATTGGTTTTAATAGATTCGCATATGAAAGATAAAGTTGAGGAATTCAGAGCACTAACTCCTCCATTGGATTTTTCAAGATAGTATAGGCGATTTATTTCCTTAGCATGTCCAATCATCCTCTTCGTATTCTGTTCCTAAAAAAAAACATCGATTGTGATAGAAAACCACATTACAGTTAGAGTCTTTGTTAATTCTTTGAATGGATAAAAGGTTGGTAAATAGTTTTGGAACATGAAGAACATTTTTAAGAGTAAGGGTTTTGTTTATAACAATATCACCTTGACCAACCACTGTGATCACAGAACCATCGGCTACTGTTATTTTTCTACTACTAGGGTAAGGTGTATATGAAACAAATTTTTGTGAAGAGTGGGTCATGTGGTCCAAGTAGCTCTGAGTCAATGACCCAAGAACTTTTGGTGATTGTATCCAGAGACATAAGAATCTTGAGAAGAGGATATATACGAAAAAGCCAAACTACAAGTACTGTTGAAGAAGATTTTTCCAATGATCCCAAAGAAATTTTTTAACTTCTCAATTTCTTCTTTATTGAATTCAATAGGTGATTCTCGAGGATTATTTTTTCCATCCAGTTGTCTTCTTTGTATTTGCTAGCCCTTGTCCTTTTGGTTGTCCACCTTTTTCGAAAATTTTTTGTTTGTTGTCTGTGGCTTCCCATGAAGTTTCCAGCATCTTTCTTTAGTGTGACGGGCCTTTTTATAGTAGGTGCACCATACAGAATCCCTGTTAATAGGCTTTGTACATTTCATCTCATCTACTATCTTCACTAGTTGGTGGTCCAAGCCAAATCTCCTTTCATTTACAGCTTTTGTAACCAAAAATTTGAACTATCCACTTGGCTGTTTCTCAACCATAACTCCTCTTCTTCCTTCCTCAAAGACGAACAATTGCAATTGTCTTATTTAGTGATGGTAGTTCCTCTTTTCCAAGTATTTGAACTCTCTATGCATCAAACTCAACATTTAGACCGGCAAGAAAATCATAAATTCGATCCTTTTCAACGAACCTTTTTAGGAGTGCTACATCTTCATTGCACTTCATCTAAATGCACGGTAATGATCCATCTCTTGCCATAAACTTTGCAAATGATTGGAATACTCTGTGATTGATCGACTTCCTTGCTTGGTAGATGAAATCTTAGTCTTGATTTCATAGATTTGAGCAACATCTCGAACTTTAGAATAAGTCTCGCTTCACGACTTCCCATATTTCTTTGGATGTGTTAAGAAACATGCATGTATCATCGATTTCGGCATCATAGAGTTCCATAACCAAGACATTACCATAGAGTCTTGTTCATCCCAAGCATCAAACTTAGGATCTCCTTCTTTAGGTCGATTCCGAGTAATCGACTCACTTTCCTCTTCCCTTCAAGAACGTCACGAACCAGTTGAGACCACTTTAGGTAATTTTTTCCATTTAGCTTTGTAGGCTGCTTGGATGTTCTCGAAACTCACTTGTTGGGTTTGAGTTGTTCACAAAAACTTCGAGACATCCCAGTGTTCACGATCTTGATAGTTTCAGTCATATTTCGTTTGAACAACTTCTACAGGTTTGAGGGCTGGTTGAGAGACAGAAAAAAATAGCCAGACAAAGAAAAAAATCCCAGAAATTGGGCTAAAAAAGCTCTGATACCATGTTAAAAAACAGGCTATTTCGATTTAATTTTTCACAAGAAATTACATAAATATTTATACACATAGTGAGCCTAACTTAGGAAACTTTACACTAGGAAACAGACTAATTCTAGGGATGTTGTCCCTAAAAACAACTTTAAATTTTGGAATAAAATATTTACAGAATCCTATTTGATACACTCAAATATTCCTTAATTAGGAAACTGTAATCTGACACCTCTCTTTTATTATCTAGTATTTACTTTTACGTGCCTAGGATATGAGTAATATTTTCTTTCTTTTGATTTTAAATTAATAATTTGATATTGAATAGATAGTATTATATTGTTCTAATATTTGAAATTAATAACCTTTGCATGTAGGGGTTGTAAACTTTATCTGTTTTCTTTAATCAAATAGTTTTTTCAGTTTTTAAATGGAAGTAGAGTACTTTGTCATAATTTGGATATTTCAGTATTTCTAATAAAAAATTAAAATGGCAGTATAGAATAATGAATATAAATCTCCATTTTCTTCAGTTAAAAAGTTTCTCGAATTTACTGCTTATATATATACATATTATAGATTATCTGTTGCCTTTTATTTTCATCATTTTATAGTATTTAATTTTGGCTAATATAGTCAGTTTTACTAATATACTCTGGAGATCGACATTAATTTCTTTAGATCTGTGAAGCTTAATTATTGGTAAAGGTGTATGATTGTAATTATTTTCTGTGGAAACACTGGGCAGTGCATTAATCACCCGAGTGGAGTGATCTAGAATTGCATTATGTTTTACATTCAGACCTTGGGAAGCTCAAATACATTTATTGTTTTACTGGCAGGCTGAGTCCTTGAACCTTTTTAGGGGCATAAAGCAAGCAATAAATAAATAGAAGGCTATTTGTGCTTAATATTCCCTTCGCTATTTTGCACTGCCTTGATTCCAATTATTGTAACATTTGATTTCTTCTTTGTAACCTTTATATATGTGGCTATTTTGTATGACCATGTGAACTTAATAGCCTGTCTTCTAGACTATCTAGTTTGATCTGTCCAGTCTTCACTAAGTCCTAAGAACCTTTGGCTCTAAAGGTATTCTGAATGTTTGGTAGAATTAAATTGGAAGCAGTTTGAACCAATTTGCAAAATTGTTGACCTTGGCATGATGCTTGAAATGTTCTTTTACAAATCGGTTATTTACCTATTTCCTTCCTTGTCTCTGGAAGTGAAAAACCAGGGTATAGAGTTGATTTAATTTATTTATTGGTTTCCATATTTAAGGTTTGTTCTATTTTGGTGAATATTAGAATCAAGACATAATATATGGAACTTGGTACATTGTCAAAAGGACCTATTTGCTTGTTTTGTTTGATTGGGATTATGGTTTGGTAGTGTCATATATAGGTCTGTAAAGAAGCAACTGGGTGTATTTCCTTTTCTTGCTTTGTAATAATTGACATTAGAATCTTGCTTTAGGTTGTTCCTGAAGATGCTTCCAAACTTGTGGACTTTCAGAAGATAGTCAAGTGTACATCAGAATTTGAGTTCTCTTTAAAGGAAATGATGTTCATATCAGCATCCGATGGCAAAGATTACAGGTTGAGCAGTTTTTCTGAAAATGTTGAGGTTCACTTTGCATTTAGGAAGAAAACAGAAATCTTGGGAAAAGCTAGAAATTCACTCCTTCAATGTGATTTCTCTGTTCCTCAAGTAAGTTTCTAACAATTAAACTTTTGGGCTTCTATCTTTGTTTTATTTCTTTTGATTAATAAAATTTTCTTTAGGATTATACTTCCAAAGGCCCTTTACTGAAGAATGATGGAATGGCTATAAATTCTTCCAACCAAGTTGTTGATTTGATTTTTTCATCTGAGAGGTGTGTGGTATCAAAAGCAGCCTCCCAACTGATGGAGCTCGTGCATCAGACACTTCAGGTAAGCCAATAATTTTCTTATTTTCTTCTTGCAATACCATGGTCCAATTTCTTACCCGTTGCAATTTGATAGTCTGGGTTTCTTTCATGTCAGGAGAAACATAGTTTTCTTACTCATGAAGGATTGCAAAAGCTTACTGTTACTGCCAACTCTCTATAGTTTAATCTAGTTTTGTAGTTATATTGTTAAAAAAAGAGGTATGAATGTTGTCTAAATTTGCTGAAGCTATTTGCAGTTGGTCACCCATGCATTTTCATTTCTATTGCCATGATTTATGCATGTAAATTTCAGGACATGACTTTATCCATCATAAATCCTTGCAGGATGTTTGCTTGTCATCTGCAAGAGTTGCTTTGGAATTCTATCATGCTGTAAGAGATGCTATACTTCTTTATGAAGCTGTTATTCCCATCAAGGTTTGTTCATTTGAGATTGTGAAGTTACTTTGCCTTATCCATTTAATTTATCAAGACACCCTAACATGATTGTTGTGAGCATGTCTGTGTTTATATACATGGTAGTGTTTGATTCTTGGATGTGCATACTGAAAGCCAGTGTATGCCCTATGTGCTAGTCTTGGTCTGTGAGACTTTCACATCCATGCAAGGGTAAAAACATTTTGAGCAACCAGAATTTCTATAATGTACTGATATATGTGCATAAATGTCTATCATGCAAAACACTGGAGGTTTTGAGCCCGAACTCCAACGTGGTGCCCTTTTAATATATGTGCCTTTTCTACACCTTCACTAAAAAACTTGAAGTGTCTTATAATCATTGTATGGGAGTGTGTAATTCCATTCCCTTTATCCTAAAATGAGTTGCCATGTTTTCACATCCTTAAATCTCTTCAAAATCAAACATCAATATCTGTCAACCATATACCAGCTAGGCTATCTTTGCACATCCTTGATAATTTCCATTATGTTGGTTCCTGAAATCTCTCTCTCAACATTTGCTTTTTATTGATTCTTGTTTCTTTGAACAGGACAAAGTTCTTACTTCTAAACAAACAATAATATTATTAATCTTGAAGCAAAGTATCTATTAGTTTATGAGATGCCTGGTCTTTCTTTTTTACATCCAATGAGTTGGTTGTGCTTTAGGTTAATCATGTGCACATGTGATTTTGACCTTAATTTTACAAACCTTCTCTGGCTCTCAAAGAAATATCATGAAGGTCCTTGTAGCATATTTGATCACCCACTTTCCATCATGTACTTTGATTTGAGTGCTGTAAAAGTTACGTATATTCCATATACATGTTGTTTTGCACGTTTTTGTTTATCATGACTTATATTGGTAACCTTTATTTTTCTCTTGTGAAGTTAGAAAGGCAGCTTGACGGTATCAACCAGGTTGCTATTCTCATGTACAATGATTGTCTTTTTTTATCTCAGGAGATACTTGGGCTTGCATTTGAGGTATGTAGAGATTGTAGACTTAATTATTACATGCTTCAGAAAAAGGAAAGAAACAAAATGAAATGCAGATATATTATACCATTTGGAATATCTATGGATATTTGCAAATCTGCAACTAGTACTAGGCTAAAACTCAATAAATCCTTATAGTTAATTCAAATATCATATGACTCCTTGTCCTTGTATTGTAATTAGTAGAGCCCGTAAGTTATTGTTCACAATCTATTGAGCCCTTATTTGGAGGGAAAATTAAAATCGTTAACTCCTTTTCCCATCTGGGATAGAGGCATTAATGATACAGGATACCTTGTGAGATTTTCTTGGTAGGTGTCGACATGAAAAGTATATATGACAAATGTGAAGCATCTGTCAACATGTGCCCTAAAAATGTGACTTTGTAATATTTATTCCACATGTTTTCCATCTGGCTATTCTATCCAAATTGGAAGACCATTCAATCAAGGGCTCACTTGTTTTGAAATAAGTGATAAGGGGTTCAATTGATTGCAATAAAAAGATAGGGCCTCGTGTGATAAATTTAATTGAATAAGCTGGCTTATTTTGTAGTTATCCTTTGCCCTTTATTCCAAATAGGGTAATAGATGCTTATGTGTTATTCTTTTAGTGATTATATTTGTTTAATCTGAAGTGGCTTTGTCCTCCATTATTTATTTATTTACTTTTTATACATGTTAACTAATATATTTGAACCTACATTTCAGTATCGCACAGACTTTCCGGATTCTATTAAAGAACATGTTGTATTTGCTGATATGGCTCCAAGATTTCATCTCATGGCTGAAGAAATACTGCAGAGGCAAATCCAGATTGTTATTTTTAATCTGAGAGAGGTAGGTTGCCTTTATATGTTTATCTGGTTTGAGTTTTGGCTAGAAATTTTGAAGGATGATTACATAAAAAAAACCTATTTTGGTGTTGTCTTTCACAGATTTCAAACTAGAGGTGTCTATAGGCCAGGCCTAATTAACTCATTGAAAGCCTAAGTTTGGGTTTGTCCTACCCCTTTATTATATGTTAAAATAAAGTTATTATATTAATATTTTAAATATATTTTTGATGTTTGAATTGAAATTAAATAAAAATTTAGAAATTGAAGCTCAAGTCAGGCCTAAGCTGATTGTGGTCTAGCCAGGGTGCGAATTCGTTGGATAATTCAAGTTCAACCCTTATTAATTTAATGGTTACAATTAAAAAATTTAAGTTTCTAATTAATTACAAAGTTACAAGGTCAGTTTTATCTTAATCTTGTTCAATTAAAATGTAGGTCTCATTTTCTTTGTTTCTTTTTTCACCATTTGCAAATACGGATAAAACTGAGGGTGGCATATGGTCACCACACCAATGCGTGCAGCTCTTGCACATGACTTGTTTTGATTTTTTTTTTTTTTTTTTTTTGGTGTCAAAATATGGAAATATCCCTAAAATAAAACACACTTATAAAAATACTTTTCTTGTTCAAACTCATTTTCTTCCCTGTTTTTGCTTCGAACTATTTCGATTTCTCTTAATTTCTTACAGCATTGCAGTGTTAATTTTTGTTAGGTTGTTTGCAAGTCTAAAGTGAAGTTCCCAGAAGGCATACAAATTTGTAAATTTATTGCTTTGCATTTAATAAAGTTGGGAATGGTGAAACAATATCTTTGATCTAAAAGAAGAATAATGGTCAAATTATGGCTCAGATAAATCTGAGGAAGTTTTCATGTGATAATAATCCCAATTTTCATCATCATTTTCCTTAATAACTTTTTGCTAATATTTCTGTCTGTTAGGCCATAGATGGTGCTGACGGATTTCAAAATACCCATCAAATGCAACAATTTGAATCTGCTAAATTCAGCATAGATCAGGTACTGTTATTGTTATACTCCTTGCTGTTGTTATTTTTTTGGTTATGTTTTTCTTTTCATCAGATAGTGAAGTTGAATGTTTGATAATCAGGCTGTTTTTATTCTTGAGAAAGTACATATAATATGGGAGCCACTGTTACGGCCTTCGACTTATAAGAGAAGTATGTGCATGGTTTTAGAGTCCGTCTTCTCTAGAATCACTAAAGACATACTTTTGCTTGATGATCTGGCTGCGGAAGAAACATTACAGGTCTAATCAATCACACTTTATCGTAGTCTTCATAGCTTTTACATATTTTAAGTTAAATATCTTAATCATTAACTTGTCGAACAGCTCCAAAGACTAATCCATATGATGCTGGACAACCTATCTTCTTTATTGAAGTCTCTGATTTCTGCTTTTGACTCTAATGCAAAGTCAGAAGAAGATACCAGCCGTCCTATAGATGATCTTATACCATCTTTACGAAAAATTCGCAAACTAGGAGGTATGTTTCTCTTATCCTTAAAACTCTTGATTAGGTTTTAAGAAGCTTGAGTTCAACTCAAAATTCAAAGTTCGAAGCTTGGCTCAAGTTTGATTGAGTTTTTACTTTTAAAGCTCATGATTGATAAAAGTCAAACTGTTTGAGCTCACTGGATTAGGCTTGATTAAGTTCAAATTGAGATTTTTAATACTAGTTAAAAATTAAAGGTCTATTAGGTTTAAGCTACTTAGATCAAGAATTAGGGTTCTTGAATTCAACTAGGTAAAGCTCAAGTTGAATTCTAGTGTTTTTAAACCGAACCCTGGTAATTTGTGAGTACACGTTTCCTGTTTATGCTTGTGTATACTTGAGTATTTATATGTTGCCACATATTGTATGGCCTTGGCTCTTGGGGAAGAGTTGAGTAGAAGTTTATGCTTAAATGTAATTTCTCGTAATTAAATTTCACATTATTATTTATTTTTATTTATTCGTTTTGGGGTATTGCAGAATTGTTAGATATGCCTTTAAAATCAATCACGTCAGCGTGGGAAAGTGGAGAACTTATGAGCTGTGGTTTTACAATACTAGAGGTATTGATTTAACAATCTGTTGTTTAAGGTATGGTTTATTGAGGAGTGTATTTGTAACCTACCCTTTTTTTTTTTTTTTAAAACATTTATGGCAGTTGAAAGACTTCATCAGAGCAATATTCGCAGACTCAACGTTGAGAAAAGAATGCATATGGCGTATAGAAAATGTGAGTTTGTATTAGGAGTTTTACAGTTTCCTTGGACTTTCGTGATCCCCACTCTGCTAATATTTAAAAAAAAAAAAAGTTCTTTTTATGTATAACTACCCTAAGTTAAGGTTTTCAAAAAGGAAAAAAAAGAAAGTAATTATTTCGTTTGCCTTGCAATTTTTTTTTTTGGCCATTCCTTGCAATTTAATTAGTTTCTAACTTTTTTTTTTCTTTTCTGTATTGTATTGTAAATCATGATTGGTAACTTTATGATATCTCCTACGAGTCATATTTTTAGTCTATGAACAACGGAGTATGGTGTAGTGTTCCGTGGTAGGTATTATTATATCTATACTTAATACCTATAATTTAATTGGTATTACAAGTTAATTAGAGATAAATTCAGTTGAAAAAATATTAAAATATTTTTTTATAAAGTTATATAATGAGGATATTTTTATATTATATAAATCAATCAAAAATAATCATAATAAAATTTGAATTTGTTACCCAACTTTTAAACATTTAATTTTGTTAGTTTTAATCAAAGCATCATTTGGGTTTTATATGAACTCTTATTAGGTAAATTTTTACATAATTTTGTTTTTTATATTATTAGCCAAAATTCTGAAGAAAAAAAAAAGCAAGTAAATAATTGAAAATGAATGCTGCGCAACTCCATGTTAATTTATACAAGTTATCTTTTAGGAACTTTAATTATCCATCTTTAAATGAAGACAAAGCAAAGCAATGGACCAAAATTCTACGCAACTGGTGCATTTGGGGGTATCTATGTTAATTAAGCTACCCATTTTAGAACAAGTTGACACAAATTGCCACGATCTCAACCGCTGGTTAAAGAAACACTTCCTACAAGTCAACATTTCAGCTGGCCTTGACCAGTTCCAATCTCTCTATGTTTGATTTCTCTGTGATTAATACAGTGATCTTGTAAAAAAAAAAAAAAACACAAGGAAATTAGTTATTCTTTTCGGGTTGGTATTTATTTATATGCTTTGGATTAATTGGGTAATTAAAGTTGGCATATGTGTCGTATTACCTAATAGTTTACTGCCGTTAAATTTTTATTTGCGGAAGTTCTGGGGTGAGCCATTAATATGAGGTTACGAGACCTGAAATTTGTTTAACAGGTTAAAGAGTTAAATTACTTAATTTTTAAAAAAATTCTCATGTTATAAGCAAATTTTTTAAATTAATTAATTTCTTAAAAATGTTTTATGTTATATATTTTTAATGATTCTTTAATGTATTATGAATTACTTAATTTTTTTAGAAATCTTTTATATTTTAAGAAATTCTTTTATGTTTTAAGAAATTATTTATTATTTTTGAAATTACTTCATTTCTTATAAACCTTTTATGAGTTGCAAGTAATTCTTTCATGTAGTACGAGCTACTTAAATTTTTAGAAGCCTTTCATATTTTAAGTTTCGTATTTCAAGTAATTCTTTCTATTGCTACAAATTAGTTAATTTCTTAGAACCCTTTCATGTTTTAAGTATTTCTTTTATATTTCTAGTAATTATTTCATGTGTTAGAATATAATTAATTTGTTAGAATCTTCTCATATTTTAATTAGCGCTTTCAAGATTTAAGTAGTTTTTCCATGTATTACAGATTACTTAACTTTTTAGAAACTCTTTCATGTTTTAAGTAATTTCTTCATGCGTT
This sequence comes from Gossypium longicalyx, assembly GCA_025698465.1. Taxonomy (NCBI): domain Eukaryota; kingdom Viridiplantae; phylum Streptophyta; class Magnoliopsida; order Malvales; family Malvaceae; genus Gossypium; species Gossypium longicalyx. The sequence goes on along the minus strand of CM047001.1, from coordinate 30,240,012 downwards.
GTAATTTCTTAGAAACTTTTTCAAATGTTTTAAGTAACACTTTCAAGTTTTAAGTAATTCTTTCATGTATTACGAATTACTTACTTTCTTAACACTCTTTCATATTTGAAGTAACTCTTTCATGTATTATGGATTATTAATTTCTTAAAACTCTTTCATGTTTTAAGTAATGCTTTCATATTTTACAAATTACTTAATTTATTAGAATCATTTCATGTTTTAATTGTCTTTTTCAGGGTTCAAGTAATTCTTTCATGTTGTATGAATTGCATAGTTTTAAAATCAAATTACACCAAAGAGTTGAATTGGTGTTTGAAAAATTTAAAACAAAGAACTAAAAATGTAACACCCCAAATTTCTGTAATTTCGGCTTTTGTGAAATTGTAGCATAGGAAAATATCTGAATATGTTTTTGCATGAATTTGCATAATATCTGTCTGCTTGAGTTTAAGTGCTTTGGGGGTGTGTTAGGGAAGTCCCAAATTCAAGTCTCAACTTCGGCAAAATTTTGGTTTTTATTGAAATAAAGCTTGGCTTTGATTAATGGGCTTATAAGAAGTTATTGGTAAAAACTTAACAGAATGGGCTTGCTGGTCTAATGGTTAAGTGGCAAGGGTTTATGTTAGAGGTCCTGTGTTTGAATCTTGGCTTGGGCATTATTTTTGCCACTAAGGCCGTGATAGAATTGGAGGTGAACTAAAACACTATAGTGGTAGGGTTTATCAGATTTTTCTGAGTAGTTTCCCCAAAAAGGGTTTATAAGATTTTTCTGAGTAGTTTCCCCAAAAGAACTTTCTCTGCCGAAATTCCATACTATTTTCCTCCCTCCACATTCCTTTTCTTTTCTTTTTGCCGAAATTCCCTTGCCTTCCTCCCATTCATGTTGATTTCGTACTAACGGGCTTCTGCGATTCATTGACGTTCTCCTCATTGGTAAGTTTCTGCTTGTTGTTCGTAAACATTGTTTTGATTAAGAGATTAAGGGGGAATTTTATTTGGGTGTTTAGGTACTGATCAAGGGGTTGTTCTTCGTTCCTGAACAGTGAATTAAGCGCGTAGTATTTGCTGGTTTTCGCTGGAGGTAAGGAAATGTAACGATTTAGGGGCGGAATACCTCGTTTAGTTTCAATCGAAAATTGTTTAAGTCAATTGTGACCTAACTGTAGGGTCGGTAAGCGTTACTTAGACCCCATATTCTGATTTGTTACTAGATTGTATGCAAAAGCATGTGAATTTTTGCATATGTATCTGTCTGATTTTGTATATCTGTTCTGACTTGATGATGGTATGATCTGTTATCTGCATATAAGCATGCCATATTATTTATGTTGCATTGTATTGGGTTGGGAATACTGTGAAGAGAAGGAAGACTGAAAGGCTTTTAGCCTATTATCTGGCAGCTATGCTGCATGTATCGGATATGTGCCGTTTTACAGTAACATTTGGTGTGTAGGGTTGGATGGGTTGATTTTATCCCCATACTTGGTGTGTAGGGTCGGGGGGGTCGATTCTATCCCTACATGGTGTGTTGGGTTGGACAAAGATGGTGTGCAGGGTTAGTGGGCATGGTTCTCTGATAATCTGATTTATTATGCATGTGATGTCTGTATGGGCTAAGGCCCGATTGTTCTGGTTCTGTATCTGAGTGGGCTAAGGTCCACATCGATTCTGAAAACGACTAATGCCGAATTATCTGTATTCTGTTACCTATTTGTATGCATGCTGTCTGTGGGGATGTACACACTGAGTTTGCGATAACTCACCCCTTTGTTTAATTTATCTGTCAGGTAATCCCTAACAGTAGAAGGATCGGTGCGATGGAGGGCTCGACAGTGACCACCGCTAAGCATGTGTTGGTTTTATGAGTTACACTCTATTTTATTTGCTTTCATTTAATATTTGATTTCGGGATTTTAAATTGTTAATTTTATTGATTTATAAACAGCGACACCATAAATACATTTTGGAAACTTAGCTTAAGGTTTCCGTATACATGAAAGATGTCATAACTTTCGCGATAAAGAGATGTTTTCAAGTAATAACTTGAACGGTGATTTCACGACTTAAGTAAAGATAATAGACAGAATGAATTTAAACTTGCTAAGGTTTTCTAAAAGCACTCTCATGTGACGCCGCCAGATTCAGCCATAACGTCTAGGCCGAGTTTGGGGTGTTACAAAATATGACACACATAATTTAGCGTGGTTTGGCCACAAATGTCTACCTTCGCTACCATAGCTTACTAGGACTAAGGATTTTTCCAATTCACTAATTGATACCTTTCAAGAATAAGATATAACCTTTACAATTCACTATCTTTTCAATAAGTAAGATAGAACTATTTCCGTTTAAGGTTTTCTAGCCAAAATCTTGATTAGTAGAGAAATAAAAAATAAGACTGAATGAGTGCTTCTAGAAGGTAGGTATACAAATAAATCTCTCTCTAAAATACAAATAAACACTAATGTAATGACTTGAATTTAGTTAGTGTCAAAAAATGTGGTTTTGGAATTCAATTCCGTAAACCAATTCGTGAAATTATAATGGGAGGATTTTTGGAGTTAGTATGAAAATAAATTAAAAAATGGTAAAGAAATTAAATCAAGAAACTCATCAATTAAAGATTAGGGACTAAATTGTAAAAATCCAATCGTTATTAAGTTTTAATTTAGAAAATGTATAAGGACCCAATTGGTAAATATGCAAAGGGGCTTAATGGTTATTTAACCATTAAAGTTTGTGAATTAGTTGATGACAACGATTCTTCTAATCTATTTCTATTTATAAAATAGATTAAAATAGTTAATCATAAGTTAACTAAAATAATTAATTAATCACTAATTATATATATAGTTAGTGGAGGAGAGAAGACAAAGATAATTCCCTCATCTTTTCCCTCTTAAATCGAACCAAATAGAAGAGAGAAAAGAAGATTAAGCTTCCTCCTTCACAATTCAGTTCTAATTAATTAAGGTAATCTGTAACAACCAAAATAGGGTCTAGGAGTTTAGGGGTATCTTAGGAATTTTAGCCTTAGAGTGTTCAGAATTTTGTGACATGGTATATTGATAATGTTTTCGATTATGGTTTTTAGAAAATTAAATCAATTTTTGAAAAAGTATTTTGGAAACCTTTAATTTTAGAAAAAAGGACTGATTTGTAACAGAGACAAAATTGTGAGCTTTTAAGAGGCAAATAGACCAATTTTTAAAATTGAACCTAATATCACCCCACCTATAGTTTTTCACAAAAGCTTTTCCCTATAGCAATGTTTTGCCGTCCTTACTCTTCCAAGTCTTCCCCAATTGATTTTTGATTTCCAAACTTTAATCCCATTGATTTCTATCATTCCCCAAGTCATTGACCTTCATAAATCTTCAAGACAACATCCTAAGATCTCATTGAAATCATCATCTTCCTCACGTGTGAGTTTTTTGGGTTTTAAAAAAAAATCCATTTTTCTTCCATCAAAGGTAACCATTCGTCTACCCATTAGTTTTTAATGTTAATTAGTCTTTAAAACTGAATTATTAGCCATTAAATCACATGTTTTGATTAAAAGAAAAAAAATAAAGTTATTAATGGTGAATTTTGGGTTTTTGAGCGAAAATGTGATTTTAAAGTGTTAAACGATAGGTTTTGACATGATTAAGAGGTTTCTAAACTTGTTTTGAAGTTTCGTTAAATATTTCTTGAGTTTTAATGAATTTTTGGAAAATAGCCATAAAACATGTCAAAAATTTTGATACCATGAATTGAGTATTTTATTATAGTTTAAAGGTTGAAAATTAGTCGTAGGTGAATTATAAGATGAATGGAATTGGTTTTAGGCGAAAAGACTGAGTATAGATTGAGATATTCGAATTTAAAACTTGCTATGTTAATGGTTTTGGTTACATGAGAACTTAGTTTAGGCTTATGTTTTTGATTGCTTGTGGTGAGTCATTGGCTAATTTTTGAATGTATTGTTGTGTGAATTTATTGTGTTGAAGCTTCGAATTCACTAGGACCATCTACAAGCTAAGAAAGTATGGATTGAACTTTCAGCTTCTCAGTGAAAGCGTATTGGTGAGTATTTGGAATCATTGCTCGTAGACACGAGTCATGTGTTATTTGGGAATTTTAGTAGTAGCCTAAACTCCTACTCTAAATTTTGAGTGTAAGCTTCCTCATAACTATGTTTATCTTGTGAATTATCTGCTTATGTGAATGGGAATATGTGGTTGTGATAACTGCTGTGAAAGTGCAAACGTGTACATGTTATATATATGCTAAATGTTAGTGACAGTGTTTTACTAAAAATGCAAAAATATACAGTGATTGTGCACATATAATTGGTAAGTATATGTGTTTGTTTAAGATATTTTGGCCTTGTGATCTTGAGACATTGGATATAGTTGACATGCCATAGGATTGTGAGTACTCACCTATATGTATGGTGATTTTGGGTGTTGAGGACTTGGGACATGTTGGAAGGATAAGGGAATGTAAGCTAAGCTCCATTCAATGGGACATGTGAGGGGAAATAAGGAGAATGTTAGCTATATACTTCACTTATGGGATATGCTCGACTCTATGAGTCATTTGGTGTGATTGGAAATCCATGTAGCCGAAGTGTGGTGATAGTGCCCACTTTATGTTTCATACCTCAAGAGCCAACTTATCATTATACGTGATTGTAAGAAATGTGCTACATGACTAATGGAATATGTGTTATATGACATATGCTTGAATGGGTATGTAAATGCTATATAAATGAACTAATAGATAATGCATGAATAGGTATTATATGACACTAGACATAAGAATGTTGCATTTCTATATATATTTGGTGGTGTTGTGGATGCATGATGACATGTTTGCATAGTAATTATTCTATTCATTCACTGAGCTTGTTTAAGCTCACCCACTCTTTTCAACATATGAAGATTAGAGACGTTTCAGTGTGGGCAGTGTGGTTTTTTTGAGGGAGTGATCCAAGTAAGACTTGTTAGTATTTCGTAGGTGTTCATTATTTATTTATTTATGAATTGAGAAACAAGGCAATGTGGTAAACCTATTTATAGCCATGTTAGTTTTGAACATTTGTTGGTTTTGCTCTTTTTTTATGAGGTTTATGAGTTATAAATATGCTTAGGTTTATGAACATTGATGATGGCATGATGTTTCTTTCTTAGACACGTTTCTAACATTTTGAATTGTTAAATTTAGCCGTTTAGATGATTAATTGTCGATGTATTTGATGCATGATGTTTAGATACTAAATTGGAATGGACAAAATACTTTTGTATGCTATATTTTTGAGGTCTATGACAGAGGTATCGATAATTGAGTTTTAAAAATGATACCTCTGTGTTTTGAAACATGCAGGGAAGTCACAATAGAGATTTGGTATCGATACCCTTGCTCGAGTATCGATACTCAGGGTAAATATATTGATACTCTATGACAGGTACTAATAATTTTCGATAGTATGAATTTTTGCACAAGAAACATAATGCAAGTTTCGTATCGATTTTCCAGGTGGTATCAAGACCACTTAAAGAAAATATTGATGGCCTAGGGTGTAACACCCCAAAACTCAGCCTAGAAGTTTAGACTGAATCTCGGAGGTTACATTGATCACCGAAGTGATCGTAGAAAGTTTTTACAAAACGAGTTGTTTTAGACTTCGTCAGAAAACTGTTGCTTTGATCGAGCTCAATCATTTAACAAAATATGCCGAAATCAAAATGATAATTAGGATACGATGAAACTTGTTCGAAAATAAAATCCCCAATTTCCAAACTTCAGTACTAATAACACTTACGTGTATATGACACAAAATTTGTACCACAGTTTTCAAAATAGTACTTACAGTCCAAAACCATTTTATTAGCCTGTTTAAAAACATATCACTTTGAGACCTTCGGTTTGCCAAGTCTAGCTTTAGATTACAAGAGTACCTGAAAGGGAGGAAACTAAGGGGTGAGCTACACGAGCTCAGTGTGAGTCCGATATGTAACAAGCGACCAAGTTACAAAACAAAATTTCAAACAACATTTCAATAGCGGAATGTACTTACTACATGACTACAAACAAGAATGCACACATGGAATCAACGCCTTAGTCATAACTAACAATCAAAGTACATCATATCATTGTAAATGTATCTTTCAGACAAATAGATGCTCGTGCAACCAGAAGTATGTGGTGATGCAAAGTAGATTAAAAAAACAACCCAACCCACCAATCGAACACCACTCCATCCCCTAATCACACCACAAATGAGCTGGAGAAAGTCCAACAAACCATGCACACCACATAGGACCTCGAAAGACCCATCCAATCCTACATACCACAAATGTGGAACTAAGCCACGTAAAGAACAGTATGCAGCTAAGCTGCCATATGTGTCGTACTGTGTAGTAAACCGCTATACAAATGTGTTGTAGCTGAAATTTCCAAATCAGATCAGACTTCCTTCTCTTTACGACCAAAGCCCCAATTTTATGCACGTAAATGAATGCGCATCAAGCATCATCTGTCTTATAGATACAAAAACTCACATTCAGATGGTCATTTACAAAATTTCCATGAGAATGCAAAATGCACACCATTTAGAATCAGACATACAGAAAAAGAGTACAGAATTAGAAATGCTCTTACACATACACAGGTTCAATAACAAATTACCTCAGCTCCTATCATCGGACAAGGTTTCAATTCACAAGCACATTACAAACACGCTTGAACAACTCAAAAGTTTAACACTACATTTACGAATAAACACATGACTCTAAGCCGTATAGGAGTCCCTAATACTTATATGGAGGCCCCAATAATTGTTGGATGGCATAAGAAACAGAATGGATTAAGTTATACTACAAAGAAAAATTTGTGAAATAGGGCCACATGGCCGTGTGGAAGTGCCTAGGCCATGTGGGGATCAACATGCCCATGTGAGGGAGGCATACATCCGTGTGAGGGAGGCACACGACCGTGTGTAGGCGACACACACCCGTGTGTCCAGGGAACATGGCCATGTGGACAGCCCGTGTAACTCTCTGTCCATTTGTACTAAAATATGGTGCAGGGCAGACACGGCCGTGTGGAAATCTCACACGCTCGTATGCCTATAGAACACGAATGTGTGTCTAGAACACAAGCCCGTGTGAAAAACAACTAAAAAAATTCCTAAATCTCTAAAATTAGCCACCCGGCTGTGTGGCACGAAAATCATCCCAAAAACCTTAATACCTAATTCCACACGGCCGTATGAACTGCCACACGCCCATGTGGCCACCCATGTGGTCACGAAACCACCCACAAATAGCCTAAAAATTGAGCTTTTCAATCACTAAATTGACCCCCAATCAAGGCATTTTAGAAACCAACCATAACACACTAAATTTCAAGTAATTATACACAATACAAGCCTCAATTTCTCAATTACCAAAACACACAAAAAGATTGCCGAATTCCACCATAAACCGGTACCGAATTTCACAGTTCAGAACACACACAAAATTACTGAATTTCACAAAATTGAATCAATAATTCACAAATAAATTTAAAGAGGTTCGAATTCCACACCTGATTAGCGATCACAACACCTTGAAATCAATCGACAAACGTTGATGACCCTAATACGAACACGAAACTTTTGTCGACGAAAAATGTAAACAAACCAGACACTAACCTGATGACAAGAAAAGTGAAGCTTTCTGAAACCAAAAACAAAAGCAGAATATCCCAATGAAAGAAATGAAAAAGAAAAAGAAAATCAATCGCCAGAGGAAAAAGAAAAAGGAAGAGATAAACGTGGAAGAGGAGAGAACATGAAAAAGAACTAATTTTTGGGTTCTTTTCTCCCCTTATTACCAAGAAAAATAAAATAAAATAAAATAAAAATTAAATAATATGTATTTTAATCACAAAACAAACACTAAAAGTAAAATACAATAGTTCCTGAAAACACACACCTGGGGACTTAAACCCAAGAGCCAAAAGTACACTAACACATAACCAACCACCAGACCAGTAGGTCCATTCTAATACTAAAGCGCAGAAACTAACCCAATTTTTCGATCTAGCCACTGACCCTACCTACAAATCCCAAATCTTCTAACCCAAAAACTTGGGTGTTACATAGGGTCGTGTAACAGCCCGTTTTCGGTAAACATCGGAATAGTAGTTTTGGGACCACAAATCTGATTTTGAAAAAGAAATTTATTTTAATATTATTTTATGATCTAAAGTATGATAATAATGTCATATAAAAAATTCGTAAAGAAATTTTGCCGATTACATGTTTAATTTGATAAAGAACCAAATTGCATAAAGTGCAAAAGTTGAGTTCTAATAGCTAAAGGGACTAAATAGCTATGGAATTCAAAAATTGAGGTCCTTATATGGAAAATAGATCATTAAAAATACTTAGTTGTTAAGGATGATGAATCATCCATGGAAAATAAAATAAAGAAAAAGATAAAATTAGAAAGATGAAAAATAAAATTGATAAATACTAAAATAAAGAAATTATCATCATTTTTATCATCATCTTTCCCAAATAAAGATGGAAACCCTAGCCATGGATAATGGAAGAAAGAGAAAATTATTTGGCCAAATTTGATCCAGATAGACCAAATTTGGAGTAAGAACGAGGAAAAGAGAAAAATATTGGATTAGTAAATTTTACGTACACGAACAATTGTCGAGGTAAGTTCGTGTAACTAAATTATGTATAATTGTATACTTGAATTGAATTTTGTGCATGTGAATTGTATAAATATTATATATATATATATATATATATATATGAAATTTTAGACATATCCGACAATGCCAGATAAATGATAATGCCCGAAAAATGTTAAGTCCCGTTTGAATAAATGAAATTCGATGGATTACTGGATTTTCTGTAATGGTTTTTGTCTTGCATATGTTGCATTCATACTATAGCTCGGACGAGCATTTTGTTATTAGCACTCTCGAGTTTCCTGTTATATAGTTCTACGAGCATCCTGATTGGTAGTAATCTTGCATGTGTTGCGACTACCGCAGCTCTTTGTGAGCATCCTATTTATTGATCGGTTAGGATCCTGCATATGTTGCAGACACAAACATAGTTCTTTATGAGCGTCATGATATGGCTTGCTTGAACTCCCTGATATATTGCTATTCGAAGCTTCCGTTACATGGCTCTTCGTGAGCATTCCTGATAGGCTCTTTGTGAGCTTCCTGATTAAAAGTTCTTTGTGAAATTCCCGTTTTAAACTCTTATGGGTTTCCTGATTTAGCTCAAATAAGCTTCCTGTTACATGGCTCATATGAGCATATTCCTGATTTATGGCTCGAGAGAGAGCTTCCTGATTATGTACTCTAATGAGTGCCCCTGATTATAAATTGACAGATTTTTAATTTGTACACTTCAAGTTTACTACCTGCGTATCCATTGATATTTCAAATAAATTCAATGGGAAAAATTTTGACATGAGAAAATATGAGCAAGAAATGAATTATTACAAGTGTCTACCTGAAATACATGAAATGATGATACATGATTTATGGAAATACAAGTTGATGATATATGAACATGGAATCTGTTTAATAACTATGTTCATCTATGAATATAGATTAGTACACCTTGAGTGTATTTCCTGTGTGACATTGATATTTCAAATGATTTAATTGGTGAAGTTTCAACATGAAATAATCTAAACTCGAGATGAATTATTATGAAAATGTACTTGAAATACAGGGATATGAATTGTATATGTTATTTGAATTCATGATGTGGAAAATAAATGTATATGGGAATTTGGTTATTATTGAGCCCATACATATTTCTTGATGTTTATATGAGATAGTATGACTTAGAAATGAGTTATTACCCATATGTACATGAAGTACATGAAAATGACATTACTTGATATAATGATGCATGAATTGGTTATTACCTGAATGTGGGTCATGCTTGATGACTTTGTTCATCCATGATTAAGGAATATCATATGTGATTACTTGGCTAATATGATGAGGATATGTTTTTAGTGCTTATGATAAAATTGACTGATAGTGCCTTGCAAGTTTTTTCTAAACATAAATATATGGTAAGTTATTTACCATGTTATACGAACTTACTAAGTATTTAATGCTTACTCTATTTTATTTTCCCTTGTTCTATAGTAATTTAGAAGCTCGTTGGATTGGAAGCATCGGTGGAGATCACTCATACTATCCATCGGCCCATCTTGGTACATATGGTAAATTAATTATTGTTATAATGGCATGTACAGGTTAATTAGCCAATATTGGCATGTAAATATTTGGGTGAAAACTAGCCATTGGAATGGCTTGTGATGAACATGTTGGCATATTGATGATTAATTCTAGAATATTTGGTAAAATATGCAAATAGGTGAATTTGATAAGTTAAGTAAGTTTTGTATGTTTGATTACTTGATGGTAAATTGTTATTTGACGTGTTTAAGAGCACATTAGTTGTATGTGATGATATTTCATGCATGAGACTTGATTTTGACTTGAATTAATTGTTTTAAAATGGCTAGTAAATATGTTTAAGTATTGGTGTAAGAGGAAGTGGCTTGAAAAATAGCCTATTTTTGTCCACATGGGAAGAGACACGGGGGTGTGTCTCAGCCGTGTGCGACACACGACCTAGCACATGGGCATGTGATCTGGCTGTGTGTCCCTTGCATCTTTAAAATGTCAAAACAGAATGCTTAGAATTGATCACATGGCCTGACCACACGGGGGTGTGACCCCTGCATTCAGGAAAAATTTTGAAATTTTACGAAAATTTTTTGAGTTCCCGGTTTAGTCCTGACATGATTCTAATGCATAATTTGGGCCTTGAGGACTCATGTAAGGGAATATATAATTAAATTTGATTGAAATATTGTAACAGCCTAATTTAGACCCTGGTCAAAATAGTGGTTTTGGGACCACAAATCCGAATCAGAAAAATAATTTAATATTATTTTCTGTGATTACAGTATGTGGTTAAGCATGTGTGAAAGTTTTGTATGAAAATTCGATCGTTTATGTGCTTAATTTGATAAAAGGACTTAATTGCATAAAATGTAAAAGTTGCCTACTGTTTGTTAAGGAGCTTAATTGATTTGTCTTATTAAAAGAGAGGTCCTTATGATGCAATTAAACCATTGAAAGCATGAGTGGACATTTATAACCTTAATGCTAATGTTTTAAATGTTTATTTATTAAGGGCAAAATTGGTATTTAGTTATTAAAGTTATTCTTAATAAAAAAAAGCATGAAATAAGATGATTATCATCCATTTTGCCAAAAATCATCAAGGAAATAAAAACAAAACACAATCTAGGGTTCGACACTTTGATTTGGTGATTAAGGTATGAGTTTTGCTCAGTTTTTGATAATTTCTATGTTTTTATGATCGTTGCTCTGTATACTATTATGCCCATGTTTGAATTTTGGAAATTGTTGACTATTTATAGTTGAGCCATTGTTAATAATGTGAGTTTTATGAAGTTTGATGATAGTAAATGGAAGATATGTGTTTTGTATTGGGATTTTTAATGAATTTGAGTATTTTGGACGAAATTGTGATATAGAAAATTGAGGGACTAAAATGTAAAATAAATGATAAATATGGGCTGATAGGGACCATGGGAAAATTTGGGTAAGGCCTGGTTTTGATGAATTTTGTATATTTGGTATTTTGTTTAATAAGGACTAAAATGTCAAAATGTGTAATTTTATGGGCTAAAGTGCAAGAATGCCCAAATATGTGTTTTTGTATTAAATTGAATGTGTTGGTGATTAAATGAGTTAATTTTGAATATATATAGATCAAGAAAGGAGAAATTTGGACCTAGATCGAGGCAAAAACAAAGTGCTCAATTGATCGACTAATATCGTCGTTTTTACATCCGAGGTAAGTTCGTGTATAATACATATTGTTTGTATAATGTTTGTATGTGATGAAATAAATACAAATTATATTGAGAAGTTGGAGTGTGTGAAATGTAAATCGAATTTGAGGCACTAAGTGTGCGAGAAATGAAATAGCTTCGGCTATTAAAAATGGCACTGAGTGTGCAGTGCGAGAATATAACAGCAATGGCTGAATAAATGGCACTATGTTTGCGATACAGATATAAGTTCGGTTTAATGAAATGGCACTAAGTGTGTGATATTATTATAGCTTCGGCTAATTAATTGGCACTAAGTGTGCGAGTTCATTGAATGTTCGAGTATGATCGAATGAAGTAGTGCATCGAGCATCGAAGTGATAAATGTGATAGGTACGAACGTGATGATACAGGTATGTACGGAACCTATGTGGTTGATGATATTGAGTATGAAGTAGATGAAAGGTCATGTAAATGATGGATGAGATGAGTTGCATTAAGTGTTAGCTAATTGATAGAATTATATTTTAATTGATGAGTTAAATGGTTATATCATGACCTTACTAAGCTTTAAAAGCTTACTGTATGAAATGTTATCTGTTTTACAGTGTCATAAAGCTAGCTCGGATTCGAAGATCGTCAGTGACTCATTCACACTATCGGACATCTATTTTGGTACCATTTTGAGAGTTGTATATATGGTATATGGCATGTATAGGCTAGAATTATTTTAGTATGTTTTGTGATGTGAATATCTAGCCATGAGATTTGACTTGAAAATGACGGTATGTATGGCCTTTTAAGTTGGCCTAAATGATGTGTTTGATAGGTAAGTCATATGATGTATATAATGTTCATGTGATGGGTTGAATATGGATTGTTGAATTGGTAAGTTTTGTCGTATGAAGTATGTGATAAAATGATGAGCCTATATATTTGGAACTTATGTAAGTTGTGATGATTTTGGTACATTGATTTGGTATGTTTGGTTGAGAAATTGAGCAGTGTATTGGATGGTATTTGAATGGCATGAAATATATACAAAATGGTTGATTTGGTTGTCTGTGAATGTATGCAAATAATGCTAAAATGTTGTGGTTTTGGAGTGCTTGAGATAGGTGGGAAATGTGGCTTAAACCAAGCCAAATTTTACCCTACACGGTTGAGCACACGGGCATGTGTCTGTTGTAATTTAGTTAATCAAGTCAATCTTGAGCACTGTAACAACCCGATTTAGACCCTAATCGAAACAGTGGTTTTTGGACCACGAATCCGAGTCTGAAAAATATTTTAAAATTATTTTCTGTGTTTATTTTGTGTGAATTTATATCTGTGAAATTTTTGTGATTTAATTTTATTATTTGAGTGTCCGATTTAATAAAAGGACTTAATCACGTAAAATGAAAATTTAGTGGTTATTTCTAAAAGGGGTTAAATTGTTAGTGGCTTTCTAAATTGAAGCCTTAAAATTGTAATTATGTCATTATTAATATAGTTGGACGGTATAAGGCTTATATTATAAAGTTTTTACATTAATTCATTAAGGTTATATTTGTAAATTAAACTTAAGTTATAATATGTTATAATATATATAATAAAACATAAAATAAAGTTAATATATGTGTTTTTATCATTGTTCTTGCCGAAACTAAAACAAAGAAAAGAAAGAAGAAACCAAGTTAGGGTTCGACACTTATTCAAGCTCAATTAAGGTTCGTCTTTTTTTCGGTTTTTGATAATTTCTGCGTTTTTGAGATTGTTGCTTCGAGTACTACAAAACCCATGCTTGAATCTTTGGTTTTAGTGAATATTTTGAGTTATGCCATTGTTGAGAGCTTGTGATTTTTGTTGTTTGATGATGAAAAATGAATGATATGTTTTAGATTAACATATTTTGTATTGGAGTTTTTGATGATTTTGAGTAATTAGGACTTAATTGCAAAAATAATAATTTGGGGGACTAAAATGTGAAATAAATGAAACATATGGACTTGAATAAGCATGGGTAAAATTCGGCCCAACATGGGTATAGGGAAATTTTGCATATTTTGTGTTTTGTGTAATAGGGACTAAATTGTAAAAATTATAAATGTCAAGGGTAAAATGGTAATTTGTCCATTTATGTGTTTTTGGACTAAATTAAATGAAAGTATGTTTGAATGAGCTTAATTTGAATATTTTTAGATCAAGAACCAAAGAAATCGGATTTGGATCGGGGGAAAGCAAAAGTTGTCGACTAGCTGCCCTGTTCTATTTTGTATCATCCGAGGTATGTTTATAAGCAAATAAACGTACTTAATCTTAATTAAATGCTAAAAATACATGCTGAAATGTAATTTATGAAATTATATATGCTATGGTCGAATATGAAATAGCTTGGTTACCATGTTTCCGAATTCGTTTTGACCGAGTTACGACGTCCGAAAGCCCCGTATGAACCTTAGGAATAGTTAGGATACATATGTCATGACATAGGATTTCAATATATGTGTGCGAGTAAGACCATGGCATCGGTATGTGATTCCGATATATGTCTGGGACAGTGGCATCGATATGTGACTACATGTAAGACTACGTCTGGGATGTTGGCATTGTACGATATGTGTGATTATCCGAGTGTCCTATCCAATTTCGAATGGTTCATCGGGAAAAGGTAAATCGTGTATGGATGTGTAAAATGAGCTGAATGGCCAGGTATGAATTAACTTGTTGGCTACTAGTAAAAAGGGTAAGTATATAACTTGATATTTGCTACAAGTCATGTGTTATGCATATGTTGAATCAATGTGAGATTGGTATGTGTATTCGGCCTTATGACTAAGTAAATTAAGTATCAATGAAATGATTCCTAACTATGTGCATATATGAGATCATGTATATTCGGTCACATATCAAGCTTAGGTATATAAATTTTATTATGATATATGAGCTTATGTATTGGAGAGTATGTGGATTAGGTTTTTACAATGATTATTGGCTTGGAAAATTGAATGTTAAAATGTTAATTTGACCATATGGATATTCAGCCAATGTGATTTTTATGTATGAAAATATATCAATTATGAAATTCATATGTTTGTGATTAAATGTGGTAATGATGATATAATTTGATTTAGTTTAGTTGAATAGTTAATATTATTGAGTTGTTTATTTTCTTATGACTTACTAAGTTGTAATAGCTTACTTTGTGTATACATGTTTACTTTGTTTTATAGATTTTGGATTCAACTTACAAGCTCGGGGATCGTCAGCCAAGTCTATCACACTATCGACTGCCTTCGGTATTTAATAAGTTGCATTTTGAAACTATGGCATGTATAGGTTGTAACATACTTTTGAAATGCTGAATGTTGGTTATGTAAATCTAAAGCCATGCAAAAATGGCTTAATCCCTAAGTTTGGTTTTGGTTATGTTCTGGTTATGGTTTAATCTATTTCGGTTATAATGTTTCATGCCGTGATATGCATGATATATGTGTTAAATGTTATATGTTTTGAAAAATGGTTGATGTAATGAACATTGTGTGTTCATATTCGCATAACATGTTTACTTTCCTCGACTAAGGTGTTGGTATAGGGAAAATGAAAATGAATTGGCTTGAAAACTATTTCAATAATGAATTGATACATTCAGTTATAAGGTAGAATGGAGTAAAATGATTTTGATTAATTCGTGATCTAGCATTGCCTATACAAATACTTATGAATATGATAATTTGACTTGGTATGTGCGAGACATGCTATGTAATATTTATGTTTTGAATATGTCTATATGTAGTTAATGTTTTGTGATGATAGAAATAATCTCCTTTAGTTGATAAGTATTTCCAGTCAACTTAATTGAATTATGATCACATGCATGTATTTGAGTGGACTTTAGATGCTTAAATTCGATTGTGTTAGCCATGTAATGTATTGACTGAAGTTAATAAATGATTGTTACATTTTATAAACAATAATAATAATAAAATAATTATGCAAGTGTAGCCATGTGTTCGTTTGAATTTGTGTTTTGACTGGTAATAACTCGTAACCTTAATCTGGCGACAGATACGGGTTAGGGGTGTTACAAGCACGGCCTAGACACACGGTCTTGTCTGGTGGCCGTGTGAGGCACACAGCCTTGGTACATGGGCGTGTGTGGCCATTTCAAAGGGTACACGGGCTAGACACACGGGTGTGTGGTTAGCCGTGTGACCTAAGTTAGTTTTGACCACGGCCAAGGGACACGGGCATGTCTTGTGGCCGTGTGGATAAGTTAGTATGTATGCCTTATTTTGCCATAGCTTAGACACACGGGCGTGTCTAATACCGTGTGAGGCACACAGCCTGTTCACACGGGCGTGTGACTTGTATAACTTTGATAAATGTTTAAATTTTGAAAAAAATTGTAAGAGTTCAGTTTAGGCCCGACCCCTTTCTAGAGCATGTTTTGGGTCTCGTAGACCTATATGAGGGACTTTGTATTGATGTATGACTATGATGCTATAAGGATTGTGAAATGAATGTTAAATGTTTCGATATGTTCGGTAATGCCTCGTAACCCTATTTTGGCAACAAATATAGGTTAGGGGTGTTACATTTGATTGGTATGAGAGCCATAGTTTAGTCGATTCTTGGACTAACGTAGCATATGAGAGTCTAGCTATACATGACATATGTATGAACTGTGATAGTGTGATGGTTCTTTATAGTTAAAATGTGTTTGTCATATAGCTAATGGATCCCGAACGAGCGATAGCTGATGATGTTGAGAGCAATGCGCCCGCTTCTACTCAAGGAGCAACGCTGGCCGAATCTAGGCTGATATCTAGTAGTCAGGGAGGAGAGGCTAAGCAAGCTTTCTTCCAAATGATGACTGAGTTTTTCAAGGAGTTCGTTCGAATGAATCCGGCTGCTCAACAACCTCCACCCCACCTGTTCCTCAACAAGTCCCGTTTGTACCACATGTAATAGATTCGATTCGATTGAATAAGCCACCTGTTGTTAAGATTCGTAAACATGGGGCTGAAGAGTTTCGAGCTACAGTTGAGGATGATGCTGAGAGGGCTAAGTTCTGGCTTGAAAACACTATTTGAGTATTCGATGAATTGTCCTGTACTCCAGAAGAATGTATTAAATGCGTAGTATCTTTGCTTAGAGATAATGCATATCATTGGTGGAAAACGTTGACATCGGTGGTTCCTAGAGAACGAGTTACCTGGGAATTCTTTTAAACTGAATTCAGGAAAAAGTACATAAGCCAGAGGTTCCTTGATCAGAAAAATAAAGAGTTTCTAGAATTGAAACAAGGTCAGATTACCGTTACTGAGTATGAAAGAGAATTCGTACGTCTAAGCAAATATGCCTTAGAATATGTGTCTACTGTAAAAGATTTGTTGATGGATTAAACGAAGAGATAAAGCTGTTAGTCGTGATACTTGAGCTAAAAGAGTTCGTAGTACTGGTTGAGAGGGCTTGTAAAGTTGAGGATTTTAGCAAAGAAAAGAGAAAACCTGATTTAGAGGCTAGAGATTTGAGAAAGAGATCAATGAAAAAACCTTATCATTCCTCGTCAAAGAAATCTAGAGATTTTATTGACCGATCGATAGCTTCATCGGGATATCAAAATAGAGATTGTGGAAAGCAATATACCAACCCTAAAGCTCAAACTACCTCAGTATCGAGAGTTGGTAACATAAAAGATATTAAGCCTGAGTGTCAACATGTTGGAAGATGACATTTTGGTGATTGCTGGGGAAAAAGTAATAACCGAGCTTGTTACAGTTGTGGTCCATGAGATCATTTTATAAAAGATTGCCCAGAGTTAGCTGAAAAAGATAATGTTCAGAATACAAGGCCGAGTAACACTGCAGCTAGATGTAGACCACTGAAAAACATGGGAAATGTGAGTGGTGGTAGAGGTGTGATGCGAGACACTACATCAAGATTTTATGCTAGAGCACCTGCACGAGCCTACGCTATTCAAGCACGCGAAGAAGTGTCATCTTTAGATGTGATTATCGATACTTTTACTATCTATGATAATAAAGTTATTGCATTGATTGATCCAGGGTCTGCTCATTCGTATATATGTGTGAATTTAGTATCCAGTAAGACTTTGCCTGTAGAGTCTACTGAATTTGTAATTGGAGTATTGAACCCCTTAGGCAAGTGCGTATTGGTTGATAAAGTGTGCAAGAATTGTCCATTGATGATTCGGGGCAATTGTTTTTCGGTTGATTTGATGTTGTTACCATTTAACGAGTTTGACATAATTCTGGGTATGGATTGGCTAACGTTTTATGATGCTGTTGTAAATTGCAAACGAAAGATGATTGATTTGAGACGTCAGAGTAATGAGATTATTTGAATTGAATCAGATGATTTGAACAGGTTGCCAGCAATGATTTCAATGATTTTAGCTCAGAAATATGTGAGAAAGGGTTACGAAGCTTATTTAGCTTATGTGCTTGACACGAAAGTGGCTGAAAAGAAGATTGAATCAGTACCAGTTGTGTGTGATTACCCAGATGTGTTTCCTGAAGAGTTACCGGGTTTACCTCTGATTCGAAAAGTTAAATTTGGCATTGAATTAGTGCCTGGGACTACTCCGATTTTGATAGCTCCGTATAGAATGGCTTCGACCGAGTTAAAAGAATTAAAGTCTCAGTTGCAAGAATTGTCAGATAGAGAATTTGCAAGATTGAGTTTCTCACCATGGGGTGCACCTCTTTTGTTTGTGAAAAAGAAAGATGACACAATGTGACTTTGTATTGGTTATCGTCAGTTGAAAAAAGTGACTATCAAGAACAAATATCCTTTGCCTAGAATTGATGATTTGTTTGATCAGCTAAAATGAGCTACCGTATTTTCAAAGATAGATTTGAGATCAGGTTATTATCAGTTGCGAGTAAAAGGCTTAGACATTCCGAAAATAGCATTCAGAACAAGGTACGACCACTACGAGTTCTTAGTTATGCCTTTTGGATTAACAAATGCACCTACTGTTATTATGGATTTGATGAACATAATTTTCAGACGGTATTTAGATCGATTTGTTGTCATATTCATTGACGACATTTTGATTTATTCGCGTGATTAAATTGAATATGCTGAGGATTTGAGAATAGTGCTACAAACTTTGCGAGATAAGCAATTATATGCGAAGTTCAGTAAATGTGAGTTCTGGTTACGCGAAGTTGGTTTTCTAGGCCATATTGTATTAGCATCTGGTATTCGAGTTGATTCGAGCAAGATTTCATCCATTTTGTATTGGAAGCCTCTAAGAAATGTTTCTGAAATTCGCAGTATTCTTGGACTTGTTGGTTATTACCGAAGGTTTGTAAAAGGCTTTTCGGTGATCGCGACTCCATTGACGAAACTACTTTAGAAAGATGTGAAATTTGAATGGACTGAAATGTGTCAGAAAATTTTTGATCAGTTGAAAGCCCTATTGATTGAAGCTCCAGTGTTAGTACAGCCAGAATTGGGTAAAGAATTTGTGATCTACAGTGATGCTTCATTGAACGGTTTGGGCTGCGTTTTGATGCAGGAAGGTAAAGTTATAGCCTATGCTTCGAGACAGTTAAAGCCGTATGAAAAGAACTACCTAATGCATGACCTTGAACTAGCTGCGATTGTGATCTCTTTGAAGATTTGGTGCCACTATCTATTTGGTGAGAAATGTCACGTTTATTCCTATCACAAAAGCTTAAAATATTTGATGACTCAGAGAGATCTGAACTTGCGACAGAGAACATGGCTAGAATTGTTGAAAGATTATGAGCTTGTTATTGACTATCATCCAAGAAAAGCAAATGTTGTTGCTGATACTTTGAGTTAGAAATCATTATTGGCGTTGCGTGTGATGAATGCTTAATTGATTCTGTCTGATGATGGTTCGGTTTTAGCTGAATTGAAAGCGAGACCGTTGTTTTTACAACAAATAATTAAAGTTCAAAAAGTTGATAATGAGATAATAGCAGAACGAGCCTAGTGTAATTTGGATTCTGATTCAAAATTTTGAGTTGATGATGACGATTGTTTGAGATTTCGAGGTCGGATTTGTGTTTCGAAAAATTCAGAGTTGATTTAGACGGTTTTAAATGAAGCTCATAGCAGTCAGTTATCGGTTCATCCGGGTAGTACTAAAATGTATAATGATTTGAAACAACATTACTGGTGGTCTAGAATGAAAATAGATATCTCTGATTTTGTTTCGAAATGTTTAATCTGTCAGCAAGTTAAAGCTGAACATCAAGTGCCATCCAGTTTGTTACAATTGATTATGATTCGAGAGTGGAAATGGGACAGAATTACGATAGATTTTGTATCAGCTTTACCTCTGACATCGGGTAAGAAAGATGCAATCTGGGTTGTTGTTGATAGATTGACTAAATCGGCTCATTTCATCTCGTTCGTACAAATTATTCACTTGATAAGCTTGCTGAGTTGTATCTTTCTCAAATTGTGAGGTTTCACGGAGTACCTATTTTTATTATATTGGATAGAGATCTGAGGTTCACATTGCGATTTTGTAAGAAACTGCAAGAGGGTTTAGGTACGAAATTCCATTTTAGTACTGCTTTTCAGTCGCAGACGGATGGTCAATCTGAGCGAATTATTCAGATACTCAAGGATGTGCTGAGATGTTGTATTCTTGAGTTTGAAGGTACGTGGGAACGATACTTGCCATTGATTGAATTTGCATATAATAATAACTTTCAATCGAGTATCAAAATGGCTCATTACGAGGCTTTATACGGTAGCAAATGTCGAACACCGTTGTATTGGACAGAGCTTAGTGAGAATAAGATTCACGGGGTTGATTTGGTCAGAGAAACAGAAGAAAAAGTGAAAGCAATACGAGATAGTTTAAAAGCAGCTGCGAATCGTCAGAAATTGTATGCAGATTTAAAAAGAAAAGATATTGAGTTTGAAATAGGTGATAAGGTGTTTTTGAAAGTATCTCCGTGGAAGAAAGTACTCTGATTCGGCAGAAGAGGCAAATCGAGTCCGAGATTCATTGGGCTGTATGAAATTATCGAACAAATTGGACCAGTAGCTTATCGGCTAGCATTACCATCTGAGTTAGAAAATATAGATAATGTATTTCATGTATCGATGCTGCAAAGATATAGATCAGATCCTTCACATATCATTTCTCCAACTGAGGTTGAAATTCATTCTGATATGTCTTATGAAGAAGAACCGACACAGATTTTAGCTCGTGAGATCAAAGAGCTGAGAAATTAAAGAATAGCCTTAGTGAAAGTATTATGGCATCGACACGGGGATGAAGAAGCTACGTGAGAGCCTAAGGATACTATGAGAAAACAATACCCTAACCTATTCACTGGTAAGATTTTCGGAGACGGAAATCCCTAAGGGGGTAGAGTTGTAACAACCTGGTTTAGATCCTAGTCAGAATAGTGTTTTTGAGACCATAGATCCAAGTCAAAAAGATATTTTAATATTATTTTCTATGATTACAGTATGTGTTTAAGCATCTGTGATGTATGAAATTTTGATTGTTTATGTGCTTAATTTGATAAAAGGACCTAATCGCGTAAAATGTAAAAGTTTGCTGCTGTTTGTTAAAGTGCTTAATTGATTTGTCTTATTAAAGGAGAGCTCTTTATGATGCAATTAGCCATTGAAAGTATGAGTGGACATTTATAGCCTTAATGCTAATGTTTTAAATTTTTATTTATTAAGGGCAAAATTGGTATTTAGTTATTAAAGTAATTATTAATAAAAAAAAATGCATGAAATAAGATTATTATCATCCATTTTGCCGAAAATCATCAAGGAAATAAAAAGAAAAACACAAGCTAGGGTTCGACACTTTGATTTGGTGATTAAGGTATGAGTTTTGCTCGATTTTTGATAATTTCTACGTTTTTGTGATCGTTGCCCATGTCTGAATTTTGGAAATTTTTGATGATTTTGAGTTGAGCCATTGTTGATAATATGAGTTTTATGAAGTTCGATGATAGTAAATTGAAGATATGTGTTAGATTACCATGTTTTGTATTGGGATTTTTGATGAATTTGAGTATTTTGGATGAAATTGTGGAAATGGAAAATTGAGGGACTAAAATGTGAAATAAATGATAAATATCGAATGATAGGGAACATAGGAAAATTCGGGTAAGGCCTGGTTTTGATGAATTTTGTATATTTGGTATTTTGTGTAATAAGGACTAAAATGTCAAAATGTGTAATTTTATGGGCTAAAGTGCAAGAATGCCCAAAGATGTGTTTGTGTATTAAATTTAATGTGTTGGTGATTAAATGAATTAATTTTGAATACATATAGATCAAGAAAGGAGAAATTCAGACCTAGATCAAGGTAAAAACAAAGTGCTCGATTGATCGACTAATATTGTCATTTTTACATCCGAGGTAAGTTCGTGTATAATACCTATTGTTTGTATAATGTTTGTATGTGATGAAATAAATAGAAATGAGATTGGGAAGTTGGAGTATGTGAAATGTTAATCGAATTTGAGGCACTAAGTGTGCGAGAAATGAAATAGTTTCGGCTATTAAAAATGGCATTGAGTGTGCGAGAATATAACAACGATGGCTGAATAAATGGCACTATGTGTGCGATACCGATAGAAGTTCGGTTTAATAAAATGGCACTAAGTGTGCGATATTATTATAGCTTTGGCTAATTAGTTGGCACTAAGTGTGCGAGTTCATTGAGTGTTCGAGTATGATCGAATGAAGTAGTGTATCGAGCATCGAAGTGGTAAATGTGATAGGTACGAACGTGATGATACAGGTATGTACGGAACCTATGTGGTTGATGATATTGAGTATGAAGTAGATGAAAGGTTCTGTAAATGAAGGATGAGATTATTTGCATTAAGTGTTAGCTAATTGATAGAATTATATTTTAATTGATGAGTTAAATGTGTTATATCATGAACTTACTAAGTTTTAAAAGCTTACTGTGTGAAATGTTATCTGTTTTACAGTGTCATAAAGCTAGCTCGGATCCGGAGATCGTTAGCGACTCATTCACACTATCGAACATCTATTTTGGTACCATTTTGAGAGTTGTATATATGGTATATGGCATGTATAGGCTAGAAGTATTTTAATATGTTTTGTGATGTGAATATCTAGCCATGATATTTGGCTTGAAAATAATGGTATGTATGGCCTTTTAAGGTGGCCTAAATGGCGTGTTTGATAGGTAAGTCATATGATGTATATAATGTTCATGTGATAGGTTAAATATGGAAAAGAATTGGTAAAACTTGTGATAAAATGATTAGTCTATATATTTGGAACTTATGTAAGTTGTGATGATTTTGGTACATTGATTTGGTATGTTTGGTCGAGAAATTGAGTAGTGAATTGGATGGTATTTGAATGGCATGAAATATATACAAAATGGTTGATTTGGTTGTCTATGAATGTATGCAAATAATGCTAAAATGTTGTGGTTTTGGAGTGCTTGAGATAGGTGGGAAATGTGGCTTAAACCAAGCCAAATTTTACCCCACACGGTTGAGCACATGGGCGTGTGTCTCGACCATATGTCTGTTATAATTTAGTTAATCAAGTCAGTCTCGAGTACGGCCTAGACACTAGGGTGTGTCTGGTGGCCGTGTGAGGCACACAACCTTGGTACATGGGCGTGTGTGGCCATTTCGAAGGGTACACAGCTAGACACACGGGCTTGTGGTTAGCCGTGTGACCTAAGTCAGTTTCGACCATAGCCAAGGCACACGGGCATGTCTTGTGGCCGTGTGGATAAGTCAGTATGTATGCCTTGTTTTACCAAGGCTTAGACATACTGGCGTGTCTAATACCGTGGGAGGCACACGGCCTATTCACACGGGCGTGTGACTTGTATAGCTTTGATAAATGTTTAAATTTTGAAAAATTTTGTATGAGTTCAGTTTAGTACCGACCCCTTTCTAGAGCATGTTTTAGGTCTCGTAGACCTATATAAGGGACTCTGTATTGATGTATGACTATGATGTTATAAGGATCGTGAAATGAATGTTAAATGTTTTGATATGTTCGGTAATGCTTCGTAACCCTATTCCGACAATGGATACTGGTTAGGGGTGTTACAAATATGATATTAGCACTAAACGGTTATGAAATGTCTGTTACTTGACCCGTAAACCTTCGTAATACTCCGTAACCTTGTTCTGGCAACATATTCGGGTTAGGGGTGTTATAGTTAGTATTAATACCTATATGTTTAACTTTGAAATTTTGCTAAGTGGTCCAAATGCTGGAATTTTTAACACTGGTAGTTACGTTGATGTATGTCAAGCATGACTTAATGATGATTAATGCATGTATGTCTTAAAACTTGTGGAGATGTTATGAATGACATGTGTCGGCTTTAATATAGTGAACACAGTGGCGTACAAGTAGTGAGACGGTGGTGTGGCTTTGTTATATTCGGGCTCAGCGATCGGGCCAAGTATAGGGTTTTACATAATCAATTTCTTTTTCATGAGATTTTTATTGATTTTTTTATCAACTAAGCTTAATCTTTCATACCCAAGTCTTAAAGTACTAAATTATTAAGTATATGTGAAGTTGTTGTTAGTAGGTTTTTCATGAAATTAAGCTTAATTTTGATGAGAAATTGAAGTGTGAGTTTGATCATGTTAGGACTAAGTTAGAAGGTAGTGGAAAGTGGTGAAAGTGATTAGAAATTTAACTAAGCTTATTAGCTAATGTTATAACATCAAGGACTTAATTAAATAAATTAAAAGTTGTTAAGAAATTATTATAAAGACTATAAGTACAAGTCCCCTAATGAATGGATATGGAATAGGATTTTGGTCTGATGTTAAATACCGAAAAATATGAGTATTTCAGAAATAAGGGCTAAAATGAAAAAAATACAAAATATGTTTTATTATGTGTTTTTATGTGATTGGGTGAAAACTAATATCGTTTCTATACTTGAATTATTGTATGTAGCTAAAGACGACGTCGGGCCGTCCCGAGAGAAGAGAAAGGCGAGAGTCTTAAATTAGTAGCTAATACAGTTTATTCTTTCATGTTTTGTTTTAATTCATAGTTTAACTAAACATTAAATTGAGTAAAGAGACACTAGTGCTTGTCTCATTAAAGGTAAGTTCTATTTATGACTTGATATTTAATTGAATTTGTTACTTGATGAAAGATGTGTTGATAGCATAAATGATGATATGGATATGATGATTTGATACAGGTATGTGAAAATATGGTAATGAGATTAATGAATGTAATTAAAATTGAATGTATGAACTCATAGGTAAATGACATGTAAAAGATAACTTCAAGCATTGAAATGTGATATAATGTGAAATGTAAAATATGTTTAATAGTCATTGAACTTAATATTCTTTGCAAGAGACACTAATGAATGGAAATAAGTTGGTGAAATGAACCTCATTTGATTAGTGAAATGGAAATCATGCCTTTATGCAAAGTGATTTGTGTTGGATTTGTTGCCCTAAGTGTTGTATATTCATTTGTATACTTGTAATTTTTTTGATCAGATTGGTTTATAAATTTACTCATGAATTACATTAATATCCTTTGTATAATGTTCTCATGTGATTTTTTCATGTAAAACAAAATAGAAGAAAATATTAGCTCACTGGTTGTCTAATGTTTAACTAGTACTAAGCGACATTATATGGTCAGATCGTAATACGAAAAGACAACTTATATTAGTAAACGAACCTAAACATGTCCTTAGCCTAATAAAAAATGAGCAAACTGACCGTGCCCCGTGGCCTGACGTGACATGTATAGTTATTTTAATCATTTTCGCATTTAAATGAGCTTATTTTATTGACATTTTATAATTAATTAATGCATTTCTAGTATTAATAGGTTAGGAACTAAAAGTTAATAAAATAAGCATTTTTACGCATTTTATACTAATTCGATGACCCATAAGGCGGACTCAGGCTTCGTAAGTGACTATTGAGCTAATTAAGTGTGTAGGATACCATTTCAGGTCCAAGCATACAAGGAATAATGATCGGACCATGAGACAAGGAGCCCAATAATCCAATAAAGCCGCCAAAGGCCCGGAGAATGTTTGTCGTCGTGATGAGGAGTTGATTTCCTTAGCATGGAAGAAAAGAGTTGATTTCCTTGGACGACATATTTGGGAAATTTCCATAATTGGACTCCAACTTTTAGCAGAATATTTTATTCTTCGATATCTAAGTGTATCTCGGGATTGATTGGTCGCTAAGTAAGTCGTTGCCTATATAAACAACCTTTGGGTTACCAAAATTGTAAGCATTTTTAGACCTAGACAATTTTCTATTCGGTTTTTGTTTTCCTTTCTTTTCATGTTCGTGTAGTAGAAACTTTTCTATTCTGATGTGAAGACAATTGCGAGCGGAGATTGCACCGGCACCAAGCTCCAATAATATTTATGAGCATTCTCCTATCTCTTCTTTTCTATTCTTTTATTTATATTTCGTTAATTGGGCCAATTAATCATTGTATAAATATTAGAATAGATTATTTTACTTATTTTATATCTTGCATGATTCGATTATTAAACTAATTTATTTGTTAAATAATTATTTATATGAAATTGAGTATTTATTTAAGGGCATTTATTATATTAGGGAGTGATGCCTCTAATAGAATATCGAAACAGGTGAGACCCGAAGGGTATCCTGTCGTGTATAACTTGTGCCAAGCGGTGAGACTGAAAGGGTATCCGTATGCGTAGGAAGAGACCGGAAAGGTGACTTAGGTGGTAATCCTTAGTGAAGATGAACCAGGAGGGTAATCGTAGCTAAGGGCGATAAATAACTCAATTTAGGATAATTAATTATTTAATTAGATAATAAGGGATTTAATTAATCATAGGCTAGAGGCTCGCATTATCGACACTAGGAATAGGAAAGTCCATTAGGTTAATTTTGGTTTAGTTAATTAGTTTAATTAAAATATTAATTTGGACTAACACTACTAATCCATGACTTGATTAGATTAATAATAATTTTCTATAATTAATTTAAAAATAGTTTCTCCAATCTGCAATCCCTTGAGTACAATCGTTGGAATACTTACGGTGTTCTGTTGTAACTCTCCATTCTGTAATGATCGAACCAACATAATTTAAAATCATTTGAGTGTAGCATTACTATAAATATTTGAATTCCTTTTTGGAATTAGACTAAGTCAGTACTGGAGCTTTTATCAATAAAGTTTTCAACTAATTTAAACTCTATTGGCACCTATCTGATCAAACAAATTCAATGTTCTTGAAATTGCTTTTATTAATTCATTTGTAATACAAATTTTTAAATGCTAAGTACGCTCTGAATCAATTTTATAACAGATCAATATATCATCAATAAAAACAACAACGAACTTGTCGAAATATAGCTGGAAAAAAAATCCGATTCATCAGATCCATAAATACTGCAAGAGCATTAGTGAAACCTAATAGGTATAACTAAAAACTCATAATGTCTGCAATGGATGAATGTTGTTTTCGGCACATCTACGTCTTTAATTCACATCTGATAGTAACCAAATTAGAGATCTATCTTCGAGAACATTGTAGCACTTTTGAATTGATCGAATGGATCTTCAACACAAGACAACAAATATTTATTCTTTAACGTGGCTTTATTCAACTGTCAATAATCCATATACAATCTCATCAATCCTTCTTTCTTTTTCACAATAGAACTGATGTGCCCAAGA
Organism: Gossypium longicalyx; assembly: GCA_025698465.1. Taxonomy (NCBI): domain Eukaryota; kingdom Viridiplantae; phylum Streptophyta; class Magnoliopsida; order Malvales; family Malvaceae; genus Gossypium; species Gossypium longicalyx. The sequence goes on along the minus strand of CM047001.1, from coordinate 30,212,413 downwards.
TGATATACTCGGTCGAGTAAAATCTCTGTTGATTAATTCTTGCAATTGAGCTTTTAATTCTTTTAATTTGGTTATAGCCATTCTGTAAAGAACAATCAAAATTGGAGTAGTCTCTAACACTATTCCTATAGAAAACTCGACAACTCCCTAAGAAAAACATCTGTAAACTCACGAACTGTCGTTATCTGATCAATTTTCATTTATGATGCTCTAGATTCCAAGATATAAGTTAAAAATGCATTATAGTCTTATCGGATCAATTTCATTATGGATATCACTGAAATCATATTCGAAACATAATCAAACTTAGCAGATTCAACAGAAATTAATTCTCTATTTTGACATCTCAAATCAATTTGTTTCTATCGGTAATTCACTGCAACATCATAAATAGTCAACCAATTAATCCCCAGAAAAAATGTCAAATTCGTTAAATGACAGTAACATAAATTCAGCAGGAAAGTCATAGCCTTGTATTTTAAATGAAAGCTGTTTACAAACCAAATTAACTTTGACACTCTAGCCTAAAAGGGTTCGTTACTTTAACAACATATCCAGTTGACTCAACCAATAAAATTTTTTCTGTTACTAATGTTGTGTATAAATATATGAAATGTGTCGTCCCAATGTTAATTAATGTATACATAGTAACATCAAATATAGAAAAGATACCCGCAATAACATTAATAGCCAAGACTTTCTCGCGCACTCAGATCACGTAAGCTGTGACAGTAGCTCGAGCTTCAAATCAAACCGCTGTGTCTTTTGTTCGCTTCTATCAACTCTAGTTGTGCCTCGAATTTCTAGCCATCTGCCTCTCGTAGAAATAACAACACGTCTTACATTCTAATTTCTATTCAAATTAGTTCGATTCGGCCAGTCTTTCTTATTGATCTAGATATCAACAAACGAAATAGGACTCGTCTTTCAATCTACAAATCCAGAATGATTCCATCCATAAGGCTATACTCAAGTCTATTTACATTTCTGACTCTACCCACATTGGCTACTAAAGTCATCGGTGGTCTCATATTACTTTATTTCATTTTTTCTTTGCCAGAAAACCTTGATGGCACTTAAAACAGTTACACAATTCTTTTATTTTCTTTGGCGGGAAATTAGAAAGCGTTATGAACACATTTTGTTTATTGAAGTCTTGAACTTGTGTCTCGCTCTGTTTCTTTTGATAACAAATTTCTTTCATTTTCTGAGCTCGAACAAATAAAATTACGAACTTATGCAATTACATTGCACTCACAAGCATCTTAATGTCATTATAATCCATCTTCTAAATGAATACACAATTCCTCTTCGTTTGACACAATCTTATAGGCATATTTTGTAACAGCCCAGTTTAGACCCTAGTGAAAATAGTGGTTTTGGGACCACAAATTCGAGTCAAAAAAATAATTACATATTACTTTTTGTGTTTAAAATATGTGAATTAAGCATGTGTGAAAGTTCCGTATGAAAATTTAATTGTTTGAGTGCTTAATTTGATAAAATGACCTAATCGCGTAAAATGTAAAAGTAGCATTCTATTTGCTAAAATGTCAAAATGCTATGTCATTATATATGTGGGGTCCTTATGATGCAATTATACTATGGTTTTAATGAATGGACATATATGGATATGTGATAGTGGATTTTAAATGAATTTAACAAGGCTAAATAGGTAATTTGTGTAATAAAGATTAATTAAATCAAAACAAAAGCAAAAATTCATTCATTTTCACATTACTTTGCCGAAAAAAAAAAATAAAGAACAAGAGCTTTAGGGTTCGGCTATTGATTTTGGTGATTAAGGTATGTGTTTTGATCGGTTTTTGATAATTTCTACGTTTTTGTGATTGTTGCTTAGTGTTCTATCAAGCCCATGTTTCAATTTTTGAAATTGTTGATAATTTTGAGTTTAGCCATTGATGAAATTATGAGTTTTATGAAGTTTGATGATAATATATGGAAGCTGGATGTTGGATTAATATGTTTTGTCTTTGAATTTTTGATGAATTTGAGCAATTTGGGCTAAATTTTAAAAATAAGATTTTGAGGGACTAAAATGTGAAATAAATGAAATATGTGGACTTATATGAACACTAGGAATATTCGGCTAAGCATATGTCTCAAGAAATTTGGTGTATTTTGTAATTTTATGAATTAGGGACTAAATTGTTAAAATGTAAAAATGTGAGGGCTAATTTGTAAAATGCCCTAAATATGTGTTTTTGGATTGATTTGAATGATTTACTGAATAAAATAATTAAATTTGAATTTATATAGATCAAGAACGAAAGAAAATGAAATTAGATCGGGGGAAGTCGAAAGTTGTCGGGTAGTCGACTCCGTTCATCCGAATCTGTATGAGGTAAGTTGATATACAAATAAATGTGTTTTGAATTGAATTATTATTGTTTATATGCTCTTGAACTATGATGAATGATTACATGAGATTTCTGAGAAAGTATCTGTAACGCCCCCACGCCCGAGACCATCGCCGGAGTCGAGTATGAGGTGTTACTAAACTTAATTTAACATATTTAGAACTTTGAATTATTTGTTTCTACATTCATAGCTTTCAAGCTACTTGCATCACAGTCACAAGAAAAATCATATCTCGAGTTACGAAACTCAAAATCAAGATCCATAATTTTTCCCTGAATCTAGACTCATATACCCATCTACTAATTTTTTCCTAGAATTTTTGGTTGGGCCAATTAGTACAGTTTATTAGTTAAAGTTACCCCTGTTTCAGGACTTGACTGGACTGACCTCTGTTTACTACAAACCACATTTCTCTATGTACCAAATTCATATGACTATGAGGTTTGTTTCTCCTGAAACTAGACTCAATAAGGATTCTGAGGATATAATATAAACCACCTAGTTATATCTTTACAATTTATGGTGAATTTCTAAAGTTGGAACAGGGGATCCAGAAATCACTCTGGTCCTATTTCACTAAAATTCAAATATCTTCTAACATATACTTCCTTTACCTGTTTAGTTTGTTTTATGTGAAACTAGACATAATAAGATTCAATTTAATATTTAATCCATCACCTAATTCAATTTCTATGATTTTTAGTAAATTTTCAAACTCACGTCAGTGTTGCTGCAATGTTCTGTTTATGGCAAATTTCATCCCTTTTATGAGTTTTCATGAACTAGGTATCCTAATAACTTTCCATAACATCAAACATAATCTAAACTAACCATTTCCATAACTTATCATTATCAAGCATTTCCTTAACCATTCCATCACCATATCATAAGATCATTTACACAAAATAGGTATATTGCTATACATGCCATACTTAAATTTTACAAGCCATTTACCAAAAAGTCTTCCAGATAGTGTGACCGAGCCTTCGACCTATCCCGACTCCTGAGCTGGCTTGTCCAAAACTACAAGGAGTAAGAAGGAGGGAGTAAGCATAAATGCTTAGTAAGTTCATATGTAAATAATAAGTAACATAACAAACAATCAAACCAATCAACATTACCATGGTATCACCGAAACATATATCACATTTCTAATCATTTTTCATCATCTTATTACCTTATCGTTGTTGTATCAATACTCAACCCGAGGGTTAAATACATACCTGTCCAAAGTATCCATTTCACATCACTTACCAATACGTCTCTTTTCATCTCGAGTATTCCTCCATTTGAGTGGAACTTTACCCGTTGAACACATCGGAATATAATTCGGATACATGGATAATTTGCACATAAGTGCCACATATGCAATCAAGCGATCATATAACCTGCCCATAAGCGAACTCGGGCTCAACTCAATGAGCTCGGGCGTTCGCATCCATAAGTGAACTCGGACTCAACTCAACGAGTTCGGATGCTCAACCATCCTAGTGACATGTCACTTGTATCCTAATCTATTCCTAAGGTTCAAACGGGCTTTTTCCTCGATTACACATCTTTGCCGCCTTTCACGGAACATCGAAATCGGTACTCGGTAGCAAATCATAATTTACATATTATTCAATAATAACCATAAAGCATAATATTTCATGATATTAATCATCATATCACATAAATAACATTAAATTACTTAAAATGACAATTATGTTACTACATTTACACATGAACTTACCTTGGTACCACAATACAAAGATTTTGCAATTTAGTCCACAATCTTTTCTTTTCCTCGATTGGGGTTGATTCCACGTCTTTCTTGATCTAAAATAACACATTTAGCTTATTTAATACTCGCATTATCAAATTAATCCTTAATTCAAATTTTGGCAAAATTACAATTTTACCCCTAAACTTTTGCATATTTACACTTTTGCCCCTAGGCTCGGGATTAAACTTTATTCCTTATTCTTATGTTTTATAACATGCTGATCACTTTTATCTTCTATGGCAACATCAAATTCTCACTCTAACATGTACTTGTGACTATTAGGTATTTTTACCGATTAAGCCCTTTTACTTGTTTTTGCTTAAAATCGAGTAGTACAAGTTGTCTAACATAATTTAAAACCTCATATTCTATCATAAAACATCAAAATACGCAAATTTCACCTGTGGGTATTTTTCCAAATATAAACCCTAGGTTAAGTTATTGCTAGCATAAGCTTTATCGAGTTACCGGGATCTCAAAAACGTAAAAATCATTAAAAACGGGGCTTAGAATCACTTACTATGAAGCTTGAAAGTTGAAGAAACCCTAGCTATGGTGAGAGTGAATTTCGGCAGCAACTAAATGAGGAAGATGACCATTTTGTGTTATTTTTCCCATTTTATTTCATTAAATATCCAAATAACCAAAATGCCCTTAATACCTTTCTTTGAAAATTTTCATGTACAAGCCCATTTTTGTCCAAAATTTTAGAAATTGGTCAAATTGCTATTTAAGACCTCCTAATTAATATTTCAAAGCAATTTCATACTACAAACTTCTAGAATGCAAGTTTTGCAACTTATTCGATTTAGTCCCTAACTTCAAATTAAGCATTTTATGCATAGAGTTTCTTCACAAAATTTTCACTCAATCATGCAATCATATCATAAACCTCAAAATAATTATAAAATAATTATTTCTATCTCGAATTTGTGGTCACGAAACCACTATTCCGATTAGGCCCTAATTCGGGATATTACAGTATCGACAAAGTTTCGACGTCCGAAAAGCCCCGTACGAACCATAGGAATAGTTAGGATACATATGTCATGACATAGAATCTGATATGTGTTTTCGTGTAAGACCAAATCTGGGACGTTGGCATCAACTTATGATTTACGTGTAAGACCAGGTCTGAGACATCAACATTGTATTTGATTACGTGTAAGACCCTGTCTGGGATAGTGGTATCGATATTTGATTACATGTAAGACCACGTTTGGGACGTAGGCATTGTATGAGCTTTCTGAGCTATCCGAGTATCCTTATTGATTTTGAACGGTTCAACGGGCATTCCGAGAAATGAGTAACTATGTGGTTGTGCATCGACTTAGGTACGTTTGAATTGTATATGATGATTAAGAATAAAAGGTAAGTATTTGAACATTTGTGGATATATGAAATATGTATAAACTATATGAGACTTATAAATAGGTGGTTATGCTTTGCCATAATCTATATGATTGAATTGAATTTAAATTATGTCATGTGATAAGTTTATTTGTATATGGCTTACTAAGCTTTTGAAAGCTTTCTTTGTGTGTGTTTGCATTGTTTTATAGATATCGTAGCTATTGGGAGCTCGGGGATTGTTGAGGATCATCATCACACTATCAAACACTATTTTGGTACATTTTGATAGTGTAAATATTGAAGTATGGCATGTATAGGCTAGAATTATGTCAATATGTTTTTGAGTTGTGAATATTAGCCATTCGATGTGGCTTGGTTTTGGTTGTGTATATGAACGAGTTTTTTTGTATGATATATGATGCAAATTATGCATATGTGTTGTGATCATGGTTAGCCAAAGAGAATGGTCAATATGGTAAGTTGGTAAGTGATTTAGTTGTGGAAATGTTATGATTTTGGCATGAGATTGAATATGTTAGAATGAATTAGTTTGTTATGTGATTTTTGGTATGTTTTAGTCTAAATGATGAGCATGAATTTAGTTGATGAATTTATGGTATGAATGATGAACATTTTGTGACTGAAATTGGCTGAAAATTTGGCATAAAATGTTTGGATTTGGTGCTTGTAGGTTTGACCTAAATAGGGTGGCAAAATTGGCTTTGCAAATGGCCTATTTTTGTCCACACTGACAGAGACACGGGCGTGTGTCTCAGCCGTGTGTGACACACGGTTATGTTACACGGTCGTGTGTCCCCTGGGGTACTCTATGATTTTAAATCAGTATACCCTACAGTTTTAACACGGCCTAGACACACGGGCTGGCAGATGGGAGTGTGGTCGGCCATGTGACCCAAGTCAGTAGCCTCCCTAATTTTCACACAGCCTGACACATGGGCGTGTCTTGTGGCCGTGTGGGACAAGTCAGTATGTATGCCCTATTTTGACACGACCTAGACACACGGGCATGTTTAGTGCCGTGTGAGTAACACGGCTTGTTCACACGGGTGTGTGACCTATATAACCTTGAAAAATGTTTAAGTTTTGAAAAATTTTGTATGAGCTCGGTTTAGTCTCGACCACTTTTTAGAGCATGTTTAAGGTCTCGTCGAACTATGTAAGGGACTTTGTATTGATGTGTGACTTTAATGTTGTGATGACTATGAAATATTGGTGAAATGTTCTGATATGTCCGGTAACGCCTTTAACCCTAGTCTGGCGACGGATACGGGTTAGGGGTGTTACATATTTATTGAGCTGAACAAAATCTTGCTTGTATTGCACAACTGATCCATTTTCCTTGCTTCAACTCAATGAATTCCCTTTTCTTCTTATCTAAATATCGTTTGCTGACATGTTTCTTTTAGAATTCAATTTGAAAGAAATACCAGTTAACTCGTTCTTTCGATACATAGTAGTTAAAGTCGACTACTAGGGAGAAACTTTCTCTTGCAATAGTGACATGACACACCTTAGAAAACCTTTGGAAAAACACAACCTTTCATCTAGAACTCTCTGTGTGTTTTCTAACCAGTACTCACCTTTAGTCGAATCATTATTCACTTTACCGTAGAACTCTTTGGCTCCGTACTTTCGAACTTTATCAATAGGAACTTTGTGAGTATTTGATTGTATAAGGCTTTCAGGACCGGGGGTAGAGGTAGTTGACCTGCAAAATTGGCTCTCATAAAATCGGTAAACTATTCTAACATCATATAGAAGAAGGCTCCACGAGCCTCACTTCCCTGGCCTTTAGAAATGGATTCACTATGAATAGTCTCATGCATCGAGGCTTGAACATTACTCTCTACTTCATCGAAATTTGTTCGGTTGGATTCAAATAACATCTTTTATCTATATGAAAAACAAAATCAATTCAAGTCAAGAAACATCACAATATCACAGGTTAAAAGATGACATGCATTTCTATACTCAATACATGCTACATTTAATCTAAGAACTGAGTAAATCATAGCTTTGATACCACTAAATGTAACACCCCTAACCCATTTCTGTTGCCAGATTAAGGTTACAGGATGCCACGATGATTAAAAAGTCCAATAATAAATCAAAACAATTTAGAGTTTAATTTAATCATGATAAATTAATAGCCAATCGTTATTCATAGCATATAGGTGAAAACAGAACATAAATCGGGCTTGCGAAACCTAAAATTCAATTTAGAAACAAGTAAGGACTAATCTGAAACAAAATAGAAAAATGTGAAAACGGCTATGTGACATGACTGAGGTCGTCTGGTGCTACTCGACACGCCTGTGTCCTCAAACCGTGTATAATTTGAGAATAGGGTCACACGGCCGTGTCTCTAGGCCGTGTAACATTCATAAACTGTGTGAAAAATCCTGAACTTAAAATAAAATAGACCACACGGCCATATGGGGTGACCGTGTGCGGCACACGGCCGTGTGACAACTCGTGTCCCGGGCTGTGTGCATCAAAAATTACTTCAAAATCAAGCTATTTCAACTACCATTTCTTAAGTTCTGAGCCATACCATTTCCATTCATATTCATGTATTCAAAGCACACTAAAACATACCAAAACATGTCAATATATAACATATATCATTCAACCTAAATGCCTAACCAATGTGCCCTCATTGGCACCATAATTCAAAGACTAAACCATTTCAAATTTATCAGTCATAAACATGTGACTATCATCCATCCCATAGCATCTTACCACATTTCAAACCAATCTCACAAGGCATGGTTCAACTCACTTATGCATACATGAACAAGGTTATACCAAAAGTACCAAATAAGAAACACTTTCACAACATTACATAACCAAAATATAAAATAACAAAATTATGAAAAATTAAACTTTAAAACTCCTAGTACATGCTAATTATAACCTGATATGGATAAGTAGGATGAACGCGGAAGTGGATCGTAAAGTTCGTTCAAGTCGTAGATTTGACTTAGGGCTCTAGACGTTTGAAAATAAACTTTGATTTTGACGAAACATAAAACGCAATAAAATTCAAGTTAGATAAAAAAATAAAAAAAATAACTAAGATAAATAAGATAGAATAATAAATCAATGATTAGAACAATAAGGAAGAAAATAAAGAAGATAGATGGAAAGATGGAAAGTTGTATGTAGAAGTCCTAAGAAGCCTTAGAAACACGAAGAATCCACATCCTCTTTCAATCGGCTCTAATTTCCCCTCCAAAAGAGAAACTTGGAAAGAAAAAGTTTGAAGATGATCCCCACTATCTGAAAATATTGTTAAAACTCTTCTAAAAGAAAACTCAAGAGAAATACTTAAATGAAAAGCTCAAAGAGAATTTATTAACTTTAAAGAGAAGTTGAATAATAATGAATTGTATGATTTGTGTACAATGAAAAGGCCTATATATAGGCCAGCTAAATAAATTTAAATAAAACTTTGAAGTATGCTAGAACTCTAATTAATCTAAATAAGAATTAGTTTCAAGCTAAATTTTCTTATTGACAGATAACTCCTAAATAACTTAAACTACTTAATAAAAATTCGGAATAAGAAAATAATAAAATAATAAGAACTGATAAATATAATATTTGTCTCATATATAATAAAAATTAAGCCCCAAACCCGAACCCAATATGATTTAAACTCAAATTAAAAGCTCGAAACTCATAATTCCCGTCATAATCACGTCTAGAAATTTTACTTGCACAATATTTATTAAAACAATCATAACTTGAGCTCATGAAATCGAAATTGAGTAATTTAAAGTGCGTTTTGAAGATAAGAGATAGATCTTTGAATGACATGATGGATTCTCAACCCCGAAATCATTGGATCCCATACAAAAAGTTGTTGCAAGTCTGCTGATTTCCCAAACTTAAAAATTGGCAGCTTTGGTGAATGGAATTTAATGAATTTCACCCCATCCGTGCATGTATCATTCCCACTTTCCTTGAAAAGATTTGTCCTCAAATTTAGTATTTGATCGAATCTTGGTTTGATTTGCTTGGCCTTTGACATTGTTGTTGGGCCTTGAGGTAGTGTGAGCCCATCACATCCATGGGTCTGAATTGGGCCTTGAGACTCACATCATTCCCCTCTTCCTCAAGAAGATTCGTCCCCGAATTTTTAGCTGCACAATAATGAAAAGGATTAGAAAAAATAACAATAAAATGAAAAAAAAACTAACCTAAACTTTCTTGAGTGCCAAAACTATCTCCAGGATCAAAGATATGATTTTGATCTCCCAAATGAGCATGGATCAAGTATCTCTCCTTAAAAAATAAACCACCAACACTAAACAAAGAAATATTAGACACATGAGTGTTCAAGTAAAAAATAACCTATAACTTTCTTTGAATATACATGGTCATCCATAAGAATTTCCAACGATGAGTCAAGAATTTCACATAATTATAAAAATCAAGAATGTTAAGATTATGTAAAAATTCATCATTAAAGGTCAAGATAGAAAATTTTGTTGCAAGAGAAAATATATAAAATACTTTAATAAACCTATCTAGTGCAACTTTTAACCTTTCCAAATCTAGATAAACCCATAAAATCAATTGAGCTTTCAAAACCAAGGTTTAATGAAATTTGACCAACGAGAAAGCACATTGTAAGGAAAAACAAAATCAATAGCATACTTATCAAATACATTTATTGTATGCCTTCTTAAATCAATGTCTAATGTTTCCTTACCATTCTTACATTGTAGCACTTTTGGAGAATTATTAATGTTCAACTTACCTCTCTCCCACAAGTGAAAGTGTCGATCGATGGTAGAGTAATGTAATTGGAAGTCTGTCAATGGATCCTTAAAATCCTGTAACAAGGAAACACCACTAAATAAATTTGAGTTATGGTTAGTTAAAATATAACCATTCCTCACTTTTGCATGAACATTTTCTTATTTTTCATTTTCTTTTCCCATTTGAGAACTCTCCAATTTTACCTCATATGTATTTGCACTCACCAAAAGTGGATCGTCAAGTAGACTTTTATCACTTAAGGTCTCTTTTCTCTTTGTCTTTTCAATTTCTTCTTCCTCACTTCACATGTCCACCTTACAAGTATTATAAATATTCAATTAAGTACAGTACATCTTAGTAGGAGAAAATGACATTTCTATCTCACCTAGCTCTATAGAATCGAGAAAAAAATTCTCACTATCTTCTTTTTTTATCAACAAAAATCTCATGTTGGCACAATCACGACTATAGTGCCCATGCCCTTTACACGTAAAATATTTAATGTTACGAGCTCTTTGTTGTTTTGGTGAAAAATTAGTAGAAGTGAGCTGCTTAGAATATGTAGAAGAAGGCTTTATAGTAGGCCCACTTTTCCACTCAAAAGGTTTAGTCTCATCACATTTTGGCAGCAACTTATTAGTAACATAAGGAGGTTTCAAAAAATTAGAATTAGAACTCGTACCTCTATAATATTGAGATTTACCAAATGGACAAGATTAGCAGTGTTGAAATTGCGGCTCAATCTGAACTGCCTTGTGTACCGCCTCCTCAAGATCAATGTAGGTTTGAAGATTAAAAAAAGTAACATCTTTTTATTTGTCATCGGATGTTATCTCATCATGGTTTTTACGGTTACGAGTGTCATGAGTCATTGTGAAAGCTTGAAAAAAAACACAACACTCAAAAGGAAAGAAAAGCAAACATCACCTTATGCACCCAGAAATAAAATTAAATTCTCAAAGAGGTCCGAATTAATCTTGTGAGCCTTTTAAAAGTATTTATATAAACTAATCAGAATGTATTAAAATCAAACTAGCAAAGCAAACCTAGTAGCACTAGGAGTCCAAAATCGGCTGGACACCAAAGAATTATGTTGTAAGGAGGAAGGAATGTGCAACGTGCTTTAACCTACTAACACAAGAAACAATAAAATGTTCGAATGCTTAAAGAAACAATAAAAAGCAAAAAAAAAATGAAAACCTAAGGCTCAGAGTTAATGAAAATCCCTAAAACCCGAAAACTCGAGAAATTGCAAATCAACTTGACAAACTTCGTTTGTGTAACATCCTGATTTTCGGTTTTTTTGCGATTCTCGATATTTTAGTAAAGTTTCTAAAATTTGGTATGTGGTTGTGAAATTCATAATTTGAGTATGTAAATGGGCTTATGGAAGGCCCATGTGTTGGCCAAAACCCAGTAGAATTTTTGAATTTTGGACTTAAGATTTAAGTCTTGGCTAGATGACCTTATGTAAAGTTGTGGGTAAAATGTATCACAAAACAGAGCTTTGGTAAAGTGGCAGGGACGCCACTAAGCTCCTAAAAAGGTGGCGTGGGGAGCATAGAGGAAGACACAGGTTCGATTCCTGTGTTGGCAAATAAGGTTATTTATTTTTTGTGTGCGGGAAGGGTAAGCGTTGGAACCCAAGGGATTCTGTTGGAGGAGTTTGAATTAATCGAGTGCATGGCTTAGGGAGTGATAAGGGGAGAGATTTTAGGGATGATAGAGAGATAAGGGGGAGCGTATCTAGGAGATATTTTAGGAGATTTGAGATGGGAGAAGTGTTGGCTGGTCAAGGGGAAGGTTTGGTGCAAATTCGGCTATTGGGTTTTAGGGTGGCATTTTTTTTCTCTTTTTTTTTCCTTCTTTCTTTTCACTTGTGCCGATTGTTCTTAAGCAAATCCCTCTCATTTCTCTTCCATTATTTCTTCCACAAACCCTTTTCCTCTTATTCTTCCTCTCTTTCATTCATAGTAAAAGCCGAACCTATCATTCTTTTCATTGCTAACCGAATAGCAACAAGCCAAATCCCGAAGGAGTCAAGGGAAGTCGATTAAAGGTATACACTTGTTCTTTTTCTTTTTTTTAGCCGATTCTTGTTATTTCAAAAGCCTTTCAACTCTTTTGTCAACACCCTTTTTGGTCCATAACCACTTTTTCTTCAGTAACCCAAAAGCTGAAAGCACAGCACCCTTGGGTGACTTGGTGGCCGATTCTTAGGATCCTTGTGGTGCGATTTTTGCTAGTGTTTTGGAGCTGGGACTGCGTTGAATCAGAGTTAACACAGGATTGGAATCGGTTGGGTAGGTGAACCTTGGTAAGTGCTCGTGCCCTTAATCAATTCGATATTATAGAGGTTAAGAAAAGCCGAAACCCCTATAATTTAGGGAGGTGGCTGAATGTTAGTAAAGGTCTTATTGAGTTTTTCTCTTAAATCTTTTTATGGTTTGTATAGTAGAGGAGCAGCAAGGCGTGGTGTCGACTTGGATTAGTTTGGATCATCGGAGAAACTAGAGCTAGTCATCAATTTTGGCAAAGGTAAGGTTTCTAAGGCCATTATGGAGGGTGGCCGAATGTGTAAGTGTTTACTATAGATGGTTCTCGATTTGGGTTGATTATTGTAAGCTGATCTATTAACGGTTGATTATAGGAGAAAACGTGTAGGAGATTTCGTCGAGGAATATCGCAAACCAGGTGTGTAACGAACCCTTTTTCATAGCTTAAGCGATAAATGCCAAAAAGCCGAAATGCCAAAATTCTGGCATTTCGAGGACTTGTGAGCAAGCGAACGCTCATTAGTTAGTTAGATTCATTAAGATGATGATCGGAAACGTTGGTAAAGGTAAGAGCGTGATTTTTGGCATTCACGATGAAGTTGGGCCTCGAGGGGTGAAATATAGGCCCAATGGGCTTTCGGGCCCATTTGGGTAAAATTGGTAGAAAATGGGAATCTGTTAAATTGCATATTAAGACTGTTAATACCGTTATAGATTATAGGCTAAATAGGCCCAGATGACAAAATCAGCTATGTAGGGCCCATCAGAGGTTTTAGGCCAATAACTCGGTTTCGCTAAAATAGGCGTAATCTTTGTTGCACGCATGAATTGTTAGTAACTGTTAATGAACATGGAAAACCCTAATTTTTGTAAAATTATAGAATTACCCTTATAATATGAAAGTGACTATTTTGCCCTAAGTAAAAATGACCATTATACCCCTAGGGTTGAATTTTGAATTTGATACATGGGATTTTGATATACATGATTGATATGATATGCACATGATATGTATGATATGCACATGATATGGATGACATGCACATGATGTATTCATAAATGCATTGGGTTGGGTTTTTATATGGATGGAGGAAGTGCAAAAGGGCTTTTGCCCTAGATTACCGAAAAGGGCTTATGCCCCAGTTTACCGAAAAGGGCTTATGCCCCAGTTATTAAAAAGAGGCAAGGCGTCCAGTTATATGATAAAGTAGCTATGCTGCTAGTGGAGAGTTTTGGCTGGGTGGGTTGAGTTATTCCCCACATGGAGAGCTTGGTTAGTACTGGTGGAGAGTAGCGGATGGTGGGTCAAGTAGTCTTCCCAAATGGGCTTGCATTCATTCTTTCATTGACATTGCATATGATATTGAAATTGGCCTATAGGCCAGACCGTTTACAGTGAAGGCTTTGGCCCAGTAATATGAAATATGCAAAGGCTTCGGCCCAGTGTTATGACATATGAAAAATGAAAAGGCTACGGCCCAGTATATGTTGAGATTGGACTTGGGCTAAGGCCCAGAAGATTAATATTGTTTTGGGCCCTAAAAGGGGCTTGTTGCACACTGAGTTTCCAAACTCACCCCCTTTCTTTAACCTTGCAGGTGAGCCTTGATGTGGGGACTTGGAGCCGGAGGGGATTCAGAGTGGCCACGGTGATCGCCCTTGGGCTTTTAATTAAGCGTTTGGTTTTCTTTAAGTTTTTTATTATTATTTATTTTTGGGTTGTAATAAGGCCATTTTAACTTTTCTTTTATTTCTTTTCTGGATTATTTTATTTTTATTAACTTTTAACTGGTTGATAATGAATGGGCTAGACTTAGGACCTGTTTTCAAAATGAAACTCGTTTTTAAATAACACAACGTCACGATTATCCAATTTTAACAAGAATATTCACTTAAATAAATTTTAACTCGTTATAACCAAGTGTGGTAATGGCTGTGGGCATGTCTAGGATTGGATCCAATCGAAGAGCTTAGTACTTAAGCAGCCTTCATGGCTCACCTCCTCTGTTTCGGATACCTACCTGGTGCCCAGCTTCCATTCACTTTGTTAGCTTAACAAAAGTCAGTTTTTTTAAACACTAAAACGAAACATGAATTTTAAAACTTTTATGTGGCACTTCAAATTCAGCCATAACTCTGGGCCGGGTTTGGGGTGTTACATTTAGTGGTATCAGAGCCAAGTTGTAACAACTCGGGTGTGGGTTTTTAAAGGAAATAACATCAAGAATTTCAAAACAAAGGTATTTTAAATCAATTTTTAGGAAATTTTTTTTATTTTATTTTCTGTGACCAAACCCAAGGTTTTTGTTTTAAATGGTTTGGAGAAAGAAGTGGCACACTGAATTCCCGGCACCAAGTCTGTAAGTATATTCTCTTTTGTAATATTGATATGATGCTATGAATAGAACTGAAACCCTACTATGATACTTTAGATAGGGTAGAGCTGTGAAAACGATAGAAACGAGACTGTAGCTACGCTACGACGATGCGAATCCTTGAACTGCTATACTTCCATAAGAAATTTCGTAATAAACAATTGAACATTATACTAATATCATAAAAATTCGTAATTAGATAAGTCAATATGAGTACAAGAGGAACTAGTGGACGAGGCCGCGGACATGGTCGCGGAAGGGAGCAAGCTGAATCTTCAGCCTCAGGGCATAGGGCAGCTGAGGAAGCATCTGTGCCACAGGCAACTAAGACTGGGTCATATGATCGGGCTGCGGAGGATGATGCCTTGTCCCAAGCCATGTTAAGGGTGTTAGGAGTTGCTAGAGCTAGCACTAGGACAGTGAATAGGGGGTCCATATCGGAGCGACTCCGGGCCAATGGATCAGAAGTTTTTAGGGGCGTATCTAGAGTAGCCCTAAATGTGGCTGAGTACTGGCTAGAGGCAACAGAGCTGATTATGGACAACTTAGATTGCTCTGTGGAGCAAAAGTTGAAGGGGGCTGTGTCGTTGCTACGAGACGAGGCATACCGGTGGTGGATTATTGTAAGGGAGAGTACCCCGATCGAATGAGTAACCTGGGAATTGTTCAAAACTACTTTTAAGGGGAGATATGTTGGAGCTAGCTATGTGGATGCTCGTCGGAAGGAATTTTTGAATCTGACTCAGGGTAATAAGACTGTCGTGGAGTATGAGGCAGAATTCTTGAGGTTGAGTCGATATGCTAGTAGGATAGTTGCGACCGAATATGAGCGCAGTGTTCGATTCGAGGATGGCCTTCGCGATGAGCTTAAGGTGCTGATAGCTCCACAGAGGGAGCGCGATTTCGCTGCATTGGTAGAGAAGGCTAAGATAGCCGAGGAAGTGAAACGGACTGAACGACAGAATTGTGAGAAGGATTGACCCAGATTTAAGAGGGATTTTGGACCCTCGAGTGCTGCAAATAGAGATGTCAAAAGAGCTAGAATGGAGGAACTAGTTCGACTAGCTCCGGTTAATACTTTTAGATCACAGGCTTACAGGGATTATGGCAGAGCGCATATGGGGGAGTGCTGGAAACGAACTGGGGCGTGTTTTCGATGTGGGTCAAAGGAACATAAGTTTAGAGAGTGTCCTCGGAGAGCAGCTCAGGATCAAGCTGCAGAGCCAAGAGGTGTCCAACTGCAGCGAGGAGGACCACCACCACAGAGAGGCCGTGGGCAAGGTAGAGGTGGCAACAGAAATGGACGAGGACGTGGGGCACCTGGTAGGGGTGCTGGACATGCTAAAGCTCGTCAGCCGGTGTTGGTTTATACTGCACGGTGTCGTGAGGAGGGTGATGCTTCTGATGTTATAATTGGCACGTTCTTCATTCATAGAAAGCCTTACACTGCTTTAATTGATGTAGGTTCCACTCACTCGTATGTTGCTTGTGATGTATCTGGGGCATTGGGTGTGCTTCCTGATGAGACTGTGAGTGGGGTATCGGTGATAAGCCCTTTAGGACACTCGGTCAAGGTAGATAAACTCTTTAGGGCAGTGCCTTTAGAGACACAAGATAAGATTTTTGAAAGAGATTTGATGGAGCTGCCACTTGGAGATTTTGATCTTATTTTGGGTATGGACTGGCTAACTAAGCATAGGGCGACGTTGGATTGTGCTGCTAAGAGAATGGTGCTAAGAACTGTCAAGGATGAAGAGATAATGGCATAGGGGAGCGAAGGAACTACTTGTCCAATGTTGTCTCGGCTTTAAGGGCTGAGAAGTTGATTCAGAAAGGTTGTAAGGCGTTTTTAGCATTCGTGAGTTAAGTTGAACCAGAGGGGACGACTGTGGAGTCAGTTAGGACCATCAAGAAATTTCAAGATGTATTTTCGGAGGAACTTCCTGGACTATCTCCGAGCAGAGAAGTTGAGTTCGGAATCGACTTGTTACAGAAGCGACTCCGGTGTCCATTGCGCCTTATACGATGGCACCAAAGGAGTTGGTGGAATTGAAAGCTCGATTCGGGGAGTCGTTGGATAGAGGATTTATAAGACCCAGTGTTTCTCTCGTAGAGGCGCACGGTGTTGTTCGTAAAAAAGAAAGATGGGACCATGCGGATGTGCATTGACTATCTCGGCATTGAATAAAGCGGCGATCAAGAACAAGTATCCGTTACCAAGAATCGACGATCTGTTTGACCAACTAAAAGGAGCCTCGGTATTTTTTAAGATCGACCTTTGGTCAGGATATCATCAGTTGAGAGTCAAGGAGGAGGATATTTATAAGACGGCATTTAGGACTCGATATGGTCATTACGAGTTTCTGGTTATGCCTTTTGGATTGACTAATGCACCGCAGCTTTCATGGATTTAATGAATCGGGTTTTTCAGCCATACTTGGATCGGATTGTAGTCGTTTTTATTGATGATATCTTGGTGTATTCGGAAACAGAAGAGAAGCATGATGAGCATCTTCATGTTGTGCTGCAAGTGCTAAGGGAGAAACAACTTTATGCAAAGTTTAGTAAGTGCGAGTTTTGGTTGAAAGAAGTCACTTTCTTGGGGCATGTTGTGTCTGTTGAGGGGATCAAGGTGGACCCTCGAAAGATTGAGGCAATTTTGGAATGGAAGCCACCGAAGTCGATAACAGAGATCCGAAGTTTTTTGGGGTTGGCAGGTTATTATCGGAGATTCGTGAAAGGATTTTCGGTGTTGGCAGCACCGTTAACAAAACTTATAAGGAAGGGGGTGCCTTTTGTTTGGACCAGTAAGTAGCAAGAGGCTTTTGAGAAGTTGAAGAAGGTTTTGACAGAAGCGCCAATGTTGATTCAGCTAGAGTCTGGTCTGGATTTCACTGTGTACAGCGATGCGTCACATGTAGGTTTGGGCCGCGTGTTGATGCAAAAGGGTAAAGTGGTCGCTTATGCTTCACGACAGCTCAAGCCTCACAAGGTGAACTATCCTACGCATGACTTGGAGTTGGCAGTGGTGATTTTCGCACTTAAGATATGGAGGCATTACTTGTATGGGGAGAAATGTATCATCTATACGGATCACAAGAGTCTTAAGTACTTGCTGGCTCAAAAGGAGCTGAATCTTAGATAGCGAAGGTGGATAGAGTTGTTAAAGGACTACGATTGTTCGATCGAGTACCATCCAGGAAAGGCAAATGTTGTGGCAGATACATTAAGTCGAAGGAATGTGGTGGAATTGATGGCAATGTTTGCTCGCTTAAGCTTGTATGACGATGGAAGCTTATTGGCAGAATTACAGGTGAGACCGACTTGGGTGGAGCAAATTAAGAAACAGTAGTTGGTGGATGAGTCATTGGTTTCTCGGTTTCAGCAAGTTGAGAAGGGGGAAAATCCAAACTTTGGGTTAAATAATGATGGGGTTCTTTGTTTTCGAGGAAGAATTTGTGTGCCGAAGGACTCTGACTTGATATTGATGATTTTGAGGGAGGCACATGGTGGACCTTGTGCTATGCATCCAGGAGGGAGTAAGTTGTATCGAGACTTGCGAGAGTTATATTGGTGGCCTGGGCTTAAGCGAGAAGTGTCTGAATTTTTTGGGAGATGTTTGACATGTCAACAAGTGAAGGCCGAGCATCAACTGCCTTCGGGATTGTTACAGCCTGTAAAGATACCACTTTGGAAGTGGGAAAGGGTAACTATGGATTTCGTAAGTGGGTTGCCGTTGACACCTTCTAAGAAGGATTCGGTTTGGGTAATTGTGGATAGGCTCACAAAACCTGCCCATTTCATACCTGTCCGAATTAATTACTCACTTCAGAAGTTGGCCAAGTTGTATGTGGCAGAGATAGTATGGTTACATGGGGTGCCAGTATCGATAATTTCTGAGAGAGGCCCAAGGTTTACATCTCGGTTTTGGCAGAAGTTGCATGAGGCGTTGGGAACGCGATTGGATTTCAGTACGACTTTTCACCCTCAGTCGGATGGGCAGTCAGAGAGGGTCATTCAGATTTTAGAAGACATGTTGAGAGGTTGTGTCATTGAATTTAGAGGCAGTTGGGAGGATTACTTGACATTGGCAGAGTTAGCGTATAACAACAGCTACCAAGCAAGTATCCATATGGCTCCTTATGAGGCACTATATGGGCGAAGGTGTCGTTCGCCCACTTGTTGGATGGAGTTGGGAGAAAGGAAAGTCCTTGGGCCAGAGTTGGTAACAGATACCGAAGACAAGATTAAGGTGATCAGGAATCGGTTAAAGGAGGTAGCGGATCGACAAAAGTCTTATGCTGATCTGAAGCATAAGGATATTGAATATGCAGTTGGGGACATGGTCTTCTTGAAAGTTTCGCCTTGGAAGAAGATATTGAGATTTGGTAAGAAGGGCAAGTTGAGTCCACGGTTTATTGGGCCTTATCGAATTATTAAACGGATAGGGCCGGTGGCTTATTAGCTAGAGTTACCTCCAGAACTGGATCGTATTCACGATGTTTTTCATGTGTCCATGCTAAGGTGATATCGTTCAGACCTAACTCATATCGTGCCAGTTGCAGAAATCGAAGTACATTCGGATCTGACTTTCGAAGAAGAACCTGTGCAAATACTTGATCGCGACGTCAAGGTGTTGAGAAGGAAGTCAGTCCCATTAGTGAAGGTACTTTGGAGGAACCATGGCAAGGAAGAAGCTACTTGGGAGACCGAAGAGGCAATGCGACAGCAATACCCTCAACTGTTTGGATCAGGTAAATTTCGAGGCCGAAATTTCTTTAAAGGAGGGTAGAGTTGTAACATCCTGATTTTTGGGTTTTTCGCGATTCTCGATATTTTAGTAAAGTTTTTGAAATTTGGTATGTGGTTGTGAAATTCATAATTTGAGTATGTAAATGGGCTTATGGAAGGCCCATGTGTTGGCCAAAACCCGGTAGAATTTTTGAATTTTGGACTTAAGAGTTAGGGGTACTGGCTAGATGACCTTATGTAAAGTTGTGGGTAAAATGTATCACAAAATAGAGCTTTGGTAAGTGGCAAGGGTGATGCCACTAAGCTCCTAAAAAGGTGGCATGGGGAGCATAGAGGAAGACCTGGGTTCGATTCCCTGTGTTGGCAAATAAGGTTATTTATTTTTATGTGCAGGAAGGGTAAGCGTTGGAACCCAAGGGGATTCTATTGGAGGAGTTTGCATTAATCGAGTGCATGGCTTAGGGAGTGACAAGGGGAGAGATTTTAGGGATGATGGAGAGATAAGGGGGAGCGTATCTAGGAGATATTTTAGGAGATTTGAGATGGGAGAAGTGTTGGTGGGTCAAGGGGAAGGTTTGGTGCAAATTCGGCTATTGGGTTTTAGGGTGGCATTTTTTTTTCTCTTTTTTTTTTTCCTTCTTTCTTTTCACTTGTGCCGATTGTTCTTAAGCAAATCCCTCTCATTTCTCTTCCATTATTTCTTCCACAAACTCTTTTCCTCTCATTCTTCCTCTCTTTCATTCATAGTAAAAGCCGAACCTATCATTCTTTTCATTGCTAACCGAATAGCAACAAGCCAAATCCCGAAGGATTCAAGGGAAGTCGATTTATCTATAAAGGTATACACTTGTTCTTTTTCTTTTTTTAGCCGATTCTTGTTATTTCAAAAGCCTTTCAACTCTTTTTTCAACACCCTTTTTGGTCCATAACCACTTTTTCTTCAGTAACCCAAAAGCTGAAAGCACAACACCCTTGGGTGACTTGGTGGCCGATTCTTAGGATCCTTGTGGTACGATTTTTGCTAGTGTTTTGGAGCTGGGACAGTGTTGAATTAGAGTTAACACGGGATTGGAATCGTTTGGGTAGGTGAACCTTAGTAAGTGCTCGTGGCCTTAATCAATTCGGTATTATAGAGGTTAAGAAAAGCCGAAACCCCTATAATTTAGGGAGGTGGCCGAATGTGAGTAAAGGTCTTATTGAGTTTTTCTCTTAAATATTTTTATGGTTTGTATAGTAGAGGAGCAGAAAGGCGTGGTGTCGACTTGGATTAGTTTGGATCATCAGAGAAACTAGAGCTAGTCATCAATTTCGGCAAAGGTAAGGTTTCTAAGGCCATTATGGAGGGTGGCCGAATGTGTAAGTGTTTACTATAGATGGTTCTCGATTTGGGTTGATTATTGTAAGCTGATCTATTAACGGTTGATTATAGGAGAAAACGTGTAGGAGATTTCGTCGAGGAATATCGCAAACCAAGTGTGTAACGAACCCTTTTTCATAGCTTAAAGCGATAAATGCCGAAAAGCTGAAATGCCGAAATTCTGGCATTTCGAGGACTTGTGAGCAAGCGAACACTCATTAGTTAGTTAGATTTGTTAAGATGATGATCGAAAATGTTGGTAAAGGTAAGAGCGTGATTTTTGGTATTCACGGTAAGTTGGGCCTCGAGGGGCTGAAATAGGGCCCAATGGGCTTTCGGGCCCATTTGGGTAAAATTGGTAGAAAATGGGAATCTGTTAAATTGCATATTAAGACTATTAATACCGTTATAGATTATAGGCTAAATAGGCCCAGATGACAAAATTGGCTATGTAGGGCCCATTAGAGGTTTTAGGCCAATAACTCGGTTTCACTAAAATAGGCCAGAGTCACTGTTTGCACGCATGAATTGTTAGTAACCGTTAATGAAAATGGAAAACCCTAATTTTTGTAAAATTACGGAATTACCCTTATAATATGAAAGTGACTATTTTGCCCTAGGTAAAAATGACCATTATACCCCTAGGGTTGAATTTTGAATTTGATACATGGGATTTTGATATACATGATTGATATGATATGCACATGATATGTATGATATGCACATGATATGGATGACATGCACATGATGTATTCATAAATGCATTGGGTTGGGTTTTTATATGGATGGAGGAAGTACAAAAGGGCTTATGCCCCAGATTACGGAAAAGGGCTTATGCCCCAGTTTACCGAAAAGGGCTTATGCCCCAGTTTACCGAAAAGGGCTTATGCCCCAGTTATTAAAAAGAGGCAAGGTGTCCAGTTATATGATAAAGTAGCTATGCTGCCAGTGGAGAGTTTGGCTGGGTGGGTTGAGTTATTCCCCACATGGAGAGCTTGGTTGGTACGGGTGGAGAGTAGCGGATGGTGGGTCGAGTAGTCTCCCCAAATGGGCTGACATTGCATATGATATTGAAATTGGCCTATGGGCCAGACCATTTACAGTGAAGGCTTCGACCTAGTAATATGAAATATGTAAAGGCTTCGGCCCAGTGTTATGAAATATGAAAAATGAAAAGGCTACGGCCCAGTATATGTTGAGATTAGACTTGGGCTAAGGCCCAGCAGATTGATATTGTTTTGGGCCCTGAAAGGGGCTTGTTGCACACTGAGTTTCCAAACTCACCCCCTTTCCTTAACCTTGCAAGTGAGCCTTGATGTGGGGACTTGGAGCCGGAGGGGATTCAGAGTGGCCAAGGTGATCGTCCTTGGGCTTTTAATTAATCGTTTGGTTTTCTTTATGTTTTCTTTATTTATTATTTATTTTTGGGTTGTAATAAGGCCATTTTATCTTTTCTTTTATTTCTTTTCTGGATTATTTTATTTTTATTAACTTTAAACTGGTTGATAATTAATGGGCTAGACTTAGGACGTGTTTTCAAAATGAAACTCGTTTTTAAATAACACAACGTCACGATTATCCAATTTTAACAAGAATATTCACTTAAATAAATTTCAACTCGTTATAACCAAGTGTGGCAATGGCTGTGGACATGTCTAGGATTGGATCCAATCGAAGAGCTTGGTACTTAAGCAGCCTTCATGGCTCACCTCCTCTATTTCGGATACCTACCTGGTGCCCAGCTTCCATTCACTTTGTTAGCTTAACAAAAGTCAATTTTTTTAAACACTAAAACGAAACATAGATTTTAAAACTTTTATGTGGCACGTCAGATTCGGCCATAACGTCTGGGCCGGGTTTTGGGTGTTACAGTTTGAGGTGTTCCCGATTTTAAAAAATCACGAATTTCAACTGAAGTCTCCTGAAATAATGTATATTTGTTCTGGAAATTTTTGGCACAAAATTGAATCCACATAATATTTTTTTCTTTTTTTTTTTCCGTATATTTATATTTTTTCACTCTTTCAATCATTTTTTTGTGGGAAATAATTTTTTTATATTCTAAATTAGTGCCAATAAATAATATGCAAAATTTCAAATCATTTGAAAAAAAATCATCCACTGAAAAATATTTTTTTCCAAAAACCTTCTGGGTAAAAAAAATATTTTGAGGCTGTTTGCTGAAAATTAGTTTATAAGAACAAAATGAATACTTAAAACGCCCAAATATGATACCAAATGAAACAAAATGAATGTGGATGAATTGGGAGAGGATTGTAAAGTTTGTTCAAGTTGCAGATTTGACTTAGAGCTCTAGATAGTCGAAAAGAAACTTGGATTTTGACATAAACTGAAATGCAATCAAATCCAAGTTAGATAAAACAAGTAAAACAAATAATTAAGATAAATAAAATAGAATAATAAATCAAAGATTAGAAAAATAAGGAAGAAAATAAAGAAGATGGATGGAAAGATAGAACGTGGTATGTAAAAGTCCTAAGAAGCCTTGGAAACACGAAGAATCCACAACCCACTTCAATCGGCTCTAATTTCCCCTCCAAGAGAGAAACATGGAAAGAAAAAGTTTGAAGATGATCCCCACTATTTGAAAAATTGTTAAAACTCTTCTAAAAGAAAACTCAAGAGAAATTCTTGAAAGAAAAACTCAAAGAGAATTTGTTAACTCAAAAGAGAAGTTGAATAATAATGAATTGTATGATTTGTGTACAATGCAAAGGCCTATATATAGACTAACTAAAACAGTTAAGTATACTAGAACTCTAATTAATAAAAAAAGTAGTTTTAAACTAAACTTTCTTATTGACATAAAACTCTTAATAACTCAAACTACTTAATAATTATTAAAAATTTGGAATAATAAAATAATAAAATAATAAGAGCTGATAAATAAAATATTAGACTTATATAATAAAAATTAAGCCCCAAACCCGAACCCAATATGATTTAAACTTGAATTAAGAGCCCAAAACTCGTAATTCTCGTCATAATCATGTCTAGAAATTCTACTTTCACAATCTTTATTAAAATGGTCATAACTTCAGCTCTTGAAATCGAAATCGAGTGATTTAAAGTGTGTTTCGAAGCTAAGAGATAGATCTTCGAATACCATAAGACATCTCAACCCAGAAATGCTTGGATCCCAACCAAAAATTCATTGCAAGTCTACTAATTTCCCAAACTTGAAAATTGGCAGCTTTGGTGAATGAAATTTAATAAATTTCACCCTATCCATGCATGTATCATTCCCTTTTTCCTCGAGAAGATTTATCCTTGAGTATTGGCTTTGGTTGAATCTTGGTTTGATTTTCTTAACCTTTGACATTGTTGTTGGGCCTTGAGGTAGTGTGAGCTTATCATATCCATGGGTCTGAAATTGGGCCTTGAGACTCGCATCATAACCTAAATCAAAACAACCACAATTTATACCGAATCATTAAATGGATAATGTGAGCTCAGATTTGAAGTTCCAACTAACATAAACTTCTGATGATCTACAAGAAATAAAATATAATGATGTAAGCAAATCTTTGCTTAGTAAGTTCGAATTAAACTGAAACTTTAACTTACCGTAAAGATTGTAACCTAAATATTTTGCAATTAAATTCATAAGCAAGGTCATGAGTTCATTATTAACCTATACATATCACAAGTCTCACAAGGTTAGTGAGTTCATATATACAAACTTATAACTTTTTCATCTCATAAAACATGTACAAGTAAACACATTTGGCATACCATTCATTCCATATCTATTCATTTAACATTTCACATTTTCATTTCGAGTGTTCATTTCAATTGTCCCTTTTACATATCTATCCATATAAACATTTTGCATAAATACTTCATTCAACTACTTTCATATATCCAATTCATATAATCATTTCGTATATTTGTTTCCATATAATTGATTCACATAACCATTCCATATATCTATTTCATATAACCATTTCATTTTACACATTTAGCACATAATCACCTTGTATATCACATTTCATTTTAATAAATAATATCAATTTTTTCATTCAATGTCTCATTCCCTAAAACCGTTTCATTTTATACTTTTAACACCCGATGGACCAAATGAAATAACATTGGTTACTCGGGAAAAATGCTCGCACAAAGTGTGACTGTGACTGTAAGTGTAACTATAAATGCTTACAGGAGCTATGAAATGGGTCTGCTCAAATGATCTATGGGTCAGGATGTTAGGTTACTTGATGTTGCTCACACGAGTTGTGGAGAATATGCAACAAATGCAGAACCTTAGCCATCGGTAAGACATCCAAGACCAGCACCCGAAATTGTAAATAACCCCTAATGACATGTCAGTTGTATCCTAAGCATTTACGAGGTTCATACAGGCCAAGTTTCACATCTATATCATTTAGTCATATACACATTATTTTGTCACAAGAATTCATCCATGTAGTTTCCCATTTTCACACATAACCTTTAATTTAATTAGCATTTCAACTTAGTCCATTTCATCCTTTACCACTTAACCAATGAATGAATTCAATCACAACATATTTATAGATATATTCATAAAAAAATCAACTAATTAATTCAACTAAGTTGCAAATTTACCTAATCACAATAGCTACAAACACTTCAATAACGACAACTGAACGACTTTTCCTTTCCTGCAATTACTAACAGAGTGATCCGTTTCTTAATCTAAATATAATAACTTTATTCAATTAACCAATTCAAATATCATAAAATATTGAAATTCATATATTTGACCCTTAATCGTTATTTTACACTTTTACCCTAAACTTTTATTTTTATTCAATTTAGTCCCTAAACATGAAACATTTTTTTCAATCATAAATTAATCCAAACAAGGCCAACCAAATTTTCTATAATTCCCATACAACCCATGTTCGTAATATTTTTATAAGAATTTCATATAAATTTACTATTTTTAGCAATTTAGTAATTTAACATAAAAATCAATCAAAATCATTGTACAAAATTATCCTATTTAACCGCCAAGCTTATAAATCTATCATAAAACTTCAAAAACATCACCAATTCATCAATGACATAATTGAAAACATTTAACAGTTTTATGAATTAGTCTATGGGTTAGCTAGATTAAGCTACAACGATCTCAAAAACATAAAATCATTAAAAATGGGTAAAGAAATCCCTCACATGCAAGGTATTGAGCTTGGCCGAACCTCATGAGGTTTATCAATGGTGATTTCAGGTGGAGAGGTTGAAGGTGATGAAAGAAAAAATAAAAATAGCTTTAACTTGTTTTTATTTTATTAATTAACATTATTTTAACATAAAAATAACATATAATCTAATGAAAAATTCATTCAAGTCCACTATATTGAATTAAGGGTAAATTTCCATTTAAATCCTTGCACTTTAACTTTTCAAACCATTTAACTAATAGAAATCTATAGTGATTGATTTTTGCAACTTTTACAATTTAGTCATTTTTACTTAATTAACTATCTAAACGTTAAAATTTCTAGACCAAAATTCAATATACCTATATTGTATCTCCGTAAATATTTAATAGAATATTTACGGGCTCGATTTATAGAAATGAGGTCCTGATACCTCATTTTCCAAAACCACTTAACTTTAGGGACAAACTAGGGGTGAGCAAAATCTGATTTAATTCAAAAAACTAGATAAAAAATCCAAATTTTGAATTAAATAGTTCAAGTTATTCGAGTTATTTGGATCAACTCGAATAAAATATCAAAATTTTTGGTTTAACTCGAATATGAATTACGCAATTTGAGTTATCTGAAAATCTGAATAAGAATGTAACATCCCAAAAATTTCATGCTCTCCATAGCTAGGGTTTTGAACATTTCAAGCTTGATTGTAAGTGCTCCTTAGCCCTTTTTTTAATGTTCTATATGTTTTTGAGATCCTTGAAGCATGATCTTGCTATTTCAACCATTATTTTAAGTTAGGGTTTATGTTCAAAAACTTACCCATGTGTGACATGCATGTATTTTGATGTTTAATGAAAGATTATGAAAGTTTGATGTGTGATGAACATCTTTTACTAAGTGATTTTTAGTGAAAACACCTAAAAGGGACTTGTTTATAAATGAGTAGTAAAAATGTGAAATAAAGGAAAATATGGGCTGATATGAGCATGGTATAGGTTCGGCTAGGCTTGGGTAACCAAGAAAATGCATGCATTTCATTTTATGAACCTAGGGACTAAAGTGTAAATAAGTGAAAGGTTAGAGGTAAAAAGGTAATTTTACCAAAGTATGTGTTATGGGTCGATTTGAATAATGTATGAATTAAAGAAGCTAAATTTGACATTATAGATCAAGAAAAATGTGATTCAAGTCTTGATAGGGGAAAAATAAAGTTTACGAGAATTAGGCTCGTTTCTATCATTTTGTACCGAGGTAAGTTAATTTACAAATTATGCAACATGTGCCATACTTTAAATGCTTTAATATTACATGCATGGTAAGTATATATATAATTAATGTGATGTTGTACCATGTGTTAATGCTTCAATTTTATTATGAATTATGCTTTGATTATTCCATGAGTATGTGATTGGTGCTATGGATATTGAAATCGACATTGCGAGCAAGCTCAACAGAAATGTGGTATCGAAGAATCCCATTTGAACCTTAGGAATAGTTTAGGATACAAGTGACATGTCACTAGGAATTATGTGATCTGAGCTCATGAGTTGTGGTCTGATTTCATGATATATGTGACACATGTTTTAGTGCTCCGGGTACTGGTCTTGTATGCCTATCGGTGGTTAGGTAGTCTAGCATGTGTTGCAGATACCTGATAGCTTGTGTGAACAGCCCGTGTAGCTACATCCTCACCTTTAGCTTGTGTGATCAGACTCGTGAGTAGCTCGAAAGCGAGCAACATGTGATATATGATATGAGGTAGTGTTGGCTACATATAGGGCACTTAGGTGTGAGTTTCTGATGTATTCGATGGTATTCTAAGTGTTCAACGGGTAGTCCAAGGAGAAGTTCAATGAATAATTCGATAATACGTCAAAGACGAGAAAGTAAGTCGTTATGTGGGAGTGGGCATAGGCATGTATATCTAACTCATGAGAACATCATGGGATATGATGAATTAGTGGTAAGGATATATATATATATATATATATATATATATGAAGAATGAGTTTAAGTGATTTACTAATAAAATGCAAGATTATGGTTATTATGTTAAATGTATGAGTAATGCTTGTGTAAATTACATTTTATTTGCATGTGAACTTACTAAGCTTTAAAGCTTACCCCCTTCCTTTCTTTTTATAGTGTCGCCAAGCTAGCTAAGGGATCGGAGGACGTCGGAGTTTTTGATCGCACTATCAATTAAAAATTTTGGTATAGTTAGATTCAACATTTTCAATATGGCAGGTATAGGGACTTGGTCTTTTTGTTATGTGTCATATTGGTTAGTCAAATGTGTTGGCTCATGATGGTATTGTGATTCATTTTGTATATGGCCATGAGAGTGGCTCATATTGATTATTTGGGTTGTAACCCTAATTATTTGTGCATGCATACAAATGTGTTATGCTTGAGATGGTTTCTTGATGGATGTGTGGTGAAGTGTGATTTACATGTTAAAAGTATGTGTTTAATGAGGATTGTGGTTATTTATGTTAATGAGAGTGATGGATGGCATGTATATTTAATGTATGAAATATGATTAATGTGTATGACAATAAGCATGGTAGGATTGAGTAGATTGAAAGAAGATTTATAATGATGAATAAATATGAAATTGGTGTGGAATGCTATAAGAAGGCATGATAGGTTAAGTATGTATTTTGAGACATTATAGATATAATCTAACTAGAGAAGTGAATGCTTGAGTAATCAAATATGCCATGTTGCATGCCATGAAGATAGTTTAGGTAGATGAGTGTTTAAGGGTGGCAAATGGCTTGGAAAATAGCCTAGGATTTGTCCACATGGTTAGACACACGGGCATGTGTCTAGGCCGTATGCGACACACGGTCTGCCCCATGGGTGTGTGGTTCGACCATGTGTCCCTTGCACCCTAATTAATGCAAAATAGAATGCCCAGTAGTAAACATACGGATAGAGACACGACCGTGTCTCTTAGCCGTGTGGAGGACACGGCCTCAGGACTTGGGCATGTGCCCAGGCCGTGTGAAGTCTGCACTTAATTTTGAGAATTTAATTCTCCACACGGCCTAAGCACACGGGCGTGTGCTGTGGCCGTGTGACCTCATTTTGCTGATGATGTCATAGTCAAAGAGTTACACGGGCTGAGGACACAGGTGTGTCCCAAGCCACACGGACGTGTGTAACCACATGGCATACCCACAAAAGTGAGTGACTCTCCTAAGTATGAAAATTTTCTAAGTGTAGTAGAAGGTTTCGAAAGTTCTCGGTTTAGTCCTAAATAGCTTCCGATGTATGTTTTGGGCCTCGTAGGCCTTTATAAGGGACAATTTGCATGTGATTGAAAAGTCTTAAATTTGGATGAAATTTTATGGCTCGGTCTTGTATGTTTGATTATGTTTAAGTCTGGTAATGCCTCGAACACTGTCCCGGCATCAGATACGGGTAAGGGGTGTTACAAAGAAAAGAAAAAACTACGTCGTATTGATAAATGTTTACCTATTCTAAAGTTAAAAGAAAAAACCATTAAGTTAAAAGGGAAAACTATGTTAAAAGGGAAAACTATGTCTTTTTGATAAATGTTTACCTAAGTTAAAAGGCAAAACAATTATATTGTTTATATAGTTAAATAATCTTGTACTTCGTCTACTTGTTAAATAATTGGTCTATGTAAACGCAACATTGAGTATAAATAATAGGATTCGTTAACTTGACTTGATTTAACTCGAAATTTTTAACTCGATTCAACTCGATTCGAAAAAATTTCAAATTGAGTTTGATTGCTAAAATAGGATTCGTCAACTTGACTAACTTGAAATTTTTTACTTGATTCGACTCGACTTGATCGAATGCTCACCCCTAGGACAAACCACCTGTACTTAACTATTTGTCCAATTAACAAAAATTATCAAATTAAAATGTAATAAAACACTATAATTAACTCGTAATTATTAATAAATACTATTTACAGACTCACTCGTCGGATTGGTGGCCCCGATATCATTGTTTCCAACACTATTGAAAAATGGGCAATTACAGATTAACTCAAAAACCTTGTATTCCATCTAAACAAAAAATAAGAGAACTTTTAAGTTTAATAAGAAGAACTAGAGAGTAAATGTAACACCCCTCACCCGTATCATTCACCGAGACTGGGCTCGAGGCGTTATCGGGTTTAAACTTTCACGACATACTAATCCAATTTACCAAATTTCACCCAAAATTTACAATTTTATACACACACATGCATACTATCCCTTATATAGGCCATCGAGTCCTAAAACATACATCGGAGTGGTTCAGGATAAAACCGAAAACATTCGATTGGTTCTGGGCAACTTAATGATTTTCTTGCCTTGGTGAGTCACACGCCCGTGTGGGTGGGGCCGTGTGGTCACACACGCCCGTGTGGCTTGGGACATGCCCGTGCCTACAGCCCGTGTGGCTCTCTGTTTATGACGTCAATATGTATCTAGGGACTCACGGCCAAGACACACGCCCGTGTGTTTAATCCGTGTGCTATATTGACTTAAAATTTCAAGTGTAGGGGACACACGACCATGCCACACACCCATGAGGGCAAGCTGTGTGTCACACACGGCCTAGACACACGCCCATGTGCCTACCCGTGTGGCCCTTATTAGGCTATTTTCCCAGCCTTTGATCACCCTCTATCAACCAAACATACTTATGGGTTACTTTAGTACATGTTAAGGTCAAATTATACACTTATATAAAGCTTTGATTAACCTCATTGCATGTAAACCTTGTGTCATTGGTTTCATACATGCATGTAAACCTCATGTCATGGGTTTCATACATGCTAAGTTAATTCTCATCTTGCATTTAAGGATTTCCATGTCTACTTGACATATTTAAGATTGGCTCATTTTTATGACTCATTGCCAATTGAAGACCAAGCCATTGCATATGAACATAAACATGCATAGACTTGTAGGTCATAGCCTACTTCAAAATGAGCCAATTTCCATGGCCATATACAAAAAGATATGTATAATTTTACATGCCTTCATCTTGGCAAATCAAATGACACATATAACCACATACTCAAAAGTTCTATACATGCCATTGGACAAAACATAAGTGTCTATATACCAAAGTTGAATTATTTGATAGTGTGTTGATTCTCCAACCGTCCTCCAATCATTACGAGTCCTCGAGCTCTGAAAGACAGGGAAAAGAGAGGGGTAAGAATTTACATCCTTAGTAAGCCCGAATAACTGGAAAGTAAACTTACCGATTAATTGACATAAGGCTATGTTATGCAATAGAATCAACAAGCATAATAATGGTATTCCTATCACATGCACTCAATCAACAAGTTAGTCACAATAATAATGTACCATGTAATTTATCTTAGATGAGCCCACCATTCATCATTTCATTCACACACATCGTATTAATCCCTTTGAGTTTCTAGGAAATTCCGATGGATTATCCATTCTCTGTCAATTCATAAGAATGATTCCTTTCAAGTATGCACTCCCGCGAACCTCACATTTTATGGCGAGATTGCCAGTCCAGGCTAAATCCCCCGTATCGTAAACTCATAAGGTGATGTCGGGATTACCAATCTAGGCTAAATCCCTTGTAGCGACAAACACCCTTAATGAGCTCGAATCTGAATTGCCAGTCCAAGCTAAATTGAAACCCTAATCGGATAACTAGTTCAGGATAAATCCTTAAAGCACATATATTCTTCAGGACGCTAGATCATTCAAGGAACAGCCGTCTAGGCTAGATCCTTTCTATTTTTGAGATCCACAGATTACCCGTCCGGGCTAAATCCTTTCTGCAACACATGCAGGATCTCAAATCACATATAATTCATGGTTTATCCATCAAACTTCCTTTTCAACCTCAATCGGGACATTCATAATCAAGTCATTATTAAAGAATACATTTCATGTATTTTCATGCCATCATTAAATGCAACTACCATACACTCTTGAATCATGCATTTAAGCATATTAGAAGTTTACTTAAGTTATTCGAACTTACCTGGTACTAGTCTCGGTATTATGTTTCGGTTATTCTAAAACCTTTCGTTTTCCTCGGTCGACCTCCAAAATTTGTTCCTCGGGGTCTATAACAATAAAAACAAATTATTAATAACTCAAATTGTACCTTTTTAAGCCTAAATTTCATTCCGGTCCAAATGACCATTTTGCCCCTAACCTTTCACATTTTTACGATTTAGTCCCTAGGCTCGTATAATGAAACACATGCAATTTCTATCTTACCCAAGCCTAGCTGAATATTTTTCCCTCCTATGGAAGCCCACATTTTTCCATTATTTCTCATTTCTACCACACATTTTACACTTTTTTCAAAAAGGTCCTTATAAGGGTTTTTCATGAAAATCACCCTGGAAAAGATGTTTAATACACATCCAACTTTCTTATCCCTCCATAAATCATCAAAATACAAGTAAATCATGTATGGGTAAATTTCTAAACATGAACCCTAGCATGAAATATGGGTAGAAATAGAGAAAGTAAGCTACCGGGATTTCAAAAATACAAAGAGCATTAAAAACGGGGCTTGGGAGCACTTACTATTGAGCTTGAAAAGCTTGGAAAACCTAGCTATGGAGAACCCTAGAATTTCAGCAGCAACAAGAAGGTAATGAGCTGATTTTGGCTTATTTTTGCCCTTAAGCTCTTTCTTTTAGATTTCATCCATACAGACCCATTTTTGTCCAAAAACTTAGAAATTGGGCAAATTTCTCTCCAAAACCTTCTAATTTATAATTTAAAGCAATTTCATACAAATTGCTTCTAGAACCCAAGTTTTGCAATTTATTCAATTTGGTCCCTATTTTACAATTGGACACCTTACTCAAAAAGTTTCTTCATGAAACTTTAACACATGCATGTACTCATATTCTAAACCTTATAATATTCATAAAATAAATATTTTGATATCATATTTGTGGTCTCAAAACCACTATTCTGACAAGGCCCTATTTCGGGATGTTATAGTAAAGTTGAAGGAAAACCATCCTAACATTTTCTTCTCATATAAATATGCTCAACTTCTCTTTGTGGACCTTGACAAGTGTCTCTTACATTTAAAATTTGTCCTTTAATTGGCCTACAAGATCCAGGAGAAATATAAATGAAAGTCATGTACATTTGTTATTTGACTAGCCAATTTAGTTGGTTCCCAATCAGATCTCGTTACCAAAACTTGCTTGACACAATATTTGAACAAA